>JAPZDZ010000022.1:9130825-9153472 GCA_029783805.1 Acanthurus tennentii
CTGTTGATTTCAGGTGCCACATGTTGCATCACGTGCATGTAGCAACCGTCGTATCATAATAAGGAATGAATGGAGAACTATTTGAATGAAGGCGTCCTTTACGTCCACACCGGCTTCAGTTCAGGATGATTCACCACAGAGTGTGTTGACTGATGATGTCACCACCTTCTGTAATGAGACTGTGTCTGTTTTTTTTTTTTTTGTTTGTTTCAGCTGTGGGTGGTGAAGCAGGGCGACACCTGCGAGGAGGCCCTGCAGCGCCACCTGGTGGAAGACAAGAGTCCGAACGGAGGAGCGTCCTATGCAGACTTCCTCTACCATCTCCATGTTAACTCTGTCCGGCTTCTGCAGTGACTCAACACACACACACACACACACCTCCTGGTGCTTAATTTTTCTTATAAGGAACAATGCAGCATATTTGCCTCAGAAATACAGACAAATGGCAAGAAAAGTATGACTAGAGATTATTATAGTGTGGAAATATTTACGGCCTGTTGTCAGGCAGTGCATGGAGATGTTTTGAGAGCTGAATAATCGTATTCATTTAATGACTGTGATATGCGTGGTGTGTGATGTGTTGAAAGTGATCTGTGCTGTTCTGAAAGTGTCTTTATGATGTTAATTTATTCCTGTCTAAGCAATTCTCTGATCCCTGCCTGAGATTCGGGTGTATGTGTGTGTCTCAGTGTGTGTGAATTATCTGTAAATAAATAAATAAATAAAGGCTTTGATTGAACCTTGATCAATTTTTTTTTTTTCCAGTGAAGTTCAGCAAAGCAGAGAAAACTTTGCTGAGTTTCGTGAACATCATGGAGTTATTTTCTTATTTATGGCTGAGCAGTGAAGTCGTATCTACAGCATCAGACGAATCTGTGACTCAAGCAGCTGAAAGGGCAACTGCTTAATGAGTCCGAGTGGCTAATCAGACTAACTAATTAGATAGTAATTATGTTGCTCCAAAGGAAGCAAACACTCAAGCATGTGGCTGCAGCAGGGGTGGAGCACGGGAGGGGATGAGATGGGATGGCTTTTTTTTTTTGTTTTGTTTTGTTTTCTTACCAAACCCTCTTAATAACAAAACATTGTTTACAGCCATTGAGCAGCTCTGTTAGGTTGGTTTAGCACTGCTTTAGCTTGTTAGCACTAAGTGGAGAAGTAAGAATGTGCAGTTTAACTTTCTTTGGCCCTGATCACAGTCCTTTTATACTGGATATCTGCCGTTACTGAGTGCATTGCGACTTAATATCTAAATTTTAATTAAATATGTATCTGATACACTGAAATAACAGCTGTTGGTGATAACTTTTAAGCTTAATTTGCAGATATGATATGAATTTAAATCTAAACAGACAGAGTGGTACTCTCTGAAAGTGACATGAAGAGATCTGCATAGAGAGAAGAGGTATCACTCTGTTTGAAATGTTGGGACTACAGAAACAATCAGCCCAGCTTTATGAAGTGGTTTTTAAGAATGATGCTTCCTTTACCTCGTAAACAGTATTTGCAGAGAGCACACAAACCAAACAACAGCGAAGTGTCATTTTTCCTGTCATCAGGTTACTCATGAGATTAAAATGAATCAGTGGCAGCTGATATGATCCGCCACTGTTGACGATTGTCGTTTTACCAAGTGAAAGAAATAGTCAGCGACGGCTAAAATGAAAAGCTGTTAGCTGAGCTTTTTGTGTTCATAAGAGAGGAATGACAACAGCTTTGCCACCATCAGAGTTTAGCCGATCCTTGTTTCGCCAAACAGGATGTGAAAGAATTGTCATCACTGGTACCACTGAATAATTTTTAATAATAATATTTTTTGCACTAACACATGGAGAGAAATGATCACAGTTCAGTACATGGCTGTCGTTATAATGAGCAGCAGTGTAACATCAGCAGGCGGGGGTTGAGTCAAGAAAAAATCATTTGATCAGTCTAATTTTAACAGATACACACATTCAAATTTGTTCAGATCAGTGCTGATTCTGATCCTTGTTACTACGGCCTTGCAAAGTACAGCTGAGGAAGAAAATTTAAATATTTCAGCAGGTATCAAAGTAATGAAGTAAAAGTTGGTCAGATGAAGGCCAAATAATTAAGCTGATGAAAAGGCATCATCTGTAAATGTGTGACAGTTCATTTCCTCTTCCAAATCCTGAACAAACCGCCTTTTTGGGGGGATTAAATAGCCTTTTATCTTTCCAAATTCTCATTATTCATCACATTAATAAGCATTTGTGCAGAAATGAGCAGCTGTCTGTCAGGCCTCAGTAATCATCAACTGGATATCACATGATGTCCTCTATCCAGTCTCTGAATCCAGCACAACATCACAGCTTCATAGCTACTGTGAATTAAAATACCAACACAACATTCAAAATTATTTGTCATTGTGTGTCTGTGTACTTGTTATTGGCAGTGTAGAGGCCGTCCTGCTTTGGTGGATTTGTATCCTAAAGCATTTTGGATGCTGCCCAGCTACATTCTGGTGGGATCACGCTGACTGAGACAATGTGGGCTGCTGGAGCAGAAGTTAAACAGCAAGTGCTCTGTGTGTGACACTTCAGCTCAAATCAACGAGAAACATTTTCATTTTTTATTCCATAAGGGATAAAAAAATCTATATTAAAGTTGCAATATGTAGCATCTATACAAATTTTTGTTGAAAACATTAATATATTGATTGAATTTATCAATTTATCAACCAAATGTGCAGAAAGAGGTGTCTATGTAATGTGTTTCAGAAAACATGATAACCAAATAAACCTGGCCTCTCCTGTCTAGCAATACCACTTTTACCTCAAGTGACGCTAGTTTGATGGTAGTTTCTTGGCCCACTCTAGTTTGAGCAGGGAGATGTAGGCGAGCACTGAGTTTGCTAGAAGCTATCTTTAGTTTTTTTAGTATAATAAACTACGTAAATTTGCATTATGTTAAAAGTGAGATAACATGTATTTCCCTGATTGCAAAACATGCTTCATTCACAATTGACAGAGACAAAATTCAACACATTGTCTTAGTTCATCTTTTAAACTTTTGACATCAGCCACCACTGAGGTCATATCTTCTGTAATCTAATAAACTGGTTTAATGACCCTATGTTTACACTTTATGGTTAATTGCTTTTCCTGCACTTTTTTGTGTGTTAAAAGCTTTGGAACAGCATACACACACACAAAAAAAGATCAGATATATGACAAAAATAGGGAAACAGGGTTTTTTTGTTTTTTAAATCTAATAAGAGGGAGCAATTTTGCATTGCAAAATACCTTTTATCTGGAAAAAAATTGCAGTGCACAAAATGCAAGTGCATTTCAATTATGCATTAAAGGCTAAATGCATTATAACAAATAATGACAATATCAGTTAATCAGTTTGGCAGACAAGTGCAGCAATATCTAATCACATAAATGTGTTATTTCTAGGCAGTATAATTGCTATGGGGAGCAAGTCTCTGTGTCCTCTACATGTGTGGTTACATGTCATTGTACTTTTTTGCATAGCTATTTTCATAGTCTTGCACACCCAGTATATGATTTTGGAATTATGTCTTTCTAAAATTAATTTCAGAGTTAATAATACATCTTTTTATGTTTTGTGGATTAAGCCTGAAACAGATCATATGATCCAGCTTCAATACAGATAAACACATGCTTTTACAACGTACATGGCGGCACGTTTTGAAGGCACAAACCAGCTCGCTCATATTTGCCCCTATTTGGAAATACGCACCGTGCAGGCGGGAGGTGTGTTCGCTTACGTTACCGCGCTTTGCCAAGTGTGCACTTTGTCCACCAGAGGGTAGCAGAGAGCCACGCCTTCAACGCCTCTCAGTAGTGAAGCTGCCTCCAAATAAAGCGGACAACGTCAAGTAAGCCAGTCTGATCAGCACAAAACCGGAAAACGCCTGATTTTTGCCTTCAAAATAAAGTAAAAGTTTGAGGCTTGAAATAAAATAAAATTATTTATATCTAGCACATGTACTAGGTCGGGAGAGGTGGTAAAAGTATGACCTTCAGTCAGTGATTATCGTCTTAAAATAGATCAATTATTTTAGATCAAGAAATGGTTTTGTTGTCTGTTGGCATGTCAGGAAACGTATTGTCAAAAACACAGCTGCTTACATTAAGGTGCAATGACGTAATACGCATCTCCAGTTTTAAAAAATAGCATGGTTCACTGGGTTTAAAGGTAAGAATAATAATTCTTTATAATGGAAGATGAAAAGCTGAAAATTGAGGCTTTTTACAACAACCGTTTAGGAGAAAAAATAAGCGTGTCATCATCATAAAGAGAAATTTGGAATATCCTCAACTGTTCGACCCAACCATCTGTGGACCCAACTGACAATAGATAACCTTGTAAACGCGCATGCGCATTCCTTTATGCTAACAAGTTTAAGGTAGATTAGCTTGGTAGCAAGCACTCCTAATGGCGAAAATAAGCTAGGTAAGAGATAACCTACCCAAATTTTAAGTTAACTAAGGGTATAGGGGATTTACTCCTATTGCTAAAATGTCACGGGTTTTTCAAAAAGCAAACATATGGTAAGATAGCCCTTTGAAGACAGGCAAGGTTTTACTACAGCAGGAGTTAGGCTTAATTAAAATTAAAGTATATATATAACATGAGTCCCTACATTTTTAGTAATGTACACATATAATTCGCTTCACGCAAAATTTAATGAGCTAAAGATGAAAAAACTTAATCTACTGTTACTACTACTACTACTACTACTACTAATGTACTATTTTTAGAATTAATATCAACGAAGTTGTAATACCAGCTACATTAAAGCTACGCTTTATTTTGAAAATCGCAGCAGGAAGTCGCTGTACTTTGGTCAGTTGTGTTGATGACAGGTCGGTTGAGCGCGGTAGCTGTCAGATAGTAGAGAGAGACACACAGAGTGAACACCCACCCTGGTCTCTTCGTCTGTCCTTATCAAACCCTCCTTCACTCGGCGCCTCCGACAAGGCATTTCACCGCGCCAACGGCCGTCTAGCTGCTGGGCGGACCTGCATTTTGAACGCAAACTTAGCGCTAACTGCAGTTTTCTCGGAGCTGTCAAAGTAGAAGAAGCGAGAGACAGAGGAGCGAGATGGCCACGACAACCTGTACGCGATTTACAGACGAGTATCAGCTATACGAGGAGCTGGGCAAGTGAGTATCAGCTGTTTTAGTGTGTTTTGGTTGCTTGTTGTGGGCGGGTTGTGCGTTGTGGTGTAAAGTGACTTATAACAGTATGAAGTCTGGTTTTCAGGCAGTGCAGAGCAGAGCTCATCGACTCTGCAGGCCAGCAGCAGCGCGTGCGTGCAAACATGTGTGTGTGCGCCTTTATGTGTGTGTGTATATGTGTGTGTGTGTGTGTGTGCTTTTTCGGGATGACAGCTCTCAAAATACGCTGCTCTCTCTCTCTCTCTCTCTCTCTCTCTCTCTCTCTGTATTTCAGTGTCTCACCTCTCCTCTGCCTGCTGTTTTCAGAAAATTGTCACATGATTTTTTTCAAATTCTCCCCCATTAATTGACGACTGTATTGACAGTATTTGCAGTTAACCTGTACGATCTGCATTTGTTTCACGTTAAAAGACAGACACGATGTCTCGCCTTGTTGGCATTTGAACTGCAGATGTAGTTCATAAAAAGTTTATTTTTTGCCAAGTATGTCTTTTGTTAAGAGCGAGGACTGTTAGGTTTTCAGATGTGGTGAATATAGCGAATAAAAATGAAGTCTTAAGTGGCTGCACGCATGGCAGTTTTCTGTCTAAACTGGATGTCCTCCTGTAAAAGTAATTCAGGTCATGTGCAAAGCAAAAATCATATTTTACAGGCTATTTTGATCCTTTTGGTTGTTGTTTGAAACCTAGCCAGCATTTTACCTTTTTAGTCTTTACCTGATATCCTTTAGCTTCTAAATTAACGACATCTTGATGTACACGTTTTCCGTAATGCAACTAGTTCTACAACTTTTTTTACACATTATGTGAAAGTGTAACGACACTTTTTTTATAGAAAGACTTTCTTCCAGTGTTATGGTAGTAGAAATCTCAGGAAAAGACATTGCGCACGGGCATTCATTTTGATCAAATTATATTGTCATTACTAATATTACCATCGCTATCATCTTTGATTTACCACAAAAAAATCTGCTGTAGGAGATTAAAAAATGGCAATTTACTCACTCCAATGTCTGTTCATAACAAACTAACAACTGTTTAATTAAATCAAGCCAACTGCACTGTGTTAGCACAGAAGAGAGAAAATAGACCAAAAAAAGTTCAGTATTTCCACTCAAAAGTAATGTTTGAGTTCCTTAAACAAGATAGATGATAATTGTATAACATTAGAGGAGTTAAAAATGAACTTAAAGGTTAGTACCGCCTCTGAACCCACTTCTAAGGATTAGAGATGTAGTTTCATTCTTTGTTTTGCAACCTTATTGTTCTTCTATTATTAGGGTGAGGCGGGGGAGTTCAAGGAACAATAGAGAAATCACTCCTCATCAGGCCTTCATTGTTTACATTGCCACTGTGGAGTGTCATGCATCTCACTGGTGTTGTTTGATTATCATGCATATCACTCATTATTTACTAATAGCTTGATTTTGCCCTGGATCATTTGGCCACCACTGCAGTCACATGCAACCACAAAAAATGCGCTAAAAATTAAATATATGCCTTACTTAGTAGTGTCTTTGCAGGAATAAAGGTCATTTTGAGAAATGTCAGGAAAAACGGTATTTTTTTTCTATAGAGCCCAGAATGCGTAACCCTTGAATATAAGTTTCTTTATTGAATATTTTATTACCTACTGCAATGTATATTAATCATATAATATATTTTAGATGGACAAGCTGATCACTTTGCTAACAGTGCCTCATAAATAACTTAAACACTCACGTGACCCTGATTGTGCACGAATGAATAGCAGTGATAAAGATCATGTATAATGCATGGAATATATTTTAAGGCTTGTTTTTTCCCCTCAGGGTTGTTTTCATATTGTTTTCTTTTCGCTAACATCTGAGGCTGAGTCTTAAACTCTACAGAGGTGAAGTGACTTTTATCAGGACACCCTTGAAAAATGACAAGCAATGGCAAGATATTTAATGAACAATTAAGTGTCAGACTTTCCTTCTTTTGATTTTGTTTGTTTTTTTGTGGTCTGCTGTGTTTCCCAGAATGCCTTTTGGCAACATCTAAGAAAGACTTGTGTTTTTGCCTGACTTATTTTCAGTCAGTCAATCAGACCGTCCAATGACATGTTAAATCTTGTTTATGGTGGTTCTCACGTATATTTTTGAGCCATTCAACCAACATTATTGGATTTTGAATTTAAAAACTTCAAGTACTCCACATGAAGCCTCCAAATTTGAGTATGGACTCTCACACTTTGTTGGCTTGAAAAGTAGCAAAAGAAAGTAACTTATAATATGAAAAACAGCAGCTGCAGTGAGCTTGGTACATGGAAGCTGTGTTGGAAAGAACTAGGTGTACTTTTGTTTTGAGCAACAAAAAGCTGTCTTCTTTATAAGGAGACGAAAGCTGAGTATTTAGCATTATATTGGCATATTTTAATGAAAGAACACTGATAGTAGCAGAGGGATGAATTAACCTGTAATGATCTGAGAAGGTGATATGGATTTTGGATACATATGTATTTGGTGGGGTATTTCTTTAACTGGATATTTGAAAAAGCATAGTGCATTAGATTGGAATGTAGTTGTCTGCTAAACTGATTGCTACATAGTGGACACAGAGTTCAGACTGTCTTACAACATTGTATCAATGCTTGTTTCATCCCATAAGTAATAAATAATGTTAACATGGAAAATTTTGCCTGTCTGACTCCAATATATCCCAAACCCAGTGAGAGTTCATACTGTGGTTGTTGCTCTTAATTAAAAAATACATTGTGGAGAATGCAAGTGATCAGATGTGTAGGCCGCCTCGCTGTCTTAGCTTCTGCACAATACCCTCCTGTCAAAAGCGCTGGCACTGATGCTCTCTGTGTGAGATAGGGGATAATCTGTACGCTCTGCCTGCAAAATATATTTCAAAGACCATTGTTATTACTCACCCAGTCACATAAAGCTTGGAGGGAAGAGCACAGGTGTGAAAGGCTCAGCAGCCCCCAAGATATCGCTCTCTGTAACTTTGTAAGACTAATCCAACGTCTTAGGAGAACTAATTGTTGAGCAATTCTCTCTCTAATGGTGCCATTTTCTCGACAGAGCTTGTGACGTTTTTTTACAACATGTCTTTTATACCTCACAACAAACACCACGGCATGCTGTGGCGACAATGTCAGGTACATGTGATTTGTTTAATAAGGTTTTTTATGTAAAAGAGTTTTTATACAAAATCTGACCTGTTTGCAGAGAATATGTTGCTTGAACTTGAGATTTGGTTCACTGCAGCATCACACGTTCATTAGAAAATGTTTTTTTTTAGTATTTTGAGGTGAATAATCACATTTATCTGTATTTTGCCATACGTCATTAATGCTAGCTGCACAAATTAGATCATTTAAATTCATTATAATAAATTAAAATGACATCCCGCAAACTATGCACTTAGGATTTTACTTTCTAGGAACAATAAGATAAACAGTCTGTCAAGTTACTTCTTAGTAAACACATTCATAAGGTTTCTTTTGAAAGTCTGTCTGTTTTTGCACACAGCTGCTAAAAACACGTCTTCTTTTTCTGCTTTTGATAATATCTTGTTTTCTCTTAGGTAGACTTTACGCTTTCAGCATAGATTTATGAACCCTACCGAGTGTCTTTCTTCTAAATCACAGGCACCTTGTGAGATTGTAATAGCATGCTACAAGCCCAGAGTTGGCCACTTACAAAAACCCTTCACTTAAGAAGGCACTAATGTTTTTTAAAAATTAATTGAGGCCAATTCAAACTTCTCCATGTGCACCTTTTAGGGTGTCAGATCAGACTTTGTAAAGCATCATTTATAACCCGTTACCTTATTTAACTCTGTTTGTGTGTTCAAGCATATTCAGCCCTGATGATAGATACTTACCTCATAGCGTAAACTTTCCAGGCACAACTTTGGAGTTTGGTGTCAGTATCGTGCGTTTGTCTGTGGGCATGTGGCTGGTGTTGCCCATGCAGTGACTCGGTGTCAGTCAGTATCTAGCTTTATTTGCCACAGCACAGATAATCACCAAAAACAGGCACTTTGCAAGCACATTGTTGTTGTGTTTTATCAGCTGCTGGAACCGTATTGAAATACCATGTAAATTCAGTTTTTTTGTCTTCACATAGATGTTACCCCCGGTGGCTGGTCATCTATGCTCAGGGTCAGCTGGTCTCACAACTTTCACCTTTGACCCTGACCTTGTTGATTGTCTGTTGCTGCCTCAGTGTGGCGGCAGACCAGTGGCACCAGTCAACCTTTTTGTCAGAGCTGGCAGACTGGGGTTGATCTAAGTAAACAGGCCCAGGCGGGCCAAAGTGGTCAAGCCAGTTCACGGGGTTTGCAATTGGTCTTCCAAGGGAGATCTTTATATTTTTTTTGTTGTGTTTGCTGATCTTAAGTATGTTCAATGTGACCTTTTAATGGCCAAAAAAAAAAGTGTTTTTGAAACACTTGGCAAAATTAAGATGATGTAGCTGTAAGCCATTACACTTTAGTTTTCTGCCTGATACAAGTGTTTGTGCATCATAACTCCCCAAGGTAAAGGACCTAATCATTAATGCAGAGTTTGTATTTAAGAGACATTTTTAGTCCTCCACACGCCACATGTGTGTGTGTTATGCAGAATATGCTGACTGCCTATAGATATCCTCCCGGGAGCCTATTAGGCAGACAAATCCTGACAGCGTAGTAGTCTTAATGTAGCTTGCAACTGCTAACATGTGAGAAAGTGACATCAGGTCTATTCTGCATTGGGTCTTGGGAAAATGCTAGCTGTGCAGAAAATGTTCTCCACAGCAGTCATTAAGTTAGCCGAGGTCCTCACCATTGTTTTTGTCATCCATCAAGAAGTTGCAGGTGTGTTGATGATACCTTTTTATTAAATGATGATGAATAATGCAGTTGGAGAAGCACAGAAATATTAAATCAACTAGACTTCTTATATAAACCTGTATGGCTTCTGTGTATGACAGAGTGGACTGCTTATAGCAATGCACCAAAGGTTAATAAATGCTTTTTTTCTGTGTTTTACAGGGGAGCCTTTTCAGTGGTGCGCAGATGTGTTAAGCTGTGTACAGGACAGGAGTATGCTGCCAAAATAATCAATACCAAAAAGTTATCTGCAAGAGGTAAGCACACGGCATATTTCAGGACTTTTCATCACAGATGTCCTTAAATCCATTATAGTACAGCATCAACTAAAGCTTAGACCAATCTGCACCATAGTGAGTAGTTTGTAAAGTGCAAAACAAAAACAGTATTGCTGAATTTCACTGTTACTTCACTAAAAGCACAATGTGTAATCATACAAGAATGACAAATTTGCTCATAGTTCCTCCGTCCCAGTGGACACCTCCCCACCTACAGTGTAGACAGTTATATAAGTAAAATCTAACAGCAGTTACCCTCTCAGATGGTGTTGCGTAGGACATCATTTTATCACACTGGGGTCTGTTTTTTCGGATAAGGACAACGAACAGTTACAGAAGCTTGTGACAGCAAAGCAGAAGTGCAGCTAGTTTGGTTTGGTGATGGCCTCTGCTTGACAGCCCTGCAGTGGGTTCAGCCTTTTACACTGCCCTGTTTTCTGAGTCATTCCAATCATTCAGCTTGATGGATCCCGTTGCTTTAAGTCTGTGTCATGCACTCAAGGTTCACATTTCAAATGGGCCATCAAGGTATCCTGGGTGTGCATAGGCGACAGGGCTTAAATTCTAGTTTGTCTTAAAAGCAAGTGGAACCTGCATGGAAATCACAAGGCTTCATGAAAGAAGGGGATTGTGAAGTGATGTCTTCAAAGGTAGCACCTCATGGTTTAAATTTCTGACAGCGCACAGCAGCCTCCCTAAATAGAGTCAGCAATGACAAGTACTGTGGCACAGGATTTGGAAAAACATAAAGTTAGAGAAATTGAGTAAATTTAATAAAAAATCTGAAGTAGGCCGTATTAGAATCAAACTAAACATGTAAGTCTTTTTTGGTCTTTAGACTTGTTGTCAACCCACATTTTATCTGTGAAGTGCACTTTGTCTTGGCTGTATCATTGTTTTTCCAGATACTTTGCTATTAAAGGATCACTTACCTAGAGAGGAATATGTTAAGAGCACCAAAGGCTCTTAGCTTGGAGTTCTTTTATATTAATTGCTTGTAAATTTGGTAATAGAAGATTCTTTTAAATAATTCTGGATTAAAGTGTCACTGAATTGATTCAAACATAATACAAAGCTTACTATTTGATAATATACTCCAGGAATGCTTTCCGATATAATCACACAGTAATGTTTCACAAAACAAGAAAGGATCTTTTTAAGCACCTTAATTAGTGTCACATGTAGTGCAGCCAGTAATGGTTTAAGCCAAAGCCAAGGCTAAATGCCACAGCCATGAGGACCAATCTGATGGCACAGTGGTCGCTGTGGCTCTTCACACCACCACTTGCCCAGTGTAAATCTCCTGCTGCCCCTCCAGCCTCGTAACTGGAGCCCCACTGCAGAGGCCCTGCCAGGTGGCACTGCACTGACACTTGACTGTTGCCCTGCCTCCATGAACACACACAAATAAACACACACAAACGGGGCCACTGCTTGTGTGTGAAAGAGCGTTGGAACAAACGTTAGCAGAGGAGATCAACCTTGAAAGTAGAAAGTGTTGGTTAGTGTTCCCCGTAAGATTTTCTCTCTAAATAATTCTTGAAACACCAGCACTGTATGTCACTTTAGGACATTATGCTCTGTGTGTTGTGATGATATGATGTGTAACAGGAAAGTTTTCATATGTTCAGATTAAACTGGTGTGTTTTCCTCTCCTTCATAATAAGAGACACTTGGAAGCAGTGAAGTGGTAATAAATAAGTCAGATCATGTTGTAATGCACTTTTGGCATTGTATTTCAACATGCTATTTTCAGCTTCAGCAGCCGTTAGATAAAAAACTAACATATCTGCCCTCACTCATCAAATCTTGTGTAGTGAAATAATAAATGCATGTTTTTCAACTTCTCAGAGGCATGCAGAAAATATTTGATATATATTTTTTATTTCAGTTGTTTCAGCTTTTTTAATTTTAGCCATGACCAAAAATGTGGGACTAATCTTAATTTTAAAGTTACTCCGGTCAATGTTATTGTAATAACAACGCATGAAGCAACAAGTAAACAATGTGACAGTTAGAAAGGGGGTGCCTCTAGTGATAAACATACAGTGATCTTAACAGAATCTGTATCTCTTCTAGCTTCATGGAGCTCTTTGCTGCTTTAAAAAGTGCCAAGTGGTATTCAGCACACTTAGTGATATCCAAACTAAGATACTGGAGTTGAGTTGGAACTAAAAAAAAAGTACATTGGTGCATCTCTGCTAAGCCCAAACTGTTACCTTCTGCTCAGCACCAAACAGCAGACAGAGACAGTTGGTGGACATAGTGGAGCATTTAGTAGCGTAAGAGCCAGATTTTTCCTTCAGTGAGTATTGAACTAACATTTACTTACATGCAGCTTGCTTTAAGCGTATCATAAAACGGATAATAATGTTGAAAAATATAAGCTGCTGTTTGTTGTTTTTTTTAATCATAGTGTAGGAACATTGTGTGCAATTTTTGTAGATAATGTGCTTCAAACACTGGATGAAAAAAAAAGAGTTACATCACTCTTCATATTTTCATCATATGTCAGTGCAAGCGGGCAACATTTAATGAGATTAATCCCATCCTAGATTATCCTGATGCTATTAGCAGGGGGCTAATACTTAATTCCAGCGATTGGCTTGATGAGACCTTAAGCAACACACATGTGGGGACACACACACAGAATAAATAATTCACCTATAGGTTGTACTATCATTGCACCTATACATTTCACTCTAGCTGCTTTATCAGGGAGTGCAGCTGCTTGCAGCTTCCCACCATATTTCTGAGGCACAGCATAATCTCCTGCCTCTACACTTGATAGGAGGACTGATCTGACCTGACTCGGTGGTGCGCGAGGCTTGTGTTGCGCTCCTTACTAATGGATGAGCCATGTTCTATGAAACAGCAGAGCAATGTTAGAGGCAGCAGAGCTGCTGCATACTACTTCTTCTCTGGGTCCTATTAATAGCTCCATGACCTATCTGACATGGGCTGCTACAGCCAGGTTTTATGGCAGTCATGATGACTTGCTGCTCTACTTTAGAAGTGAGATTTGGTTAAAGTCTTTTTGTTATCAAAATATTTTTGCGGCAGCAGGTGAGGTCAGCGAGCTTGTAGCCCTGTTTGTAGCAACTTAGAAAGGAGCATTTGTTTCGGACCAGCAGATGGAGATGGTAGCCGAGGGGAGGGAGGGGTCATGCGAGAGAAGGCACCCCAGGCACTTGGCAGCTGAGGGCCATGCGCCTGTATGCCTACATGCCTTTAGCACGGGACTCTCATCTGACTCTCTCTTGGTCTCTCTGACACTCACATACACACACACACGCACGCACACACGTACACAGACTCATGCAGATATTCAGACAGCCATAGCAGAGACACTGAGACTGATTTACTTATAGTCCGCTGCACAGTAACCTCTATCAATAATCCATTACTGCTACAACAAGAAAAGAGTCAAGATGTCTTGTTAATAATAATCCAAACACTTGAAGCCCAATGATTCACTGACTCAACAGTCATAAATACCACTCAGTTATGACATTAAACATAAACATTAATAAATAAGCTAGTGATGGCCTGGTTGTGTGTGTGTATGAAAGTGAGGAAGAATTACAAACAATAGGGCAGCAGATTGCAAATAAAGATACATACGGACACATGCAGGCAGGCTTCTTCTGTTAGTCACATCTCCACCCTCTACCCCACCCAACCCCCCCTTTCAGCTGCAAATGGTTAATGCCAGTCCAACACATGTCAACGGGAAATGTAGGACAGGTCTGTTGGGCAAGGCCTCCAGCCAAGCACAGAGCTTGTTTATTGGCAGTGATCTCTGGACAGAGGTTGCCAGGGGTTGCAGTGCAGCCCTGTAATTTATCATTATGGAAAGGCAGTTGAGCTTTTTTGTGTATATCTAGGTTTGTGTCTGTACGTGTGTGATTTTGAGATTCACCTGCAATGCAGTAGTAGTGATCTGACCTGGTTTGGCTATCCAGCTTTGTGTCAATGTCAAAAAACCAGGACAGATGTAGTCACCTCAATTGAGTGCGTATTAAGCCTTAGAAATAAGCCTTATTGTACAGTCAGATCACTTAAGCTGTAATTGAACAAATAAGTAATATGAATTGGTAAGAAATCCATACTTTTTAATCGCCAGAACACACTCTACTTGGGTTCAAAGCATGGTTTTACTGTCATGACATGAATATTTAATGAAATGCGTTTTGTAAATTTGCATATTTTTGGTTAAACTGAAGGTTGACACACAAGACCCTTAACCTGCCCAGAGAATTCATTTGTCCTTACATTCTATCACAATTTTTTTGACACTATTATAATTTCGCCTCCAAGGGTGAAAGCTTGAACTTTAATTTAGAATCTGTATCATGACACCATGTCTTACTGTCCTGTCGTACTGTAAAATGTATGTAACCTAAATGTCGCATATCTGCACATGAGTTAAACGTGGCTGCTTCCTGACCTTCCCACAATGCAGTTCATTGTCAGATTTTCCCAGCTGGCAAGAGTCAGGCTGATGGTGCAAGTCAAACTTTCTGAACAATGGCTGTTTTTGTACATCTCCTCCTCTCTTGAGACTTATATTTTCATCTAGGGGATGATTGACCCAATTTATCTGCTCCCTGCTTGTCTAACATATAGATTCCCAAAAACCTG
The DNA here is from genome assembly GCA_029783805.1 of Acanthurus tennentii. Classification (NCBI taxonomy): domain Eukaryota; kingdom Metazoa; phylum Chordata; class Actinopteri; order Acanthuriformes; family Acanthuridae; genus Acanthurus; species Acanthurus tennentii. Next base: position 9,145,773 of record JAPZDZ010000022.1, read on the forward strand.
TCTTTGGGTTATCTCACTTAGTGAACACTCAGTGCTTGTGCTCTTCCCTGCAACCTATCTCCTCCTGCTTGTCCTCTTTTCTCCACTTTCTCTCTCCTTTCCCTCTGGACCAGTCATCATCCTCCTTCCATTCCCTCTCCTCTCATTTCTTATTTAGGCTGCTGCACAAGAAGCACAGGATTTGTATCTGACTGACTGACTGTTTGACTGACTGACTAAATGAATGTTTGACTGACTTACTGAGCACAGACAGCTAGCATTAACACTGTTACTTAGACACAGATGGACATGGTAAACTAATTACAGGAAACAACATCGATGTGTAGGAAGGGGTTTGATCCAATTTGTGGTATTTATGTGTTAAAAAAATAAGAAATTGTGTTGTAATCTTAAAGGAAGGAGTGTCTTTAACATGTTTACTTTTTTAAAAAATCGTCCTTTGTTAACTGTTTTTTCATGTTCTCAATCGATCAATACAATTTGATTTTTCCATAGCATGTAATCATATATGTAAAAAGTGTGTTTGCTGTAAGGTTCAAATACCTACACCCATCACCACTGCTGGTTTATATATGCTGTGCTCTGAACATCTTATTTAGTTAATACAACAACAAAAGCTTATGTACTGCCTGGTATCTGTTTGTGTACCCAGTCAACACAAACCTCTACCCACCCTCTCCTGTTATTATATATCCATTCAAATTCTAATCCCTTTTTTGAGCTTGTGTAAACACTGACAGGCTGATCAACTTAATATCTGACATAGCCATCTAACCACAGCAGTGGGATCATCAAATAAGACTTTAAAAAACCCCACGGCAACCCCCAACAAGCTGCGTATCCCAAGCCAAGTTTTCCATGACCCACATGATTTTCCAGTCGTTAAGGATCTCAAAGTGAGACAAGGCTAAAAGAATTACAATTGATCATGGTACAAGTGCTGTTTATATATGTAGGTTTACAAGTGACCCTGAATAGTCGACTATCAAACTATTCAATTTAGGGAGCCTGATTCAACTGCAAATTTTACTGTGTGGTTATGAAACAAATGATCATTCCAGTCAAGCTGCATTGGGATGCTAGATGTTTGATTTTACTTAAAACTACTTTGTTTCTCCCAATAAATCAGGATGTATAGCACATTTTGATATAAAATGATAAAAATAAGTACTTATATCAATAATATCGGTAATTATGATATTATGAGGAATTTTATTGATAATGTCCATGCAGGTATGGGTCTCTAAATAAGGGAAAAAATAGATTGCATGATTGGTGGATGAATTACTTATGTGTATATGCAGATTTGGATCAAATCAGAGCTGATCTACACATAAGTCTTGGTAAGGTAGGCTGATGTTGCAAATGAATGTATGGATTAGTTTAAAAATAGAAATAAAGACTGGATCATCCCTCAGCAACAATATTTGATCTTCAATTATGTAAATTCTTACCAGAATACCATAGTATGGCAGTACCAGCATTACTAAAACTATATGATTTTCATGCCGGCTTTACATAAAACATCAGTGCTAAATTTATGTTTAGTCAGAAAACAGTCAAATGAATAATTTTTACCATTGCATCTAGAAATTTAATTTCAAATTCAGCCTTCAGTCATGTAGTCATTTAAAGACGTGCAGATAACAAAGGCTCAGTCTGGCCATCTGGTAGACTAAGCCAAGTTGAACCATTGCGCTTACTCAGAGCCAATTCTGTGCTTGCAGAGTAATGTCAGCAGAAGCCACCAAGAGAATGAAATGCGATGCCTGAGCTTATGACATGTTTTCCACCATTGACATTGTAGTATGATGGATAACATGACTGCTGTGTTCAACACAAGCGAACAGTTGGTAATTTTTAAAACGCCATTCAGTGTGAGTTTATCTGGACTAAAAGTGCAACAGTGCTTAGTGAAGAAACTTTAAAGATACATTGAGATTTTTTTAATAAAGTTTTTTGTTTTTTAGTTTTATCCCTTTAACTGGCTGAAATGCTGCTTTTTAACAGGAACAAAACAAGAAATTATATATATATATATATATATGCAGTATGTCCATAGCCTCCTCCAAAATCAAAATAAAAAAATTGAAGAGCAAATCAACAGAGTGAGAAAGCAAGATAAGAAACAGGCAGTGGTGGTCAATGAAACAACAGCAGCAATGTCTTATTCTTCCAACAGACCGACAGGAACCAGGCCTTGTGCATATTAATCAGCCTTGTATTTTTTCTCCTTCCTTCCTCCTCCTCTGTCCCCTCTTCAACATTCTTCCACTCCTTCCTCCGCCTCGCTCCTCTCATCTTCTAAGACTATAATCACTGGGCTTACACTTCACTGTCACTCCTCAATGCCAGCGTGAATGTGTGCTCTTGTGTTTTGCTGGTCTATTTGTGTGCCTGCGTGTATTGTACATTGTACAGTGTGTGTGCATCTGTGTGTTTTTAAGCTAGTTCACCATTTACATGGGTGTGGATGAGCACATGTTTTTTCTGTGTTTATGCTCTCTGCTGTGCTCTGCATGCCTGCACATACAGGGTGATCGACCCCTGAGTGTGTGTGTTTGCATGGAAACTAAGACTGCTGCTTGCTTGATAACCATGAAATCAAGGTTGACGAGAATCATTAAGGTCTTATATAAGCGTACACGCTCACATATAAGTTAATACTTAATCCACTTTCATACACAGTCTTCCTATATGACAATAAATAAGCAGGTCTTTATTCTATCTGACAGGGAAAGATATCATTATGCTTCCCATAGCCTGATATATTTTCTAATAATGGAGCAAAATGTAATAAAGCTTATCAATAACCAGATATAATTTTTATTTATCTTTTGGTTGGAATGTTGAATTATCTGCCATATTTAATTTAGAAGGTGATATCAGCATTTGGTAATTTCAAGATAATAAATTTAATGTAATTTTTATTTAGCTATAAAAGTTCTTTTTCATTACTGGTAAAATACTGTATTGGTACAGTATGACAGAAAAGTACAAATTATTAATTTGAATGAATACATGAATATGACATCTAGTAGTGCTGTGAACCAGCGAGTCATCAGGTCCTCTATAAATTTTTCAGTAGGGTGATGTTTGGTTGTACCAGGGTGGTGTGTGCCAGCCAGTCAGAGTGGATTATTAATATTAATATTAATAATTAGCTGGCCATGAACTCAACCTTTCTGTAGTCTACAGTTGTTTGTTTTGAGTTGCTTTTATAACACTTTTCTAGTCTCCACTCAAGTATTAGAAGTTATCAGTTGTCATACTTTCATAAAAATGGGCCAGTTGTATTTTACATTCATGATTTGATTTCTCTGCCCAAGTAAAAGTCCAGCCCTCATTTCAACAGATATAATGAATGGACTTTCTTACCTTTAATTTTACTCTTCTTAATCTATCGAACAATCAGAGAAGATACCCTACTACACCAATGCTTGTGTCAAAACCTGAAGAAGCAGCACAGCTTATTATTTTACTCAAGCTTCTTTAGATTGATGACACACTTCACAAATGTGCATCCTGTAGTTCTTTGCTCTGTATGTGTGTGTGTGTGTGTGTGTGTGTGTGTGTGTGTTGTATCAGACAGAGTGGTTTTTATCAAACTTTGAGATGACATATTTTATCAGTGTTTTGACATTTTCACATTTAACCCGATTGTCCCAAGTGGGCTGCTACAATATCAGGATATCAGGTCATGATGAGATAGAGTATTTGCAGTCAGATTTTAAGAATAACTCCTCATTATCTCTCCCTCTCTCTCTCTCTCTCTCTCTCTCTCTCTCTCTTTCTCTCTCTCTCTGTCTTTGTGTCCCCTTTGCCCTTCAGATCACCAGAAGCTGGAGCGAGAAGCTCGGATTTGTCGGCTGTTGAAACACCCCAACATCGGTGAGGACATGTCTTTCTGTTTTTTGCTCCTCTCACCACCAACATCTGTCTGATTAAATGATGTAACTCTAATCAAAATGAAACCCCTCTATTGGCACACATTTCAAAGTGAGGACCTGTTTGTTACTAGCAATGTTTTGATTTTGCATAACATTCATTTATTACTTCCTGTGATGACATAAATCAGTTCTATTAATTTGTGTAATGTTTGTTAGTATTGACTAAAAACTGAGAACTATTTGTTACAATTCAATGCAAAAGACACCCCACTTACAACTGAGCATCAGGAAAAAAATGTATAAGAAGCAAACGGCAGCACTGTAATGTACATAACATCTATCTATTTCTGTTGATTAACTAGACCCTTTCAGTGACAAAAATTCCTAAATAATAGAAAACATATATGATGTTAGACTCAAATATATCTACCTGTTTTACTAACCCGCCACACACTTGCTCCCTCCCTCTCTATCTCTCTTTGTCCTTTTTTCATTTTTTTTTAGTAAAAATGGGGCAGTGTTTAAATGTGTTTAAACACATGTTAAGAAATGCTATAGTTTATAGGTCCCAACTCTGTTCAGACAAGGAATATTATAAAAGCATGATAAAATAATGATCAGTACGCTGAGAGGCAGACCTTCATCTCTCAATCGCTTTATCTTTTCTCTTCCAGTTCGTCTCCATGACAGTATATCAGAGGAGGGCTTCCACTACCTCCTGTTTGACTTGTAAGTCGTTCCCCTCTCATTCCCCACCCTTGCCTACATATACAATTACATAACTCGCTCTCATATATTACCCCACCCCCCGACCACCTCAAACCACCACAAACCACCACTACCACCACCACCACCACCCACGCTTTGCGCATCCATCTCTTGGCAATTCCCTCTAGTTTCCATGGTAACAGTGTGGAAAGGGGGAGGATTGGGGGAAAGAGGGGTGCTGTAGAAAACATGAAATAAAGTAGGAATCTCTGCTTTATAGCTTTCACCCCCCCCCCCCAAAAAAAAAAATACACACACATTGTTGAAAACAAAGTGTCCCATTTTTAACAGCTGTGTTTGTTTGTGTGTGTTTTTGCTTGTGTATGTGTGTGTGCATACACGCAGGGTGACTGGAGGTGAACTATTTGAGGACATTGTAGCCAGAGAGTATTACAGCGAGGCCGACGCCAGGTAAGAGCGCAGCCATCACTGCTGTATGTGTAAAGAGGCTTCTCCTTGTCCTTAAATGGTCTGTGTCTTCTGTCGTCTTCACTTCTGTGTTGTTGTTTTTTTCACTTTTCGCTTTTCTTCTGGGCTTTTCTCTTCATGCTCTACGCTCCTCCTCTGCTCAATTTTCTCTTTTGCTTTCTGCTCTTTTTCTGCTCTCTTCTCCTCACATCGCCTCTGTGCATGTTTTTTTATATTCTTTGCTCATTTTTTCACTCAATTTCTGTTTTGTTTCTTGTTTGTTTTCGTTGTCCTCTTTTGTTTCTATTGCTCTTTCTCTTCTCTCTTGCTTGTTGTTTTCCTCTCTGTCCTTCTGTTAATTTCGAACTTTACCCTTCTATTTTCATTCCCTTATTACTACTATATTTTATTTTCTGCCTCTACTTTTCCGTTTTCACCACCTCTTCTGTCCTTTGGTTTTTCCTTTACATCAACAGTACTTCACCTCTCACAATGACACATGAATGACCTTTATTCCCAATCCAAGGTTTGACTAGCTTCGATTTTAAAGGCCAAATCAGATTTTTAAATATTTACTTTCCAGCTTTCAAATGTAGAAAATAGGATGGATGTTTTGTCTAGGTCTGTTTTAGAATATAAAATGCCTAATTTCAGTCCAGTTAACACTGAATGGAAGTCTATGAGATAGCGCCTAGCTCAGTTTCAAAGTGCTGCACAGCTTGTTGTGATTACATCTTACATCTAATATCTTGTAGGGAAAATGAATCCACCAGCAGAGTTCTGTTTAACATAATGGACAAGTGATATGCAAAGTGAAAAACATGTCACACCAAGAAGCACTTAGCACATGGGAAAAAAGGTTTGGATAGATCTTAAAATTCTGTGCTTTTAGAAGAAATAGATTTACAATTGTACACCAAAGTGTAATATGTTGCTGCAAAATAGTCTTTGAAACACTGATTTGACTATGACACCGAACACTCTGAAACTCAGAAAATAACAGTTACCGTGCAAATAATAATACAAAATGCATTTTTTCTGTCACATATGAGGTTACTGGTCTTTAATGATACTAACAGACTCTTATTGGTCAAACTTTAAGCACTGTATGTGTCTTGCAATGACCTCATTAGTATGACTGGTGCAGGTGGTCCAGAACACCCTTATGTTGTTATGATGCCCCCTGTATTTACCCCATGTTCTGCCCCTTGCTTAATCAGTAGGAAAGATTAAAAAAAGCAACTGTGTGAGCAGAACAAAACAAAACACTCTGCCCACCCATGGTGTTCATGTGTGTGGACAGTTTCACTGATGACTTTTCTTTTCTTAGTTTCAATTTGACCCTCTTCTTTACACCCCCCCCCCCCCCTTACTTTTTTTGAATATTTCTCACTCCCACCACTCTTGCTGACTCATCAACACACACAGCTCACTTTAACTGGTGGTGGAAGAGGAAATGGAATAGTTGAAGGGTAGGGGGTGGGCGGGCAATACGCTGAGAGAAGAGTGAGAGAGATGACAGTTGTGATGTGGATGTTAGTCCCTTCAGTAACATTAACGGTCAAACATAATAGTCGAACACTGTAGATGAACACACATCTGGTCTTTAGTCCTTGTCTCTACTCACAAACTGTTTGACATGAAGCTTGAAAACAGTGAATTCAGATATAATGAGCAGAATGTTATTTATCTACCTTGCTTTGTAAGCAGTTTGTGTTACATTTATTTAAAATGATTCAAATCTTAAAAACATTCAGTGTAACTTATGATAAAAGATTAAATTTTTATTTTAGTTTCCTTAACTGAAAATTGGTTTTTGATTCATCTGTATTACAACTATACATTAAATAAGTGGCACCACTCTTGCTTAATATGTAAAAAAGCATTTATCTGTTTTACACAATTCATGTATTTTTTCAATTGTATTGAATGCAAGAGATTTTTATTCATATTATCCATCCTTTTCTCTACCCCTGCATCCTGTTTAGAATTGCTTTCCTCAGTAGGCTGAAATTTCAATTAAATATTTTCAGTTGTGCACAACAAGTAGTCTAAAAAGAATTCTACTGGGGGCCAAGACTGGCAAGCTGAGGCTCCCAGCTCAGCTTTTAGTCAGCGCAGTAAGTTCCATCACCAATAAATGAAGCTTAATATGGCCTATTTTTCATAGTCATAGTTTTTTCGCAGGGCCTAATTAGCTCATACAATGGATTGCATATAAATGATGCCTCCATTATAGATCTGAAACGGAGCTGGAATAATTTTTTGATCCAGTTGGTTAGATTTAATGACAGCTGTTGCTGCGAGGCATGGCAGCGGCAGCAACGGGTGGCAAAGAGGCCCACATGTCACTCACAGCGAAAAGGTCATGTCCCACATTAGTCCGTAATTGGTGCTCTGTAATGTAAACATATGTGAAAATCTTTGCATCTTGAAGATATAAGACAAATAATGTGTTTATGAGAGTGGAAACAAAAATGAAACTTGAAATGTCTGCTCTCATGATGCTGAAAAACTATATCCAGCCACCGACTAGCTTAAATGTCTTTTTCTATTTCAAATGTATTTACAGCTCTTGGCCCCCTTTCTCTCCATTTTTTAATGTCATCACAGACAAACAGTGTAAAAATCAAA
>JAPZDZ010000022.1:9164587-9180087 GCA_029783805.1 Acanthurus tennentii
TGTTTTTATAATAACGCCCCCCCCCCCCCCCCCAAAAAAAAAAAAGCAGCACCTAGAACATAAAGTATGTTAATCAGCTCAACAGTTAAAAATAAAACTGTTTCCAGTCCTCTTGCCGTCACGTCTTGTACCTGGCTGTGTATTTGTGCATGCTTGTATGTTGCATCTTCTGCATGGTAAACTTTGTCAAGTAGACCTCGTCTATGCAAATGTCAGTCCCAGCATTCCAGCAAAGGCGTGTTGTGTTCATCAGAACTGTTGTGGCTATTTCTTTATTTAGCCAACAGGCCTATCTGGTTTCACACCCAAGCACTGGAGAGCATTTCATGCAATAGGTCACAGTGTGATGACTGAAGACAGCCTGGGTGACAAGATCCCTCAAATTAGGAATTGGGTTATGGCAAATGAGATGACAACACAGCAAAATGATCTATATTTGTGCCAAAAAAAAAAGAAAAAAAATCGCCCTATATTGTTCAAACTGAACCCAACATATACAGTTTTCTGTCAAGTCAGAAATTAAAAGTTTACAGCCTTTCAGTGTGAAAAGATGTTTTTTTAGCCTGACACAAGTAATGGTTTAAATTAAAATTCCATTGATAGAAAGTCACAATACTCAAATTAGGGCTGGAAAATCCAAATTAATGTTACAGTAGTGCATAACCCTCTTAACTTACTTTTCCTATATACTACTACTTTTCTATCATACCAACTTAAAACTATTTTATGCTACTACTGTTCTGAGAACTTATTAGGTTATGATTTTGTTGAAGACTCCAAAAGACTGTTTTTATCTGGTTTCTGGTTGATAATAGTATCAAAAAGAGCTCAAACTTTAAATGGTCAACACTAACCTTGAATTGAATTTAGACAGACTGAATAATTTCTTTGGTGTGGTGTAAGGTCAAATGAGTAAGAGCTGTGTCTCTTTCCACATCACACCATTGTGCTTAAATTGCAGTGCATTCATAATGATGGACTACATCCCTGACACTTTCTCTAAAGAAATTAGTCATGAATGCTACATCAGCCCCAGATTCTCTATGGACAGAGTTATAGAAGGGAAGTTAGAAAGATAGAAATCATTCCATTTGAAACACCTACTCATGAACTGCCCCTGAACACAGCTTTCTGCCTTTCAACCAGTTGCTTGTCACCAGTGTGCGCCGCTGAATGTACAAGTGTGTGCTAAAGTGATGAAGAGGGAAGGAGCACTTATGTCAAAAAGCAATGTCTGTTGCTGCTGTTATGTCTGAACATGTGGCCCTGATGCTTTGCACTGCGTTAATGCACCTTTTTTTGATGGAAGCACATGCTTCATCAGTATTTCCACCCACATCCGTTTTCACGGATTATCTTCCTGCTGCAGTGTTGGCAAGTTCTAACTCCCTCGTTTACAAAAGGGTAAAGCCTAACCGAGTGGTAGAGCTCGGAGAATGTGATGACACAAGGTAGGCACAGCGCCTTAGGATTACTGGTTTGCTCACTCACAGTATCTCTCTCTTGCTCATTTCCTTGTCTTTTACTTATGGGCTCAAAGGCTCTGAAAGCTCACTTTAAAGTATCTGCACTTTAAATACACAATATTCCTGTGGCTCTAAACAAATTAGCTGAGCATAAAGAGAAGAAGGAAGAAGGCACAGGATGCAAAGACACACTGCTGCAATGCAGGGAAGGCAGTGACAGAAATGCAGCCTAAATATAATGTCCTCATTTTCTGCATGCTGTAAGTTTGCGCTTGTGTGGCAGTACACAGTGCTGCATTTCAGGAGCAAATGGCACAAGCTTACTGAAAGAGAAGGAAGACTTATATAGAATAAAACTAACTTTATTCACTGAAAAATAGGAGAAAATGTTTAAACAGCACATAGTTGGCATCTGTTCAGTCAATTGAAGCCTTTACTAATCAGCACAAGGCTATTGAAGATCTACATCTGTCAAATGTTTGGCATGCAAGTATGTTGTTGACATAGTTGTTTTAAGATTAGCCTAAACAAAGTGGTAGTACTTTTTATTCACCAAACCGAGGCTGTAGATAATAACTCAGGTTTGGTGTCTCAGTTTTATAAGTTCCTGGAAGCAGATTTGCTGTAAAGGTAGGAATCCTTTTATCAGTAGGATCAAAGTGAGATTGGCAGAGCTAAAGAACTGAGTTCAGTTTAAGAGTTAGAGTGGAAATCTGGTTTTATCAAGCTTAGACTAGCACTTTGGCTATCCACTAAATAATACAGTCAGATGATAGAATATATTACCTGGTGATTTACTGTCTTCAAAAATATAGTGGACAGAGGAATGAAAAAGTCACTATGTTTTACATATTGTATAATATTTCCCAACCACAGTGCTTTATTTGTCATTCAAGGTCGGCAGTTTCTTTTACAGAGGCAATAATTCAGTGAGATTGAGAGAGATGAAGAGAGACATCGTGAGAAGGAGCAGGGGCCAGTGGGGATTGCATCCCATTATTAGAACCCTCTTCTGACAGAGAATAATGAGGTTGACTGCATTATCTGGGCCACAGAGATGGAGCCTATAGACCACAGCACACCACATGAGGCTACGAAAAAAAGTGCTGCAGACTGACTGGGTTATGTGGACACATAAGGCTGTACAATACAAATTAGTCTATATTGTCTCCTCTTAAAGGTTGACTAAATGTTATTGTACAAACTTGTGTCACCATGGCCAAATGACATTTATGTTCATATATAGCTGTGTTTGTGCTGAATACAGTGTAGAAAAAAGTGTCCTGTGTGAATGCAATAACAAACTTTGTGCATGCGAATCTATTTACCTCTAGCCCTTACCCTTCTAGGACACTGTATGTTTTGTACTTCATCTTTCATTTGAAAATGTCTGGTGACCTTTTTCCTCTTCTCTTCACTACTTTAGCCAGAGAACCTGCTACTAGCAAGCAAATGTAAGAATGCTGCAGTGAAGCTGGCAGACTTTGGCCTAGCCATCGAGGTGCAAGGGGATCAGCAGGCCTGGTTTGGTATGTACAGGATTAAATCATATCTGTATTATATACAGTATGTATTTATCCAAAACTGTAAAGGGATTCATCATACTTTAGATAGTGCTAGTTACTGTCAGGTTTTAAAAAGGTTCATTTGGCAAAGAGAGTGACTGAAGCCTCTATAAAAGAACTCCCTTAATGTGATTCTTAAAGGCCACCTCAGGGCTGTAAGCTTAGCACAGTAAAGTTTTTTAAAGTCTCTGTTTTTGTACGTGGACTGCTATTTTATGTATATACTCATGCTACTCATCATTGAAATGATGTGCCCAATAGAAAAGCTCAGATTCTTGTGACTCAGTGGATGCAAACCCTTTAAAGATGTAATCAAAAATACAGGTTCAATCTACCTTGTTGGTCAGTAAAAAATGCACGAAGTTAATGCACAGAGACAATCCCAGCTCATCAAAGAAGCTTCCTATAATTTTGCAGATTGATGACTGTCAATAGAAATAGTTCTGTTACACTGACATCAAGAAGATAAAATGCAATGAAGTATTCAGTCAAAAACACACTAAAACATTCATGCACAGCCTCAGACTGAGATTACTGATCTACTGTATTCCTATCTTGTAAACATATACTCTTTGGCTATAACTTGAGCCTTAGATGGCTGCTGCACTGTTGAGCTTTTGATTCATTTCGACTGCCTTTAAGCCACTGAGAGTTTGCATTGAATAAAAGAGCCGTCCTCTCTTCCCTGGTGGAAAAAATGAGCCTGTTGCAACTGATTGTGCGGATGACTTGAGTTTTGTACAGAAAAGTTTATATAAGTGTTGCATTAACAGGGTTTTCTAAAGCCACAAGAGAATAAAAGGAGCCTTTTCAAAAGCATTTTTAATCTAATAATGCAGTAGTGTAACAAATGACCTAAAACTAAAATAGAATACCTAAATATTGAGGGTAAAGTATAAATATTGATATTGATCTGAAAAAATGTAGGAAATGGAAAATACCTACAGTGTTGATGTTTCTTTAGAAAAAGACATTTGTAAAATATTTATTTCATGTGACATTTTTAACATTTTGTTCGAATTTAGCCTAGATATGCCTCTATGCTATGGTACCAATGTGTTATTTTAGCTGATACTGCCCATGTAAAGTCATGTGCAGGTATCTGTCTGCTATCAGAGTTACTTGTAAATTACATTTTCAGTTCCAATTTGTGCTAGATTTCTCTGTGTGCACCCTCTTGTGGTCATGAAATAGGATTTGTGAAGATGTATGCCCCATATTATAAACGTTTTGCTCAAAAATATAAGGAACGAGGTCCTTGGTAATTTGACTAAAACAATTAGCACTGCTGTTTCTGCCTAGCTTGTTTTCTGTTGATGCCAGAGTTGAGCCCTTTTTGACTTCAAAGTTGCGTAATTCTTTTGCTTCGACATTTTAACATTTTTTTACAGTGTTTTGTAAGGATCTGGTGCCAAGGCTAATCTTGAATTTGTGCCCCCTATCTCCCTGCCTATGTAACATAATTGCTGTTAATACTATATTTTTATAATGTCCAACTCATGATCATAAAGGTCCAGAATGTATAGCAAGCTCTTCTTTGTACATGTGGATTACTTTGAAAAAACCAAACAGTGAGTGGGATGGATTTTAGCAAGTCTCGGAATAGTACCATTCAGGCCCACTTCCACATCTCACTTGGATCTTCAACAAACACCTGTACCCATCATCAGGGAGTGTGTGACTTTTCTCAAGGGGAGATTTGCCAGTCCTTCACAATCAGATGACCTTAAAGCCTCAAATATGTCTTTGAGAACTCAGTCCACCGTGCGGGTGAATATGTCTGAGTTTACAGAAGATTACCTTTCTTTCAATACAAGCTGATACAAGGATAGTGGATAAACGATCTATCACCTTGAACATGTCAATAAACTCTGCGAGTGTGTATGCGTGTGTGTGTGTGTCTGTGTGTGTGCGTGTGTATTTTCTCCTGCAGGATTTGCTGGCACACCGGGGTACCTGTCCCCTGAGGTATTGAGGAAGGAGGCATATGGCAAACCTGTGGACATCTGGGCCTGCGGTGAGTTGTTCAAAGATACACGCTTATTTGCACACTTTACACACATATGGCTCATCGTATGCAATTGTACAAAAAAAAGAAACACTCTGAAGCATACTCTCTTAAATTGGACTTTTTCTGTGTGTGCGTCTGAATGTGTATGTATGCGTGTGTGTCTGTGTGTGTGTGTGCGTTTATGTGTGTCTCAGGGGTGATCCTCTACATCCTGCTGGTGGGTTACCCTCCTTTCTGGGATGAGGACCAGCACAAGCTGTACCAGCAGATCAAGGCTGGGGCTTACGATGTGAGTCTCCTCTCCTCTCCTTTCTCTCATTTCTCCTCTCCTCTCCACTCCTCCCACTGTCCTCGTCCTGTTTTGGCAGTGGTTACGTAACTCAGTCACCTCATTCATATTTTAGGGGGTGCAAGAGAGGGAGCCTCACCTTAGATCACATGTATATCCATGCCAAACAGTGAGACAGAGGCTGTCTGACTCTCTGGCAGTGATTCTGGGCTCTTTTGGACTCAGACCTTGACATTTATGCCTCAACACAACAGGACCTGATGAGTCTAAAATTTCTTAACAAATTGCTTGGTGCTGTGTGTAGACCCTCCTCCTGACAGTGTTGAAAAACACACCCACAGGTGGACACGGTGGCAAACATGTTGAAGGCACACAACCCACTGGGTTCATGTCTGGCCTGAGATAAGAAATGCAAAGAAAATCTGCTACCTTCTCACACATAATATTTCGTGTACGATAATACAGAGAAAAACAGTATATTCTTGCATTTAAAAAGCTGAAACTGTGAAACATGGCTGAAAAAAATTATTAGTTTTTTAAAATAATTGGTTGATTTGCTGTTGATTAATATTCACATCATCATAACAATGAATTTTATGACATGTGGTTCTGTTTGTCCCTTTAGTTTCCGTCCCCAGAGTGGGACACAGTCACTCCAGAGGCCAAAAATCTGATCAACCAGATGCTGACCATCAACCCAGCCAAGAGGATCACTGCTCAGGAGGCCCTGAAGCACCCATGGGTCTGCGTAAGTGTCCCCTGCCCAATAGAACCAGTCATTTATAAGCAGTCATTTATCATATATCTTGTTACACTGCTGCACACCCAGAAAAGCCTTTTAACTTTGCTAAATAAATAATTGGATCACAACAAACCTTGGTTCACTGATTCTTCCTGTATTTTTCTTTCTCTACTTTCTAAAACTCCTTCTGTTTATTCTGCTCTTCCTCTTCTTATCCCCATGCTCCTCCTTGTCTTCTTCCCTCTTCCAGCAACGGTCCACAGTGGCGTCTATGATGCACAGACAGGAGACTGTGGAGTGCCTGAAGAAATTCAACGCCAGGAGGAAACTCAAGGTCTGTTTGCTTACTCACTCTCTTCTATGCCTATTCTCTTGCCTTAATGAGTTCTTGTAAATTTCAGGGTTACCAAAGTATTCCCAAGGTATTCACGCTGCTTCCTGTTTACCTGTAAAGTTTAAAATCCATAAATTCTAGTTGGCCTTAAACATAAAATATAAAATGATTAATAGAGAAGGCATATGTATGAGTGCCTTATCTCCTCACTCTGGCACTGAGGTTATATGAAGAGGTGATTTAGATCCAGATTTATCCCACATGCATAGTTTTGCTTCTTTGCTGATTTATTGCTGACATTTTGTGTGGATGCAATGGCTTAGCCATTGGAGCCTGTCTCTGTTACCCTGCTGCTTTTGGCCAGTCTTGGCATGACTCAAATACCAGCACATGGGAAACTGGAAGCAGAAACGCAGGTGGCTGCAGGCAAATGTTGGACCATTCAACCCCACATGTCATCAGCATGAAATAATTATCTCTGGCTTTTCACATTTAGAAAGAAATAAACACTGGCCAGATTAGACATTCAGCTACATCCTAAACAACACAAACTAAAAAATGAATTCATGTAAGAGGCAAACAGCATAGAAACTTGACAGACAGGGAATCAATGAATTAAATCAATTGGATACTTAGTTACCAATATGGTTCATTACAAGGACAATCAGTACATTTATATTTCTCCCCTTATTTTGACTTGTGAAAGTCTATGTAAAACCACTGTCCACATTGAGTCAGTGCTAGGACAGGCCAAAAGTTGCATTCCCAAAGAAAACACTTGAATGTTATAGACTGACTTATAACATTGTGAAAGTTCTAAGACTCAAACAGAATAATCAGTCTGTGGAGCATCTTCTCCACAGCTAACAAACATAAGAAAACATTTTCCTATGAAAGAGATCCATCATTTAAAAAAGGGCCTCAGAATACTATGCTGAGTCTTTTTGTCCAGTCAGAAGTTATCAGCTGCAGTTGTAAATGATGTCTCTAGGGAATCAAGTGTCATTAATAGAAGAGTAGCTGCTTTATTGCTCCCTCCATCCCCGTCTATCGGTCTCTATCTTTCTTTTTTTGTCTCCCAAATTTGTAGACGATTTAAGTTGTTGTTCTTTTTCTTTCAGTTAGATAATAAATGCTGCTTGCTATTCCAAAATTCCTGCTTGAAGTTTGCACACTTTACATGTCCTCAAAACTTTGGTCCAGCTTTCTACACAAACATTGATTGTTGCACCACTATAATCCCTGCTTTCAGTGCAGAGACAAAACAACATGACAAAACAAAAAAGCAACATCATTTATTATGATACTGGTTAGAGTTATCCAAATTACAAGCTCTTCTTTGTTTTCCTCTTAGGGGGCCATTCTTACTACCATGCTGGTTTCTCGAAATTTTTCTGGTAAGTATTATCTAGACATAAATCTTTCATGTCTGTAAATCCACTATTCATTCAGTGAACCAACATCAGTCAATATGCAGTTTATGTTCTACACAGTCAGTGTAGAGATTATATTGTCTGTATGCCTTTTTTATTGCTGAATGCAAAAACTGACATGTTGAATATATATGCAAGTCTGTAACAGTCAGTTTGGTTCTGAGGAACGTGGCACCATTTTGAAGGACTTAGTGACTTTTCAATATGTTACTTCACTAAAAATCTGACATATTATATGTAACCCTTGAGAATCCAGGCTGTTCTTTGTTAGGAAGAATTTTAAACATTTTACAGCCAACTTTGAAGGACACAAGCAAGTTTTGGACTCTTAGAGGCTAGATCTTTCAAGAAGTATCACTTTAAAGCAGGATTTGAACACCATGGAAAAAGAAAGCCACAGTAATGTCAGACTCTTTCTTTTGATGTTCAATTCTGCCAAGATGGTGCCATGTGTGCCTTGTAAACAATGGTAAAGGTAAACGTTAGACAGACAGACTTATTTGTCTCCTTTAACAAAGAGATATATCTTTATGTAAAGTTTCTAGAGCATGCTGTCAAAAGTAAAATCACATTTTCATTTCATCACAATGCAACTTCAGTGTTTCCCTTTTGTCTTTATTCAATAAAGTCTTTCTAACTGAAGTAATAAGACTTGGACCCATGTGATGCATAGTTTTCCTTTAATAATGAAAGCACATGAAATCTGTAAAATAAATTTATGTTAGTTTTAGAATAAAGGTTCATATATTGTAAAACATTTGAAAATCAATCTGTTAGATGCGCCACCAAATCTTTAACTTACAGGTTAGCTGAACAGCAGAAGGTCTGGTGTCACTCTTGCATTTTTAGCTAAAGAATTGTTTCACCTTAGTTCTCATTATTTGACGTCTGAGCTGGGATAAAAGTTCCATACTGACAGTAATTGTAGCACACTGTCAATATTATCATTGCTGAATTGAACATGAAGTACAAGTGTTTTCTAAATGTAGCGAAACACTGAATTTGATCAGCAAGCTATGGGTGTATGTACTTGTCTTTGTATTTGTGTTTATCTCTGTAGAAAGTGGTGCTGTCTTGAAGGTTAAACACTGAATTTACATCTTAACTTTAATCCAAGCCTGATAATATAATTGTTTTGCTTAACTCTAGCCCCCACATCTTGAGACACTTGCACTAAAGACTTTTTTTGTCTTTATGAGTTGCATTTCTTTTCCCTAATGTATTAAAGAGTCAATGAGTTCCAAACAAAGATTTATCAGTTTCACTAAATGAGGCACATTTGGCTTTGTTTTCCTTGAGAGCTCATTCTCAGATTTATGATTTATTTCCGTGTAGCATGTAGCAAGAAGTCACAAGCTTTAAGTGTAGCCAGGTTTAGATGAAACAAATTTGTGTGACTCATATGAGTCACTGACACTCAACTTTTAAAGAGATGTACTAGGGGGGTAATCACGGTAATGGGTTTCCAAAAGAATTTGAAGCAGTTTCTTAACAACTGTTGATCTTATGGGCTTTCTTTTTAACTAAATCTCAACCACTGAGTCTTTGTTCATGTATAGTGTGTGCTTGTGTGTGTGTTTGGATATATAAATGTGAGTAATGTTTATGTGTATGCAAGCATGCTGCTTCAGGAAACATGACAGCAGCCACTCTGACACTGTATGCTTTGCAATGGGAAATGGTCTGAACATCCACTAAACAACCACTCAACTCCCACTCACACATACACACACACGCACTCTGATCCAGCTGTGTGGTTTGGCTGTGTCACCGCTCTTGAACACCTTTTTCTTGCTCTCTTTGCTCTTCTTAGGATGCAGTACTCCATTACAAGTGTTAGGTCATCTGGTGAATGAGTCAGAGAGGTGATAAGGAAAAACTAAAAAGTAAAAAAAAAAAAAGGGGGACCTACCAGTTATAAAAGATAGCCAATGGCAAATTATGTCCACGTATAAACCACCATAAGTGCTTTACATAACCGGTTACTACATTCTCATAACGTATTATGAATCATGCATTATGCAAATCTGTGTATCAGAGTGTCACAGAGGCAGCTCCACTCCCCTCCACATGTTGATATAATGTCTTGTAGTGTTCATACAATATGAGGTTATAAGGTGGAAGCTCTGTTCTTCTCTTGGACATTTAAAGTTGTAGAATTGGTTCTGCCCACCACATTTATCCTCAATTAAGCTACCTATATGCAGAGGTGGGCAGAATATCAATATTGTCTCAAATTATGCATATTGTGGTATTATGATCCAGTAAATAAGTTGTCTTTTCTGGTTTTAAAGGCTAAATTTCAGTAAAATGATACGTTTTACAGAACTCACCAGACTGTTCCTGCTATTTTTATGTTTCCCTTTATCTGCTAATGATTATTAATCAAAAATCTCATTGTTTTGATATTTTGTGAAAGCACCAAAGGTCCCACCAAAGGTTCCAGTAGTGATATTTAGGTACACGCTAAAAAACATTGTGATCTTATTTGTCTGTATTGTCTAACCCTATGTATCAACTAAAACTTAAACCAACTTTGAAGAAAATACCAAGAAATATAGAATGTGCATACCATTCAGCCATATTCTCTTTGGTACACATTGCCCAACCCTACAAATACATTACCTTTATTATATTAAACTTTAAGTTAAAAATGTTGCAGATAGTTATCAAGGTCAGTGAGTGCTGCATATCTAACCTTCACAAACAAACTAAATCCTGTATCATTATCATTTTCATCATTCTAACAATAACACTGTTTTCAGGGATATTTAGGAACAAAATGTAAGCATCAGAGATTTTCAGATGGGTGTAAGGATCAATGTCTGTCTCTCTGATCCCTTTGTCTGAGCAGTGGATGCTTATGTGACTAAATTTGTGTTACAGCCATATAATGTCAGTAGTCTGTAAAAATGAATTATTCCCCCTTCTTCAAACTAATGAGCCCTGTTTGTCTCTACCTTCTTGTGTCCCACCTCTTTCTTTCCCCATAACCCTGCTCACCTACTTCCTGCTGTGTCCCTGACTCACCCCCCTCCTCTCACTTTCTTTATTTAATCCCTCTTTCTAAATTTCACACCACCCTCTCTCCATTTTTACCCCCTGTCACTCATTCACCTCTCTCTCACCCTCTTTGTAACTCTCTTTCTTCATGTGTGACTTGGTACTGGACTCTTAACAGTGGGCAGCAGGCAGACCACCGCTCCAGCCTCTGTCACTGCGGCCGCAGCAGCGGTGGCTGCAGCCGCCGGCACCACCGCGGGGCTGGTGGAACAAGGTAGCGTGGTGGCTCACCCATGGCACGCCACCCCCTTCTCCCCCTCACCCCCCGTGTACCTGTCTACTACACTTAAATCTTCCTCGTCCTCTTCTTCTTTTGTCCCTCTTTCACATTCCTTTGCCTCCCCCTTCTTTCCTCCTTCAGCATGGTAACTCAGAGCATGATGGCTGACCACACTGCTAGAACAACATCTCCCATTTGCTTTTTATCTGCAGCAATAGCTTATTTCCATCCAATATTGTAGCAGTTTTATTCAAACTTTTCATACATCAAAAAAACATGGAACTAAGGTTTGTGGTTTTCCATCCATTTTGTAACTGTAAAATATGGATTTTTTTTATGCTAAAAACACAGAAGAGTTTTTGCAAGTGTAAAAGATTTTTGTTGTGAGTTGTTGGTCGTGTTTTCTGTTTTTATCCGAGGAATGATGGTGACAGTAGGCTTGGCTTTTTGAAATAAGTTTTAATGAAAAAGTTATTTGACCAACAAGAAAAAGCCATAAATTTAAACCTACTTCCAAATTTATATGATGAATATGCCTCTGTGGCCATGTTCTCCAAATTTCTTTGCTGTCAAATCTTCCTTCCAAGGCAAATAAATTAATGTTTGCAGCAATTGAGATTTTTTTTTGTGAATATTTTCACTTTTAATTGCTTACATTTATGCTTTATAATTTGTAAAGTACTTAGATGGAAGCCCAGCTACTGCTTTTATGTCCCATGTCAGCACGTCTGTCACCTCTTGTCTGAGATCTGAGAAGGTGACTGCAATGCCCATCACTGCTCTTTCATCTCTGACCCATATTCATCTTAACATCTACATCTCTAGAAGCAGCCACTGAGCATGGCCTCGTCCCAACCAGACTGCTGTCTTGTTTCCCTTTTTTTCCCTCTTTCCTCTCACTTTTATTCTCCCATCTCACCTCTGTTACATTAACATTATACTGTATGTCATTCCCTTTTCTGTACTCTGTCGATTTCCACATCCCTGGTACTTGTCTCTTATGTCACCCTGTTCTGTTCTACAACTCTACCACCATCACTTCCACTTTGCCTCTTTCCCTCACGATGTCATATCTCACTTCCCCTCACTCCTCTTTCCTTCTATCTTCTTTTCTCTGTCTGTCAGTGACACTGGAAAGTTCGCCCCTGTCACTTTTAAAGATGGAACTGCCCAAGAGCTGTTGGTGAATGCTGCATGGGGCACTGGACTGGTGCATGCGCTGCAACACATGGGGGTTTTGGTGCATGGTGAACACTGTGAAAGATGCAATGCTGGGCTGGTTCTCATAAAGTCAAAAACCTTTAATGTTAAATATACAACCATTCAGTTTTATACACTGGAAACTAACTACAGTGATTCCTTGGTGTCCAGACAGACTGAAGGCAAATTTAAGTGATTTTTGCTATCGCAAGCACAGTCAGTGGAAACACGTGATATGACACAAATTTGCCTCGGGCAACAAATGACAAGAAGAAGTGTCCACACAAGGTGAAAATGTTTCAACTGGAGTGAAAAAGTCACATATCCCTAGGCTTATTAAACACACAGAGACGAGGAAAAAGTGAGAAAGAATAACAGAAAGAATCAGGCTGTCAAATGAGTTTCAGGGTCATTCAGAAACTGAGCTTAGCCAAACAAATGCACAGACGCACAGACACACTCCCACAAACACAGTAAGTTTGTCTGTTGCTTACTAGCTAACAGGTGTTGCCTGTTTCCCTGGTGAAATCTATTTGCTTATTTTCTGAACACACCAAGACACAAAAGCAAGTAGAAACCATAGCAGCTGATGTTTCAAAAGTGTTAAATTGTATTAAAAGGCCATAAGGGGGCCCAAATAAGACTTGTAGAAACACTGACATCCTCTGGCTATATCAGCAGGGAAAGGCTGACCTTATTAGCAAACAGTATCTTTTATGCACATTAATCCCCCAGAGTCTAAGCTCTGTCTGCAGGACAAATGTATATTTAATATTTATTTGCCTTTAGCAGTTGTCTGGTCAGTCATCTCTTGATAAAATTGTTTTGCAGAATACAATGGTAGTTATTTTTAAAAAGAGTACTATTTATCTGAAGGACCTGATGCTTAGAAACTGAGATGTAAGCTTCAAAACATCCCTTAGAGACCGACAGGTGATGAACTCACTGACATTTTGTTAAGTCTGTTTTTTTTGTATTCTTAACACCACAGATATTTAAAAATGAAGTGCAAGAGCATTTTGATGAATGTGAACCTGACATAATGCTGCAAAAGACAAAAAGCTTCACATGACAGTCCAATGCTGAGCTAAGGTGACAGAAGTAGTGGCAGTGTCCTTGTTTCTGTGGACCACTAGGACCCCTCAGTCCTCTCTGTGTCCCTTAGTCTCCACTAGGCTCCTATCAAATATTTATAGTGGGCTGTCTCCCCCTATCAGCCTCACACTGCCTCGCTGGCTTAATGGAGGCCCTGTTCTATCTTGCATATTCATACACACAAATTCAATCATTATGTTCTAGACCTCTCCCTGTCTTTATGTGGGAGTAGAGTAAATGTATCTTTTAATGTGTCCTGGCCTTTTACATGCTTTCTGAGGAAGTTCTAATAGACCTTTGCACCTGAGTGGGTTCATTCAGTGGCTTGATTTCCACAAGGCTTTTTGTTTTTGGCTTGCGTGGTGAGCAATAAATCTTCAAGTGAATCCATGCCCATCTTTGCTTTGCTCTTGCAGTGGTGCATCTTGCGTGTTTTTATCAAGAATTAATAGTGGGTTTTTTTTGTTTTAATCTCTTCCTCCTCTTTCTCCTTGCTTCATGTGTAATTTGTGGCAAGGTAAGGAGCGCCCCTTGCTTCTCCACCTTCGGTTTGAATTAATTTACCTTTGATTTTTCAGGTTTCCACAGAGGTTTCCTCTTTCTCACTGGGATTTAAGTCTTTTTTAGAAACCTTCACACTGGGTTTTTTAGAAGATCCAGTTCACCACCTTGACAGAATAATGGTGTTTGAAAAGAGCACAGTGAAATTCTCTTTTCACCTCCGCTCTTCTTCTCTGCTCTTCTTTTCAAATCCTCTCCTCTTCTGCCAAGCCATCAGAGAATACAACAGAATGAACTTGACACGATCCTGACCCCATTTCTTCTCCTCAGTAACAACCAGCCTTTGGAAGGAGGAAGAACCGCACAACAATAAACTAACCACATTCATGCCACTCTCACAAAGCTCCTCATGTTGTAGTGCTTCTCTATCACTTCCTGTAGGTCCTTCTTTGACTGCTGAATATGCAGACCTCACTTTAAACAGGGGATGCTATGTCACCAAGGCAGAAAAGTAAAAATAGCAAGCTAAGACAAAAGATGGCAGATGTATCCTACACACCCTCTCCCCCCCTCTACATCACTGTCTCGTTTTTCAAATGACAGCTTCAGAAGTCCACTTGAAAGGATGTGTTCTTTGGCTTAAAAAGACTGAGTCTGGGCTCGACTAGAATTTGCACTGGACTCATTTTGATTGAACCTCTGTTCCTCCTAAGAAATCACTGCCCAGTGGAAATTTTCATGGAATTCAGGCTTCTGTAGAAAATTCAATGTCTGGCTTGGAGGCTTGTTTGGAAAGGAAAGTGAGAAAATCAGAGAGGAGCTACATCTCATGTTCTGAGAGAGAGGAAAGAGGGGGGAGAGAAAGATAGAAAAAAAGATCCCAGACCGCCAGAAATAGTGTTTTATGTAACGTGGCTGGCTGCTGATGTGATTGCATCTGATTAGACTTGAAATTCCACTCAGCCCCTTAAAAAGTCGCAGTAAGGATTACGTCAAGGGCAGTATTAGAGAGAGGAGGGTTCTGGGAGAGGACTGGCAGGTGATAGGCTCCAGTATTTTCCAAATTAATCTTTTATTGTATTCCTTATCATGTATCTATACTACTATAGAAACTGTAGTTTGTCAGATAGATTCCCTATCGTACACCCGGCGCAAACGCGATGCGCCAGTGACGCAGGGGTCATTGCTATCTTACACCCAGCGCAAACGTCATTTTTGCCACAAGTGTAAGATAGCAAATCCACTTGCACCGGGTCTGTGCGCCGAGGGGCAGAGGTCTGAGAATAAAGGCGGAATGGAGGCGTGTCCTGGCGCGTTTGCTATCTTACACTCGGTACATTGAGGCCAAATGCGCCAGGAGTTTAGACCAGCCAAAACCTGGTCTAAACGGAGGCGCAGACGTAAAAACAGCCTGGACAGTATAGGACGCAGTTGGCCAACGTGCTCACACACTTCTTGACAATCAAACACACCTTTTTTTTCTGTTTTTGCCTCTCAGTAGTGTAAAATATTTAAGTGTGCTTTGGACATATTTAGTAAAGTTAGTAAAGTGTCCTTTGAAAATATTTTTGATCACAAAAT
>JAPZDZ010000022.1:9225535-9235870 GCA_029783805.1 Acanthurus tennentii
CGAGACCTTTTTCGCTGCGTGACAATGCTCCGCTACTCTCATTACACAAATCAGAGCTAACAACTGTCAACATGACCTGAGGTGCTTGATGGCAGGTGTTAATGTGACCTCTAGCCGTGTAAACAACACTAAATACGGACAGAGGAGGAGACGCCTCGACAAATCTCTCCTCCTCCCACCATATGAATCACTGAGGCATGATGTGTAGGCTGAACAGCCAGAAAATCAAAGTCGTTGTTAAGATGAAAACGAGGTGTCGCTGAGCAACAAATGCCACCACATCCGGTTTGACTTCTTCTCTGAGTCACTTTAATGAGCCGCTGTTGAAATGGTGACTGTCAGTGGAGGTGACACTAAGTCCTTTCAATCAAAAAAGTGGATCTCCGTCTGAATATGTGCCATCACAATGAGCCCCACCTATTTGAGATGGATTATAAGCTACTCTTGCACTTGTCAATGTGCCCTTTAGCTGCTTTAAACTTTAGACAGGGGTGTGGTGTAATGTGATGATCAATGTTAATATCTTCGGCTGGAAGCGTCTGAAGTGTTGGAGAGGTGAGGGTGGAGTTAAGATTGAAAGTACCTGCAGTGTTTTTGATCTATAAGTGCAAACTGGGCCATAGAAGACTTAAGAAGTAAAAGGTTATAGAGTTTACTGGCCTGACTGCACCTTGTCACAGTCTTCTGAAAAACAATAGCCTCAGTTCAGTATCCGATGCATACCAATACCAGGATCTTCGAAACCTTGATGGCATTATTATACTGATAGAGTTCCTTGTGCAGAGGAGGACAGAGTGATTAAAGGAAAGGTGACAGCTGCTAGAGAGGGATAGAGCGGTTTTCACAGGAAAAAGTGACGTGGGTTGCAAGACAAAGCCTCGCTCAATTTTCTGCCCATGGTTCTTCTCTCAGATTCCCCTGAGATAGAGCAGAGCAGAGAGAGAAAACACAAGCGGTTGGTAAATGCAGGTTGCGTCAAAGAAGGAGCTGTTGAAATGCCAACCAAGTGCTGTTTGAGACTTTGCTCACGTTGCTCACACTTTACTGTCTTCACTGTTGGTCATTTCTGTCAGTGTACAAAGGTCTCTGCCCAGAAAGGTCCACTAAACAGGTTTTCTTACCTCTGTGTTGTGCTTTAAATCACCACCTTGTTACTTTTCTCATTCCTTTTCCTTTTTTTAAACTGCAAGTTGCTTCTCACACCGATGACATGGAAGTGTTTGCCTGGTTCTTGTTGTTGTTCGATTGTTGTCACCAAATCGGAGAGATATGGAAATATAGACAAGTCTATCTCAAACTTAAAGTCAGAGTCACCTGAAAAACTACACAACCTCTTCTTCTTCTTCTTTTTCTTCTTCTTTCTTCTACTCTTCCTATTCTTCCTTCCTTCTTCCTCCTCTAAACAAAATGAACAAAATCTTTTCAGCAACATACGCTTTGAAGATGTGGTGCTTCTGTGGTGTTTTTCTAATTATTGTCAAACATTTGACCAAGTCTTGTCCAAGACATTGCAAACATTCTAGGTTCATTTTCAGAAAAAGCACCAATATCACAGACAGTGACTCTTAATTATCTCAACAATAATCTAATTTTGTTCAGTAATTGTATTTGAATTACCATGATGCCAACCAATAACCATGGGTTGCTTGCAGTTATTAAGCAAACACTGAAATAAAATAAATAACACTGTAAATATATATGTATAAGGTTTCTTTATATCAGACCAGTATGGTTTTTCCTACCTGACAGTTTCGACTGCTACCTGCAATCTTCCTCAGAGTGGTCATGTGGTGTGTAGTCAGCTGTTTTACACAGGTTTTCCCACCGGTGGAGGTAGGACAACAGGACCAACTGCAGTCCGACTTCTTCAGTACAGTGTCCCAGGTGTGTTAAAGCAGAAAAGCCCCCTCATCCCGGTTGACAGTCCCGGGGGCACATTTCCTGGTGCCCCCAGGACAGTCATACTGGTCTGATATAAAGAAACCTTATACATATAAATATTAGAAGACCAAATGAACCTTATTGGACTATTACTGAAAATATATAATTAACATTAAAAAAAATTCCAACTCAATTTGGGCTGTAAGTCCAAGTGACTTGTGACTTGGAGTGGGCTGGAGCTTATTGAACTGGAAATACTTGAAACCTTCCCACAAGCCCAGAGCTTAAATCAGGACTTGAGACTTTGCACTTCAGTGCAAAGACTTGTTATTCACTTGTGACTTGCAAAAGAATGACTTTGTCACACACCTTGAGTTAAGTAACTTCCAGTGAGAAATCAGTAATATTAAGAACATTTGCCGTGATGTCTATGGAGGAGTATTTGCTCATCTGATAGAGCTGAAGTTGTACATTACAGTAAAAAGGGTAAGAACTACTGATAGTCCGTGTAAATGTACAAAGTACCTTTAGTTGTCTGGACTCACAAAGATGAGGGATGGAACTACAAATGTAATGTCTTGTATGTGAAATTAAAAAAGCCCTTTTTTTGGGTGAGGACACATTATCTTACTTAAAAAAATTAATTTCCTGAAACCATTAAATACAGAGACTAAGACACCTGGCCTCAGGGACCCAGACCACAAGAAAAGTTTGCTTTTGAAGAGTCTCTTACCTTTGAACACCCTCATCCTTCAGAGCTGCAGCTGCTGTTGTGTGCAGACAATATTTTTATTCATAACGAGCGTCTGGGTGTGGATCTGTGACAATTGAAGGAGTCAGAAAGCAGGTTTAGAGATGAGATATGTTTTGGTTGGCTACTTTCTGGCTATGTGTGTTTTGAATGTGTTTATGCAACCAGGCATGTTAGGTTTGTGCATGAGACATTTGATGTCTGAAATTTGCCGTGTGACACATGGTCCAAATTCCAAGAATACTTCCGCTCGTCAAATTAAGTCAGACAGGTTGAGATACAACAGTAGCTCGGCGCGTAGAAACACACTGTTACCAGGGAGAGAGAAATCAACAGAATTATTTTAAGATGATATCAGCTATGTCAATAAAAAAACAAAAACTCATCTCTATCTTAAAAAATGCTTCATGTGATAAGAGTGTAGCTCAGGGGTACATGAGCGGGTTATGAAAACAGTCTTGGGTTTCTGATTTGTTATCATTTGTGTGCAGTTTCTTTGGGAGATAAACACTGGAAAAAGGTACTGAACAATGATAAACTCAGAAATGTTTTTTCTGGTTTTTGTGTGAAATTGTAAAAAAAAGAGTGGGAATTACATACAAAATATTTTGTTTATATGTTCAGCATTCAACATCTAAGTAAATATGATACAGATGGGTCATGCACAGTTATATACACCATCTTTAAAAGGTTCAGCCTGATCAGTCCAGCCCCATGGCATCTGTCACATGTTCATCCCCTCTCAATGGAAATGTAATGGTCCAAACGGAGAGCTATTTCTCCATGGAGCTTCATTGTTTGATCAGCTCAGGGGGGGGTCCTGCGGCGTAATGAGATCGCTTTGGGATTTTGCCAGCAGAGAAAGAGGAAAAAGGTGAATGTTAACACTGATTGACTGCCAGTCCTCTACATGCTCCCAGTACAATTATACTCTGGGCAGCTTGTCGCACTGATGCCGAAGGCTTCAGGCTGCAGCAGTTTGATGCCAATGCTCCTTCATCCAAAGCCTGGACATGTGTAGCGAAACTGATTGGTTTAGAAACTTTAGGGAATATTTGTACACGTGGGTGTGTATTTCAGTGTGCTCCTGCATTCACTTGTGTGTTTGTGATTGATGTTCCGAGGCTGATGACATTTTAAAGGATCAGCACCTGCAGTGCCTACCTGACAAACATGTACCATACTTGACATATGTTCCTGCATTCATGCGTTAAAGGGTGACGGCACTTTGATAATTATCTCCCACATAACGTCTGTATACTTGCCCAACTTAGAAGAAATAACTCCTGGCTCAGTATACTGTAAGAATTGTCAAATAGATTGAGAAACGCTTCACTGAACTTGCCAAGACCTAGAGGAGAGTTAAGATAGTTTAATTTGATGACAATATTATCTAAGCAAGTGCAAACAGTTTGAAGTCGACTGCAGGGAGGATACAGCGAAAGGAGGTTGTATGAGTCCATCCAGCATTGTTCTCAGTTTGTTTGTTTAAAGCCAATGTATCACTTTTGTTTTGCATTTGCTGATTTACTGGCAGAACACAATGAGCTTTTTGTTGGAAGATTGCGCTCAGCTGAAGGTAAAATCCATGTGGGGACAAAGATTAAAAGTCCTCATCTATTTTGTATTTGTATTCATGTAAAATAGACTCAGAGCACAACCAGAGTTGCAGCTGATATTTTTTGGAGATTATTTAATGTAGAGTTTTGGTGATGTGGATAAAATACTCACAGTGCTTTTCATTGAGTACAGTGATATAAATATATATTATACATCATTAATTTGGAAAAATTGATTAAATAAATTCCCAGGAATGTATGTTTTTGGCCATTCATCAAAATAAATGACTTACTTTTTATGGCACTTAGCACATTTATGCCAAAATTAAACAGAATACAATTATCCATCAAGCAGTTCTGCTGACATTAGTTCCATTGCCCAAAACGTCCCTTTACAGCTAATTATTTAAAAGTTATAGCTACATCGGCATCAGCCTGGTAACAGACTTCTGAATGACCTCTCTCATTCAGATTGAAATTGGTCCGTTATAAAGTTTATTGACAGATGTTTCAGAAATAAGGATAAACAGACAAAAACTGGGGGCTTTGCATGCAGGATTAAACCAGGAACAACATGTTTTACATTCATTAAAAATAGCAACAGAGCAATGTAGACAGATGTGGATGAGTTTAGCACAGCTGTTTAGGTTTTTCTGAGCCGACTTGCAGGAATCGAGGTGCATGTATTTGATCAATCTGAAAAGAGTTATTTTTAACCCCTTCAGGTAATGACTGCCACACCTACGGCGTTTACTTAAAAATAATGATGGCAGGGTGGGTAAATCACCACCTGATTGGTTAACACAGAGCAAAACAAATTGAGTCTCTTCCTAAGACGACAAATAACTTACATCAGCACAATGTTGGCCTGAGTGAGTGAAACTATTTTGAGTTAAATGTCTTTGTAGTTTCATTACTTCTATCAGGCTACTTGAGCACAAATCTATAACAACATAACACATGTAACATATCATTCAACCATATTTAAATGTTAAAATGGATTGCTAACAGTGTCATCTTTGTTATTGTGTATGTGTCACTAGACTTTTGTGAATTAGTCCTTCATTAAATTTTCCATCCATAGTGCCATGTTGGGTATCTATTTATAAAACATTTTGGCATGAGAAATGATATGTGGTTTATGCTCAAATTCCCCTTTTGCGGGTTTCAGTTTGGGTTGAACAGTAACTTTCAATAAATTCATATATTCATATATTTAATACAATTCATATATACAATACACTTCATATATATGACATATATATTATAATGTGAAGATATCAGCACGAACCAGCCCACAGGGTAATTTAACAAGGCAACTGATGCTTACACTTAGAATTAAACTTACACAAGCAGAAAACTCTCGGTTGATTGAGCAAGTTTTTTTTGTTTCCTAATACTTTTTATTTACCAAGATAAAACAGACTGAACATGCAGGGTGAATTTGAGCCACACCCGACTACATGTTCAAACTCCTTGACTGGAAGCTTCAGCCACAGTCCTCCACTGTTGGTTACCGAGCAGCTCCACTGGATGTCTTTCTCAAAGGAACTGTGACTGTTGATTGCTCTTTCCATGTTGGTTTTCCCACATGCTTTTACCTCTAACATCAGTGCTTGGAAGATAGATAAATTTTTTTCTTCTTAGAAAGGTCAATGTCTGATAGCAGTAAATAATTCTATGTTGGTATGCTCTCCACAGATGATAAAGTGGGATTTGTCTTGGGCGCCATTGGTTGCCTCTCAGCACTGATCACAATGGGAGTCATGATCAAACTGCATAGCAGGACACAAGACAGGTGGGTTCACACATGATTCACTTCACAGAAAAATCAATCCCTCTATCCCACAAATGTTGAAAAATGCCACATACAGGTAATAAAAATGAAACAAATATCAAATCAATATTAGGGCCTACAATGGCCTCTTCAGCATTTTAAATCATCTTTTACGGTTGCTGCTGCATATCACAAATTTTTCTTGACTAAAAAAAGATTTATGGGCAGTTTTTATCACTCAGCCAGGGGCATAAATATTTTTTCCTTATCTACAATATTTTACCACTTACTGGTAAACTGAGAGTTTGATGTGGGTATCCAACAAGCCAAAATATTACCCAACCAACAGTAAAATAATCACGATACAGTTTCAGGCAGTAACAACAAAAACGAATATTTTGCTCTTTTACCGCATCATATTAGATACAATCCTTGTGATTTCAGTTAGTTTGGATTTGATGTTAACATGTTCACCATGGTAACATCAAATGTGGTTTAATACTACTGATCCCAAAATCCTGTGGAAGCGGTCTCTCTTCAAGCAGCTGTTTTCTTGGAAATACAACAGAGGGACAACTGGTGTATCTGTTTACAGTTTAGCCAAACAAACTCAAGTTGTTTTTCACAAAATAGACTGTCAATAATTGCTATGTTGCCATCATACCATATGCCATTGTGATCTGCTTACACGCTGCACACGGTACAAGTAGTTTTCCATACAACAGAAGGGCACAGTGAAGGGAAGTGGTTACCTTTTGCCTACAGCTCTTTGTCCTAAAATCATGACGGGTGCTGCCCATCAAAAACAGCCATTGCCCAATTTTATAAAAAAAAAATTTGAAACAGGAGAGGTAAGTGCATATATTGGTTTTCCTGTAACTGTTTCAAAAAGAACCACCCTGTTTTTCACCAGTGGAGCACTTTCAATAAAGAACTGCTGTGGTTGTGGAAATGTAGCATGAATTAGCAGTATTAATAAGACAATATGACAAACAATAACTTGTTAGGGTTGTGATTCTCTTCATTCTTTGTGTTTTTGTGTGCATGCTGTGTGTGTGTGAAGGCAATTCAAATATTGCATGGTGATGGTGGACTCTACAGCTAATAAGGAAAACTACTGTGCACAGAACACAAATATGTGTCTCGCAGATGCTAAATTTGATTCTATGAATATCTTAGGCATTATAACTTTTTTTTTTGATCAAGAGGCCTTTTTCTCTCTTTATCTCTTTTTCTGCCTTTGAATAAATAAATTGTTGGAAATAGAATGCACTTTTCTTGTGAAAACTGGTTCATAGCTAGAGGTCTTCACCTCCCCCATTTCCTTCTTATGGCCAAACCTTTTTTGCATCGGCAACAAAGAACAAAACACAAAAGCAATGAATCCCACCTGCCTGTTTGATATCTGACATGTGCCAGCCTCTTAACAGTTGCTCATAAATTTTCCGTCTGATCTGATCATTCAAATAAATCTATTTACCCTGTGGTATCATAGTTATGACTGCGGTCCAGAGAAACCAGAGGCTAACGGCAGCACTAGCACCTGGGCGTACACAAGCAAATTAAAGGCTTGTTTTATGGGCTCATAGCCTTCATTCGGGCTTTCCCCCACTATAACCCCGGCAGGGGAAGAAAACTGATGGATGTCAGGAGTCAAGGGCCCCCACCCACTCCCAGAAGCACTTGGGGCAGACAGGTGATGAAACTGCTATGTTTTCAAGTCTCGAGGGCAAGGAGCAAGCATGCCTGCCCTCGCTTGAAGCCTTGATCATGGGAGTCCAGGTGTAAAAGGAGTCTGCAGATGTGAGGGACGTGATCTCACACACACACACACACACACACACACACGAAATGCTGGTGCACATGCAAATATAGAGGAACCTGTGAGCACATAGCCTGTGAACACGCTGTGAATACAGTAGCTTAAATGTTCTACATTACTTCACTTTCAGTGGTCACACTGAAATGCGCACACACACACACACACACACAAACACACACAAACAAATGCATGTATACACACTCCACTAAAACAAGTGCAGGCACATTGATTCCTCCCAACATCAGAAACATAGCAGGATGGAAGAAGTGGGGGTCTTACTGTGTTTCAGATCATGTCTGGGTTGCGTGTCTGGAGGAGAGAATCAGTGATACTACACAAGTATGTGTGTGCCCATGTGTGTGTTAATGTGTGACAGGTAGATAGTGAGGGCTTCCTGAGCCTCAATTCCCTGTGTCTCAGACTCAGACGTGCTTGGGTACTTTCCACATCTAGGGTTACTCAGCAGGTTTCAACAGGTCTGCTGGCAGCTCACCACAGGAGTAAGAAAGTCATTACACCTTAAGACGTGAGTCTGTTTGTGTGCGTGTGTGTGTGTGCGCGCATGTACCATGATGTCTACTCCACTTCTGCTTTATGACACATCAAAAAGGCAGAGGGGTGCTTTGTCTCAACCTGGCAAGGGGTTCAAAATGGATGGAAGGAGTGAGCAAAGTGAGGCTAACTGTCTCAACACATAATGTCAGCGAGCTGTAGTTTCATATCTGACTTGTGTATCTGAAGAGAAATGAGAGGGGACTTCTTGAAAATAGTCTAGATTTTGAAAGATATCATCACTCAGTAAATGTTAATAAATGTCAAAGGATTAGTGCTGGGATTAGGAGGCCTGTTATCAACCTCTTGTAACTTAAATCGCTGATGGTAATCTTTGAGTAAATTTCAATTTTGCCCTTTTTCAACACTAAAGTTGAGTGTTTTTTTAGGTGTTCACACATCCATTATTATGGTCAAAAGCCATAATAAACTGATATTACAAGGGAGGTAGGTAAAAACAGAAATGCTCTCCTCCTCCTTTGTTATAGAAGTTGATGTTTCCAATGGCATTTTGCTCCTGGCTTATATGCTGTAGGCAAACCATGTGACCTTTCTCATCACTGACATACTTAGTATTATTGTCAATATTAGGATTTTTTTACCTACAATTATTTAGCTTTACTTATGTAGATAACACAAACAGATGTAAACTACTTAAATACCTGTCTTCCTGGATGCCAATTAGGCTGCTTTTACAGCGACTGGTATCAGCAATAGTGACATAAACATGGAGCTCTATGTATGTAAAATTAGTTTGGCAATATAAGTAAGAAATTACCTGCAATATAACTTAACAATAGCCAATTTGATAAAGCAGGAGAATTTAAGTCTGGTGATGACTACTCTTTTATCTTCTGTATGCGTTCACCAATGTTTACATGTGATCTTTCATGTGATCTTTCAAACTAGCTCAGTCATCTCAGAGAAAGAGACACATTTTACTGCACCAATGAACATGCAAACAATAACTGCAGCTCGGTGTTTAAAGGCCAGTTTGCAGGAAAACAGTAGGTAGGGGATAAAGGGAGACCTGACTGATCAGTGCAGCTTCTACTGAAATCACCCCATGCTCCTAAAAGAAATAAATCCCCTCCAAAGGGGGTCAGAGTGGCTGACCCGGCAGCTTATACCACGAGTTTTATCACAGAGAGCCGGATCTGATCCCAGCCTGAGCCCTTTCCTGCATCTTATCCCTTTTCTGTTTCTATTACTTTTCAACAGTTTCTGTTAAAATAAAGCGGAAAATGCACAGAAAGTAACTTAACTTAAAGATAATTTAAAAAAGAGTAAGTATCTAACAGCAATAATCTTATGTTTTATTTTTGCTTGCTTTTAGCTCTCCTAGTAAGTTCATTCATGCTCCACAGTCTCCTTCTTTTTTCTGTACGAAGCTTCATCAGTCTGAGACAGAAACATCAGTTAATATCTTCCAAAGATTGTCTTTTTGGTAAAAAGAAAAAATCTCTTTTGCCTCTCCATTGACAGTTTTTCTCTGCTAAGCTGAAATAAAAGGACAGTAAAGGAATAGTAACACAAACAGGGAATGTCACACTTAAAAAGCTATATCATCATTTGATTTTACCAAATCAAACTTCTGAAGCCATATCAGATAAAATTCAGCATGCATTTTTGCAGAGAGAAAAGACTGCAGATTCTGTTCCTCATCTTTCTCACTAAAAAAGCATTAGGAATTGATTTTTTC
Source organism: Acanthurus tennentii (assembly GCA_029783805.1). Lineage (NCBI taxonomy): Eukaryota > Metazoa > Chordata > Actinopteri > Acanthuriformes > Acanthuridae > Acanthurus > Acanthurus tennentii. The sequence goes on from JAPZDZ010000022.1 coordinate 9,235,580, forward strand.
ATGGTCAATAGAGATAAAAGGTACAACAACAAAAAACAGAGGACTCTTTCAGTGTAAATACTGCGTGGGCAGGTTTAAACAAGTGTTGTTTTAAGAAAGAATTTGAACTTGACTTTAAGAGAAACTGCACAGTTTGAAAAAATAAAGTGAGAAGTTTCTGATGACGTGCAGACTAAGTTGCACCACGGAGAACACGTGTCTCCTTGTGGTCTCTGCTTGATCGAGTTCAAAGGATGATCCTCCTGAGCTTGTTAATCTTCACTGTAAAGTAATGAATAAGATGTCAAAAAC
>JAPZDZ010000022.1:9247104-9258472 GCA_029783805.1 Acanthurus tennentii
GTGTGTGTGTTTAGGAGATAGAAGTTGAGAGAAGATTGTGGTTGGGGGTTGTTACTGGGACAGATGAGCCAGAGGCAGTCATTTGTCAAGGGGAACCCACTTCAACAGAGCTTTGCTGGGGTCAGAGAGTGACACCATAATGTGCATTGTGTTGTTTGTGTGTGTGTGTGTGTGTGAGTGTGTGTGCAGCCGCTAATGATGTGGATCATATAGACAGTGATGTGGCCGTGTGGGGGTTGCTGGCCGAGTCGTACAGACTTCAGACAACAACCAGATGCTTTGGTTGAGTAATCGCATTGACTCACTGTGTTCCCCATAGGAGTAGACACAAGAAACTGTGCGTCAGGCGTTTTTTGTTTTTAATTAACAATAATGAGCCGAGTGATGGCAGAGATTATTTTGGCACTGAGGGGAACGATCCCGACAGTAAACAGTGACTCAGCGCTGATGTCAAAGAGGAAGACAAAATCGCCAGCCTCCTTCTTGTCACATTGCTGCCAGCAGTCGATTCAACAGGGTGCAAGACACACTTTCCCGAATCGATTACATTCAGCCTCAGAAGGGAGGTGTGTTCTTACTAGAATAAACTAGTTTCAAATGATCCGTTTTACCATAAAACATATTTCATCAATTAGGCCTTTTTTTGGTTTGATGTGGTCAAGTTTAATAATATGAGATTTCTGCTGCCTTCTCAACACTGCTGCATTATGTCAAAACAAGTCTTGTTTGCTGTGGAAGATCCACATAACATTGACTCTGATCCAAATTTTGATGGAATTACTTTCTATAAAGGCTGCATGTAATGATTATATTTTTATTAGCAATAGTTATTTTCTTGATTAATCAAGTAACAGCTTTGCATGCAAGATGTCAGAAAGTTTTTTACAGCATCTCCTCTGTCCAACTAACAATCAGAAAACCCTAAAATATTCAGAATACTATCGGCTAAGAGAAAAAAGGCAGCAAATCAATACATTTAAGTACATGAGTGTGTGATAATTGATTTTTTAAAATGGTTGTGGACCATTGCTCACACAGATAGCACTGTGAGCGAGAAACTGCCTCAGGAAAAGATTTTTAAATGTCATTTTTAATGCTGCGAGCACCACAAAAGAATTTTCATTCACCTTTGCAGAAATGTCAAAGACTTAAAACTTGGAATAATAAACACAGTACTTTTTTTTTTTGGTAATCTTAAGTGACCCTTTAAATGTTGAGCTCTTTCTCCCCATCTAACAGATGAATTAAAATGACATGTCAGTATTTTTCTAATGCTAAAAGAAGAAGACTTGAGCCTCAGGTACAGTGCAGCCAAAGATTCTCCCGGATGCCAACAACAAAAGCATAGACGGAGAAATAGTTTTGACCACAAAGGGGAGAAATGTGGCATTAAAATTCAGGGCCAGACACTCATGTTTACCCGAGAGGAAACAAGGACATGACATAGTCTTGGCTCATGAATTCGTGAATTCAAAGCATCTGGGCCAACTTTTAATTCAACTATGCATAACTTCCCATTGGCAGGCAGCTCAGGGATGCCAGACTTCTTTCTAATACATCTCAGCGGATTCTTCTCCCTGTGACCTCCAGCCTCCGTCTTGCATAACTCAGCATGCAGGACACAGGCAAAAGGGTGAAGGGCTCGTCTCGCTGTGGTCACCCGTGCTACAAAAACATGCTACTTTGAGGAACATTCGATGCTTGTTATCTGTCGAGTCTTTATCTGTTGAGTCGACGTTTTCGACTCAATCAGTGATAATTAAACTGTGTAAAAGGCAAAATGCCAAAAGAATGAAGTGTTAATGTCATATATGGAAGTGCCAAAATTTGTCTGGAGAGAGAAAAAACAACAAAAAAAATTACAGTAACTCCAGCAGACCACAAAGAATGTGGCCAAGCAGCATGTGCAGACAAGCCCAACATGGGATCACATACACACACACACACACACACGCACACACACACACACACACACACACACTCACACACACACTGACACACTTCAAGAAGACAAAGAAAGCCTTGCAACCATAACTGCACAGCACCGCAGACTGATAGCTGGGGAGATGGGAGATAATGACAGGACTCCAATTCAAGTTCATTTTGATAGAGACACAATGTTTTTTTATTCAGTCTGAGGACACTGAGACTGTTACTGTGTAACATGTAACTTGCTCAAAATGATAAGAGCATACAGGATACAGAGGGGGAACAAGTTTAAAGAACTAGCCAAAGAGCTGCAACAATTAGTAAACTGATTGACAAGTCATTTAGCAGTAGATTATTTGAAAGCCTTATATTTGAGCAGTTTTTAAGCAAACTTGTCTGGTTCCAGCCACCTGAAATGTGAATATTTTCTGTTTTTCTTTGCCATCTGAGATAGTAAACTTAATCTGTTTTGGATTTTGAGTGCTGCTCAAGCAAAACAGAGCTTATGATAACATCACTATCTGGGAGCACATCTGGGAACTCAACATGAATGTATAACTGAAAGAATACTAAATTGATAATGAAAACAATTGTTGGGTAAAGATCATCACAAGTATCATCATCAAATAAACAGCAGAGGTAAAGGTACGGGAGGCTCCTGTAACTGTTACCTCATTACTTGCACATATTAGTTTATTATTAGTACATATTGTTTGCATTAATGTGCAAGCAACACAAATGTAGTAGCTAATGGCTTTGAGCTGCAAAAACTCATCATGTTTTGTATTAAAAAATAAAAAATGAGCCTAAATATTTCTGCAAAATAAATACCATGGAGTAAGAAAAGAGAAAATACTCAAGAAATATGCTTAAAACACTGATTTAAGTACAGTTTTCATGTAAACAAACCTAGTTTTATGCCATCAATATGATATTCAATACATATAATGTCAGACATACTTTACAGTGAAAAGCCAGCTGCCATTCCACTTCAGAAAAGGTTAGACATTTCAGTCACAGCCAAGTAACCTGTCAGTATGGCTGGATTAAATATCTTTTTCTCAAACAAACTGTCTCTCACTGTTATATACTGTAAGCACAGTTTCCACCAGCTAGTATCTCAAGGCCACGCTGCTTCATTTCTCTAAAGGGCACACATCATGCTAGATTACTTTCCCTGTGCACCCCTTCTCAACCCCGGCGGGTTTGGCAAGAGAAATGTTGGGCCATTTTTCTTCAAGAGTAGTGAGATCATTCTGGATTGTCTATTTTTAGGCTCTCTGTTCTTGGCTTGGTGGCTTAGTTGCACCACTGCACTACACCTACAGTGAAACACAAGAGGGTGCTGTTTCACACTCAACATGAGGCTGTCAGTCTGAAATGGCCCGGAGGTGAGAAGCACTAACGGCGACAGTGCACCTGTTTCTAAACCGGTGAGTAGGATAAGAAAAACTTCAATGAAAGCGTGAAGGGAGAGTCATTCAGGAAGTACAGCTGGTATGTTTTCACACCCTGATCCTTTTTTGATTGTAATCTGCTGAGTTTCCCTTTTTAAAAAGGACTTATGACACTTTTAAAAGAATTGCCTTAAAATCTTTACACAGTGTGCTCATTTTTTATGTGACCCAAGTTTATTTAAAAAAGTCAAAATGTCTCTGGAGAAAAATTTGATAACTAACCGAGGACATATATATGTATGTATGTATATATATATAATTCATACCGAGAAAAAAATCTTTATTTTCCAAAATTGTGCTCATGGACCTCGAGTTATTTCCACCCAAGGCTTTACATATACTGACTACATGTACAGGCAGACAAATAAAAGAACATATGAATGTTTACTGATCACAAGTTTCTTTGATCACAACTCCAGTAGCTGGAACGAAACCGGAATTTCTTCTCTAATAAATACTTAGCAAGTAATTTCCCTTGCCTCAATCACGTCTTCAGTAACCTCCTCTTTATTAAAGCTACTTAATATAACCACTGCGCAGACACTGCTCCTTCTCTCTACCTTTTTTTTGCCGTTTTCTTTACTGCAACTATTTAAATGATGTATTTCTGAGATCCTTTGACTTGCTATTGTGTGCAGTTTAGGCTACTTATTAACCAGAGGTTTCCAGTTGGACCCCCAATTAGATTTAGACCCCAGCATAGAACCCAAGGCAAGACCCCCATAATATCCCACAGGGGGCTTATTGTGTGTCTTTTAATAGTGTGTTTACAATTAACTGGCAGCTCTGATCTGTTTTCTATGTCTATAATATTACTATAGGGACCTAATAATAAACGCATAATGGCCGTTTGGCGCTTAAATGTAGTTTTCACTTTTTGGAAGAGTTTTCCCGTCATGTTTCTGTGAGGCAGAGGGACAATCAGTTTCCATTCTACTAACCTGCCGTTCATTGCACCACCCTTCAACCCCAGCACCGCCACCCACCCTCCCTCTCTCCTCCTCTTTTCTTTCTGTTGCTTCCCCCAGCGCTGCAGGTTGAATCTATTGCCCCTATTTCCTGTCACATGGGTTGGAAATAGGATCCCTGCTTTCTACTATCTGTTCCCGTCTCTGTGGTGTCAGTGTAGTAGTAGCTGTAGGACCTGCCTTGAAGTTTAGAGACTTTTAACGGCGCCCAAAGAGCGATTCCTGCACAGATCCGGACAGACAACCAGTCAGTCAGTCAGACAGTCAGTCGGTCCAGCAGCCCGCCGGTCCGCGCATCTGTCCGTCAGGCTGCACTTCACCTGAGAGCCAGTTCAGACTCTTTACTAACACGATGGATTCCTGGACAGCCACCTTCGCACTTATTCTCGCTGGGCTTATCTCTTCTGCGGCGTTTAGTCATTTCGACACCGGTAAGTCAAACTTTTTTGCACGTTTTTTTTTTTCTGTGGATGTACTCCGGTAGATCGACATTTGCGTTGTCGGAAGCGTCCCCAAAAGTTGCCGCTTTGCGCACCAGACAAACTGTTATGTTGTTGAAAATCGTGTTACAAACAGTCGAAAAACACAATATTTTTCAGACTATAGTGTTTTTTCCTTTGGGCATCGAACATGTCGCAGATTGCGATCGCAGTAACTTCATTCATAGTTCATCTCGTTGGTCCAAATCCCACTACGGCACTGTTGCTCAAACTGCACGATGTGTTTAAATGGGATGTTTACAGACGACCAAAGCAAAGGGGCAGATTGTTTTGTGTTTATTTGATTAGTAGGCGACAAGAGACAGGAGTTTGCTGAGCGAGCGGACTGGTCTGAATGGACTATTTGAAGCGTTACCTCCGTGCTTACGGAGTTAACACTTGTGGTCCAAACCGTATCCGAAGGTGTCCTCAGACCTGTAATGTTCCCGTGACAAATGCCACTGAAGTGAAGGTCTATAATCACGAAAACACAATGTCTGGGAGCACTCGCTATAGTATCCTGGAGCTTCGTTCATAGTCAATCGCAGAGACGACGAGCTTGTAGCCCGAAATCGCCGCTTTTACGCACTGGAATCTTCACCACATCCCGCGCCGCGGGTCCTGATGTGTTTACCGGTTCCGCATCAGCTGCATTTAATTGATCAAACACGCTTTTGTTTTGTTTGTTTGTTCTTACTTGATCGCATTCTGAACGGTCACGGCAGAACGTGTTTATGATGTTGTTAATCTCCCTTGTAATATTACTTTTGGCTGCAACGCATGACTTACTATTGTGTCTTCCATTGCACCGTTCAATGATCAGTCTCCCCCGAAATGAACTCGAAACCCCTCGCTCAGTCATCTGATATCATCCATTTAATTTCCCATCAAGTTCAGACTAAGGCGCAGGGATACGCTTGCATTTATCTGCACAACTTCAAAGTTACAGATTCCCATACAAAGCCGCTTTATTATATAATTTATTCTTATGTGAATATCTAATAATGATGACCACACTAACCAAGCTTCTCTTTGCTGTAATTTGCGCCGCGTTTCATGTCGAAGCAGCAAATCCTCATGCTTTCCTTTTTAATTTTTTTGTCTCTTAATTATACCCTTGGATTGCAAATTAGAGGGTCCACCATCTGGGCTAGTGCGTAAGTACTCCCATGTGTACCTATGTATTAACAAAGTATTTAAAGCAATGGTATTCCCCCTCATAACACTGGGGAGAAGAAAGGGCAAGTTTATGTTTAGTTTAAGTCAGCTGTGCCATATTTACTGCACAGTAAAACAATAATTTCAGAAGTCAGACTCTTGGTGAAAATGCAGAGTGACTGTTTGATGCCTTGTTTAATCTGTTTGGACACCTACAGGAAATGTCCACCCTAAAACCCTTCTGCACTTAAAGTCAAGAAACAGCTGTTCTTTCAGCCACACTCTTGTTTAGTGACCTGTTTTCCTTGCAGCTACAGATTATTTGCTAAATGTCTGAAGCTGAGATAGAGTTCAGTGGCAGAAAACTTGTCATATATTTTTAAAGTGAGTGTCAGGCCTTCAAAAGTAAAAAAAAAAAATTAAAGGCTCCTTTCCAGAGAAATCCAATCACAGGAGATTAAGTTTATGGATGAGGCAACTTGTAGGAACCTCAGCAGAAATGTGAAAACAAGCAAAGCTGCAAAATGACTGATGGACTGTGCCAAACTTGTCCATGTGGATATTATGAGTGTGCCACTTCAGTCTCCGAGGCCCTCTGTTGAGTACAATCCAGGCATGTGGACATAAGGATGCCCATAAGATCATCAGAATTTTCCTTAAACAGCTAAAGCCACGTCATGCAGCAGCCTATTAATGCGCTGCAGAATGCCAGCTGCTGTAGCTCCTGTGACAGAGTGTCTAAAACAATTATACTGGAGTGCTCTCGCTGCACGGGTATCAAGCAGAGGTGTAATAACAGCAAAAGTATATTTCACAGAGATAAGCATGTGCACAGTGATACATGCACACACACATTTACACATGCAAACACATACAAGCATGCATACAGACAGGAAAAAGGTGAAAAATAAGCATCTAAGTACCTTTATGCAACCTGTAATATAAGAATAGGCCCATCCAGCACACTTCACACTCCCACTATAGTGTGTTAGTTCAACTCACTCTTAGAGTTACTGTATATGGTTTGCACCTGAACTTAGAGGCTTTATAAAGAATCTCATCCAGACTCCCACATGCTGCTTTGTCTGACTGCGGCCTTCCGTCGCTCGCTTGGCAGCTGCTTAGACCCTTCACACAAATATACACACAAGAGGAAGCTGAATGCTGTCAGAGCTGTCAAGATGAGACGTAATTGAGTTGCTTTGTAAGCCGGTAATGATGTAGCCGATGGTGTCGCGAACAAGCTCGAGCTGGTTAATCAGCGGGGAATTATTTTGCTTTTGATGTTTCTTGTATCCGTGACCGGTCATACTGGCAGGTTGACGATGGGGGCCGGTGATGAAAGTCGTGATGAGAGTACCACAGTGCACCATGAACCCACATGCATGTTTTTTTGTTTATGTAAACGATGCATCGTTGTATTAAAATGGAGTTTAAGGCAGCTTTTTGATGAAGCTGCCAGTGTTGCTGTTACAGTAAGTTGGCTCACCAGTGATCCTTTTTAAATTCAGTGGCAGAGCGAGCAAGCTGTTTTCCTGTTCCTACATGCAGGGATAACCTATAATCTGACTTCATGGTTCCTCACCTGGGTCAGGGGATAATTAAAGGAATAGTTTGACATAGTGGGAAATGTGCTTATTTATTTCTCTTGCTTAGAGTTAAATGAATACCTGTTATATTGTTATGGATACCACTGTCATGTCTATTTATGAAATGTGAAGTTATAGCCGGCAGCTGGTTAGCCTAACAGAAAGACTGGAAATAGAGGGGAAACCCCTAGCTTGGCTCCGTCTCCAGGTATCAAAATCCCCAGTTCAGCTATCACATGTCACTTGTACACTTTCATTTTTGTACAGATTAAACAATTTAGACACAACCGAATAAGCATTTGAGTTGTTGGTTAATAGATTATGCTATTTTACCTCCGGAGAGAGCCAAGCTAGCTTTTTTTCCCCCCATTTCCAGTCTTTGTGCCAAGCTAACAAGCTGCTTGTTAGCTGTAGCTTCATATTTAACAGGCAGTTATGAGAGCAGTATCAGTCTTTTCATCTAACTCTCTACCAGAAAGTGAACTAATGTGTTTCTAAATGTTAAAACGATGCTTTAAGAGTGTAGGAGTGAATCTCTCAAGATTGTTCCGTTCTTTGCGGTTGTCTTTTGGAGCTCTGGGTAGTTTAACCAATTCTGGCTTATTGGAATTATTCAAAGAAAACAATCCAAAAATAGAAAGTCGCTCTTTTATTCAACCACTAACAGCTCACACTCATTTGCAACCTGTGGCAAGATACTGTGGGAAGGCATTGCTTTAATTTAGAGGTTCACTTGGCAAAAAAGGTCAGCAACAATTGATTTACCTGATCTTACTTTTCATATTTACCCATAACAAGAATATCTCCAGCAAAAGCAACATTAAACAAGTGGAGTCACAACCTTTGTAACAGTGGACCTCCATCCTATTACCTGTAAAGGAAAACAGGTAGCTTTGGTCGTGTCGAGCTGAGTCTTGAAAAGGGCAGGCTGTGACATTTTGGCAATATGGAATGCATTCTCATTATGTGATCACAGAAGACAGAGCTGTCAGAAATGAGGTCTGATGAGGAAAACACCAGGTTAATATCAGGACTGTGCGCGTCCAACGAAAACTTGGATTGATCGAACTAGGCGAGAGGTGCCTTATGGGCTTTCTTTTCATCTGCAGTCTTTGCCTGGCTTCTACTTAACTAGACATGCATGAAATAACTTGTAAGGCCACACTCGGAAGATTTGCAAAGACTAATTTCTGTGCAGTGAGGTATCTTATCAGAGTAACTTGCTGGCGGGCGAATCAGCTTGAATATTTCCAGACCAAACCGGCGTTTTTTTTGGACTTATTTCTCTCATTCAACACAAGCACTCCTCTTCCTCCCTTGAAGCAATGTAGGCAGCAAATAGAGTGATGAGGGGATGAATGACAGCATGTGTTGTGATTTCACTTTTTAGCCTAACACGCATATAAGCCACTGCATAAACTGGAAACCCTCTGTTTCATCTGGCAGCCCGCTGTCTTTCCTGCTCCCCGTCTGATCGCTGTCCAGCAGGGCATGACGTTCGCCTGGACTCTGGACTCAGATTTATTTCACTCAGCCGCAGACAGAGCTGGGCTTGTGTTGCGCAGAATGAGGAGATGCGAGGTGGCCGGAGCGAGGCTTGATTCACTGCATAAACTCTTGAACAGTAGCTTGCACCAAAGTTTGGATTGTAGTTTTTAATCCTGGCCACAGTCATGCAGCTTCTGTTGACGTGTGACTGATTTGAGTCTACAGTGTTTTCAAATGTTTGACTAACATCAAGTCAGAGCGCGTTGACTGTGTGTGTTTGTGCATGCTCATGCCCACTTGTGTGTGAAAAGGAGCTGAAGGGATGTCAGAAACGTTTTAACATTCCCATGTATGCAAGCACAGGATCATTGTGTATTTTTGTGTGGTCATAACACATGAGCAACTTTGCCAGCAGATGAAGTTTGTGAGGAAACTGTCAGCTTTAAAATTCCTTTTTTCTCTGCAACACTTTACAGATTTCATGTGCTTGTGGAATTCAAATATGACGTTCATAATCAATTATGGTGATTTTTTTATGATAAGTCCATAAATTAATCCAAAAAATATCCTTAAATAGTGAAAAATGGCCATTGCTCAGGGCAAGAGCCTGAAGTAACATCTCTGAGTTGTTTGTTCTCTCCAACCAACAGTAATAAACCCCAAAGACGTTCTACATTAAATGATATAAATCAAAGAGAAGCAGTGAGTTCTTACATAAGAGTAACTGAAAACAACAAATGTTGGACATCTTGCCTTTTAAAATTGATTAATTTCTGTCCCGCAACTAATCAATAAATCAGCTGTAATTTTGACGCTAAACGTGTCTGTGGGTTAAATTTAAATGTGAAGCAGCTGTCGCCATCTGGAGCCTCTACAAACTTACAGTTCCTGATTTTAAAAGGGCCACGTCAAGTGTCAAACTAAGAGGTCTCACACGCTCTATCAGATGCCCCCTCCCTCCCCCCCAGACACACACATAACCGCACGCACATGCACACTGTCTGTCAACAACTCTCCCTTATACAGCCAATCACCATATCTGTCTTAAATTTATCCCCTCCCAAGCCGGTCCTTACAGTGCAGTTTGTGGCTGGCCTCCATCAACCTTTGTTACCCCTGAGACAGAGGGATCTTTGTGAGTGTATATGTGAGTGTGCGTGTGTGTGTGAGAGAGAGAGATACTCTGAATCATCTGCCTTGGAAGATAATAACAGACCATCTTCAGCCAAGATCTGAAGAAACACAAGCTTGTGTTGGCAGAGGTGATCTCGATGGAGCGCTGGTCTGGGGAGAGACAGCGGGCTCTGAAAGAGTTTAACATGAGGGCTTTCGGTGTGCGGGTAAACTTTGTGTGCTCAGTGTGGGGAGTGTCAGGGGGCATTATGGGAAAAGGATGCTTGGGTCTGGGTCTCAGATGTGGGCCGTGCGGTCCTCCCTGCTTTTCCGGTTGAGAGAGGGAGAGCTTCTGTGCTGCAGACACAAGTTCAGACAAACCACTGGGGTAGATTGATGTACTGTACGGTGCTGTGTGTGTGCGTATGTGCGTGTGTGTGTGTGTGTGTGTGTGTGTGCGTGCTGAGCTACACATCTAAGTAACTGTGCTCATGATTAAAGACGTGATTGTATGTAGAAACCAGTGGGAGTTAAAGGCTTTATGAATGAAGAAGTTTTGAAAAGAAGTTTAACTTTTGGCCCAGAATTCCTATTGGATTAAGGTCTGTGTTGTATTTAAGCTCAGGATTTGACTTTAAATTTGTTTTTTTTTCTGATGAGATTTTTTTATGGTGAGCAAACAAGTACATGATGTGTTGGGTAAGTAACCAAGCAGCCTTTTTTCAGAAACATCACAAGCAAAACTTTTTTAAACAAATCAGCCTTATTTTAAAAAATAAATAAATACATTTTAAAAATTGATTTATTTTAAACATTACCAAGGGATTAAATTATTAAAGCATGGAAGGGTTTGCTCCTCATGACGAAGTCCCTGAGTACTGTCGTCTGATTTGCAGTACCACTCAGCTCCACCAACCATCTTTAAGCTCATCTTTTTCGTTTGTGGTCTACTTTGGTTTGCTAATTTCTTGTTTTGGTTCACTTAATGGCCCATCAGCATTGTTACAACTGTTTACACCAAAGAGCTCTATAAAACAACTGTCACTACCTGTTTAGCACCAAGAAGCAGACTAAGTTCATTACTGCTTGGTGATCATACAGCAGAGCATGTCATTTCTGACAAGCTATTTCTCTGAGGAGTTGGAGGAGAACAGAACCAGAGCTAAAGAGGAATGAATATCTAGCTA
>JAPZDZ010000022.1:9258572-9278353 GCA_029783805.1 Acanthurus tennentii
TCATTTCTGACAAGCTATTTCTCTGAGGAGTTGGAGGAGAACAGAACCAGAGCTAAAGAGGAATGAATATCTAGCTAACATTTGTTTGGTCGGACTTAAACATGACTCTCAATTCATGTTTATTTATAGTCATTTTTTTGTGGGGTGGTTAAATAGCCATATATTTGCCAGCAAGAAGACCGTAGCATGTTTATGTTGAAAGGCTATTATTAAAAATGCTGTTTTATGGCACCACCATCAAATGAAACTCAGTACCATTCTGCTCTAAGTGAAAAACACTCAGACTTGTTTTCTTTCAACCAATCGGCGCAGTGCACTCAGCAGAGGGGGAGATGAATGCCAACTGAAACAGTTGCCCAATGACAGGCTTATATACACAGTGTACATCCGGTGAGTCAGACTAGGTAGGAGGATACATCAGTTTTGCAGCTGCTGTTCCGACTTTTAAGTTAATGTGAATCCCTTGCCTTTCACTCAAGGGCATGCAGAAGTGCAGGCATCAATCACAGAACAGAACAATCTACAGGGGACACATGGTCGCTTTTACTGCCCATTTTCTCGTCACTTATTGTAATCATGAAGAAGTTGACAAATGTGCTAATCTCCATAAACCTTTTGTACACTCTGTAAAACTGTACGCTCTTTTAAATGTCCTGTAGGTTGCACACAGGTTTAGTCTGTCCGTCCTTGTTGTTTTCACTGTAAACTCAGTTAGTCTGTCTCTACTTTGTGTTTGTGTCCGTGAGTATTCAGCTCCACAACAGCACATATGGAGCCACCATGAATCTTCAAGCAGTGCTTCAAGAGGTTAAGTTTATTAAGACAACAGAACACAGCAACAAAGACTAACAACCTCAACTTACACTGAGACTGTAAGGCGACCAACAACAGGGTTATAGGGTTTGGGGTTAATTTTCATTTTAATGATTGAGTGATTGTTTTATCAAGTAAAAAAATGCACCCTTCACAAAGCAAGAATGCAACCAGGTTCACATGGAGAAGCAATAACAGGGTTAGCGAAGAGGCTGGTCCTCTGAGCATCACCCCGTATTGTTTTACATCAAACAGCTCACAGAAGCAACCTAGCAGTAATAGATGAGGAGGAAGGAAGAGTTGCACTCACTGAAAAGCTGAAAGGGTTAGAAAGTCTGAAAAAAAAGAAGAAAATAGAACGCAGTATTTTTCTTTTTACATATCCTCACACTCAGGATCCTCAGCATGTCTTGACTTGTGAAGACAGGTTAAAGTTGTGAGGAATTTGCACAATTATTTGGCAAAAGAATGTTGAATCTGGCTCAAAGTTTGTAACAGAAGAAGGTTAAAAAAACCCCCAAAAAATCCAGGTCAAAAATGTGCCCTGCTGACCATTTACTTCCTGTTGACCTCTAGGTGGTGCCCTGCCAAGGTCAAGCTGTGGGCAACGCCCTTGTTCTTCCATGCCAAGCATTGGACCGCCCATAAAACCACCAGCCGCTAAGACGGAGAAACAGACCTAGTTATTATAAACACAATCATGCTTATTATCATGCCACTGTGATTCTCGTCCTGTCCTGTTCAAAGGCTCGCATTTGTTTTATCAAAGTACCTCTCCCTGTGTCTTTCCACGCGCTCTCCGCTTCTCTTTTTGAACTTCTGCCGAGTGCAACTCTTTCATTTTTCTGTCACCTTGTGCAAATCACCATCTGCTCGGATGGTTGGTCGGGGCGACCCAGCATGCAAAGCAGCCAGGCTAGTTCCAGCCCCAGGATCCATGATGGTGATGGTGGTGCATGGGCAGCCTCCCTCAGAGGTGACGAAGCATGACAGATGCGATAGTCATGTAAAGCACTGGGAAAGAGGCGTCCTCAGACAAAGTGGAACAAGGTTGAGTGTGTCACTCCGGTCCCTGATCCATGGAGGCGGTCCGGTGAGACAACATGAAATTAAGCTGTCAGGCTGCTGCCGGCTGTACACAACTGTCAGGCTTGAAAGAGATAAACAATGTTTAGGTGGGAGAGTGCATGCATGCGGCTGGAATAGTGGTTTGTGAGGTTTTGTTGCTCAAAGGTCACTCTGGACCAGTCAGAGTATTTTTCTGAATGAGCTGTGACATGTTGTTTTTGGATGGAGCTTTCTAAAGCAATGTCACATCATAACTCATTCTCTGACAACTCCATTCATCTTAAACTATCTATATATTTCCCCAAGTTTTTTCCAAATGCTACCTCTTTTATAACTGATTTTCCTCTCCCTTCCCTTACCCCTCCTTTGCACAGTTTAAGACAATAATGCATGAGCTGCGTTCCCTGGCCTCTTTGTGTACCTCGACATTTGCGTATGCATGAGGAGTCCCTCTCCAGTCAATGCCGAGTGACATTCTCACTAAGCTTTGCCCGTGCTCTCTGCAGCAGTCAGAACCCATCAGCTGGAACGCACTCCAGGGCGAGGGGGGTGAATCAAATAGTCAGAGAACAGTAATGAAATACCGTCGAGCCTTATGTTCTCCTATGAATTCTATTAACTCTCAAACAAACAATTGTTTTCATTATCAAAACTCAATTTGATTCGCAGAAAATGGAATTTTAGAGGAGGTTTTAAGGCCCAGGAAGGAAGTGGCTGATGCATGAAAATGCAACACCAAATATAACTTTCTGCCTCAAAGCTGGTTTGAGATACTGACACGAAATCAAAGTAGAGTGTTATCAGCTCTGGGCGTGTTGATAAAAGGCAGTGCAGCTTTGCCGTTCCCTAATAGCGCTCATCGGTTGGTTTATTGTTTTTGTATTTCAAGGAGAACTGGAAAAAATGATTAGGCTTTGTTTTGATTTGTTTTGGTACAAGCCCAAAACCGTTCTTGCCTCCTGAATTTCCCTTTTTAAACATACTATTAATAAAGTTTTTGACATAGTATGATTGAGGTAAATTAGCTGTTTTTCTTTCTTTGATTCAGACATGTAACATGTTCCAAACATCTCGCCAGTGATTGGTTGGGTGTTTTTGCAAAAATCTCCACAGACTGAGTTTCAAAGCAACCATGTATTTTTGTGGTGTCACATGCAATTCTGAGTTTTGAGAAGTGTAACCAAGAACATAACGGGAGGATATTGAATTGCTACTGTGCGAGACATGACCTGTCCGACGAACCTAGTTCTTTTTTTACTGCAGTTATGGTTGGGCCATGGCCACTGAGGTCTGCGCTGTACTGCGGTAGAGTAATGGCAACCACTTTAAATAAATGGAGAGTAATTTCACTGCTGAGCCCCGGGGTCTGGTTAGTGTCCAGCTGCAGCAGTTTGTGACCAAAGAAGCAAATTGTCGCCTTTCCTCTTTGCAGGAAACGCCCACCTACAGCACTGATTTGATGAGGTCAAGCAAGTGGACATGGCTAAGTGGACAGAACAAACATTTGGACAAGTGAAGGGAGCAGTCGTAGCTAAGTGGACAGCAAACAAAGGAAGAAAGCCAGTAGCGAGGCAGAGCTAAGAAGCCGTGACAGGAAAATGTGCAGTGGATCAGAGAGCACAGAACAGGGTTTGGACAAGATGTTTCAGTGTGGTCGTTCTTTAAGGATATGGAAATACAGTTCCATTAACTCGAGCTGTGATACCCCAGCTATAGTTAACTGAGCTTTAACAGGTAATGGTCCCCTCTTCACAAATACACAGGAACATCTCAGTCAGCCATTGTCCCCTCAGCTATGGAGCCAGTGATATCCCATTGCAATACAGGCCCTTTGAAAGAGGCTTAAACAGAAAAGGGGTGAAACCCAAGTCGCCAAGGGGCCCTGATTTAGTTGTCTGTCCTGCATTGAAGGTGAATACAGCTCCCCAAGGTGAACACAAAAAAGGGTTGGGTCCGCGGCGGCCTACGTGGCTCCAGCCCATGACCAACGCCACGGAGGGGTGGTCACACTCGGCCGATGCCATGAAACAGAATCTGTCGGCTCTCAAAAGATCCTCCGTAATGGATCCCATTCCCATGGAGGCCGGTGGGATGCCCCCTGTCTTTTACCAGAACCATCTGGTTCCCAGTACTGCTGCTCTTCCCACAGCAGCACAAACCACAGTGAAAAAGGATCGCTTTCACAATCAAGATCAGGAACCAGAGACGTGGCTGGTTAAAAGGGGTCTAAATGTTGAGCGCTGTGGTCCCCTCTGCAGCAGCCTATTGTGCTGTTGTTATTGTGTCCTTGGAAGTGCACTCTGTTGCGGTTTATCTGACAACCTTTTGTGATTGGATACAGTGGAAATGTGTGTTCTGTTCATGCTCTCACCAGGTCACTCAGGCAAGATAATTAAAAAGAAAGATTTAAACATGTTAGGTAAATACAGAGTCCGCAAATTAAAGCGAAGGTACACTTTGGTGATAATGATCGCGGATTGTTCTTAAGCCAACAAAAGGCATGAAGCTATTCAGTGTAGCGAGAGATTGAGGCAAAATGTCTGTGATGCAAAGGATATTTTCACCGCAGTGCACATGGTTTTTAAAGTGTAAAAAAATCTAAACATACCAAGGAATGCTGAGGCAACAGACCAATGCCTCCATCCGTAGTTTACAAAGACAGACAAAACAATTGTGTTTGAAGTGTTTGCCACTCTCTCCAAACGAGCACGCCGGAGATTCATTGGATGCAGATGGGAGCGTGTTTGCGCTCCACACATCGAGTCTGTTCATTCACCGCATAAGCAAGAAGTAAAAGTTGATTGAACCTCAGTGTTCGATCCGCATCTTGTACCGTTCTGTCGATGTCTACCCATGATGTCTGAGGAGTGAATCCACCACTCGTCTGCTTTAGATACATTTAATAACAACACATGGTTCTAAGCCTCTGAGACATTTAATCAACTAAAGCCCATTTTCCAGTAACCATATTGTTTCATTTTTGAAAAAAGGGGCTTCAAAGCTGCCCAAAAAAGCTCAGGATTCCCAGACTGACAGGACTCTTGGCCTTGACAGTCAGATTTCTAGAAATCAGATTTTGGTTGCAGCTCCTTTTTTTTCCTGTTTATCAGTGTGAACTTCCTACGTCTTGATCATTTTTTTTCGGCCCATATTAACTGTTGATTAAATATGTATTGGAACAACAGCTGGTGTCTTGTTAACCTGACATACCTTATCTTTCTTGAGCTGCTTGACCCAAATACTGGTCCTGGTTTTAAAGCTTTTAAGTTCACAAGCCTAAAGTATTTATATGATTCATGAAATTTTAACTGGATAACATGACTCCTAAAATTCATGTGACACAATCTGCCAGAGAGAAGTATCACTTCACTGTGCCTTACAAAACTATTCACTTGTGTCCCACAGATGAAAATGACTGGGGGTTGGGCCTTTACCGGAAAGCGAACAAGAGAGTAGAGTTATGTAGAGTTAAGATTGTCATGGGACACTTCTATTTTAAACTGAATATTACCAAAAACAAATATTAATTTAGCTAATCATTGGACAAAAAAGGAACATTTAAAAACTTCTTTTGACTTGTATATTGTGATGGATGTTTTTCGCCATTTTCTCACAACCACAAGAACTAAATGACAAAATTGCACTGGTGAGCTGAAAACCTCAAGGGCTTAAAAACTTCCTCAATTTGAAGGACAAAAAGAGACAAAGCCAAACAAGTTTTGATGCCAAGAAGAGTAAACATATTTCCCCGTAAGTCTGAATATCTATCATGATGTAGCCTTTATAATATAAAACAGCTTTCAGCAAGATTTTATTAAAACAAAGTCTACAACAAGCTGCCTCAGCACTGGGAGCTGAGGCTCAAGCTGAGAAGAGTTTCCCATCCTCCCCTAGTGAAATGCTGCTGATTTTTTCATTCCACAAATTACATTTTGGTGACATGTATGACTGCTGGCAGGAAATCTCCACAACAGGAAATAACTAATTACAACTAAAGAGCCAAATATAACTCCCCCTTCCAAATGACAGCAAAGGAACTCTCTGTAAGGAGAAAGCTGGAAATTCCTCTCAAGATATTTAGCAGCACCTGCACCCTCATCAGCTACCAGAGCAGAAAACTGCACATGAAACTTCTTAAAAAAAACCTTCAAATCCCTTCTAGTGATTTACACAACGGCTTTAGCTTCTATTGCCTTGACTCTCATCATGACTCTCTCTCTACCAAAAAAAAAAAAAATAGCAAAGAAAAAGCACTGACAGAGCTTCAGCCTCAAACCAAACCACATATAATTTACATTCCTCAGATACCGGCTAACCTGAGCACAAACAGGACGATCGAAAACAGGTGTGTTTAGTGACGACCCTTCTTTCTTAATGGTTCACCTTTCTTGGAGATGATCTGTGGGTTTCATGTTACAGCTTAAAGCGGTTTTAACGTACAGGGCAAAGAGCTAGCATGTGGATCTGAGGTCCATCGCTGCGTATGAATCAAAATATTATCATCAGAGCTGCATGAAGCATGGAAGTCATCCTTACGAAAAAAAAGCACGGACAGGAGCCAAGCCGAAACCAATCCCGACAGCTTACATAATGCTACCGCAAATTGATTATTGCCTTTGAGAGGCTGGCCCATTGTGGAGGAGAAGAGTTAGGGAATTGACAGACATGTGCACTCAAACATGTAAGCTCTCTCACACACACACACACGCACACTCAGTGGGTGATATCTACAGTGCAGTGATGTGTGGGTGAGAATGGCATCACCACAATGACACTGGCCCTTCCACCGGAGGGAACAAAGGAGCCTGTGTGTGTGTGTTATTGTGTGTGTGTGTGTGTGTGTCCTCCCTTCCCTCTGCATTGGATCCATCTTAAAATACTGCGGCTGCTCTTCTGATGAAAATTGCTCCCTTTCATTCTTACTGTAAGTGCATCTGGGGGAAGTGAGGGTATGAGGGAGGGGGAGAAGGAGTGAAAAAAAAAAAAAGGAATAGCTGGAATGATGTGGGCAGGAGTGCAGATTAATGCGTGTTTTGTCACAGCGTATGTTTATCGGGGCATCTGACAGTGAAAGTTGACTGAGAGATCATTTTACCATCCATTTACAGGCAAAACAAAAAAACAAAAAAAGAAGAGAGCGAGCTTAGAACACCCCCATGAGAGGCACGCACAGCCATTAGCTACAGTGAGCCATCATGACTTGCATCTCAAGCCAGAAATCCTCTGGTTATCTGTTATTTATTTCACAGAACACACGCATTAGCGAGCGGGACACATTTTGTCTCCTCTGAAGGCCCCGCATCGGCTGTTTGTTTGCTGGTGAAGCTCCTCTCTGAGCACAGCTGTGCCACAGAGCTCCTCTGGAATGAGACTTGTACCTCCATACTGAGACCCCTGCTGTTGGAGACACTAACTCTGTTTGCTGTTAATTTTACAAGCCCGGGCTACGTCGACCTCGTCTATAACTCTGGGAGATGTGAAATAAACCTAGCGTTCACTTCATTGGTGCGATGCATAAGAGGGAGAAAATTAGGGCCTGGGTTAACAATCAGCGGGATCATAAAAACAGTCTTTGTCCCACCCTGACTCACTCTGGGTTTGCTTCTCTGTTTTCCTCTCTTCTTTCTTGTCTTGCTTAATTTGGCTTCCCCTGCCATCGCTCTGTCTTTCTCAATCCTTCCTTCAGTCTCAAGGCTCTGCTCTAATTTGTAGTTTGGTTAAATTTAAGATGGATCGATCCCAGACAAACTAATTGTGCACCTTTGAAAGCTCTGAACCGAACACCCTCGGCTCATCTTGTCTCTTTCTATCTGTGATGCCTCCCTCCTGTCCTCACTTGTGGTCCCTGCTTTCTCCTGGCTGCATAAGTCGTGTTTATGCTGTCAGAGTTGGTTTGGAGCAGGTTCAGAGGCATGTGTTGAGTATGTCGGAGATTTCCCCCTTTTATTTGTTTAACCCTGTGACCTCAGTCTTTTGATTGTATTTAGAAGTGTGTGTAGAAATATGTGTGTGTGTTAGTGTGTGAAAAAATACGGAAAACAAGGACAGCGTTGGAGGTGAAGACGCTTTGAATCGTGTTTGGAAATATGGTCTCCTTTTGGCAGATGTGGATTATGACTTGAGGAAACAGCAAGGAGGTGCCAGAGGGAGGAAATTGAACGCGACACTTCATCCACCCTCATGTCAGGTTGGCTTCGGAGCCCCCTTATGTCGACATTTCGCCAGCGGATTTTTCCCCCCAGGGTTTTAGCAAGTCCCTAAATGTCCTTTACGTCATTGTGAGAGTCTGCAGCCCATCAGTCACTCCCTGAACGTCAGCCAAGTAAAACTCAAGATCATCCCACCTCGTTCCATCTTTGTCCACTCACGGAGCCAAAGCTACCCTCGACCCATCAGAGCTTTGTTTTGTCAGATATCATCCCCAGCCACTATAGGAAATCCTGCAATGGTTGATGGTTTTATCTGTTTTGATGATTGACTCTTCGAAGTCACTCAACACATTAAAGAATAGATTAAGTGCTGGAGAGCAAATTGTAGCATAAAAAAAAGAAGCTTTTATTCTTTCCATTTTTGTGACAAATCAACTTCAAACAGGGCTTTTGGCAAAGCACTTGGCCCACCACTGACTCCAGCAGATTAGGCTCTTTCCATTACAGAGCTAAATAATAGGGGCCGCGCTAGAGCGAGATGGGGCAGTGTTTTATAGGTGCTTCCCATTAACTTTGGCAGGGAGTCCTGCGGGTCTGTGGCTGCTGTGGTAGTGAACTCTGGCGATGGTGCAGTGAAGGGTTTGTGCAGAGAGAATGGTGGTGATGGAGGCTATTTTGGGACTGAATGAGGTCTGGGTTTATGGCCTGAATATCTGGGGCTACAACCTATGACAAAAGCATGGAATGAAAAGAAGAGCTATTAAATCTCAGTGAGAAGTCATCGTTTTTAGGTTTAACTAGTTAGAGGCTTCTCATCACTCGAGAGGTTTTTTTTTTTTTGCACTTTCGGTGACCCTCTCGCATGAGGGCACTTTTTTTTAAAAAAAAAAAAAAAACAACTCTTACAGGAGAGGAGATCAGAGAAGCAGGGAGGAGAGGTGTGGTCCATTAGCTGCCAAGTAACAACCCCCCCACCCCCCACCCCTCACCCCCTTGACTTCTCCTCCTCAGCTACATCTGACTTCATTATAAGAGCCTCACTGAATCTGTGGCTATCTGTGAAACCTGCATAATAAATGTGAAGCAGGCTTCCTGGGATCCTCTGAAGTCTGATGTGGTTTTGATGTGGTTTAGATGCTGTTGGAGAAAAGGGGAACCAGACTTGTGTTGTAGCCAGCTGTGCCCCCCCCCCCCCATTCACTCCCACTCTCTCCCCCCTCCCAAAAAGAAATCTGTAACCCGCTACATCTGGCCTGGTTTGGCCTGTCCCTGGCCTCGGCTCTTACTACACTGACATTAATGAGTCCCACAACAGTAATGGCTACCAGGACACACTGGAGGGGAAACACATTGTGGTAGTTTGTATATTAATAACCTGCCATTTCTGTCATATTTGTTTGTAGACTTTGGAAGGTCTCTGAAACCTTGTATGTGCTCATTGTGCAGCCTCCAGGTTTTGGTGGTTTGGTTTGTGCCTGTACAAATTAGGTTTTTTATGCATAATACTGTACATGCATGTTTGTGTCATAGACTCATTCTGTGTAATTTCATTATAGTGGAAATATTGCTCATGCACTAAGCCTGTTTGCTGTCCCCAGAGCTCGAAGCATATAATAAAGATGGAAGGAAGCTCTTTATGTCAGCCCTCTCTGAGGAAGCAGTCGTCTGTAATTATCGCTGCTTTTCATCCCTCGTAGCAAACACAACAAATAAGTGCTCTTGTGTGACCTGGCAGTGTGTTTCAGAGAAACCATTTGTTTGTAAGCTTGTTTGTTTGTGTTCTTGGGATCACATGACCATTGGCCCATACTCTTTTTTTTTTTTTGTCTCTCCCCCGTCTTTGCTCAGAGCATCAAGTGCATTTGAAGTTGCAATGTGGAAGTCATTAGCCACAAATCCCAACAAAT
This sequence comes from Acanthurus tennentii, assembly GCA_029783805.1. Classification (NCBI taxonomy): domain Eukaryota; kingdom Metazoa; phylum Chordata; class Actinopteri; order Acanthuriformes; family Acanthuridae; genus Acanthurus; species Acanthurus tennentii. Next base: position 9,268,510 of record JAPZDZ010000022.1, read on the forward strand.
ATAATAACAGGGCGATTAGGTCTCTCCAAATGATGCTCCGCTGTTTTTTTTTTTTTCCCCCCTGTTGTTGTTGCCGGGGTGGTGCAGTATTCTGTGAGTGCAGGGCTTGGTCAAGGGCGAGTCTTTCTCCTTCCTTTCCCGGACTTTTTCTATTTGTAGATCTGCATGTATTTTATAGGAGGCTTTTTTTCCCCCCCTTCTCTTCGTCTTTCATGCGGTGGTGGTTCTGTTTCCCATCACGGCCTATGATGAAACCACAAGAAAGCCCAGGCCCATGTGACTAGAGCGCAACAGTTGCTTGGTGACAAGGAAAGGGGTGTGATGTGAGGGCTGGGCGTGTTTCGAAGGGGAGTGAGCCTAAAGTGGTGACGGTCCAATCACCAGATGAGCTCTTTATTTCTTCTCGGACAAGGATAAAATGCTCATATTCGCACCACTCCAACGTTAAATTGGCCTTTTCTCTTCAGCTTGATAGATGTGTGGCCATCCGCAAGGCTCTTAAATGGACCATTCATCTTTACGATGGCCTCACTTACCTCTGAGTCCTTGCAGATCTGCTACTTCCCTTTCTCACCACAAGCAAATGGTGCCTTGAAACCACATGGAACACCCCCCCTCCAGCTCCCTCCCGGTGGCAAAATGCTGCCATATTTACCATCTCGTCCTGGAAAGCTAACTTGGCCGCAGCAGGGTGGAATGATTGCCAGCAGCAGCTCGTTCCAAGCGGACCATGTGCAGACAAGCTCTCCTTCATCTTGAAACTCTAGAGTAAAGTTTCCTGAAGGAGGAGAGGAGAGGAGACATTTACAAAGTCATTTGGCTCTTTCTTTTTGATACAGTGTGTTGAGCAGTGCTGCACGCAGCCAAGTTCAGTCATTTTAATATCTGCTCTTTTTCGTGGGGAAGCTATTTGAAGGACGTGAGCTCATTTGGGATGCAGTCGGCTGCCCTGTCCCCTCTGATGTTATCCTCTCTGACTGGGGCTTTAACAGTCGTGATTGCTTTTGGGGAGCAGTGACTCATGATTGTGCTTGTGCCACTGCCAAACTTTCAATAGCAGTGTTTCCTTCTCTTTCTTTCTGTTGCTGTGGCTGCTGGCATTCAATGCAAAAAAATGTAAAATGCAAGAAAATGTATCATCTGGTTTCCTGTCTTCCTAAAGTATATGTCATATCATACAATGCATATCCAAATAGTATCGCTCTTGAACTACACCAGGGCAGCTAACACTAATGTTGGTGTCAAAACCTTATCGACAAAGTCTTCTGCGAATTAAATGCTACTCAGTGGTGGTTATTAGCACCATTTGCACATGCAACAATAGTGCATGATTTAACACACCTTGCCTGTCCTTTGGGTGTCAGCCCGATGATAATTTGATTCCTCTTCCCCTCTCATCACTCCTGTAAAGGAAGCAAGAGGAGCATGACCCCTGTTGTAACACCATTAAGCTGTTTTTCTAATTTTATGGAGTGGTTTTCTGCCTCAGCCGCTCTCAAGTGGATTTACGATCTGGTGGTTGATATCCTTGCATGCTGAGGCAGTATTAATTTGCTAAGAGAGAGAGGGGAGCGATTTATAGACAATAGAGTGGCATCATAATTGCAGGAACCTGACACCCTGCAGCTCCTGGCGGCTGCTGAACTCCTGTCAGCCAGTCGATGGATGGCTGATAAGCTTGACTGAACAACACAACCGAAACAACTTTAATTAAAAGAAACTCTGGCTGACACACTAAGAACAGCCGGGGCATTTTATATATTCAAATGAAGTGTTAGTAAGATGTACTTCTGCTGCGGATTCAAGAGGCTGGAATGTGTGTTTGCCTGCAAGCTAACTACTGTAGAAAAATCCAAAGTATGGTAGAAAGTATGGAAAGCTAATTATTTAACACATGAAAGTTTGTAACTTTTATTCCTTTTTAGGCCCTTAAATTCTAAATGTATTCACTTTCTATGTAATCACCTGATAAAAGTTTGACATAGGAGTTTATCATCTCCCACTTATTAAAAAATAAACCTCTTTAGGTCTATTGATTGCCATTATTTATGCTGTGAACTGTGAAACAGCATTTTAAGGCTATCCTCTAAGGATGGACCTTGCAATAGACTTCAAAAATTACATTACATGAGGAGAGGCTAAGCAATCCCTAAAGATATGTCCTTCTGTATGTAAGATAAAAGGGGAAAACAGAGAAGACAAAAACAGCAGAGAGGTAAAGAGTCATAAATGGAGAGAGCAGAGAACAGATGATAAGACGAAGCGCAAGAGGAAGTTGGGAAACTTTGGACTCGAAAGAGGATGAGAAAGGGCCTCGGAGCACAGCTGGTTCACCAAGGGGCATAATGACTGTCATATTGCAGAGCATTAGCTCATACTCAGCCCAGACAGCTTGACTTGATAAAAGGGGCCGGTCATTGACTAACCGCGTACATAGCAACGAGACCCTATGGAGACATGCCAAACAAGAGAGCATTATTGTCCTCTTATTAATGTTTGATTGACAGGCATGAGGTGAAATTGTTGTAATACTTTAATGTGCTCATGCTTAAAAAATTTAAAAAGTAGAAAAGCAACCATAGAAATTGTTATTTGGGCTTGTTTTTAGGATAGACATTGCATAAAATGTCCATGAGAACTACAAAGTGTTGCTCTTGTGGCATCTTTTGCATCTACTATTTGCAAGTTAATGTCATATTCAGACAGCGAAGAGTTTAATTTTATCCCTTCTGGTTATGCCGAAGGGGTGTCCTGCTCTGTCATCAGTCAAAGCAATAATAAGCACCTGCAGCATGAGTAATCTTAACACTCACGTAACAATTTAATATTTTCCTCTGTAATGCAATCAAAGAGGAATTTAGTTATGAGTTTAAAAACTCTCTTGACAGGAGCCCCTCCCCTGAGGCCGGCAATGATGAGCAGCAATGGCTCATCAGGCTCCCATCAGCCATTGTTTATTTGAGTTCCTTTTTTTAGGGAAGAAAAAGCCTTCCACCAGCCATTGTTTTGCCTTGGGAACCAAATTCTCTTTCCCTCTCAATCGCTCTGTCGGACTTGGCCATATGGTTGTCATACACTTCCTGGAAATTCAAGCCGTGTTTGCTTTTGTTGCATATCAGCAAGGCATTATTTCTACGCTCCTGCGTTGCCATTAATTGAAACAATACCATCACTAATCTAGCTTTTGACACTTTTGGCCGAAGCTGAAATAACCTGAGCAAATCGTTCCAAACGTAGCGTCTGTGGTCATTCCAAACACTTCCAGAAAACGTTTTTATTTACGTGGGAGTATATTACTAAATCCAGATTCTCAATAAATCACATCACACATATGTGGCTGCCTTTTACATGCCTATTTAAAAGCTCTTGCCAAGCTTTTGATTTTCATCTTAATAGATGTCTAATCCTTTATTGCAGACACCAAATAATTCTCTCACCTCCTCCGTCTCATTCCTCTCTTTGCAGAGTGTTACACTGCCAATGGGGAGGACTACAGGGGCTTCCAGAACCAGACCAGCCTGCATGGTGGTAAACCCTGCCTCTTCTGGAACGAGACCTTCCAGCACCCTTACAACACCCTCAAATACCCCAATGGAGAGGGTGGTTTGGGCAAGCACAACTACTGCAGGCAAGTCCCATTTCTCTATGTGGAGGTTTGCTGGTGGTGTAATCCACAGAAAAGATACATTTTTTTAAAAACGCTAAAAACAATGACAAAAAAGATGATAGTTAAAAAAATATAACTGAATCTGTGTTTCAATACTGGATTGAAATCCAAAGGTTATTATATTATATTATATTATATTAGGTATTTAATTTATTTAATATACCTAGGGGATAGGATGAATACAATGTCAATAGATAACAGATTAAAGGCTAATTCTGGTACTTTTAAACCTGGGTCTTATTTTAGGTGTTTGGGGTCCAAATAAATGTCAGGTAGTAAAAGTTTAGGCAGTCTGCAACTGAGAAAAAGGCAGCACTGACTGCTGCATAATCCTTTGACAAACACAGACAAATTTTCTCTGCTGTCTTTCACCTCATCTATTGACTCCTTTTTTAGGATATTATAAACTTCGGTGTTTGAATGTGTTAGTTTGGATCAAAACTAATCCTTTAAAAAACATATTAAGTCATCTGAATTACTTTTTAATATGTGTCTGCCTCATCAGCACATATGGCATCCAGTATAACAAAAATAGTTGGGCAGTGGTTTCAGCATTTCTCGCTTGTGACGCCCTAATGCAAAGTGGTGCCAACTTTTTTATGGTCTCAAGAGGTTAAGCTTTAATGCATACAGCATATCAGAGATGAATCTCATAACAGCTCAGCACAGACCCTCTACTGTGTGAGGAGATTACATGACTGAAGTGTGCATTCTGTTCAAATACTTCAAAATCCATTGGTTTTGTAGAACCGAAATACAGAGGAGCATATGGAGCTCACCTTTTGAGATAGAGATGGAAAAATAACTGCATTACTGCAACCCTGCCAATGATAATATTTTAAAATCATACTTCTCCCCAGAGGTCAAGCTTTACTTTAAAGGTACATGTAGCATTTTAAAAAATTGATGTATTTATCAATAATTGATGAGAGTGTGTTGGTGTGACTCCCATAAACAAATGAGACTGTCCTGCTGGCCTCTGTTGCATAGAGATTATGATCAGATTAAGTCCTCTCTGTCCCTTCGGGTCCATTTGTTTTAAAGGGTCTACAGAGGTTAGGGGCATTCTTCTTGTAAGCATTTTATTCATCACTCAGTTCGTCATAAAAACTTCAGCTCTTTCTCCACTTAAATAAAAACTGCTCCCTCTTGTTTTTCATTGTAGCAATCTTCTTTTGTGCTGGAAATCCGGCAGATTTACCACAAAATCCTAAACAGAAGCTCAAAGCAGATATCTTTTTTTTTTTTGTTTATGATAATTATAACGAGTCACTGATGTTAAAAAGCTTTGAGTAGCACCTTTGAAAGTCACTTTTTTTTTTAAAGAGAGACTGATGTTTGGCAGAGCTTTGAACTTCCTAGACAAAGCATTTGACTCTGTTAATAATTTAGGAGCAGGTCACTGGCGTTTTGCAAAGTGTCTGTGCGCAGGGGACCTGCTCAGACATTCGTCTCTGAATATTTTATTGGTGGTACCCAAACAGAACGTTTAGCCCTGTCATCACAAGGATGCAAACACCTTTGATGGGTTTGTGTAAGCAAATCTCCATCCCTCATCCCTGGAATGTGAAGGGACACGGTGGCTTTGGGTGTCTAGAAAACCCTTTCTATCCGTCAGTCACACTCCAAGTACGACTATCAGTGCTGCATGCACGACTGTCAAAGTCGCGTTTTTGCAGAGAGCCGCACTCTGTTGTGAATCAGTTCTAATTCACCAAGACTTCCAGAACAGCAGCTTGGCCTGCATCGCCACGCTATGAAAAACAGAACAACCTGTCCTCTTTCTCGGCCCAAAGCTTCTAAAACATCTCTCTAAGTCATAGTTGTAAACTCATAATGCAGCAATGCTTTGAAGTGGCCCTGGACAGATTTGTTTTAACTGGAGGTGGATAGGAAATTTATAAGATTTATGAGTATGATACATTCAGATGATCAAGGAAGGCTTCCCTTAAAGTACCTTTAAGGTTTATTATGTCCAACAATCATTCCAAAATGGACCTCCTCATTGTTTGGATTTAGTTGTTGTATTGGCCACTGATGCAGTTAGCTGCTCTCCCAGCTCGCTGACAGCTCTCAGCTTTGTTTCTCCCCGACAGAAGGATTTCTTTCACTTGTAACCACAACTGCTGTCGCTCTCTCTCAGTCTCTCTCAGACACCCTCCTTGTAAAGAGTGACCAATCAGCAGTGGTATGGGCTCCGTAGTGGACACTTCATTGTGAAAAGATGAGGGATGGTATTTGAGGCATGTCTGCACAGGGTCAAGTATGTGTACATGTGTCCACCCACGTGTGTGTGCATGTGTTTTTGTGTGCGCACACATTGTTGACATGTGTGTGTGTGCACACAGAAGAGCGTGTCGTTCCTGCTGCAAAGAGAGATGTGTAATGTTTGTTTGATCACAGAAAGTTGGCTCGTGTGATGTCTTGAATGTCGTTGCTCAATTTGGATTGCAAATCTCCTTATTTACATGAAGAGCAGCTTGCAATTCAAATTCTGTTTCCCCTATTTCAATAACCTCATCTCACCTTCTAACTCTTTCTCATCTCTCTCCTCTTGCTCTATTCATCTTTCATCCGAGGTCTAAATTTTGTGGATGTTATTGGCCTGAACTCCACAATAGGGGGAGTTAGCACATTAAAAGTGAGAAAGAAGGGGTTTAAAAGGGAGAGCCACAGTAATTTTGGCATGTCTGACCCCGGGGGCCGGTTGTGGTTTTATGAGATGAGAGCTGAGGCCAGAGCACAGGTGGTTAAGGCAAATCCAGGAATCACTGCATGTCTGAACACACTGCTCTAAGCAGGTATCACATTCTGAGGAGTAAAGAAGTGGAGTATTACATCCCTTATCCTGTCACTGGCGTCTTTCCAGTGGTGATAGAGTTAAAGGGGCACCACAGTTGTCCTGAAGAAAAAGCCCTAACAGCCCCCACATTTCTTTTTTATAGCCTGCTGTAAATTATGCCAGTGAAAACAGGGAGAAACCGGGCAGAGGGGAAATGTCACATTGTTCCCCTGCAAAAAATACAGCACAAAGCCTCAGGAAAAAGGACAACAACTCTCGTGTCTAAGCTGAGACTTAGTGGGGCTCACTTCGACGGTATATCACATTACTATTAATCGGCATAGTTCCATTCAGAATTCATTACATATCATAAAGTTGAAGTAAATGATCCACTTTAATGTCCGGCGTTGAGCTTGGATGTTGCTTTGCAGTCATTGTGCAGTTTTACACTTCAACAAGGCGCTTTTTTTCACTTCTTAAGTACTTCTTTGACCTTTTCTGAATACTTCACACAAATCGAAGTCTTGATTTATACTGCGTTTATTGTTCCCTCCAATCTACTGCTCCTACAGGCTCTCCCCCCAGTGCATTAATATGAGGGTGGGAAGTGTGTGACGGTTCAGTGGGTGGTTGAATAGCTTTGCCAGCCATTTTCTGGCTATTTATATGCAGGTGTGTGTGTACTATACAATTTATGAGTGTCCACTATTGCTTCTAATGCTTTTCCCTTACATAGATGAGATAATGGAAATGCCAGAGTGAGTAGTGTTCCCCAAGTTGATTGTAATTGAACCACCATGATGTCAGGTGCAAATCTGGGGTCAGGCAAACTGCAGCCAAGTTTGTATGACTGTATTACGATCCCAGTGCGCTGCTTTGTTAAATTGAAGAAGTTAATAGAAGTGTTCCGTGGGAAGATGTAGTGTGTGGCGTTAAAGCATCAGCCGTCAACATAACACATAGTAATCTCAGAATCTGAGTAGGAACCAATTTCATGCAATAAAACACATCCTCTTTTATGTTTGAACATTTGTCTTTGAAGTGTCAGTTCAACCATATTACATGTTCTTCAACTTTTTAATCATGTGGGTTATTTTTCACCTGTAGATTCTATATGCTCAGGTATACAGTCATCACTTTGTGACACATCTGCCCTCAGATGATGTAGTTGTAGAGAGAGGGACACAGATGTGTGTACATGGTTCCAGATGTGTTTTTCCACATACTCATTTAAAAGTTGTTTTTTTTAGTTGCTAGCTCAGTGTTTGTTTATATTTTAAAGGTTATGAACTCAGTGCTCATTTTGTCTATTAAGAAGAAGCAAAAAACATGAATCAAAGCAGTTCTGAACCTTTGTTGTTGAAATTGTATGTAATTGCAGTTATTGTGCCATAACTGCTGAATTAATCCAAAACTGACTCAGAATCCAAAAGTAAACAGATGTGATCCGCAAATTCTGTGGTCACTTGTCTTTAGAGCCTTACCTCTAACTTTAATCTGTCTTAAGCTGTGCATGTCACAAACTTTTAAACTGCATTGCTGACTCGTATTGGCTAACAATGGCTAACTTGGCTAGGAAAGACCCCTTTTCAAACACCCTCAAAAATTTTGGTTTTCCAACTTGTTGTAATGTCGTTGGACGAAGGTCCCTTTTATCAATAATGCCACCTGGATGTGGCACCATTGCCAGCTCCAACTTTTGAGGTGAAGAGAATACAGTATAAGCTACCATCTATGGATCAGTTTTGACTTTTTGTCAAAGAGCAAGATATTTTCTAACACAGGTGTAAATCTTTTATACGTGTGATTTGAGCAGTAGAGTCCGATGCTAGTTCAAGTCATATAATGATTCATATAATGGTAAAGTGGGATGTTTGTAAAGAAATCAATATTAACTCCACACACCTTTTCCTGGTTACTGTGGATAATCCTCAGGCACTGGTTTTAAAAGGTTTTTTTGGACCTGTATTCTGCTAAATATTTTTACATAAAACTGTAGACAGTGAGGTCTTTTGATTATTCATAGTAATAGGAATTGTTTCTCTGGATTATTATAGATGAAATTCTATTCAAGTGCATTATACTGTGATGGAGGCAGAAATCTCAAAAAACAGATATCTTAAATTCTGTGTGAATAAAACCAAAATGTATCCACATGGCTACTGTAGACACCAAAGGAGAAGAGAAAAAAAACTTCTCAGGTCAATCAATCTTTAAAACATTAGTCAAGGAGCATGGTGGTGTGTTTATCGGCTACACTTGACACAGTAACATCACGACATCCTATTTAGCACGAGTAGACCATGAAAGAGTAGACAGTAGACTATACAAATCAGACCACAACCAAAAAGCTCTCTTCTTCAATGCATGCATTCATGCAGCACGGCATCAGGCAGCAGTTTGCATGCTAAATCATTCAAGTCAATTAAAGAGTCTTCTCTCAGGCAGTAAATTGCCAGACTCTGATCTGCTACTGACCTCAAATCCCAATCCAGACAGGACTTTCAGCACCACTTTCCAATCAGGCTGTCACCACTCTCCAATTCACCAAAATGAGGGAAGGGCAGCTTTTATCTTTTCTTCGTGTCTACTAGTTTAACTAAACAAGAGTTCCTGTGGATTCTCATTTAAAGTTTAACTCATGATAAACGCCTCAGAGTATGTTATTCCCAGCACTGGTGCACATCATTTGAAGGAAATGATTTAAACATTTTTATGTATATATATATTTCGCAGTGCCAGGCATTTTAGAGATGGTCGTAAATTTTCTGATTAAGGTATGTGGAAAATGGTTATTAGAGGAAACCTTTTGAACAGCAGCCAGCAAGGAACAGCTGTTTTTCTCTGTGCTCAGATGGAAGACGCTCTTGCCTTTGAATGCATGGACCAGAGAGCTTGTGAGACCTAATGCAGTGAGGCTATAATTGGCCCTGTGCTGAAGTGTGTGGCTCACTGCAAGCAGAATGAGTCAATCAGTGTAATTGTGCCAATTAAGTGTCCAAACATCTTCTGTGATTTACCTGTGGGTATACGACTGTTTCAACAAGCTCCTTCACTTAGAGCAAGTCTGGCCCTCTCTGACGCACATGGATGTTAATACTGCAACTCTAAAAAAAAAAAAAAAAACCCAAACACACACACACACACACACACACACACACACACATATAAACATATAAACACGCACTGGCAGCAACATTTATCAGGGTGTCTCCACAAGGACCAAAACTCTCTCTGTGCTTTGGTTTAAACGAATGGATCTCTGTTTGTCGAGGTCTGCTCTTATCTGCGCTGTGGCACCTTGGCTAATCTGAGACTGTCTGCTTTCCAACTTCTCTTCCATTCTCCCTCCCCCTACACACACACTCACACACACACACACACACACACACACA
>JAPZDZ010000022.1:9281367-9291708 GCA_029783805.1 Acanthurus tennentii
GCCCATAAAACAAAGTGCAGCATTGGGTTTGAACCTGAGGCAGACAGTATTTATCTGACAGTGAGGGAGCAAAGCTGCGATTCGGAGCTGTTGTGACTTCTCACTGCAGGAGGTACCACCAGGCCTTAAGAGCCCCCCCCGACCCCTCCAGCTATCCCACCATTATCCCGTCTGAGTGGCATGCTTGACTAAAGCCTGCTGTTTGAATAGTTCAGGACCCATTAACCCATCTAATAATGCCTCTTGGCTGCATTACCCCTGTGTATCCATGTATTTCCGTGTCCATGGTGTTTTTTTTTGCGTGTTTGTGTGTATAGGAGCTTGTGTGTAACCCATTAGACTTTTGACTGACCTATTTCAGACAACTGTCCATTTGATAGCTCTGTATGTTTTTCAGGCCGATATCCTGAACCTTTGTGGTTTGGGAGGAAAGAGGAGAGCAGCCCACGCCGTCTCTGTAGCGAGCTGGGCTTGTCCCTTATCTTTGCTGAAATTAGGCCAGCTTTTGTTCCAGATGGGTTTGCCATGTGCTGGTTCAGCCTTGTTTTTGTCTAGGATCCAGTGCTGCGCTGCGTGTAACCCATCCTTGCGACATGTGGCCCATTTCTAACCGATGAGAGCTTCGCCCGTATCAAATGCTCCCTTACATGAGCGTTCCTCTCTCTGTTTGAGCATTTAAAGTTACACAGAGCCCTGTCATGGTAGAAAAGGCGATGAGATTTGCTGTGAGCCAGGGTTCCAGTATCATGAAAACATGCCTGTTCATTGGAGACGGTTTCTCCCTGCAGGGATACTAGCGAGCTTTCAGACACAAATGCTCCGTCTCATCTATTGTGAAACCACAATCGCCACGTGGTGCCTCACCTTCTGGCGGTGCCTGTTCCCACTCTGCTGCGTTTGAAAGCTTCAGCTGCCAAGTGAGAGAATGCTGATGCTCTCTCAGCGTCAGTATTCTCAGCGGCTGGCAATGAGAGGATGAAAAACACAGTGGTGTGCCAGAGAAAGGGCAACAGTGGTCTTTGTTTTCACTATGTCTGGGTTTTGTTTTGTCTGTGCCTTCGTTTTGTCTACTTCTTTTGCTTACGTTTGATGTCGCGTGGTTGGTAGTTGGTGGCCTCTCGCTGAGGCACCTGGAGCCTGTCAACGATGGGTCTGTTATCCAGCTGGGATCCCTGTCATCTGGGGTCATGCCACCCTGGCGGGGGTGACACACCCTGCTGTAGCACACTCTGCCTGGCAGTTCACATGAGGCCAGAAACACATAGTCTAACAGGGTGGATTATAGTGTAGGTCACGGCATTTGCTTATTCTAGTAATCCCTTATGGCAGCAGTTATCATGTGGTGGAATTATCTAAACATTTCAAAAAGGCGCGCTGTCAAAGCACATCGACTACTGTACAAATTGACATTTCCATGGAATGTTAATGTGGACGCTGGTTTTGAGGCTCTTCTCATTCCCGGGCTGCTAAATGTCCGGCTAAGCATAACCTTGTCACGAGATTCAATACTTATTGAAGTTCAGTTCCTGTGTAACACACCAACTTCGCCCTTAAAAAGTCTTAATAACTCTACTTTCAACTTATTAACTTGAGCTCTACTGAAAGTAAAAGTTAAGAGATAACCAGAGTATTACAAAGTACACAGTTTTCTCTGTACTGTAGGTCGGCTCAGTGCTGATTTATTTACATCAAGCCTGAGTGCGTCGGGCAGAGAAGGCTTAATGTAGTCTGACTGAGCAATGCTGATTCTAATGAGGTGTGAGGAATTTACCAGTGGAGCCTCTGGCTCAACCAGTAGGTTCAACAGATAAAAACTCGGGCTGACAGCTCCATCCATTGTTAAGAGACTTTAGTTTTTAATGCAAGTTTAGAAGTCATGCGATTCCTTTGAGATTCTGCAAATCAGTTTTGTGGTACTTTTTACTCTTGTGATAGAACAGTCACTCAGCGTACCATTTAATCAGATGCCAAAGGTTTTGTTGCTAAAATTAAATATGAAGTTCAGTTAATAAAAAGAGACAGTTTAGTGTTAAAAGTGTAAATTACACATCCCAGACACAGCTGCACCACATGCCTCCATGCTGGACGTCTGCAGCTGTCAAAACACTTGTTTACTTGACCATTGTCAGTGTGATTTTTTCAGTTTTCAGAGCGTTTCATGCTGGAAGGACATTTTGTTTTGTTCGACTCCCTAAAGCTGACATACTTTGCTTGACAATTTGCCCTGACTGAATTTGATTGACACAGAGTGAAACTGTCAGGGTGAAGACCTCTAGCGTTTGCCAAGATAAAGACACTTTGATCTGCGTATTCAGAGCTCATCTCTCAACAGCACAGAACCAGGAAAAACTTGTTTTGCAACTGTTTTTTTTTTCAGCAGTGAGGAGACGTGCAGCAGCTGTTCTCCTCCTAATTCGACATTTCATTTTAGAAAAACACTCATTTGAAATATTTTGCATGTGGAGAGTGATGATGAGAATTGTTAGGTAATACCCGACAATAACAGTGAGTGAGAAACGCATTTTAAATCCAACATCTCCCACATTTTACCTTGCATGAATCAAGTGTCTCAACCTTGACAGTGTCAATTTTTATGGCTTTATGCGAAATTAATAAGATCTCAAAAGAATCACCTTAAGGGTTCAATAAAGTTCTTTTTATACAAAGGACCGACCTACTTTTACCCGACCAGGCACTGAGATTTCTAACTTTGAAAAAATTCCCTTTAAAGTTTTCGAATCAATCAAATACAAGCATACTAATACAAGTTAGGACCTGTTAATAAGATTAAACAAATAAACCTTTCCCATACTTAAATATTTGTTTTATTAACTGAGGATGGAATGGTATGCTTACAGTTCCTTTTTTGTTTCCCACATTGTCGCATTGCGGCCGACAACACCTGCAGTGTTGGGAAATGAGCCTCATTATCTTTACGTCAAGATTCCCGTAAGCTAATTTGTTATAGTTGGAGATATTTCTTTGTTATGGAGCCATCATTGTGTTTACACTAAGCCTTTTAATGACTCGATGACTTTGATCTATTTGAACAATCAAGGGAATGTTTAATTAATCTTGTCTGTCACCAGTGAACAATAGTTTCAATACTAGAGGCACAGTATCACCTGGCAGACTAACCAGCCACACCTTGGAGACATTTAAACAAAGTAGTTCTGTCTGGCCCATTATTTTATTACTTAACGTTGACAAAATCTGTAACAGTGAGATATTACCTTTATTAAAGGTGATTTATGAAGCCACTAAATGTCACTTTGGGACTCCTTTGTCAACCTTTAGCTAGTTTTGACTGAATCTAGCTCAGATGTTAATGTTCAGGTTGTTCTTGTTCATCTTAAAAGATGAAACTGAGCTATCCATGGGTCAGGGGTTTTACAAGTTTTCACACAAGTCTTGTTTGAACTTACTGGGCCTCAACCGCTCTAAATGTCCATCTTCTCTGCTGCAGTACAAGCTGTTAAAGTTTGAGTTTTATGAACAGCAGAAAATACCACCAGCTCTTTGCAGTGTTGAGATTCCTGCTGGGTGAAAGGATGAAAACCTGAAACATTCCAGGTAACAGGGCTGTTGGCACAACTGAGCTGCAGCCAGTGTTGGAAATGAACTTTTTCTTCCGCCTTCCTGCAGTTCAGGCTAACCAAGCACAGGTAATTAACTTGTAACAGTAGTTGTGATCTTGATGTCACTCTAAAACACAGAGTAACCGGCCCTTCTGGGTTTGTGCAGGTGCTCTCAGTGGCTGGTGGCCAATGTCTGAACTGACTTAAGGTCGTTCCAGTTCACTTGCTGCTTCACAAATTAACTTGTGTTTTGCAGGTGCAACCAAAAAGTTTCAGGACTAGACAGTGGATTTAGAGACAAGAGCAGATTTGAGAGATGTCATATTAAGACCACTTGGCAAAACCAAAGCAAAATCTGTCTCTCTTTGAGACCAAAATGGGCAATAAGCACACCATGAGCTTTTTTAGATTTGTGTACCTGTCTCTGTACCAGCAAGGTGCATCCCACCTTTAATACACTGACTAATTTTACAATACTGATGATAATGATATTACAGTGCAATGAAGAAATAGGAGACAGTACGAGGGAAGAAAATCATCTTTGATGGTATAATAATAGGCAGGAAATATCCAATATCAAATCACAGACAAGGACAAGCACCAGTCAAAATAAGCACAAGGCCGAGACAAGTCGGACTTTGGGGGACATGTGGTCTGGAAACCAAGCCCAGACTGAGGCACCGCAACCCGCCATTGTTGCTGTTGTGGTTGCCTGAACCAGCTGTGATGCTCTCAGGTTCTGTTTTGGCAGTATTTATCTCATTCTCTGTCATTGTTCTCAGAAGCACATTATTTCCCCTTAGGTGGTCTATTTACCAGCTTTCACCACAGCCAATCCTCCCAGCCAGCACACTGAGGAGGAAGGCTCAGCATCAGCAACTGGAGACAGTTGTGTGTCTGTGTGTTACTGTGTGTGTTTGGTCTTGTACTTTGACAGTGTAAAACCCGGTCAGAGATTAAGACCTTCAAAGTGAGGACATTTTTGTGAAGTGAGCTAATTTTGGCCATTCCGTCATGCCTCCCTCAGGATGAATTGCAAAAATGTTGTTTTTCCCTTGACTTTTTATCCGGCTCAGCTGTACTTTGTGTTCAGCCCTAGTTGGCAAATATTATAAGCAACAATAAAAACATCATCCGAAAAAGGCTACTGGAGGTTAAGTGGGGGAATTACAGTAAAAACCTTGTTTTGAACTTGTCAGTTTGGACATTTTGGACATTTTGCCTCCATGTCACATCTTCTTTCAGCCTAGTGGAAGGAAAAAGCCTATTGTACACTTTCAGGTGTTCATTTTAGTTCATTTTACTGTGCTTGATACATATGAAATTTTAAATTCTAAAAAATGATGCTTTATTGCACGTCTTGTCTAATATTTTTTGTCTAAAAATGTAAGTAATTTGTGCAATGGCTATCTTTAGCCATTTTCCTAAATGGGGTTCAACTCATACTGTAATTTAGAAATCTCCAGTAGTAATGTACCCAACGACATTTCAGTTTTATTACTCTTTATGTTCTTATGGCTTATATATCATTGGTAGCCTTTTATATGTATCTTTTATACCTATAACATGTTAAAAATAAATAATGATGATTGTTGACTATATTTTCTGATATATTAATTGATAGTTAGAATTTTTTTAATTCCCTCTGCAAAACCTTTAACTTAAGTGTCAACAAAAAGACTGTAAGGTCATGACCTATCCAGTGGTAAGATTTCTGTTCTGTTAGTGTGTGCAAAATAATGCACATTTGCACACATTTTTAAATGTATAATTTCTGAAGAACTGTATGCAAAAAAAAAAATTATGTCTTAATGTGGAGTCATTACCCTGAAAAGTATCACGGTGATATTTTTTTAGCGAAAATTTTTAGCCACCTGTGGGGCTTTGAGATTTGAGGTTGAGTTGAGGTCAGACGTGTTGTGCTGACAGTTAAATTTTGGCTGAGAGATCTTCCTCTGTTTGATTTGTTTCACTCATATCATGAAAAGAAGCTAAAAAAGCAAAAGTGCAAACTTGTTTCAACACGAGGAAAGAACAGATGATTATAACAAATGATCCAATACAACCACAAAAGGCTAGGAAGCTTAGCACGTGGCTCCTTTTGGAGGAACTACATTCAAAGCTACTTTATTATGAATGTATGGCTACATTTATAGTTAAAAGCTAATGAAGGTGTGAGTGTGTGTGAACCCAAATGCAGCCAGTGTCCAAATTAACTTTTTGGCCTTACTGCCTCAGGCATATAAATGAAAAAAATTACCTGCCAACATCATTTTCTACCATCCAATAAATTCATATAAATTTTTCATTGAAATATGCCAACTGCCTTCTTTTAAAGCTTTTTTTTTGTATAGAATGACCACAGGTGCTGTGTGAGTCAATTTTGTGGTTTAAATTAAAACCTGCACACAATGGAAGTTTTGTCCTCATTCTTTTTCCTGCCACTCACCTCCACATGGAGATAAAGTTAACTTTCTGCTAACAGACTTGTTAACCATTTACCTGCTGAGAAACAGGAGAGTTGTTTTGATTTCAAATAGCGAATTAAAGCCTGAGACGGGGTCATATTTTACTCCAGTTTGATGTTTTAGAAAATAAAGACCATAAATGACCGTACTGAGACAGTTTTTTGGCAATATTTGGTACATTTCAAATTCTAATGTGGAAAGTTTGGAGCACAAATGTCTGTCACTTTGATGTGTCCCCTTTCACCTGAATTAGGCCTGTCCTTACCTGGAAAAGAGGGTTGGGGAGCTTTGTAATCTTACTCTGACCTCTGACCTCCTTATAGCTCCGCCCTCACCTGCCCTCAGGGGAAATACCTGCCTGCAGTGCGGTGAGGAAATGCTCAGACAGAATCTGGAGAGCAGAGACTCTCACAAAAACAAGCCGGAGGACATCAGGTAGATTTAATCTCTCAGCTCCTCGCTCTGTGGCTCCTTCTCTGTCTCACCACAGCCGGGGTTAAATCAGTCAGGGCCATTAGGGAATTAAAGGTATTGATTACAAGCTGAGCTGGTTGCGTAGAATGTTTGCTAATGAGAACAAGGCCATTGTTTAGCGCTTGTCCTGGGAAATAGGAGGAGATGAATAGGAGCTCAACCAATTTCGCTCTCAGGGATGAGGGCTAACAACCAAATCTAGATTGGCATTGGTTCTGCATGAGAACAATATATGTAATTTGGTTTTTGAATACAGCGAGGATAATATAAGATCGTGATCCATGATTGTGTATGTTTTTCTGTTTTGCCTGTTTATGATCAAAATGTCTTAACGTATTCCATATGTTTTTTTGGCCATGGAAGATAAGACACGGATTAAACAACTCTTCAGGGTCTCCAACCATGCAAGCAGCTCTGTGAGGCTGCACTGTGATGCTCTAATCCAAATGCATACATCAGCATGTCTGCATGGACATAGAGACAGTGCTAACATGATTAGCTGTGATAGTAAAGCCTTTTACTCAGCCTGTTCAAGGCGGAAAAGTTTTGCTGTTTTTCTTCCCCTTGTAGTTCTGCATAATATGTACAAATTTTTACATTTCCCTCTGAGATGGCAGTGACAGAAGTAACAGACCTAAATCAACATCTATGCAAAAAGATTGAGCTTAGCAGGATGGGGTTGGGGCATGTCATTTTGACAACGTGTTATGCATGCAACCCACCACTGGGGGAGTTAAAAAGCAGCAGCTCAAAGAAGAGCTGCAACCAAAAATGTTTGCACATTAGGGAGACAGCAAGCCAAACAACAGGGACAGTAAATGATTGTGATTGCCCTGTCATGCCATTTGCATAATTTAGAAAGCACTGCCTGATGGATATTCACTTCGCATCAGACACCACTTTAAGCTCAGCATTGCAGACACAATATCTAAAATCATGTGGTGGTATTGTGGAACCTCTGTGAGGATCTGCATTGCTGTTGTATAGTGCAGTCTAAACCTCTAATGATTGTCAGTTTAGCAGGTTAGTACGCTAATATTTTGCTAATTGGGGCTAAACCAAATTTGAAGCCACATTTGTGCTGCTGAGGGATCTTGATTGTGTGTACCATTTTTAATGACAACTAATCTAGAAGGACAAGTTGTTGAAATGATTCACTCAAAACTGCCAGCTGAAGTCATTAGCATTTATCCTTTGGGGACCATAAATATCTGTACAAAACCTCATAGCAAACCATTCAGCATTCAAAACTGAGATTTTACTCTCTAGACTGAATTGGTGACCTGACTGACTGATTATCAGGCATTGCCATCTCTGGAGCTGCAAAGTGAGGATGGCCAAAAATGATAGTGATCAATCCATCCTAAAGATGGTGCAGACATATCATGACTGATCTTGTCAGGATTACTATTAAATGTGCAATGAAAAGACCACAGAAGAAGGTTTTCATTGTTGTTCTCATTAAGTGTCTTCAAAATCATCAACAAGGTTCCATGAAATGTGCTCATGGTGGAAAAAAAGCTAACTTTTTTTTCTTGTTTCCCTTCAAGTGCCACATGATGGAAAAAAAATTTCACATACAAAACAAGAAATCTTAATCTCCTAATCGAGATCTTTTTGGGTAGACTGCTGTGAAATTTACCGTGAACATTCAAGCTCCAAGTCTTCTCTGCATAAGTGAAGTAGTTTTGTGCCAGTTGTCTGAGCTGAATAATATGAGAATGATGCACTTTTATTTAACAATTTATCTGCAATTTTCATCTGATTTAAAGACACTTTCGTTTGTTGTTTGCTTCAAGATAAATTGCCTACAGCATTTCCATATTAGACTTTAAAACATGAACGTTACAGAAAGTGGACTTTTTAAGCTCCATTTTTCATCATAACAAATATCTCTGTTAGAGGCAAACTTTTTCCGCCTTTTTTTTTTTTTTTTGCAATCCTTGAGACTTTGCCACTGTTATTAACATCCAGATACCTGGAAAACTTCCCACAAAGGACAAACAACAAGTTGATCTCTTTGAAAGTAAATGATGATGAATGGAGATGAACCGCTGTGCTTATCAGATGCCAGAGGTGGTCGCAAAATATCTCCACATCTTTTCATCTCCTAGCTGCCATGGTATCAAATCCCCTGGGATTCCTCGGGACACAGGCTATTTAGTTTGTCAGGGGGAGGCAGAGTGATGCGGCGTGGTGGCCATTTTTCATCTCCTTCTCTGCATTGTTCGGCCTAGACTCTGAGAAGACACTAATTATTCATTTAAAGCTCCGACTCTTCCCTCTTCCCTCTAATTAGATGGTTAGTCACTCTCCCAGGGCCACAGGCTGGGGCATTGATCTACTCCATCTCAATCTTGTTGTAACACAGCCTCTACCACACATACACACACATTTAGGGAATTTTTCAAATAAGATTAAAGAGGACATCTATAATATAACATGCATGTGGTGTACCGACAAAACACACAGTGGAGACTGTCTCTTTCATCCTCTTTTTCTCACACTCACAAAGATTCACACAGAAATGTTTAAATGGGATAACAGAGGACGTACAGATTCAGTTATCATGCAGCACGCATGTGACACCGCCACAACATACAGTGGAGGCTCTCTCTTCGTCTCTCACACACACACACACACACACACTCACTCACTTTCTCACACACATAGAGTCAAGCAGCATGTTTTGAACGTCCCACAAGCAAAGCCGGTCTGATAGATACAAATACTTCTCTCATTATGTCCAATAATGAGTCCCTTATTTTCCAACTGTAAATCATTTCCATTTACAGGCTGGAGAATTTGTGGTCTCCTTTGAAAAGCAAAGCATAATCTCAACAGAAACACTTAATAGCAACTCCCACCTCCTTACAAAACAATATGGAGTGTTCAGAAACAGTCATCCTGGGGGAGTTTGTTTCTCTGTTTCTCTTGTGTCCTTTACTGGCTGCGGTTCAGTCGACAAGACTAATCACAGGCTAAATGAAACGCAGCAGCTGTATTTGTTTATGTATTGAACATACTGTACTACAAAAGGAGTAATAAATGGGGGCTGCCACACAATGAAAAGGAGACGGAGCGAGGAATAAAGGCAGAGAGACGGAACGGGATGGAGGGAAAGAAAATCATATAAACACCGAGCGTGTAAAAGGCTGTTTCCTTACTTTGTTGCACTTTGCATTCCTGGGAAGGCGGTTGTGTTCCAGGAATTTGTGTGTGCATCAGATCTGAATTGTTAACCTGCTGGCGATGCGTTAATGGGTTGGTGGGAGTGTTTCCAAGACTTCAACATACCTGTGTTAAATTACTCGCATCAAGCCTTGAGGAATGTGCTTTTAAAATCCTGCCTCTCCTCTTTTGACCTCTCCTCTTATGTGGAAGCGCTAATGACTTTTTTTTTCTGTCTCTGGTTACAGTGTAATTGGATGTTAATAGAGCAGTGGTGCTGTTTGAAGGATGATTTTGGCCATATTGAATGTAAGGTTTAGGTTCTTTTAGTTTTTTCCTGAATATGACAAACTTAGTACAAGAAAATAATCCTTGAAAGTAATCTGTGTCTACAAAAATGTTTTTAAGGTTGAGGCATAAAAGCTTTTGAGTGTTTATGCTTTTATGAGGCCTTCTGAAGACAAATCCTGCTATATTGGTGGCTGAAAGATGAGGAAGGAGAAATTTTTCAGTAGCTGAGCTGCACTTTGGGACTGAAGTCTGATTCTCTGCATAAAGGATGAGGAAATACATATGAAGAAGTATTTTATTCATCGATGTTGCCTTGCTTCATCAGTTTGACACATGATATGAATGCAGCTTGGCTGATG
>JAPZDZ010000022.1:9300446-9313396 GCA_029783805.1 Acanthurus tennentii
AAATACTTACATTTAACGGTTGTTATAGCAGCATTATCCTCTGTTAGAGTTGGCATCGTTGTTTTCAAACGATTACTGTTTGTCACACCCAACCGACACGTGCCGAGAGTTTCCCATTAGACACTGATTGGTTTGAACCGCTGTGGTTCAGTCACAAGCACATGGGTTGAGGCCTGACAGCTGCCTCACAAAGTAAATGATATGTGTCACATGGACCAAAATAAACCCGCTAATCAGTTTACAGATTGAATAGTCTGAACAATCTCAACAGTTTCTTGGCTCTGACGTCAAGATGCACTCACATTTTCTCCTGTGGTTTTTCTTTCTTCCAGCCCGAGTGGGGGCCTGTGGTGGAAACTATTCCTCTCCATCAGAGGTGATCTACTCCCCTGACTTCCCTGACAAGTACGGGGCCGGCCGCGTGTGCTACTGGACTATCCAGGTCCCTGGATCCTCGGCCATCCTCTTCAACTTCACCTTCTTTGACATCTCTGACCAGACGGACATGGTGGAGCTACTGGACGGCTACACCAACCAGGTGGTGGCGCGTTTCGATTGGCGCAGCCCTCCGCGGGATCTGGTGAACATCACAGGAGACTTTGTCATACTTTACTTCTACTCGGACCGCACCAACCAGGCCCAGGGATTTGCTCTGCTTTATCAAGGTAAGAATTCACTTGTTTTCAGGTGACAAAGCTTCCAGCAGTGCGTTGAATTGTATTTTGAAAATGTTGTAAAGCCTGTGACAGATCACTTCTAATGTTTGGTGTGAGTTCTAGCAAACATCCTGAACTATAGTTACCCCTCAAACCCACCAAGAGCCACATTTGCATGATCAGGTGTGTGCTGACTTGTTGGCTCCATGATGGAGTTTTGCATAGCAGCGCCTGTTAGCTCCGGTGCGGCAGTTGTCACACCACTGGCAGGCCCTTTTCTCTTTTAATTTGCTAGTCAATGTCTCACAGCCCCCGGGTGATGCTGCATATTTAAATAATGTTTTGTTTTTCTAGGAACTCACTCTCTTATCAAGCTGCAGCAGGCTGCTTTGCTTCTCCGGAGTGTGTCCCTTAGTGAATTGCACTGCTAGATTTTATGCCACCTACATACAAAATACTGTGATACTATGCACCCAGCCTTTTGATACCACGATTTCACTATAGAGCACACATATAGCTTTGGAGCTTTGCCTTACAGAAAGTTGAAGACCTCACAGATAATTTGTTTTATCTCACTGAACTAATATGGGAAAAGAAAAACTTTTTTTTTAGATTAAATTGTCACAGAAAGAGTCCCCATGGTTAGTCTGAATGCACCAAAAATGATTTAATAGATTAATTTCATGATGCATGAGAGCAGCACACCCTCGTATATTTCAGCGTAGGTGACATTCAAGCTTGTAGCTCGCTACACAGGGAGGCAATCTGTCCCCACTCCTCCCCCTCAGCCTCCATTTGTAATCCCTTGTCATTTTTCTTGCCCAGTGGCTCTACAGTAAAAACAATATTCGAAGGTCAGAACCATCTGACCTCTGGCCAGGCACAATCCTGTCTGCTCACATCCTGCTTCATGTTTTGCGTGAGGCTTCATGTAGCAAAGAAATGGAGTCTGAGACATGATATGTGAAAAGGTCACCTCCTGAAGTAATGGCTTTTTTTATGGAAAGAAAGAGAGAAAAAATACATAGCAACTCAGGTAAAGAGAAGAAAACAGAAAAGAGAACAGTCGAGATGAATATTTGCACTAAATACATCTAGTATCTCCTCTGTGGCACGCTGAGCGGTTGGAACGGTAATTTCAGGATAAACGCTCTCAGATGATGATGGCAGAGAGCTTCAGCTGAGCCCGGGTTTGAAGCCTGGTATTTTGTTTTCAAATGGGGAACATGTGGGAAGTTCTGGGAACATCATAGTTAGGTTGAGCTATTATATGAGAAGAGAAAAAAAAAATCCCACACTGCTTTAAGATCCAACCACCATTCATGGAGGAGCGGAACAGGCCAGGATCAAATGGTATTTAGGTCTTGATTTAACCTACGTGGGACACAGGATGGGTGGGGTTTACCATTTAATTTGAAGTGTGGCTTGTCAGTCATTTTAAGTTCCTCATCTCACCACAAGGGGTCCTCCTAAGTGATGCTGAGGTTTCTACATATGAGTGGTGTTTACCCAGTTGCTCCAGATGACGTGATGCTTCAGTAATAAACTCACTCTGTATGTCTACACTGATTGATTGGTTTGTGTCAGTGGAATTAAAAAGTAAGAATTTATCAATATGAGGCAATGACCATATGTTTTGAAGTTGGCGTTTGTCAAACAAATTTTGGTCTGAAAGACATATTTTTGGTTTAATACAAGCTGCATTTTTTCTAGTGTCCAAGTAGCAGAGAGCTGTGTCAACCATCATGTTTTTATTGGACTGTTTCAATTTGTCTGGGAGCTGACTGGATTTTTATTGACTCGCCCACCATCAAATCGAGACTTTTTGTGAGCAGGTCTTTGTCATTTGGGAGTCTTGTAAACTGCCTTTAACTTGTCCCAAACTTAGGAGCAAGTTGTAGTGCTAAGTAGACTTTAGCAATAGGCATCCTAAAGTAAGGACTGATATGTACCTTTGTATTTAAGAGTCTCTCCTAACTCAGCTAGAAAGGAGCTGTTCTTAGCCTTAGCATGTTAGGTGAATGTGGCCAAATGCATGAAATTCAATTTTTTTTTAAGTAGGACTTTACTAAATGTCATTTTTTTGACATTTGAAGCATCTTTTGAGGTTTTCAAAAAAGGCTTTGAATTACAGCCCTACTTTTAACTTGAGATATGTTTATATTAATTCTACTTCCTACCCCAAAGGATTTTTATGAGACAGATCTCATTTGTTGGTGTATAAACTCACAGATGTTTTTCCTCATTTAACCTTACTGCAAATCAAGATGTACGACAAATAATGAAAGACCCAAGAGGGACATAAATATCACTGTGACACATTCCAGTCTGTTTCTCAGAAGCAGTGTTTTAGAAGTAGGAGAAGAAAATTCTCAAAATCACACAGTGATTTAAATAAATCAAATCTATGTTTAGACGCAAATGAAAGGCAGAGGAGATCCGATTTAGGATATTGCTTTCCTCTGGGAACTCATAAATGAGTTGAAATAGTCCACACTCTCTGGCACTGTTGTTTTATGAAGCAAACTCTGCCCATCTGGTGCTCCAAGCAGGTTAAAACAAACAGAATTTATTGCAAACACTTTTTGAATCATGTGTTGGGCGGACAGAAAAGCACTCAACACCACATGTTTACAGCGTGCATGAGTGTTTTTGCAAAGTCAATCTGTTTCTTAAAACAAATGCTGTTGGTATTGAATATTCACTCTGGACTCTGCTGTATATACTTTCAACAACATGATCAGCATGATGTATCCTATTACTGCGTGCTTGCTGCCGCAGCCCAGTTTACCCACAGGAATAATTAAAGGAGCGTTAAGTGATATGTGTGCTCAACTTGTAGAAATTACAGCAACATGGCAGACCTGTTTCTCTTCCGTGTCTCTGGCACGAGACACACCACTCCTCCCTCCTGGGAGCTATGAAAGCCTATAATACATAAATATTCACATTTGGAAGAAGGTATATGTCATTACAAAGAAGTATAGCAGCATTCCAGCTAGGACTGCGCAATATGGCTTAAAGGCCAGTGTGTAGGATTTAAGGGGTTTCGGGGGTCAGATATATAAATAACAAAGAAGTGTAGAAAGACTTGCTGTCCACAATTCTTAGCAATCACAATAACAGCCAAAGGAGTCACTTGTAGCAATGAACCCACAGAAAAAGTGACCAAACTCAACTTTTGGAGCTCTTTGAAACATTTTAGTGCCTTTTAGCACATATTTTGGTTTCTGGCTCAAATGTTTACAGTTCTGGTTCATGACTCTCATCTGCTATTGGTTATTAGTTATTATGTTATTGGTCAAACAGCTTTTTAAACTAGCTGTACATAGCTAGCAACAAAACATAGACAAGTTAGCATAACTGGTGAAAAAATTTGAGCATTCAGCTGCAAAAGAATTGTTTTTACATTTTACATTCATTTTACATTTACGTTTTTACATTCAGCTGTATTTTTCTTCCTTCAAACACTTTAGCTAAAATAGAGTATTGAGTATTAAATAAGAGTATTGGTCCTTATCTTCTGAAACAAAACTTCAAATGACAATGTTGCTACTTGATATAATAAAAAGCAATTTGGCCAAAGTAAGCAACAACATTCACCTGTCTATGAACCTCTGTAAACCAGTTCTTTTTCTTTTTTACTCAGCACTGAGAGGCCAAGACAACCTACCAGTTGACGCTGAAGGAGATGACGAGGATAAAGGAGAGGACGTCTCCAGCACAGCGGGGCCCCAGCTATCTGGCGGTGTCACAGAGAGGTCCAACAGCACCTCCAACAGACACACCTCTCAGATCCTTGTGATCACGTCCAGCCCCGGTAAACCGGAGCACAACATGCCAGGTCAGTGGGCTGGACGCGGCGAGACCACCGGCCACAGCGCTAGTATGTTAACACCCATGATACACTGCATCACAGCACCTCTCTCTACCTCTGCAGGGATGTTGTGGGAAGCTTCTTGACTTTTTGACGCTCCCATTTTGCATGACCTGTTTTTTCTGAATGCATTAAAAATCATCTTAGTTTGATGAGAGGCTTCTGGAAGCTTCGGCCCAGAGTGACTTCCTACTCGATGCTTGTTATTTCCTGTCAGTGACTCACAACTGAAGTTACTTTGGGTCTCCCTGCTGATCGCAATCAGGTCTCTTGTCAAATCTACGCAGGATGGACTGACGTGCTCTGTGCTTTTTTTTTTTAACTCTACTCAAATGTTATTCTCTCCAAACTCTGAGCGCTGAGTCTCAAGGGGCTATCGGGTGTATTTCTCAGCCTGAAGGAAGCAGATGTGCAGTGATAATTTATCAATATTTCTTGACAATTTGCTGGCTTAACACTGCTAACAGGTGCATCAACAGTACCCGAATAATTGTTTTCCTGCTAATCCTTTCAGCCTTCTTCAGTTTGTTTTTGTTTTTTTTTTAAAATTTGATATCTTATGTCTTTTTGCTTCATTGCTCCCTTTTCTGCAGTGTGGACCATTTACGCTCTGGCTGCTCTCCTCATACTGACAGTCATAGCCATGGTGGCAAAGCTGCTGTTGCACATCACAGTCAAGTAAGTATGAGGATGTTTGAGGTGTGCATGATCGACCAAGCATCAGCTATCAAAGCATTTATCTATCTACGCATTGTGATTATTTTAGAACAGATTAGAGACAATCTTAGTGAAAATAAGTGCATTCTGCTGGTTGCCTTCAGCCAACATAATAATCCGGTAAAGACAATGAAGCCCAATGAAGCTGCATCACTTATGTTAGTTTGTATGTAAAAGAAAACAGGCATGTAATTAAAGCAGCATTAAGAATACACATTCAGAGAGCAGTTTAGCACAACATCGCTCTCTATTAACCCTTTTTCATTATTCGCCCTCTCTTTTCCCTCCCTGTCTTTTTCATCTTTTTTCCGCTCCTCCTCATTTTCCCTCTCAGGTCCCCGAACATCCCTACAGTCAGTGGTTCAGACAGCTGCAACCAGAGCACAGCTTCTTCTGAGCCTTGGATCATCCTGTACCGACCCTCCACCATCTCCCTCTTCAAGAAGAAGCTAAAGAACCACCATGGTGACCTCAGCCCCCTTGTGGGCAACTAGCGCCACTGCTGCGCTCCACCGTTAACCAAACGCTACCGCCACCCACAATTACTCTGTACAAGGGCTGTCAGATGCAAGGCCCTCAGACAATGAAACTCTATGAGGCGCTAGGCTAACAAGCCAACAACTGAGTGGCTAATGACAACTGACTGAGTGACTGCTACTAAAAGGCCTGTGGGCCGAAGTGGCCGGGCCCTCCCATCCTGCTCAGCACCAGGAAGGAGAGGGACAGGCAGGGCTGTCAGTGACCTCAGTGTGGGAGAGGAGAGCGAAGGATTACATGGAGGAAGATCTGCAGCTCTGACAGAAATCCAAGGACGCTTTTATCATGAGGGAAGCCTCTCTGGTTCAGCGAGGCTCCAATCCCATCACCCATGGATGTTCCTAACAATCAGCATACCTCCAAAAAACCCTTCAAGACTGCAGACTCACCAGTGAAAACACACAACACAGCCGGTGGCAAAACAACGGCCAACTTCACTGTCTGTGTTCAGTTTAGGAAACAGGGACGTTTTCCTCCTACTGGTGCTTCAGCATAGAAACTGAATCCTCATCAGTATCAAGGCGAGGATGAAGAAATGGAGTCTTTGATACTCATATACTGTTACACACTAAACAACTCAACAGTTTTCAACAACTCTTCAAACTGCCTCATATGGACGATATACACCTGCAGCCAAAAAAATCAGAATCCTCTCATCCAAAGAGTTGTGTATTTATTTGTCTCTTTCATTCCACTTGCAGCATCTCTTGTTAATGCGTTTTACGTGACATCAAGCTTCCTGAGGAGAGGGGAGCAGGACGTGGAGACATCACACACACACAAGGTAGATATCGCAGCACTTAGGGGATGAATCACTCGCTGTAAAAATCAAAAGATCAGAGAGACACAGAGCCCGCTCGCCCACTCGTTCACTCAGCGCTCATGTGGATTTGGGTGGAGAGAAGAAGCAGCGTCGTTCATCGGAAGGGGGAGAAGGGGGAGTTGGGGGGGTTTGGGTGGTGCAGTTTGCAGACAAACTGCCATTTAGAGAGGCTTGGGAAGATCTGAGGGCTTTTTTTTTCTGCTAGGTTGTGGGTGGGAGTCTTTCCGGTTTGGTGGTGTTCAAGTGCCTTAAGGATCTCCTCTCCCCTTGTCTCAGATTCCTCACATCTGTTTCTCTCACATAGCGGACCGGGGTCCCTCACAAGAATCTGCACTTCTTTACAGTCACATTGGAAATGAAGAGTTTCGGTTCGAAATCAGATTTCCACCACCTAAATGTAAAGTTAAACAATGATGCCACATCTTGTACAGCGATCGGAAGCATTAAGTATCTTTTAAAACATGGTACACTCAACTTAACACCTCTCCAGACTGGATCTTTTACATTTTTTGGTACATGATGGATGTTAAATTTTTTTTTGTTTGTTTGTTTCCAAAAATGAACACATAGTCTTCTGAATAGAGCTCTTCGTGTAGTAACAGACAAGGCTATAAAAGAAATGTTTGTTTTTTTATTTTCTGTGTGTGCTCTTATGTGTAGTCTTGGACATTTACGGAACATATTGTTCACATTAAGTTGTCTTTTGATTACAGTTGGGTGGATATTATTGTATATTATGTAATTCAGTGTGGGAATGATGGTATTTATGTCCGCTCTTTCATTTTATGACTCGGCAAAGCATTTGAAAGACCTGTCAAAGTGGTTTTTGTGCTTGTCAATGTGGCTCAAAGGTGGAATGCATCTTTTTTTTTTCTTTCTTCAGACGGCAGTAAATTACCTGAATTCCACAAGACTCTGCAGACCTGGAAGCTTTTACTTGTCACCATGATTTCAGGCCAAAAGGTTGAGCGCAAACAATATACCCGGACAGAAATATAACCAAAAGCACTCAATGGTACTATGCACAAGCTGACAGCAGGTTTGCAGCTGTGACGGTTTTCTGTGCATTGCTGTGACATTTAAACTACTTGTGAAAGGTCATATCTACTAGTTCGCCACTGGCATAGTAACTGGCCTTTCCTGTTGCAGGACTGGATGTTAGTGGGGGTCTCTGCAAAAATTCACCCCTGAAAATCCTTTAGTCATTGACAGGATAAATAAAGAAAAGGCTGAAAATATCAGTGCACTTAGATTTGCTTCTACTCATGAGATGAAACAGTACTTCTTTACTTTCTGCATTTGGTTTTCAGTGAAAATAAAAAAAACCTTAAAAGTACTTTGTGCATCAACTGGAGCACTTAAGATGAAGCGTTTCTGCATGAAGCAGCCTCCCAGTGACATTCAAGTCCAAGGATTTATAGTGTTATTAGAATCAAACATAATTTGAGGCCCATAGAAACAAAGCAGAAACTCTCTTCCATTTAGGCCTTTTTAAAAAAAAAATGTGACTCTGTGCTTTTTTCTTGCCTGTCTGCTCAACTGTAACTCATCTTAATTATTGCAAGACAAGAGCACATGCCCCTGGGTCTGTGATGTGCGGAGCAGACCATGCGTGGAAAGAGACAGAAAAAAAAAAAAGAGTCTCGATGTGAGAGCGATGGAAAATTAATGTGTGCTCACATCAAACACAAGCTAACGAATTCTGACAGTTAAAATCTAACAAGGACGTATTTGTTTGGATAGCCTGGTGAATTATGCAAACTCCCATTTTCTGTCCCGTCCTCCACTCAATCGGAAAATTCCACGCTGTCTTCTTAGCAGTGGAAACAGTCTTTTACCAAACTGTAGTTGATGTGAATGTCCTTTAGTGCTCGATGACGTGAAAACAACACCAGAAGCCCTGTGGGAATTCATCTGGAGGGTCCAAAACATTGTTTTCATGAAATTGTAAATACAAAATAGTGAAATGTTTAATTTATACAGTAAATTATTGTTATTTTGTATGTGAATGGGATATAATCTATCTTTTGTATAAGTGAAGTACCATTGTAGTTTTATTTAATGTGTCCTGGTTGCAAAATAAACACTGTGTGCATGTTTCTTTTAGCTTGTGTTGTCCTTATTCTTTTGTTTTGTTGCTTCCTCTTAATAAAAACCCATTTATTCCATAATCACACACAATATTATGTACCCAAGTTGCTGAGTAGCATATGGGCCACAAAACCCCGATCAAGCTAATCCCAATCCCTTTTCTGTTTGAAACCATTCCATTTGGAACAACAGATTCAGGCTTCAGTGTTCAGGGTGGGACATCTGCACCCCCTTCCTTTTTTTTTTTAACGGAGCTAAATACTTATCAGATATATGAAATGACTCCCAGACTGTTAGGAGATGCACACACACGAAGGGAGGATTTGAAGTGCCATGTGCAACCTATTGGTTCCCCTCCGGGATGAGGTCAAGCATGCAACCTGCACATTTTAGGGGGGAAACAGCAGGGGCTCCGCTTTACAACTGGAACACCATGAAAAGAAAACAAACATGGAGGGGCGTGTAATAAGCTGGAACACTTGGGATGTATGCAAGGATGACTTCCTAATTCATGAAAGGTGTTTCTATGTTTCTTTCATCTGATGCTCACACTGAAACTGCCAGAGGGCTTGTTTTGTTTATGAGAATTAATAGTTGAAAATGTTTGCAAGTGCTTCCAAACCGGCTCCTATCGCAGTGCATTTACAATAACGAGGGCTCGTAATTAAGGTAATAAAAGAAAGAAAAATATCTCTTGAAACATTTTTGGCTACAAGGCCTCCAAAAGTCCCAAATCAAGTTACCTGTGAAGCTCTGATACATCTGACTCACAGCAAAGACCTTGTGCAGAACTTGTTTAATAATCATCACAATAATCATGCTGATGCTCTGAATCATAAATAGTCACTCAGACATCAGTGAAAACACAGAGCTTCAGGCAGGAGTGGGACAGTTTTACTGGCTTTATTTTTGGGTATTCTTTCTCAGTTACCGTTTAATGTTATCAGTAAAAATTATCATAAACATAGTCAATAAAAACTTGCAAAAACGTGTCAAAAGTATTATATAGAAATATCTGAGAAAACAAGTTCACAGTGCATCAATTTAATCTGGATTTAAAATGTGGTACAATTAAGTTACTTTCATCAAGCTGTAAATATTAAAAATGTTATATTCTTGCAAGTAATTTCTAATATTACTTTAAAATTTTCATTATGGTTTTGCTCTGTTGTCCTTAACTCTCACTGTAGTTATGACATACTTTCTTCTTTAGCTGCTCAAAAGTGAGTCTAAGATAGTTTTCAGTATAATACTATTTTATGGGAACTCCAGAGCCTCTCCACTCACACCTGCTGCTTCAGAAGCCAAAGAGAATACTTTTTAAAATGCCAACATCAGTGTTACTGGCATTAACAACTAGTTTTCTACCAAGAAACAAGAGAACTTGAGATGCAATTATCTACTTAATAATCCAACATCAAAATTACTTCAGTACCAAGGAAAGCACATGCCACAAGTCTGAATTTAACAAGATTTCGCTCCAGCAACAAAAATACCATCATCCCTGTCAACACTTTGACTAAAGTATGAAAAAAATTCAGCTGTGTTGCCAGCTAAACCTACAAATAATATTTTTTTCAGGCACAATTTAGCAACACACATTCACACAAGTTTGCTCTTAACTGACCAATTTTTCAACTCTAAGGTGATAATTACTAAGTTAACTCCAAACAAAGACTATCCCCCAGTTATACTAACCTGCAGAAAGACATAAAAACATTAGATGTTGATGTTTGACAAAAATAAGCTTCTCTGCTTCGACATGTTTTAGCAGCGTTCTTTCTTAATTTTTTTAAGTCAGTTAATTTGTCACTGTGTTATAAGTTATAATTCAGGATTTTTTTAAAAAGTGAGTAAATAATTAAGTCCATCAAAACAGCAAAACAACATGAAAGTGGTTCCAGACAGAAAACATTGTAGGAACACGCAATGCCAGAATAGGGAGGTAAAAAAAAAAGACAACAACAACAAATTCATAGCCTATTGTGAGATATTAGGCAAGATTTAGGAAATATAGTTTCTGCCTTACAGAATACAGTAAGGCACAGATGACATTATTCCATCTGTTATCAGAAACACACACATACATTCCAGTGCAGACCACTGGAAATGGCAAATTGTAGCTGATCCTATTTCTCCCTCTACTGGTGAAATAGTGTTTGAACCATTTTCCTTGAAAGTACCCTGGTTAGATGCTTGGTTCCAATTCCATCCATTTTTTTTTTTACTTGGGCGGCAAAATGATCTTTATTGGCCACAAAGAGACAGAAATGTTGCTGAAAAATATGGAATGAAAGCTTTAATTCAAAATATTATGGTTGCTGAACGAAGAGATTTCTTTGCTGAGGTTTTGTGAGGCCTTGATTCAAGTTCTGTCATTAATTCAACCACAGTAAGATACCAAATATTTGTGGCCTTCAACACACCCTCCCATTGACCTCAAAATGTTTTTTTTTTCTACATAATAGTAATTGTGCAGCTGTAACATTAATCCTTAACTAGACTCAAGTCTTTTCACCACTCCTCTGAGTCCCTGTGAAAAAGCCTTGGCCTGCAGATCCCCCCCCCATCTCTGGTCAGCCTTCCCATAGCCAAGGAAAAGAGAGCGATGTAAGCTGATTCCTCTGAACCTGAGTTGACCAGTAATTGACGCAACAATGGGACAATGCAGCACAGTGTCTGGTTACTGTCAGAATGAGAGAGTGAGAAGAATGGGAGACAATACCTGCCATTTTCTGCACTCAGTGTACTGTAGTCAGGTACATTAGGAGAGAGGTACTTCTAGAAAAAAAAAGAGAGCTGGTCTCTCTTGATAAATTGGCAAAAAAATGTATGTGAAAGAGGTTTACTGGCTGTGCACAAACTTGTCTGTTTTGATCTGCCTGGCTCTGTGATATTGTCTATGACCCTGGTGCAATTAAGGCACTCTCATGCCCTTCAGTGGTTTCGAGTACATGCATTGGCCTGTTTAAAGCTTCTGATTTTCCTTCTATTATTGTAGCTTAATGCTGCCGAAAGCACTTTGTATCATACACTAGTTTTTCACCTAACAGGACAGATCGTTAGTACTGAAAATATCAAGAACCATTTAGATTATTGCATTATTATTCAAGTTATTTACAATTCAAAAAGGTTCATGTATAAATTCACTGGCTCAGGCATTTAAATGGCAGGTTTAGCAGCTTTTCTTTAGTTTGTATCATTTAAAACTGGATAGGTTGGAGTTCACATGGTAGAGTTCGTTGGCCATTAATTGTACAGTAAGTGCTACTGTCCAGTTTTTGTGTCCACAAGCAAAAGTGTTCTAAAATAAGAATTGAACCCCAAGTTGTTCTTCAAAGTTTTAGATTTCTTGAAAGAGAATGTCTACAAAGAAATGTAATTAAATAATTGTAATAATAAATAACAATAGTTAATTTTCAGATAACATGAAAGATTAACAATAAAAAAACCCCACTTAATTAAAGTAATGTGAGTTGTGATTCACTGCTTCCTTCCCTGATATGTACAATCATATTGGCTTTCATGATCTAATTTTATTCTTTATTTTTATTTTTACTCATTTTGAAATAAATAGCAAAAAAGGGTATCATAGTCCATTTTTAATTGTTTTACATTTTAGTGTTTATTGTTTTAATGTTGCACTTTTTTAATGTTCCTTTTGTTTTGTTTTTTTTTGTTTTTTTTTAAAAAAGAAGTCGGCAGCACAAACAGAATCTACCGGCACATGTAAACCTAACTAATTAATACACTAATACTCATTTATTTAATTCATCCAAAGACCTTAACCTAAAAGCAATTTGCCATTTATCGGGGTTAATGTGCTGTTGTTCAGTGGGAAGAAGCAGGGAAGTCTAAGCAGGCTAACTCCAGCTCTAGCCTAGGACACGTCTCCTCATTGTCATTCTTTGTGTCACGCTAATCTAACAGACTGCAGGAGGAAGCTCAATGTTTACCATGCATCTCCTAGAAAATATCACCAAAAATGTTAAGCCTTTTAAAAAGCATCCTGACATCCTGACATGATAATTCCAACATCACTTGGATGGTAAATCACATTTGCAGCAGTTGGCAGTGGTGGCTTATAATTAGAGAGGACATAAATGGCATTATATGTGTACCTCATTCCTGAGCAAGTCTGCGCTGGATCAGTTTGAATGGTTTCAAGCAGGACAGATGACTATATTTTCAGCAATTCTTGGTAAATGTTATGAAATTAGTGTGCACTGATTGCGACTACACTTTCATT
>JAPZDZ010000022.1:9331194-9344469 GCA_029783805.1 Acanthurus tennentii
GCGAGGCTGATCCACATGCTTTTGAACAGAACTAAAGATAGAAAGATCTTTGTTTGTACAAACAACACACACACACACACACACACACACACACATACCGCCAGTCAGAAGGGCAGGGCATGCTTCTGAGCGGAGCGTCTTTCACAGACAGACCGAGACAGATTAGAGTGTTTTAGTATTGTTGAAACGCCAGAATGTGAATGCCTGGGTAATTTTTAGGTGTGTACAAACCTGGTCGATGGCATCCGGATTTTCTGACACGTCAAAGATGACAGCTGTGGCTCCTCGCTGCACTGCTCTCTTTGCCTGCAAACACACAACAAAGTTATCATTAGATGTACTAAAGAAAAATGGGCAGTGAAAAGGCCAGAGTTTGTGTAGTAACAACATCAACTGCATTCTCAACCTCCTAATCCAAGGTTTCACATTCAAATTCAGGCCACTAGAGGGAGTTCTCTGACCAAGTGTAACCCTGTGCAGATCATCTGGTAAGAGCAAACGGGGAAAAAAAAGAGACAGAAAACCAACAGTGAGAAGTAAACAAGCCATGGATGATATTTACTGGGATGCACATGTGGTCTGCCTCTCCATCCCTTTGAACTCTTCATGATGTCATTCCCAGTGAATCTGCATCATTTTACACCAATAAACAGAAACTTTAACAGTTTCATCCCTGTGTCAAGAACTAACGCATGCACAGCTCCACGTGATGCAACCCCTGCGTGACATGAGGCTGAATTTGAGCCGAATTTTTCTGTGCACGCTCAGGAAAAGTTGAATAAAGTTATCATGGATTTCCAACAGCTAAAAATGTGAGCCTCTTTCATGTGGGAGCAGGGAAAGTCATAGCACAGAGGTCTTTTGAAGACTCCTGCAAAGGCAAAAGATAAAGGAAACGCTTGGATCTGCAGAACCCCAAGTATCTCTTCGCAGAATCCAAATTGGCTTCTCCTCGTCGGAGGAGGAGAAAGAAAAAAAAAGTTGCTTTATCTTAACTTCTGCTTTCCCCCTACAACCCATTCTCACCCGGCTTGATTCACGGTGCCCTATTTAGACAACGTTTTGATGTCTGCACTACATGATCTAAAATAGCGAGGCTGGGATCATATCCTGGTATTATCAAGTGCCCTTGGGTTCTTGCCAATGCACTTCATAACTGGAGGGAAGAAGAAGAAGAAGAGGGGGGGGGGTTGTTGGAGATCAAAGTGACAATGTACAGTGCCGTGACTCCGCTGCTGAGTGGCTGGAGAGTGTCAGCGCTCCAGTCAGCAGTGCACTTGCAGAGGACACACAGAGCGAGGGAGGCGACGGGGGAGAGAAGTGGTATGTGCAAGGGACGCGCAGTTGCCCTTTTTCACAACACATCATGTTTATTGTGGAGATAGCGGCAATCAAAAATGGCACGTTGAGCAAGTTTCTGCATCTTTTTGCGCACACAGGAAAGAAGAGGGGAGTTTCGACCGACCACAGCACCGCTCACAAACACTTGTTAAGCTGTGATTTTCCCCGTTGAATATACAGAAAAACTCCCACATAAACGCACGATACGTAATTTCTGCCGCCAGTTGTTTTTCTATCAAAACAGCTAAAACAAAACACATAGTTTGATGACGTCTTGAAGTGGCGTGGGATCATTGGATTTGTTTATTTTACTTTTAAACAGCCACCACTGCAGAATAAAATCTGACTGACTCACTCAGAGATGTTCACAGACGAGGTGAAAGTTTTTATCCACGTTCATGTTTCAGTCACGTTTAACTGAAGTTTTAGTGTGCTGTTGGTCCAACATCAGTTGCCAGCAAAGCTTCACTGCCTCTTGGCACAGATTCTCAAAGTCTGAGAAGGTCTATGGAGGGATTAGCAGCATTATTCCAAATGTTATTCCCTCATTTGATGTTTTGATGATGGTGGCAGAGAGTGCTGTTTAATATATCAGTCCAAAACTTACTCACTGAGTCGTTTCAAATGGATCTGACTGAAGGCCACAGCATATGATTGACAGAATTTCTTATAGTGCACAAACCATTTATAGACTCCTCGACCTTGGTCTGAGAGCATAAGCATCTTTATGCTTCTCTACTTTTTATTCAAGCTTTTCCTTGAATAAGTTGGCACTCTTTCACCTGTCTGTCAGTTTAGTGTCTTTGCAGCTCTGTCAGTTGTTTCCTGCTGCTTCAAACCTCCCATCAGAGCGATAAACTCTTGAAAAGGGATCTAATGTAATACAATAAAACTCTGACAATTTTCTATATTTCCTTGTCCATGGTGGTGTTTTATTATTATTCATGCTCCCTGTGTGTGCTATGAGTATTTATAGGGAAAAGGTTAATGATTACATCTATAGTTGCATGTGTACCTAAAGTAAGTTTGAATTTACCAGCCACTCCGCTCGATATACATTACAGCCTCTATTGTTTAAAGTCATCTGCTTCTCTCTTCCTCCAATGCAACAGGACGACCAGAGGTATTTACATTCTCCAGAGTCGAAAACTGTCAACAGAGTCAATTATGACATTAAATAAAGAAGAGATATTTAATTTTAAGAGCTAGCAAAACATATGTAGACCAGCCTGGGTCTTCCTCACAGCAGGTGTCTTTAGTTGGATTAAAGCTGAATAGAAAAGTCACAGCAGGAGCAAAATAGAACCAAACTAACCAAAGGCTTTAATATAAAGGGGTGGCATATGTACCACACTCTGTAACAGTGTGTAACATTCAACTTTTGAGTGTAAATCAGCTTCAGGAAAATATAAACACATCATAAGTCTTAAGTGTTTGAGCTATGTCTCAATTAGATTTCTCCTTGGTTTAATCCACTGATAAGATGTTTATAAATCTGGCTTTCATAGCTCATTAAAGACTAATTAACCCTGCAAACTGATTCGATCTTTCCCAGCAGCGTATGAAAGCCTTGTCAAACACCGAAACATTATAAACAGCGACGCGCTACAAATAAAAGCTCTTCCAACTTTCTCTTTCGTCCTGCCTTCTTTACATAAACTAACATCGCTCTTTTCTTTCTTCTTTTTTCCCCACTTTTTGTACTCGAAAAAGTTCAAAAGCGAAGCGGAGCGAAAAAAATCTCGCTCGGCTTTTCCCTCTCACCCAGTTTTCTCTCAGCTCCTACACTGCCAGGCTCCAGCCCCCATTTAATTCAGCACAAGTCTGCTCCTTTGATGTTAGCTCTCCCAGTTAATAATTAATAGCTCTTGGTAAGACGCTTTGAGAAGAAAGAGATCTCCCTCCTAAAGAATCTCCACTCGGGCAGGCCTGCGCTGCAGTGCAGAGACTTGCCTGACGACAACAAAAATGCACCCACAGGCAAACTGGCTCCCTTAAAAAACATGACACATCTCCTTCCCAACCTCGTAAAAAGCTACAACCTCGGACACCAAAGGAAGGATAAGTACTTCTGGCTTTGTGACTGTTGTCATATGTTTTTTTTTCTTCCTCTTGTTTTTTTTTGTTGTTGTTGTTGTTACTAAAAAACTGAACACTTCACTTACTTACTTCACTGACTCAAATTTGTGACAAAATTTCAAGTGACAGAGCTTCAGAGCAAGCAGATATCATGCAGCCAGTTTGTGACAGCGCTCTGTCCTCTGTTGCAAACTTTTTAAAAAGACGAGCACCAAGCCTGAGACATAAGCTTTAATTCACACCAGTTTCGTTAAGCTTGTGGGATAGAAGTCGATGCAGGGTGATGCTCTGACCTTCTCATTCATGATTCAAGATGAGATCAACGCTCGCATATGGCATAGTTTCAGAAATGAAATATTTCAAGGATGAGTGCAGTGATAGGTGCCAGCTCAGAGAATTTGTTACTGAAATCCAAATGTTCATTTTTCAGCCACTGGAGTACAAAGAAGTGAGAAGTAACTAAGTACATTTCCTCAAGTACTGTACTACTTAACGGTACAGTTTTGCGGTTATCTTTGAGCCGCAGCATAAACATTTTATGCCACTTTCTGTTTCTGCTTTAGCAGCTCTAGGTAGGCAACACTGCAGTTTTGACCCTAGTAAATTTTCCTCACAGCTGAAGTTACTGGATACTTTCCAGATTGAGAAAGAAAATGTGAAAAGCTATGTGATAAACATTATACAAAGCATACTTCTTTTTTCAAAACACCGATTCACACTGATTTTGATTTTTGATTTTTGAGGGGGACAACATTTTTGTCCTGAGCAACTGAATGAAGCTCCCAAACTTTGAACAGAGTATTTTAAACAAGCTCCACAGCAACAAGCTATGACAGTAAATTGCAAACCTGAACTAAAAAAGGACCTAACTAGAGCCACTGTTTGGTTTGTCCATTCTGGGCTACAGCAGAACCAGGGCTAATTAAGCAAGATGGCAGACTGAGGATAGGAGCCATTCCTTCCATAGGTATAAAAATCTTACACAATGTAACTTTAACAAAAAGCATTTGGGGAGGTTTTACACTGTTTGAGACAAACAGGCAGAAAAATGCACTTAAGCACTCAAAATTCCGCAAGAAGCATTCTTATGATGTTTTTCTCAAAGCTGAAACATGATCAGCGGTTCCCATCAATTGTAACTGATTCATGTTCAAAAATCCTACCAATACATTCGCCACAACAACTGACACTTTTTTTTTCCAGCCATTAGGGTATAAAGATGGGTTCAGGAGAAAGTGGTGAACATTTCCCTGACAATAACACTTGGAGGAAAAGTAAGAGACTAATTAAAAAGTGCAAAAAAGGAAGAGACGAATAGGAAGAGGGCGAGTAATTAAGAACTGACTACTTGAAATCATAGAGTAAGTGCACTGCTGATATGTTTCTCAAAGCTGAAACATGATCCCTGGTCCCTGACGTGAATGCTTGATCACTCATTCGCGCTCAAATATCAGTCAACTCTCAACCTGAACGACGCACTCGGGGGGAGTTTCACAGGTACTTCACGATACTGCTGGCTAAACAAACTTCCCCATGGCTCGGAGGCATGAGAATTAGGGTACAATCTTTCTTGAGTGAGCAAAAACCGCAGCAGAAAGTACTGAGAAGCCAGTCTAGACACAGAGGAAAATGAAAGCTATGTTTAGCATCCCTAAGTAAGCCTGCCAGCTTGTAAGATCTGAGGGAGAGAAATTTTCACTTGTCTGGAAAGAGACTTTTTTTTTCTCAGCGTAGTGCTCGTTTCATTCACGTGGGCTGAGGATTCTCACATTAACACAGCACACGCAGTCAGAACAACAATGTAAATATACACACACATGCAAAAATACGGATGTGAATCGGAAGGTTTATAATGTGCTCAAGTGCAACAAACTCCCACCTGGATTACACCTGCAACATCTGGCTCGCACACTATCGAGTCGCTCCATCGTTCTTTCCTGCTTTCTTCTCCTCTGCTTCCATCCTTTCGCTTTCCTCCTCCTCCTCCTCTTCATGCTTTCCTTCCCCTCTCTCTCTCTCTCTCTCTGCACTGCTATAATTAAGGCAATTAAGTCTTCAGAAGACTCTCCACTGCTATTATGCTGTAATTTCATGTTGCCTCCTGGCTTTACGGTTTATTAAAAGATAAAGGCATACTTTTCTCCCATGGATTTTCTTATATGTGGTCGACCCCCCCTTTTTTTCTCCTCCTTCCTCGCTCCCTCTCGGTGCAGGCATTCAAAGCCAACACATTATTTACATTCAACTAAAATAAAATCAAAGTTTTTCAACGTGGCCGTGCGTCATCTGATTGGAAGCTTGTGCAGCCCGGAGAAAAGAAATGAAAGCTAATCTGAGGCATCTTCTTTTCTTATTTACTCTCCTGTTAAAGCTGTACTTTTCCCCATGAAGTCATCCTCATTACTTTGAAAATTTCATCACAACAGGATTTAGTTATTCCCCTTGTTCATTGAGCACACAGTCACCATCTACTTGATCTCCTACTGTCTGATGTTAACACCTCACCGACAGACTGTTAATCTGCCATAACACTGTATTCTGTACACAGATACCTGATGTAATCAAATTGGCTGTGTGACATGTAATTGACTGGTTTTGCTGTGCTGGATCTGCTATCTGCTCTGTGACTTTCCTGCTCCCACAGACACATTAAACACAATCCTGAAACCACTCACAAGGGCACAATGTGAACTGAAATAACCTTGCTGAGCTTAAATCCTGCCAATAACCTGTTTTCATGAATCCCCTTCCACTCATATTTAAGGCTCTGAGTCATGGCCAGGAAGTTTCGCTCCTAATTACAGGTTAAAAAAACAGATAAATAAATAGGTACAGGCATTCACTGGTGACGGTGTGTTCTTCAGGGATTCATTGTTCAAATTTCTCCCTCAACCTGTCCAAACTTTTGAACTCTCCCATATTCCCATTTAATATTAATTTGAATGCTTTTAAGGGCCCATCTGGAGCCTTTTACAGGAGTCCCGGGACGTCTCAAGCACTGTTCCTCAAGCTGTATAAAAAAAAAGGTTTACGAATCACATAAAAATCCACTTGTGTGTCACACCGGTGGAGGACGGGGGCCCACAAGCCTCCTCGTGCTCCTCGCCTTTATATAAACGGACAGTTTACCTTATGTAAACACACAGGGGAAAGAATCACTTGAAGCTCTCAGTGAGCGCAGTGACGGCCATTAATATCAACCTACATATGAGAGGTTCATTCAGCAAGTGAACACAGTCCTCCTGATAACTAAATGTCTTTAAGGGGGCTGATTTGTGTTCAGTTTTTTAATGAGACAAAATTATTTTTTAACCTCTAACGGGCAGGAAAAAATGATATGTTATGGCAGACATGCAATCATCACATGTCACAGGGCTATAAAGCTGTTGTGGCTAACATGTTAGCAGAAAACTGCTTATTAGCATTCATTTGGGGTCGGTTCTTTCTTCACCAGCTAGTTGCAAACCTTGTGAGTGCGCTGTGAGGTTATGGCAGGTAATGTCAAGTGGCTTACTCGGCTCTTATTCCTCTTCTTTTTTCATTTCTTTTAAAAACTGATAATGGTTGATGTGAATAGTCACAGTAGGAGCAGATGAGGAAGGAACAGATTTGTCAGCCATAACCCAAAGACAGCATTACATAAAACAGTCATAATATGACAATAATTGCATTTTTACTGATAAAAACCTCTGATCTAGGCAAAAAAAGACTATCCCACAAAAATATAGCTCTTTATTCAGTTCAGTTCACCACCGGTCCTGTGGCAATCATCTCTCAACCTGTTTTCCCTTTCTTCTTCCCAACACGACTGACTGTATCAACGGTCCTTGCAACATGTTGAAAACAAAGCTGTGAAAAGCTGTGAAAAATTATACTGGGCAGCATATCACTCTGACTCAGACTGAGAAGACACAGGAAACTGGAACAGGAGAGGTAGGAAGAGAAGCAAAGATGGCTGGGGGGGCTCAAAGATCAGGGTCTATTTTGAGCAAACCAGAGATTGTGATTGTTGAAACAGTGGAAAACACAAATCAAAATAGACTTGGGTTTTCTTTTCTTGTTTTCTTTTCTGCCGAGGGTAAATGATGAGAGTTTTAGGAAGAGTTATAAAGGCAATTAAGCTTTAGAGAGGATGCTCACTTCAGTGGATCTAAAGTCTGGTTAGAATTATAATCTTGTTTATTCTTTGATGAGATAGTTCCTGATTCACATGTAATTTTCTTCTTATTTTAGCCTTTTAGTCTGTTCTTTAGCTGAGTTTGACATTTTTTGGTCAAATAAAAAGTCTTTTGTAGAAGAAGGACAAGTTTATATAAAATTCACAGGCAGAAATATTTGCTTGGTATCAGTGGCATGTTCACAGATAGGCCTGTGGGTTTGGGTTTGGCACAGTTTCTGAATAGGGGGAAACAGAGGGGTTTGTGGGTAAAGTGTACACCAGGAAGACAGAGAGAAAGAAAGAGAGAGAGAGAGAGCTAGAGAGGAGGAGGAGAGAGAGAGAGATCTGGGGCGGATGTAATGGCCTCGCTATCAGACAAAAACAAGGCCCGCCCCAGGTACGCTGATCCCCGACCCTGCCTCTGTGCTGTACATCATGTACATGACCAGCCAGCGTGCACCTTCACACACAAACACACACACATGCACACTGATACAGCATGTAATGAGTATCTCTCTCACCATGTCACCATTCCTGAGGGAATCAGTTCCCATGGGTGACTGCTCTTTGTAACACTGATTTCAATCCTCAAATGTAAGACAGTCGTGGTACAAACACAAAAGGTCAAGATGCCCGTAACTAGGCAGGTTTGTCACCAACAGGCCGTCTTCAGATTGGCGTGAAAAGCCTCTTTTAAAAAGTGGCAATGTCAGCTTTAAGGGAAAACCAGAGCTCTCTGAGGGAAACACACATACAACCCATCAGAGAAAAAGCCTGAGGCTTTCTACCCATGATTCTTCTACCTTCATCCAGCCAAGTTCTCCAAGCCACCGTCTCTTTAAAGCTAAAAATATCTAAATCTTTCAAATCCGCCTCCTTCATTTTTCCCTTCCTGATTGTTCCTTTTCCTCTTCTTCACCTCATCTTTTCCCAAACAGTAACACCCCCCTTCATTTCGGTCTCTGCCTCAGCGCACAATGTGGGGTGGCCATTCACTCCCCATTGCATAACCAGAATTATACAAGTGAATTGTGCTATCAAAATGTGTGTGACTGTGTGTGTGTGTGTGTGTGAGGGGGGCACCTCTGAAGGGGCCTGCCAGAGGAACTTGGCAAAGAGCCGACCCCATTAAAGAGTCGAGAGAGAGGGAGTGAGTGTGTGAGGTGTACCAGGGAGCACTCGCCCTCCCCCGTCATCAGACCCATATATAGAGTCTTCCACTGTATCTTCTACCTGCTCTGACACAAATCCCAATCCTTAAATGTGTCGAATAAAAACCTCATATTCACTGCAACTTTCTGCAAACTACAAACTCATAGCATTTAGTTCATTGTTAATGCTTAACATGCAAAAATCTTTCTGTAGTACCGGCCGAAATGTATATATATATACCTCAAAGGTGCATTAATCTAGAAAAGTTACATGATGCTAACAGTTGGCGGTGGAAGCTACTGCAAAGATTGTGCTATTAGGAAAACTGAATTTATAGACTGCAGACTGGTGGTCTTCACGCAAAGCTACATGGTCAGCATACTATTCCTTGTTTCTATGTCAAACAACGCTGAAGATACTGTTAAAGTTTGAACTGAAATGGGAATTAAGAGTGAGGAAGAACACTTCAAGAACTAGTGGAGCTATAGACTCTCCCTCTAATACAAAATGGAAATGTGAAGTCCACATGGACACAAATTATTTACAATGTTTATATCATAACCTTGACGTATCAGTTACTTACCAACTGATAAGATGTGTTGGAATAATTCAATCTTTAAAGGAAAGATCCTCTAAGAATTAGACCTCAAAGTAAGTAGAGATGTGATAAATAATAATAAATCCATCTTTAAAGTGAACAGTTTTCTTATCAGCACAAAATCTCAAAACTGGCATCAATTTGGGTGGAGACATAGGAGCAAAAAGAAAGAATGAAAAATGAAATGCCAAAAGTTTTTCAGGTCTTTAAACTACACTACCAGTCATTCTTTTTTCTCTTTTTTATAAATTTGGCAATGTGTTTCGTGGTATTTTCTCATCTTAATAGGTGTTATAAATGTTGTGTCTCTTGAACCTACTTAGAAAAAGTTTTGGGAGCTGACAGACCGACCTTACTAACTGACAAATCGACTTAAACTTGCAGAGATTACTAAACAAAATCAGCTGCTCCTGGAGGAGCAGCATGAAAATAGACTTTTTTGAGTACAGAAACCAAAATGTTTTGGCAGAAAGCCTTTAACAGGATTACATAAAGAGATAATTGTGCTGAAACTTTTAAATGCTTGTTATCATGTGGCCGTGAAGAGGGATTTTGGAGGAAACACTGCGGTTTCATGACCTAACAGTGTTTTAAATACTTTCAACAATTCAGAGGTGAGTCTGTCCCTTTAACATTTTCCTTGTGTAACCCATGTATATTGCAGGGGTTGTCAGTAACTCACGACAAATAAGGCCCATTGGAGAGTATTAGTAGTAATAATGAACATTAGTAGTAAGTAGTGTTTATGATAAAACAAAGACTTTTCATGTTACTTTTTAAAGCTGTACTTCTGCTCCAACTCAATATATTTCTCTGACAGTTATCTTCTTTTGTCTTCACTACATTTGCCAAATACCTCTGCTCTCGATGTGGGAACTGAGTGTAAGTCAGAGTGTGTCAGAGGAACCTCTCCTATAGAAGCATATTGCAGAGACCTGACTGAAAAGGATGCATGGGCTGTCTTTTGATTAAATGATGACAGAAGCAAAATTTGGACAGAGAGGCAGCTTCAAGTGACAATGTCTGTCCTCCTCTGGCTCATTTTTTATACCAACATCTAAGAGAGACAGGAGTTACATGAAAGAGC
Source organism: Acanthurus tennentii (assembly GCA_029783805.1). Taxonomy (NCBI): domain Eukaryota; kingdom Metazoa; phylum Chordata; class Actinopteri; order Acanthuriformes; family Acanthuridae; genus Acanthurus; species Acanthurus tennentii. The sequence continues at coordinate 9,341,611 of JAPZDZ010000022.1, forward strand.
TTTTGTGCCTCTCAAAAACACTGAGACCTTCACTTTTAAACACTCCTCTAACCTCTGCAAGCACACTGACATGATCTGCACATAATGCAGGTGAAAATTAAATTATATGGCCGACATTCCCAAGGTTAATTTTTCACATACAACGTTAATCTTTGATGATAACAGTCAGTAAAGTTTATTTGTGGAGCACACTTTGAAAAACAATAAGCTTTGACCAAAGTGATTTACAGAGAGATAATATAACAAAACAAGAATAAAACAAAAAACCCCAGGAGTAAACAAGTGGACATAACTTATATTTCCTCTGTTTCACAAGACATCCTATGCCTCCAGTGGTTTGCCCATATCATATATGGAAACCACCAAAAGCTTGGAAAACCCTCATAAAATCACAACACACAGAAAAACAAGAAACAAGTGAAACACAAAAGGTATAATTCAGGTGATTTATGGGCTAAATAAAAGAGGTGAGTCTCAAGGCAGAATTTAAATGCATCAGTTTGGAGGGTATAATCTAACTGCTATGGGTAGTCCCTTCAACAGTTTAGAAATTGTGGGAATTAGTGGTCTGTTAGGCTTTGGATTACATTTTTATTGATAAATAATAACTATTAGTATATAATGTTGGTTGTGTGGATATGATAAATATTAAATTACGGAGGAGACGGAACTCAAACTTCTTGTGAAATACTGAGCGTTTAAACATCTCTAAATGCACGTGTTTGTCTTGCTTGTTGTGCTCTGCAGGCAGTGTTTCCTGTCTCTCTCCAGGGTTTGATGTCCTGTGGCGTCGGGCACACACACACACACACACACACACACACAGTCACACAAACATGGATGCAAACGCACTGACTCAGACCGCCGCTTATCAACAGGCCTCTAAGTCTTCTCTCCTCCTGCTGCCCACTGCTCTGCCCTGCCGAGACCAAATGCTGGGGCCGGAGGAATGGACAACCGCTAATTAAATTTCCTCCACTTTTCCTCTCCGTCCCTCCCATGTTGTTTTCTTACCGGTTTTGGGCTCTGGCCCTTTGTGATTCAGAGGAAAATAAACAAGCTTTCCGGCCAGGGACAAGAATACTACTTTTTAAGTGCTTCTTCTCCTACTTGTGTCTAAACTGGAGTTTGTTTGGGATGAAAATAACGGGAAGTCTTGGTTAGAAATGATTAATGATAACCAAACCTGTTTTTTTTTTTTTTATCTGTGGAAAGCAGCAAAACATCATTTAACTTAATTAGATTATCGGCAGTGATCAGACCCACTGTCAGTCAAAGAGCCCTTGATGTTGTCTCCGTGAAATGAACAGCATCACGCAGTCAAACACGATGGCGTGCAAGTCTGATTTTTAATATAAAGTAAGATATAACATGATGAGAAAAATAACCTGATATTTTGATATTATATATTTTTGCCTCTCAGCTCTCAAAGAAACACTGGAAGGTTGAGGAAACTTTTTTACCTGTATTGAAAATTCTGCATTACCATATTTATGAGGCGAGAGCTGTCAGAAGAAGGGAAGGAAGATGGTAAAGTTGGGGGTAAGAAAAGACAAGTGAAACACCAGATTAATGCTGGCTTCCTGCAAAACTCCTAGAATATAAGAAACAAAAATCAAAGCCTGTGCACCTACAGCAGGTGCTGAATGAATTGACTTCAAAAAGTCTTGTTAGAAAAATTTGAAATTTTGGGGCTTCTGGAGACTTTAGTCCCTCTGACACGCCCTTTAGAGAGATTTGATTGGTTCTTCTCTTTTGCTTTTGTGTTTTAAAACAAGTCCTCAGCTCATCCAGTTGCTTAGGATAATGCAGCATCTCTGTTTCGCTGCAATGCTCCAGAAATGTTTTACAGACTGAGAAGATTCACCTAACTTTATGTCCACATAGAGTTGAGTAGATATTACTGAATTTTCTTTTTTGGGTGAACTGCCTCTCCAAGTGTTTTTTTTTCTCCAACTTTTGAGGATAAATACAACTCTACTCACAGTCTTGGATTCAAACAGTAGGCCAGATGAGTTTAAGTGTTACGGTAGTCTAAAGGGTGCTTTAACTTGAATATTGCAATATGCTTTAATGTTAATACCTTACTGGACTTTCTGCAGCTTCATTGTTGTGTGTAATGTGGCAACAACCTGTCTAACAAACACTCCGATTAACTGAGTCGTTTTAGACAGAGCCATTAAATCAACAAAACTGAAACTACTGTAGTAGCTTGATTTACTTGGTCGTTAATACATCCTCGCTCTACAGCAAAAATGTCACAATGCTTCTACTGCAACACTCAAGCTTTTATTCCAAACTTGGTAGCCGACACTACATTATGTCTACATTTGCTGTGCAATGAGGCAGCATGTTAAGGACTAGAAGCAGCAGCTCTAGTCCTCCATCTGTGTCCACATAGGTTGCGTTCAGGCGCAGTGTTGAGTGTAGGTGGCAGGTACTCTGGCAGTTCTCAGAGTTAAAAAAAAAAAAAAATCGCTTAAGTAATCTTTGTAAATTAAAGATATAGGCTTAAGGAGTAAAAATAGAAAAAACAAGCAAAAAAATACAGATGAAACACATTCAATGAAGAACAAACAAGTTTCACCTCTTAAGCAAACTACCAACCAACAAGACTCAAACTAACAGGTGAATCTACCACTTACAGCTGATATGTACCGAATAATTTTTTTATCCATACACATGCTGAATAACATCGCTGTACCTTCGAAACGTAAACAGTTTTAGCCTTATTGTAAACCAACATTCTTACATTCCTTTAAAACAAAACAGCATCATAGCAGCATTTGTGATTCAGTTCACCAAAGATGCTACAGTACGAACATGTTGAGCCATAATCCAAACGTAGTGACTTTAGCT
>JAPZDZ010000022.1:9382956-9397064 GCA_029783805.1 Acanthurus tennentii
GATCAGGGTCCAGGGGCTGGAGAGGGACAGAGCATGGCCTGAGCTGCCGACGGGGGTCAAGGGGAAGGACAGGAGGAGTTGTGGGGACTTTATCAAAGCCCACTGGTGTACTTCAGAGCCTGTACTGATATGGCAAGTTAGAGTAGATACTGTATTTGTAGTAGAGTGAGAAAAAGTTTCATCTGACCCTTGATTCTTTTAAGGGTCGCAGCACAATTCATTGCTACATGTCTCACTATTACAACTACTGAAGCGGTGACTGGCACTCAGCATTAGGTGCAAATGCACTGCACAAAATGAGCAATCCTTCAAAAACAAACATTCAACTTTAAGAGAGTAGGTAAAAAAAAAAAAAGACAGCTTACAGAAAGTAGAAAACCCTGAGTCCCCAGTATCTCCAGCATATCCACGATGCAGGAAGAACATAAAAAGAAAGCTAATTTTTCATTTTTTAAAAATATAGGGCAACAGGAAGAGGAGGAGGTGGGAAGATGCAGTGATATATATTTACTGAGGAGCTGGAGGACATGCAGCACACTACCAGACAAAAAAAAAAAAACTGGAGATAACCCAGCTTGTTCTCATCTGACCACGCAAGCCCAATCCATCATACCTCTGGCCCCATTGTGTTACAATCTGGATCTTCCTCATTACTCCAACAACTACCTACACACACACACACACACACACACACAGACATACACCAGAGTAGCCAATAGAAGCTGATGTAGGATGAGAGGGTTAGGACAGAGATAAACACGATGGGGTCGATGCTTCCACCTGAAACTGATTTGTCCCCATCTGGCACGCCTGTAAATGACCTTTGCCACCTTTCTGTTGGAATCTATTAAAGGAAACAAAAGGGGGGAAAAAAGAAAAATGACAGGGTTTCTGACAGGAGGCCTGTCAGGAGAACCCTCACAACATTAAATTGATGCATTAAGCCAAGGGTAATCATGTGCACAAAAAAAAAAACCAACCCAGTAATGGCTCTCTTGAACAATAAACCGAGAAACTGCATCAAGGGCTAAAACATATTAGTATGAATCAAAATGACAAAAGGGGCAGGATCTTCTTACATTAGAGGTGACATAATTTATCAAAGCATGTGAAGCTGTTAATTATGTAATGATGTACACAAAAGAAAGAACTTTGAACCCAGTCTTCTTGAACTCGGGCGAGTGAGACAGATCTTTGATAAGACCTTTCCTTTTATGAAAACAAATGCGAGCATGAGAGGACTCAAGGCAAAAGGATCTAAGTATACAGAGCGGTGGGAGGACAAGGAGGCAGATGGAGTGCAGCGCTCAGGATGAAATGGGCTCACTGTGCAGCTACCTTGCTGGTCTATTGGCAAAAAAATATACAACAAAAGGGGAGGCTGGCGTCGTGGCCTTCCACGGTTAGTCAGCACATTCCTGGCCGACAACAAAGCATGCCTCTGCCTGGATGAGCCACTGTGAGTATTGTCATTTCATAACCCTCGACCCCTTAGCCTTTGTTTTGCAGACCTTCTGTGTCAGTGGATAAAAATATGGGCTGAGGGGATGGACTGCGCCTTTCAGCGCTCTTTCATCAAGTGCAGACAGACAGACACACCAGAGGCTAGTCAGAAAGGAAAAAAAAAACAAAAAACCTCCACCTGCTCAGCTTCTTTTTATCTTTGATTCATAACAAAGGTGTTTTATAATTAACCCGAGTGAAGACGTGTGGTATGAAAATTCACCTTTTCACCTGTCAAAGTGTGAACTTCTTTTATAGTGCATTTCCCAGGACTCATCATACATATTAAAAAAAAAAAAAAATCACAGCCTTGGGGCAAAACTGAATTAACATTTCCTCATCGCTGGAGTGTAAAGCGAAGGACAAACACAAGTCGTTCATACAAATGAAGTCGGACACATAATCAATAGTAGATCAGAGGAGAGTGACACGGGGGAATAGGCTTCCCCTGGGAGAGGCCTGGATACTGTAGAGAAAGCAGTAGCAAGTGCCAGCACTGACTGCTAATCTCTCTCTTGTAGTGGAACATCAAAGATCGGCTAAGCCCCTCAGCCCAGTGGAAACTAACATAGCTACTGGGGCCACCAGTACCAACATGCACTTGTTCCAGGTGGAGCTGTGCAGTGAGTGGGAAGGAAGGCTCAGAGAGAGAGAGAGACAGTGGAGAAAACAGAGTAAGCAAGCAAGGCGCAGGAGAGGAAAACAGGGGCTGCTGGTTTGTGAGACGGTGTGTCCAGTTAAAAGGGATCTGGACAGGTTCTAAAAGATCTAACAGGTTCTGAGACTGACATACCTGAATGATCAAAGTGGGCAATCAGTGCTTTGGTTTAATCTTAAAATTAGTATTCAAATGGTTTTCTTAAGAGGATTTCACACATCTACAGTGAGACTATCACAGAATTAGCTGCTGAAACGGTTATTTGATTAGTTAATCAGTCAATTTATGGAAACCTATGACCTGTTTAAAAATTTTATGATCAGTTTAAGTAATTTAGCAAGTAATAATATCATATTTTAGCTGGTTAATGCTTCTTAAATGCAAAGTGTTACAGCTTTTCTCAGTTAATGATCACTGTGAATTCACAGCTCTTGGGTTTTTTCAGTTGTTGTCTGGACAAATATATGTGTATTTTATCTTAGTCGCGGTGAATATTAAATGGGCTGTTATTTAATTTGAGCTAGTTATTGGCTTTATGAGTAACTCAAAAAAATTTTAGGGCATTTGTTCTGTTTGTTAGCGAGATGATGGTAAATTGATAGAAAATGAGGGGAAGAAATAAATGAAGAAAGATGTGCAAGAAAAGTCAAGGAACTGAGACGTCGCAGCTCAAGGCTGGTGCCCTAAACATCAAGGCCACCAAGGTGCCCTGGTGCAGTTTTGACATACAAAATTGGGGTAAGTCTTACTTGAAGTCATGCACATGCAATATGGGATGCATGACAAATTTTGGCTGCGTTGAAAAAGAGAAGACCAGTGGTGAGTGGAGTGTGAGGGAGGGAGGGGGGGTGTTAAGCAAGAGAAAGAGAAAAACAGTTTAGTCTGTTCTATTCCGAAAAGGGGAGAAACGCAGCCTCAAATTACTTTGGCTAGGACATGAAAGTGAAACAGGGTGGCGGTTAAGAGACGATAGCACTTAAAATACAGCTGCGACCGCCAAGCCAATAAATGGAAAAAAGTAGGGAGCAGCACTTTTAACCTTTTAAACCAGCGTTTGTGTACTGCTACTGTTGCTTTGGCGCTGGGAGTGGCCCGGTCCCTGGCACCTCCCGTCTGGGACCGGCCCATTATGGCCTCTTGGGGTTTCCAGCCTGTGGTGAGAAAGCGCGCTGGATGCCTTAAACCACTAAAGCTCTCATTATAGTCTAAATGCAGCGCGACACAACTCTTGCCAGCTCCAAGGTAGGAGCTCCAGTATTTAAGCTCATCGTTGTCTTAGCTCAAAACCGCCACTTTCCCCCCTCCCACATCCCATCAGAAAAAAAAACAAAAAAACTGCCCCTTTCAAAGAGCAGCATCATGAAGTTTAGCCGCTATAGTTACTGGCACTTGTGTGTGGAGATGAAGTTCAAAGGTGAAACAGCTCATGGGTATCGGGAAACTGCAGCCTCTTCTTCCTGACACTGGATTCAGGGGATGTCCCTGTGTCTGTGTTCCTTCTGAGAGGAAGTAGACAAAAGCCACATCATTCCCTCTGGTTCTGGCCGACGACACCGAGTTCCATCTGGTCCTCTCGGTGCCCCTGCCACGTCCCTGCCTCAGCTCCTCACTCACATGCTGACAGCACGGGCCCGACGAAAATCAGAGGCAGATGTGTGCTCATGCAGTGCATCGCTGCTCATCTCGCTACAGGAAAGACGATTTGGCGTCTGGGAGACAATAAGTGACTGATGAGCTGCAGATGGCGTTTCCTGTCGCATCAAACGTGTACTAATCATGAGAGCTGTATGTGCGCTGTCAACAAAGATGTGAATGTGGAAAACATGGTGGCTTGCAGGTCTAACTGAGGGTCCTGCATTGCTGGGTCATTCCAGAAACCAGATAACATCTAGAAGCAGAGCGCTTTCAGTTTCAGGCTTTGTCAGTCACTGCCAATCTTGGTGTTAGCTTGGTGACTTTATCAGGGGTTGATTTGGTGGCACCATCTCTTCCCTGCCTAATTCAAGTCAAAACGGCAGCTAGTGTTGGAAAGGTAGAGCAAGACTGAAAACTTCTAAGCTCTGCAAAATAGGAGGCCAAGGCATCGAGCGGTCCTCTACAGCTGTTTTTTTTTTTTTCATTTAATATCTCTGGGCCCAAAGCACTGTAGGTTTTTCACTCCCCTGGCCCATTTTCATTGTAACAGTCTAATCAGGGGTATTTAAATCTGGAGCAAAAGGCAAATACAATTAACTACCTGGCAGGATGGATAACCTGCATTTAAAAAGACAGTGATTACTTTGTTATTCCACCGTTAAAGTGCAGCAATGAGAGCACAAACTAAGGAAGCCTGGTTTTTGGCACTGTGGACAGATGTGCGTCATCATGCTTTCCTCCATTAGAGCAGAGTGAAAGGGAAATTAACTTAATTTATTTTTTTTGGCCCCCGCAGCGTTTGCCACTTTTCACACTCTTCAGGCAGTGCTGAGGGAGTGTTAGCTTTTGGGAATTAGCAAGGGCAAGTTGGAAGTGTGTGAGCGGCGATCGTGGTTGGGTCTTTGCTCAGGGAAGTTGCCAAGCGGCTCTTTTCCCTGATTTGAATCTGTACCTGCTGAGGTCTGGCCATTACTGTACATACAAGGTAACTGTTTGAACAGAGCCCTGAGAGGTTTGCCTCTGTTCAAACAGCAGAAGAGAGCACTAGAAGGCCCCATAAACCTCAGGCAGACCAAAATCAAGTGCCTTTTTCACTGACCACAAGAAGGCTCAAACCTTGAAAGCAAAAAAAAAAAAAAAGTGGACAAGTGTAATGGTTGCAGAGGTCACTGCAGACAACTGCAAGTGCAACCTAAATATTTGTCTTCAACCCAATTGGAGTGTAAGACTATATCCGTTACAACACAGCAGCAATTTCCCAATGCGTTGCTGCAATTCTTTTTCACAAGTATAGAATTTGCTGGTGGAGAATTTGATAGTGATTCAAAATTATACTCTTCAGGTTGTACGGTTGCAATTCATCGTCAGTTTCAGCTTTCATAACCCTCTGGTAGAATATACCTTATGTTGTAAGAAATTCAAGACAGTGCGCCATGCTGGACGAAGTGCCCCTCATTATAGCCTGACAAAATATAAACTGCCTCTAAGTGGTCAGAAGCTATGTTAGCAAAGAAAGCAAACCTAAATAGATGTGGTTTGCAATGTAAAGCTGAGGTCCGACATTTCTGTGTGGTTACTGAGTGGCGCCAAATGGCCATCTCTGTGTATAAACAGGGGCCATTTTTGTGCTGAGTATTCCCTACTTTGATCCCCGCATATCATCTTTCTTTCAAAGCAAGCGTCTGCATTCTTGGAGGAAAACAAAAAATGCATAAGTGCGCAGAAGAGATGCTGCTGTGTTGTTGATCTAGACAATGTTGCAGAGCGGTGAGGGCTGGTGGGGGGGCTGCTACGGGATGTGGAAACGCATCTCCAACGCATATTAGCAGACACAGAATATGCATATGACTGGCTGTATTGGTTCATGGTGATGTTCTGCAGAAACTTAACAAAATTGTTTGGGTTTCTGGTGCTTATTGTAAACTTGATTTGGCTGAAATGTGTATTTGCAGCATCTAAGCCCCCCCCCCTGAATTCTCCCTCTCTCTTCACAGGCTGCATTGTAACCTGGCCTCCCATCACAAACCAGTGATCTCATGGACCTCTATAGATCTCCACTCTGAGGTCACACTTCAGCACCTACTAGCATGTAAAAAATAAATGAAAACAAAATTCTCAACCATCATCTCTGCTGTTTGTGCAGCAACACCTTAGTTTTCATCCAATCTAGTGATCCAATATTTCCCATATCCAGCAAGAATGGGCTGGATTTGTTGCACAGACTTTATCCAAACTATCTTAATGTGCAATAGCTGCAGTTCAGATTTTACAGATACCTCCAAACAAACTGATAAAACTTCAAAGGGTGAATACAGGCAATAGAAAAACTGCTTCATTCACTAGCTTTCAATCATTCACAGGGAGCTCCATCACAAACGCCACTGACAGGGGGCACATTAGAGGTCTGGAAATAAAACACTAAATCTTTGGCACATGACATAACTGGACCCCAAACTGGCTTCCTTACAAAAAGCGGCCACGCAGATTAAGCAAGAACTATAAAACTTCAAATCAACACTTGGCTCCGGAGAAAAGCCTCATATTTTAGCGACTTGTACTCGATCAAGAATTAGATGGTTGATCCAAGCAAAACCAGCTCCAGCCAAGTGCACTTATTTATTGTGAGGGCAGGAAATAATATTTGAAGCGCGGAGGCTTATTCTGTGATTGCTCAATTTTTCTTTATATGTTTTTAAAATAGTTACAAGTTAGACTAAACCAAAAACATGCAACTTCAAAGGCAGCGCTGATGACGGGTACATAGTAACAGGTTACAAGCGGCGGGACGTGCGGGTGAGTTTACTCGGTGCTGGTCAATAAAAACAAACGTATTCCAATATTACAACAAACTTTCCGGATTTGAGAGTAGATATGTAGCCAAAACACACAGCTGAAGCAGATAAACTTTCAAAACTTAGTGCAAATAGTTGCCTCGTAGCCTTGTTGCTCTTGTGAAATGCGTAAAGCCTGCTCGGTAAAAGTTTACAAACTTTTTTTTTTTTTTTACAGCATTTCAGGATTTGTAAACTTTTTTTTTTTTTTTAAGAAAACAGTTCCTAAACGCACGCGTTTCGGAATAAGGGCAATTAACTGTAAGGAGGTCTTAGATGAGCTCTAGACATCAACAAAGTAACCTGCAAGAGCATGTTTTCCCTGTGAATGAATTCCACAAGATAGGAGCCATCTTGTGACCGCATATGCTTGCAAGCCTAGTACCATCCTCTCACTGCCTGCACACACACACACACACTCACACATACACACCACACACAACTCTTGTCAACCCCCCAACCCATGTGGGAAAAGTTTTAAGAAGGGCAGTTTTGTAAAATTACACCCCGTGCCCCAGTGGTATTGCTCGGCACTGCCGCTTGTCATTCTCCCGCAAGAAAAAGACACTTTACACGTACTTGAACGATCTCCCCCTCCGCGCTGATAGTGGCTCCTGCTTTGGAGAACCGTCCCTGCAACCCAGTCGTGTAAGTAGTATAATCTCCATTGGGACTGGACTCGAACAGGACCACTTCCACAAAGGCAGTATCCTTGGCGAAAACGGTACCAAGAGAAGCGGCAACCACGAAGATCACCAGGACCACCGTGTCGAGTACACGATCTGAGCCTCTCCTTGGTAAAATCATCATCTTGCCGGCTGGATCTGCGCCGATCGGGACATAATTTCACACGGATTAATTAATCGGGGGAAGGTAATAGAAATCAGGTCTGCGCGCGCTACGGGCGATGCGTCAAAAAGAGTCGGGATTGTGCAATAAAAGCTGAGCCTGTGCTGAAGCGTGTTTATTTCACCACTGCAAGCCTTGTCAATTACATTGCCTGCAAACGCTCCCTCTCTCTCTCTCGCTCGCTCTCTCTCTCTCTTTCTCCCTCCCTCCCTCTCTCTCCCTCTTTCTTTCTCACCCCCCTCCTACTCCCCCTCTACAAAGCGGATCTCCTTTGATCTCCAAACACGTGATTTTTTTTTTTTTTAAGTTTTTTTCTCTCTCTCCCAAAAGGGTTATATCCCCACCCACCAATCTCTCTGACCCTCTCCTTTGCACTCCCCACTCTGAAGTGCCAGCACTCAGTTAAGGAGGCACCGCGGACTTCGCCGCTCAGGAAAAAAGGGGGACCTATTGTTTGGAAAGTTTTTAAGTTAGACGTTAAAGTTTGAGCTAGTTCAGTCTGGTTGGCTTGATTGTTAAACAGAAGGCGTATTCTCGGCCCCTGTTGCAGTCCCGGGCTGCTCAAGTGGCATTTTCCCCCGAGTTTGACACGTTTTGGCTAGCGTACCACCTTAAAATAAACACTACCCTCTTCAGGACGCCTCATGATTTAACCGGGCTAATTTTTCAATCTGGTTCAGGTTTAATCACTTGCAGTACAGGTTACAAATACAACAGTTTGTTTAAATTTGACAAACTAATACTTGTGTGAGAAATAAATGTTATTTTTTAAGTTAATGTTTTGTTTTTTGTTCCAATAACAACACGAGAAAGGAACTTCATTCAAAGTTTTCCTGTGGGAAAATCCTTTATTAGCTGCATTATTTCTTACAGTGCATTTAAATGATACACTGTCCACAGTCTTACAGATACTGGTGATGTTCTCACACGTATTTGGAAACACTTTGGTATCACACATCAATTTCTTTTAAAAAGGCACAAGCTCTTGACTTATTAAATATACTTTGAATAATTCTACTTTTATTGGCAGAAATCTTTTACTTAATTTATTTGTTTGTATATTATGATACAATAATTATTAGAATATAGGCCTACATATCTCTTAATAAAGCCTATGCATGATACACATGCAAGCTGTTGTATTGCACATTGATTGAAGGCACATGTATATGTGTAAATGCATGTGCATTATAGATTAATCGTATTTGACAGCCTGTTTTCAACACCCACTCATGCAATTTCAATGCAGCACCTTGTCTACACTGGGCTCATCTAACCATGCAACCATGCTGGCCCTACAGAAAATTACTAGACATAAAGATGTCTTTATTATTTTTATCCATTTAAAGACATTTAAATATTAAGGAAAATGCCTTGAAACTGATTTCATCCTTAAGGATTTTTTTTTTTTTTGTCTCTTTCAAGGTGCTATTTTGTCACAAGCCGTTGTATTGCACATTGATTGAAGGCAATTCACTGGCACATATAATTGTGCACCAGCCATTAGATGGATGGATCTCCAATTAACTGTTGCTTTTGATCTTCAAAGTAGTTGTCGCCACCAAGACAGGCTTGACAAGCTAATCATAGATCATTTCAGGCATTTTACAAACCTCTAAATGTTTAAATGTAATTTGACATAATTTCTATCTGCTGAAAAGTAAAATTAGCGGCTGGATGGAAAAAGTTATAACCATGAGGGAGTTTAGGATTCATAAAAGATATATTGATTTACATCAATTTCATCCTCTTTTGCTTTAAAATATGGAGGAACATCCTTGCTGCCATTTATTGAAGAAGAGGACAATTACTTCTCAATTATTCTCTGTTCAGAATAAAGAGTCTTTTGTGTAACTTCCATGCTAACCAGTTTCTGGAGAACATCTTCTGCCTGGTGCCTTTTCTTTCAGAGTGTCAGACTGTTCATTATGTGTCTGCAAATAAGCACACTGTGTCTTGAAAGAACACTAAGAGAATAGATAAACACAGTATCTTTTATCCCTGCAAAGGAAGATGATTTCTATCTTAGCGTAGCTAAACAATTCATGAAAAGAGCTCACAGTACCAAGCGAGCAATGGTGATACTATTCATGTATTCTTCTGTCTTTGATTACAGTTGTAAGAACAAAGGCGACAATGTAATATTTAGTACAATCTGTCAGTTGAATCCGAACATAAACATTTTATCAAAATAGCACATTAATTCTTTCAAACTGAATAATACTACTTTGGAAAGGCCTGTTTCCAATGATAATAATAACTCCACCGAGGTGGCCTCTTGAAAAGAAAATACTTTAAGCTCTTTAATGAAGGGTGAGCTCTGCGCAGTGATAGATGTCCAAAAAAACCCAGAAAACAAGGTCTCATCTTGCTGTCAGCTGTGTGGCAGTGTGATTATGAAAACCAACTGTGAGGACGTTTTAGGTCAAGAATGCAGCCGCCTCTGGAAGAAAGCGTGATGGTCAACATGTGTTCGGACTCAAAAGAAAGTGTAGGAAAGGATGGGGGGGGGGGTGTTCAAAGCTGAAACTTAAGAAGTTCTTCAGTGCCTCCAGCGTGACGATTATTTACAGATCATTTTGGACGTTGCTCTGTTTTACGAGTAATGATCCACTCCACATGTCCCATATCTGCTTTGTGTCACTTTCTCACTCTCTTGCACACACACATAAAATACAGATAGATTATGAATAAATACATACATAATTGGACTTAAAAGGCACAATGTCTGCAAGTTTAGTGATAAAAACGAATTGGATTTGCATTATCAGCTTACTAATGGACCAAATGCATTAGGGCAGCAAGTGATAGTGAGTCATAGTGATTTTGTTCCTCTTTTGTTGCAAGCCTGCCCTCTGCTGGTCGTTATGAGTTTTCAATCCGTAAAATTGTCAAAGCTCTAAGTCTACTTTTGTTCTTTCCCTTAGCTTACTCTGATTATGTGATTCACTCTATAGATTATTTTTATAAAGTGTTCTGGTGACCATGTGGCCCTTTAAAGTGATTAAAAAGTGATTAAAAGGACAGGTGAATTATTAAAAACTTGCTTTCTCCCCCCTCTACATATATGCTTTTTTAACTTGGACAGCAGCTGTGGATCCTCTCCTGACGCTCCAGTCTCTCTGCACCAGTGTCTAAACTCAGGCCACCCTGAGAAGAATCAGCTGTCCATTTGTTTAGGCTTGGAGAGTGCTGAGGATGAGAGTGACTTTGAAAGATGACAGTCGGCCGGCTCTGTGTATTAATGTGCCATCTCTTTCAGCAGACTCTCGGTTGTGTGTGGGTTGTTCTCTTTTTTATTGGACTTGTGGAAGTAGCTCAGGATTGTTTGGCTAATTAATGATGTTTCATGTGATATTAAAGTCCTGTAAAGCTCCTCTCATCTTTTTTTCTGTTTTCATCTCTTCTCTTTCTGTGAAATATTTTTTCTTCTCCTGTGACTCTTTTGTGTAAACCCTGCTAGAGTTGAGCTTCTAGAGTTGAGCAGCTAGCTTCCTGATAAAAAGATTTCATGATGAGCATTTCTCCCTATTTTCTATTTCTATTTTCCTTTTCCAAATGATTACATTAACTGAGAAAATAACGATCAATAATAAAAATGGCTGGTCAGCCATTAACCTAGCTTACTCTATTTATTTGTAACAAAGACTAGACATCAGTTTTTTCCAACATGGACATTCCCTTTAGAAGATAAATTAATCTTTTCAGATTAAGGATTAGATTTTAGAGACAAAAGTTTGAAGGTACTTGTCAAAACTACAAAGAGTAATTGATAAGTTCATGGCCTAAGGTGGAAGAAATCAATTTCAGAAACCCTAGCACATTTAATTTACAAACATCAGAAAAGATCTCATTTAAAGATCCTTTCTGAAGTCTGAGATCTCCGGAAAAAGGTTTAAAGCAACGACAATGTCATCCTTACTGTCAAAACTGTGAGTTGTACGCTTCTAATCCAAACTTCAAACTGTTTGCATAATCACTCAAAGGCTCAAACTGCATGTTCATGTAACGAGACCTCATCTACCTCATCTCCTTCTACCTTAGGTTGTGAATTTACCAATCACTCTTCCTAACAAAGCATTGGGGTGGTGTTTTAAAATTTTCAGCCACGGATCAAAATTAAATTTTTGCTTCAATGGTGCTTTTGTTCTGCAAACCTCACGTGTCTGTCCAGTTTATCCTCCAGCTACTTTGCCCTTTCACAGATGTCAAAATGGCATTATCACATAACTGCAATGATGCTTATTGTTTCTGCAGACCCCATTTCAGACCCCCTTATGAGTTTGGATGTGCCCTGAATTGACTTGCCTGGATAAACAGATAAATACAAAATAAAGACAAGATCACGGGTTACTAATAATATCCAAAGGGAGCGTTTGAATGTGTTTGATCAGTCCTTTGGTGCAGCACTATTCGTACCAACAGGGCTCCCAGCCTCTGTGAATTGCCCCTTTGTTGGCATGGTGCTGACGTTATGTTATAATGAAGAAAAGAGATGATGAGGAGGGGGAGCATTTACATTCATGGCTCCCAGAAGAGCACATCACTGCAGCATATTATTACATAAAGCAATTAGGGGGCCCCAAAGCCCCCACATTATGGGAGATGCTTTTCCAATGATGACACAGTACGGTGATGACTATTGACTCCAGCCGGCTCAGAGCATGTTGCATGTTTGAAATGATGTCACAGCACAAACCCCAGTGGGAAGCTCTCATGAAACGTTCTGCAATGAATTATAAGTTGAGAGGACAGAGGGGAAAAATACAGCACCGAAGGAGAGATGGTCGAGAGTCCTTTAATAATAATACAAATGATACTTCTGGAGTTCCAATCCAAACAAATCAGCTATGGCGGCCATAATTGATAGCTTTATGTACCAATGTATAGGCCAATGTATCAAACGAGAGTATAAATCAATGTGACAGTATGAAAGGGTTGCTCATAGTATATTTTCATCTCAATCTGCAGCTCCTTCCAGCTCAACTAAGCTACATAACCAGTTTTAGGTCATTCTTTAGCTGTCTGCCACAGCAAGCTGCTGTTTTCAGTTAAAAAGCTTAAAAAATCCTCCTGTGCAGTAGTGCATCATTTAGCCAGAGCCAGATATTTTCCTCAGGACATGGTAGGGATCAAATACAGAGGGTTAAAGGGTAAAAAGAGGGTTAATATTGGGCCAACAATAATGTACTCACACTTATTTGGAACCATTGCAGCATCACACACTTGATTTCTCTTTAAAAGTCACTAACTTTTGACTTTTATTAGATACAGTTAGCCAGACAAACTCCACATGACTGATAATGATGCTCTGTAACTGCTGGCTGTATCAAAACATAATGGTTTGCAAACAAGTCTGTCAAGTCCAACATTGTAAAAGGTCATGAAATGTCAAAAAAATAGGCCAATGCAAATTTAAGACAGTGTAACTTTTGAAAGAGGAAATAATACAACCTTGTTTGATTACTGTTATTCATAATCAATAAAATGCAACTTCGCCTAATTCAATTTACAGCCCTGCTTGGTTTCATGTGACCAGAAGCTTGTGATGGCTAGCAAACGATGAATAGAACATGCTGAGTAATATCCACAATATGATGTCTCTTAGTCAGTTTGAGAATGGAAACACAACAAGCCATTTACCTTTAACATGTGACCACAGGAGCCAACTCTCCGTACTGTTACACAGTATAGAATATGGCACGCAAAATAACAACTTTCATTCCAAATGAGCTTTCCTGTGTGTACATGTGCTTAGAGTAGTTTTTTTATGATGCAAAGGATCTGTTTTTTAAGCCAAAATGCAGGACCAGGCTGTGTTAACAACTGTATGCTGATGAAGCCACAGGATGCAGCCATAACACCATTAAAAACTAGTAGGTAAACCCTAACAAATAACTTTTTCGGTCCAAATTTTGCCATGCAAAATTGTAAATATTACACCAGAACTATAAAATTGTCCAAATAATCCAAGCCTAAACACAAAACATGTATCGTTCACCTGTCTGTAGCTCTTAAGTTAATTGAGCAGTGCTTTATAAACTGTAATTTTTACTGACCCAATTAGGCAGGCAGTTAAAATGACAGTATCAACTTTCAGTGGACAAATAATAGCATCAATCATCAACTTCTTTTAAAAGTGTTCTCCAGTTTTCAAACAGCTCATAACTAAATGTTACAGGCTTTGAAGTCCCAACTATTCAGGGGCTGGGCCCTTTCCTGGTCGGACCGCCTCCATGGATCTGGCTCGAGGGTGAAAGTCAACTTTGAAGTGTAGACTAGACCAGGGGGAGGTATTTCAATAGGCCTCTAGTTCAGTCGAGGGGTAAAGTTGCAGCCGTCAGGGGGGAGGGAGCAAATGAGAGAGGAAAAGGAACGAGGGAGAGACAGAGAGGAGGGCTAGAGTCTTTTGAAATGAGGCACCTGTACGTTTGAGGCTTGCAAGAACAGGTATGTTCCCAGGGGTTAGGGGCTTTGGAGAATTCAAAGTCATTTCAGTCAGCTCAAACGCTCATAATCTGCTCTGAGAAGTGAGGAGGATAGGGGGGATATGATGTTGATACACTCACACAGGCGTGAACATGTTCTCAAGGGACTGGATGGATGGATGGATGGAATCTGCACACGCGTGC
>JAPZDZ010000022.1:9417456-9435408 GCA_029783805.1 Acanthurus tennentii
GAGTCTGTTGTAATATTGAACACTCCTGCGGTGACCAGGTGTTGAAGTCATAGATCAATTGTGTTGCTGGTGGGTGACTTTGCAGTGTTTGTCAGCATTTTGGAAACCTAAAAGAGATACAACTTTTTCAGTTAGGCAATGATAGAATTAGTCAAATAAGATAAAGAGTCACAGTTCGCAGTCACATCTACAGTTTTGTGATGCTGCAGCATATGTAAAAAGCACTTTGAGCACATTTTCTTTGGAAAGTCTCCAACACCAGGGACCCCCCCCAAAAAAAGCAAATTATCTGTTTTACAACAATAAAGAACATATCAAGCAATCACGTCTGGGCTCTGGATTGAGATATAGAAGAAGTGTTGGTGCTGGCATAGAGAGAGTAGAAGTAGTTTAACTTGGGGGGGCATTTAAAATCTTATTTTGTGGCAAAGTAACAAGTTTTTAAACAGTGACAACTATCCAGTGACCAATTAAAATAAAGTTCTCACTCTATCCTCATTCATCTAGATAGAGGCCTGGTCTCCTCAGAATAAAATACCTGCCAGGTTGAATTGCCAAGATGGCTGCTGACTTGCCCAGAAGGACTTTGATACTGCCCACAATCACAGTGGCACTTAGAGCTTTATGCTAAAATTGGCAGGTTTACGTGCTTATAATGACAACACAAACAAGCAGCATGTTTAAATTCAATTCGATTCAGTTTTATTTATATAGCGTCAAATCACAACAAGACACTTTACACATGGAGCAGGTCTAGACCACACTCTATAAATACATTTATAAAAAATCCTTGTTCAGTGTGTAAGCATGCTTACATTTGCTAATGAGCACCAGAGTACAGAAGCTGCTGGAAAACTCCCTGGTTTTTCAGCCAATTCATTGTCTGTGTTAGAGATATTAGAAAATAAACTTGAGTTAAGTAGCATTGAACAGAGTCATAAAATTTTGAGGATTTCTTTTCTCAAAACTGCCAAAGTCTGGCCACAAATGTATTAAAACTATTGGGTAAATGCTGAAATATTTTAGTCTGGACCAAAGTAGTGGACCCACAGTGATTGAGACACACCACAAATGCTAAAAGTCTGAAAACGTGACAGGAGACTTGGTGAGAGAATGTCCTCAACCCGTAAACAATCACATGATAGATCAATAAACCAATCAAAATTGGAGACACATGATTTTTACACAACAACAGCTACAACTATCTACTTTAGACAAACATTTGGCCTGGCCATAAAATGTGAACAGAGATAAGGCAGTTTTATTTCTGTCCTTTATTGACGCATATACAGGAAACTACTCGACTTGTTTCGTATTCCAAGAATTCTGATGTGATCGATAAAAAGTCACAACCTTGCTGACATGCAGTACGGTCATGGTCAGGTTTCAGATAGCAACAGTAGAACAGCTCACTCTCACCACTGAACCCACAGCAGTTGGTTTCCCTCAGTGGCCTCAAGTGTAAAAGTGCCATATGTGTGTACTTTAAACTAATGCAACACAGTTATTTTGGTCAGGTAGTGAAGACTAGCTTGTGTGACAGCCTGACAAGTTACTTTGAACTTGGGCTTAATGACATTTGTCACAGTGACAGGAAAATCCCATGAATCACTATGTGTTTTGTTTGTCCTGATCTCTGGACCTGTGGACACAGTGTGAGTAGGAAATCCAGTTGTGTGCATGAGTTTGAGAACAGCGTAGGCACCCCAAACAGTTTGAGCATTGATAAGAAAGTGCCTGCATGTGCAAAGAGTCAGCTGCCAGGAATTTATCAGAAGGACAAAGGGCTATTAAAGAGAGCATGCTGGAGCAGGAAGACTGAGGAACTGATAAAAGTATGTCATGTAACCAATACAGCTTTTTTGCTTGATATTTTAGGAAGTCTCATATCCAATCAGAATGATTGTCACTGAAATATAAGATAGAAATCCTTTTTTCTAACATCAACACACAAAGTAGTACCATAAAGTTTGAATTTCAGAGCCTCTGATGTCTCCATTTAAAGTTATATCCCTTCAGCTTAGTTTTATTCATGTAATAATTTTGGAATCCGGTTTTGGTTGCACAACTATTCATCACTAAGCAAACATTACTATGTTCCTCTCCACGCTGCCAAATTCACTTTCATAACTACGCAAGCATGTAGAGCCTGCTGCTGGTTAACTGGAGAGTAAATATTGAATTTTCCTAAAGGCAGTTCGGTGGATGTGTTTGAAAGAGCAAAAGGTTTAAGATGTCTGAATCCTGATGTGGGAAACACTGTACACTGTGTTTAATGGAAGTATTTTCTGGTTCTTTTTAAAGGAATTTAAGCTTGTTTCATGTTAACAAATATGATACATAGATGCCCCAAGTCTCCCAAACTGCAGTTGTTAATTTTTAATCTCATGTTGTTTTATCTTGCTCTTCTATTGATTGCCTTTTTTTTTCAGCAACTGGTCTACTGAGCTCTGCTTTTAGATTTGTCAATGTAGTTAAAGATAAAAGACCCCAATGAGCAAGAATGTTTTTTCCTGAGCTTTTCTCTTTCTAGTTGTAAATTAATGTGCTCTGTTAAGATACTAAATCCAAATATGATTACATTTGGTATATATATTTTTTTTAGGTTTTTGACTCCACAGCCGAAAAATAGCAGACTTGGATTACTGTATGTCTAGGACTGACCACACCACAGATGCAGCCACACTCTGTTGTGCCACCATTAGACCGGCTGTTCAACAACAACAAATGACTAAATGTCCACCCAGTTTTTGCTCACATGTTGCATCATTCAAATGTTTGGCCCTGTTATAATAAATCTTCTGTAGAAAGAAACGTGGTCCTATTCTAAGGTCAGAAGGATGGATTTTTGTGTTGTTTCACTAACTTGTATAAGTATCCAGTAAGCTTCGCCTGATGAGAAGGAAGAAAGAGGAAGAAGGGCCTTCCAAGTTCAACACAGAACACCAAGCTGCAAGACACCCTTGAAAACAAACAAGACTAACAAACAAAAAGAGTTTGTTTTACTTACCATCTTTTTAAACTTAATAATCACAACAAAGAAAATACACACAAGCACAAAAAGAGGAGCCATTTCTAAACACTTAAATGGATATTTCAGCTACTTAATTTTGAACTTCCATAAAATTGGGGACCTGTGAGGGACAGAAGAAAGAATAGTCAAAGTAGTAGAGGGCGATATATTTTGACATTTAGTCTTGACATCATCGGGGTAATTTTCTTCAGACCATGACCAAACTTTTGGACACTAACTTGTAATTATAAGCCTTTTGTAATTCAGACATGACTCAATAAACATCTGTCTCCTGGATCAGAAGCCATTTTACTTCCACTCATTTACCCCAGCTTGCTCTCTGTCTTCTTCAGCGTCAAAACCTGTTTCATTTTCTGCTCATGAGCATAATTATACCGGTTTAAATCCACTGATTTGCACTATTATTTACTGTTAGAACTTTTGTTCAGTATCCTGCACTTTCATTGGTCTCGACTGTGCCCTGAGGCATGGACTCTAACCTGAGCAAGAAGTTTGAATGTTTCAAAGTCTTCGTGTTTCCTGTACAACCTACACCCCACCATTACCCCCTGACCAGTGCTAAGCCAGGGTTGTGGGTGTGGGGGCGGGCTGAGCTCCCAGCATTCCTGAAATGACTGCTAGTTCGCTGCTCTATCCGTTCCAAACAGCACCACTCCTTTTACCGGGCAAGAAAGTTCCCCCTTTCACTTTATGCTGCTCTGTGACCACAGCACACACACACACACACGCACTCACAGACTGAAGCAGACGTGCCTTGTCCCCTCTCACATGGAAAAAAACACAGTACATGTTATCATGAACGATAAGGAGGACTAGAAGTTACCAGAAGTCTTTTTTTAGCAGTCCTTGAAATAACAAACATTAGCAAAAGGTCTGCATCTTTTCATCATACATGACATGTATCAAGTCTGACAATCAGTATTTTCCTTTCACTGGAGGAATCTTAACTACATCGTTCAACGTAACATGACCTCAGAAATATTTCCTTTCAGCTTCTCCAAAATGCCAGTTGTGGCGATGATCAGTGCATTCATCTTATGTAACAGGCAGAATTGTGGATCGGCCTCTTTTTTTTTAATCTCTTTAGGAGGTGCAGCAGGGTGGATTGTTTTTCCATTATCACATTGCATTGTTTATGTCATCTGTTGCTTGTACGTCTGTGGAAAAACACATGTTTTTTAAACAGGGGCCTGTTAAATTTTTCATGTAAATGTCTGTTTAACTGCCCTCTACAGACAGGTACTACGCTGTGAGTGATGCTGGTTCAACCACATCACTTCTGCTTTTGCACTACATTTGCTGGCCCAAACATCGAGTCAAGTAGGTCATTCCAGGAAAAATGTTCTCACTAACAGGAAGAGGCGGGATGTACACAGAATTTCACATTTGGCACCAACTACAGTGGTTTGTAAGAAAAAATAAAAAAAAGAGCATGAGAAGTGTTGGCTACCATGAGAGAACAGATGAAGTGTGCCACATACAGGACATTCATTACCACAAAATGCAAAAAAAAATAGGTGTTTAGTGCATAAAATGAATAAACACACAAAAATGCTTTAGCACTAAGGAATTAAAGGTTCAACATCTAATTGTGTGAGTGATGGCAGCAGACTTACAGAAAAGCAGCACCCAGGAAGGCATTTAGTCTCTCTTTGTAACCACTGATTGCAGTTTCTGCTGATAAAGTGAAAAATTGAAAGGTATGCACCAGTCATACTTCCTGCTTCCCTGTAATGTTTTTACCTGTGTCTCTGTGTTTATTCCTGCTTGTACATGACCATGTGCTTGTTATGGGGAAAGGTGTTGACTTTTATTCTGATTTTTTCCCATTTTTGGGCAGTTTTATCCAACATAGAAATAATTTCGATTATGTCTCCTCTTCTTAACTGTCTAAGTTTCTTTCTGAGTCTTATCTGCTTGTATCAATTCTCTACTGCTGGTTGTGTGGTGCAAACATTGTCTACATTCCCAGTCCAGTGAACAGTGAACAGGCTGTAATTTAACATGATGACTCCTGCTTAACACTTTTACTCATTGTTTTTCACCACATTACTTTTAAAACTAATTTCGGCTAATTTAGCCTTGAGCTCACATTTAATTTACAACCCTTGCATGCTAGCGTTTCTTTTCATCTACTTGTCTGTGCCAGTACTTTTCCTGCAAGTCTTGATGAGTGTGGTTCACCTGGTTTTTGAGGAGCAGACTGGTATTATGAGGGGTAGAGTGAATGCAGAATGCAGTCAGGCATCATACTTCTCCTTGGGCATCTGGGCGAGGGTAAAGGTTAGGATTCCTCTTTGTAATCTGATGATAAAAAAAAGATGAAGGAGGGATAGTTTAAATAGAGATGGTCATGAAAAGAAAGATGTATGTTGATATCTCATATAGCCAAAAGCAAGAAGTAAAAGACAAGTAAACAACTGAAACTGGTGATGACAGAGCCCAAGAGATGCTGGACATAATGAAAGGAGAGTGTTCCCATGATGGCTTTGGAAAAACACTCCTAGCAAACAAATCAAATTATACTTTGGTACCCTAAACCCCGACTAACTCTGGAGACCAAAGCACATCTTCTGTGGTCTGTTTGATTCAGTATGGGGCTTCAGAGTGGGACGTTGCCACATACTGCCCAGAAAAGGAACACAGGGGAAAATGGCCAGGGTCTGACCCTCCCCACTGACCCTCAGTGAGCCAACTTCACTGTCCTCTGGTGTCATTTATCAGTCAGCTTCCTGTCATTACACCTCCGCCAATCTGCTCCACAGTCTAAGGAGGGTGTATTGCCCCTCATTTCTGACCAGCAGGGGCATGTTCAGAGGGGCTGGAGCCTGTTAGTCTTTGGGTGTGGCTCACCCCTAATTGATGGTTTGATGGGAGTGACTGAGATTTTACTGTCAGGCTTTAAGTTTGGGGGAAGATCAGAGGAGTTAAATGAAATCCCACACTCAAATCTCTCATTTGCACACAGATCCTGTGAAAACACATTATTACCGATTATATATGGTGGGAGCCAACAAGAGAATGCTACTCAAACGCAAAACAAGTTTTATACAATTGCTTTTGTTCAGATTTACATTTTTACCAAGCTTAAAACAAAGCTTCATGTTCAAATTACCGAGATCTCAGTTCCATCTGTAAGGTGAAATGTTACTGTGATAATTTCAACTGGTTTAAATTTGAATCTTGAACTTGTGAAAAGCAACAGAACAAAAGTTAACTCGCCATAATCTTGAAAATCAGCCCCAGTGACCGAATCAAAACAAGGTGAAGGTCATTCATTCATGCCTGTGCACAATGAAATGAAAATTTGTAGTTCTTCATTCAAAATATACGATAGAATAATATGAAAATATGAGCATTATATAGTTATTTAGATACATATAAACATGTACCTGAGAACTTTTACAGTCAGGAGATACTTTTTTCTGCGTTTTTTAATTAACATCTGGTGGAATGTAAACAGCTGCATTAAGATAATGGTGGACTTTAAATTAAAAGTTTAACTCCTGAGAAACACCGTCCACCATGTTAGACTTGCTTCAGCATCAAGCATGTCTGATGTAAAACACAGAGTCTGCCTCTTCCCTTCTGCTGGAGTCCTGCGCACCGTTGGCTCAGAACACAACCTGTCAACTGCAACAACTTAATCTGGGCTTGTGTGGTGGAGACAGTTCTCTGGAAAGATGTGGGAGCAATGGCCTCACTCCAACAGCACAGCCAGCAACAATCCCATCATCAGTAAACGTAGTTGCTGTTTACTTGAATGTAAGGCGTTGTTATGTTGTCTGATCCTTGTATTTATTAGCATGGAAGTGTAACAATGCCTCTTATTTTTACCATATTACATGGTTCAGGATGTTCTGTTCCCTAGCACATGATATCAGTCAAACTGTTGGCCTTTGCTTAAGCTTTCACAACAATGTGACTTTATTGTTTGTACAATATAGTCTTTATTTTTAAATGCTGACTGTTTATTTACTGTTTCATTAAATTTGGTCAGCTATGGGGCAGAAATTGCAATTTGTTGCACCAAGTCGCAGATGATGATTGAAATGTGAGCCAGTTTTTAGTAACTTTCTTTGTAAAATGTGGTTTAAGGCGTTTCATGTACCTGGAAGACCACACAGTCAGGCAGTCAGACCTCCTAGCACTTTCAGGAACACATGCATAACATATAACACATGTGTGTATGTGCATGCAGCACCACAGATGCCTGCTAACACAAATCTGACCTCCCACCCCAATAAAAACCCTCATCCCCCCCAACTCCACATTCCACACTAGATAATGTCTTCAACAGGATGCATACCACATATTGTTGCTGTGGTTGCCTCTACTGTTGTTGTTTGTAGCTTTTGTCTCTTGGGACACGCATGCCACATGAGAAGGAAGGCCATGGGGCTTGGTCATGTGACACAGGGCGTGATACCTCAGGAGACTACTGTTCAACCACTCCCTTAATGGGAGAAGAAAACTGAGAATAAAAGAATAAAAGAAATGGAACTGGAGGAACCTGTAAGAGCTGACTTTATTTTAAAGTCAGACAATGGTTTAAACTGTGTTGGCACATTGACACTATTTAACTTACATTTGTGCAATCACCACATGACTGATTTGACAATGAAACCAAAGGTGCCATAATTGCAGTTTCTCTAACTGCCACTTGAGTTTGGATCCAAAAGTAAGTTCATCTCCGTAAAACCTGTATAGCTAATTTTTTCCATTGATGTAAACTGACTGACAGTTGGCATTAACTGTCAGCTAGGCATCAACCAGCCATTGGTAGCTACACGTACCCTGGAAATGGCATAACGCCATTTTGAAGCATCGAGGCTATTAATTGTACTGTTTATTCACTTTTTGCATAGCAAATGCTCAAAGTGCTAAGTTTTTTTAACATCTTTAACATGATAAAATGAGAGCAAATCACCTCAAATTACCTTATTTGATTGTTATGACAAAACATTTTCATCCCAGCTAATTTACAGGTAAGTCATACATTCATACATACATTTGAAACCTCAGTAATTATTAAGAACATCAGCTCTGACAATGAATAATAAAACAAAAATATATTTTCTATAGTAGCAGAACAAATTCTGACTACAGTTATCCTGAACAATACTGAAACTCCTAAACTTAAACACTTCTCAGCAGTGAAAATGTTCAACAAGTGAAAATAATAAAAACTTTGACTCCAAGTAAATACGTTTTTAAAAAAAGTTATCTTTAAAAATTTTTTTGCATTGGCACTCTTTGGCTAAGAACTCTGCATAGTTGCAGCTGTCCTTTGGGCTGTGTTTTGGACTCAGGTGCTGTCAAACTGGAACAGAGGACTGTTGCACAAGTAAGACAAGTTCATACAAGAGACTGTTAAATCAGGGATAGGCCATATAGGTGTCCAGCCTCTTCAAATGAGACTGAATACTTTCACATCACCTAAAAAACATTCATTGCAGAATGAATTTGTGTAGGACAATTATTAGACTGTTATCTATTGTATTGTCTTATTTTGTATACACAGTTGTTTTCCTGTGTTTACACATCCAACTAAAAAACAAATTACAATTATGTTTTTGGAGTATTCAAATTCTGCACATCTGCTATAAAAGCAGATGCTGATGCAAATCTTGTTGGCACAAACTTGTAATTACTGCAAACACCACTGGTAGAGAAAAATCGAGAAGAAAACAGTCATGGATGCATGTAATCAGTGACTTGATGGTGGTAATCATGCTGTCAAGTCTTCAACAGCCAAGGTAAATATCAGGTAGTAGAAAGCACCGATGAAATGTCCCTGATAACATTTTACAACGCGCCCTTTGGTCCCCTCATCAACAACACAATTTCACTGATGCTTTACAACACATTCCTCACATAGCCTTTCAGATCACTGCCTTTGAAACTCTGAATGGGCCAGAGGAGGAACGGAGACGAAGGGGACTAAAAATAGGGACACAAATTGAAGGCTGTCACCACAGAGCTGCAGAGCTGAACACAGGTTGAGTTGCAATTGTAGCTCAACTCTCAATGCTTTACACAATCACTCCAGGGTCCAGGAATTCTGCTATGACCATGACACCTTGGACTTTTGTCTTCACATATGATAAGCTGCTGTTGATTTAGGAAACAAAGCCAAAGCTACTGTTACAAATGTTACAGTCATGGCAAAGTGCCTACATCATAATGGGTGCACAGTCCTGTCAAGGATACAATTTCAGGATTTATGGCAGGGGCCTGGTAATGATACTTTGCCGTGATCTTTATACCTTGTTTATCTTCCGGGCTGCAGGTAAACAAGTCATGAGATGGATTGCTGCTGAAATGTAGATCCTTGCAAGTTGAACATACCTGTGTGTTCAGCTGCTGATTTTTGGGAGCTTTGGTTCTCTTGACTTTCCAATTGACTTCTGAGTGTGTGACGACCTAGAGATGATTACAACAACTTTACCATTTTTTAAAATCGATTTCTCCCCTTCTCTTGCATCAGATGACGTTTTCACAAATTAGTCAGTTCCTGCCCTCTGTTTCCCGTTTCACACATCAGTGAAAACAAACAGATATAAACTCCCCACTGCATCCTCTGTCATTGTGCAGCTCATCTGTGTACAAGTAGCACCAGTATGTCTCCATCCACGTCTGTTTCTACCTTTCTTTTTTATAAATTACTAATATTGAAACTTTTGTTCTTCATCTGCTCACCTTTGACTCCTATATAACTTTTGGTCATGAAAGTGTGGTTTTCATCTTATGTCTCACACTGTGCTGTTGTTTTTCACTGCCTCTACCTCACAACTAATGCCAATAAAGAACCAATAAAGGTCCTAAGCTAGCATATTTTATTTCTGTGTATTTTTTCTCAGTGCATTTTATATACAGTTGTAGATCTGTAAGGGTTTTTTGAACCTGGAGTGACATAAATTCATATTTATAAACTATGATTCACAAGTAATGTCACGGCTCAATAAGTCACCACTTACTCATTGAACTCCCCCTCATATATTTCTTTATTGTTAAAATGCAGTTCTCAAACTCTTACATGCAGCTGCAGACTATTGCAAGCAAATCAACATAATGTATTTGTAAATATGTAACAATGGTGAATGACCTCTCACGCAAGCAAGTCAAAGTCCTTGTAGGCAAATCTTGCCACTCAGTGGCCATCTTGAAGTTGGCAGTTGGAACAGTTGGCAGTCTTTTTGGGTTGCAAAAGACCAGGCCTCTATTTAAATGAACAAGTAGGGAGCCCTGACTTTATCTCAGTCACAGAGAAACAATGTGTATAGAATGAGAGTTAAATTTGTGAAAAAACAAAACAAAACAAAAAACACTTAAAACTCAAAGTTTATTTTTCAGTGGGTTATACTTCTACTACACATGCACATTTTTATGACACTAAGAACCAACATTTACTTTAGTTTTCGGGTGTTTTAAATGGTTTGTCTCTCTTCTAATGTCTCTGACCTAGCAGAACTGCTGTACCAAGGCTCAGCTCATAAAAAGGTAAAAAATGCCTTCAGTTTTTATGCCCCTTGTTCCTTTGCTGGTGACTTGAGATGTGCCAACATTCTCACTTCTTTTAATAGCAGCCTTAAAGCTTTTTTTCTCTGTTGCCTTTCATAATGAATATTGCAATGCTGAATAATTTATGCACCTTCCTGTGTGCTTGTTATTAACAGCTATTATTATCTTGCCTGATATATTTCCCGTCTTGTGGTGTCAGAACGCAATAAAGGGTACTGGAGCTAAATCTGAGATCTAACATGCTGAAAAAGAAAAGGATAGGAACACTGAAATATTCTGTTACACAGACTTATGGAATTATTTTTCTGACCTGTCAAACTGTTTTAAAGTCTTTCTTGTGAATTGTTGTAAGCTTCTACCACTTCAGGCCATGAAAAACCCTTCAAATGAAAAATTTCTTTTATCTCCTAATGTTCACCGCTGTAATAAGTTGAAGCAGACATTGCTTTATTTTAAGGGATCAAAAGTCAAAAAGACTGGGACTACAGCTCCTCGCTGAAGGCTCTACACGCTGCTGTCGGTTTTATTTTCATCAGATCTGTAGTTTATCTGGAGTCTGATAAGAATCCAAAAATGCGCGTGGGTAGAATAACAATGTGAAAGAGGTTGTTGGGATATAAAATTGTGTATATATTAGAGCAACGCATGTACTCTCAACAGTAAAAAAACAAAGTTATGTAATTTAAAGTCTGAACGCCTGAGTGTCCATGTTGTGTTTTCATATATAGTCCAATAGCTCCTCCTAATGTTTACATGTTGTTACTACACCATGAAAATCAACTGAGAAAAGTTTATCCTCATATGTAACACCACTGAAGCAGCAGCTCGTAGTTTATACATAGATGTCACACACAGTAAAGTCAGAATAAATCTTCATGAAGCTTCCAAAATCATTCATTAAAATGTTAAATACCAGCCTAAACGATTCTACTTCTCAATGAGCTGTGACAAAATTAATCACAGTGTGGCAAATCGGGGAGATGAGGCGCTTATTAAAATGTATAGCACAATTTCTCACGAGGAATAGCTATAAAAACCTGCAGCCAAAACTGTAATAGCCAATAACTTTTGCAAATTGGCTGGCTTTAGATTGAATAAATAGAGTTCTTATTTTAATTATCCCAAATGAATGGGGAGGATTAACTATCTGTAGTGTGGGAAAAAAAACTACTTGGGGAAGGAATTGAAATGCAAAGATAAACCTTCTTATTATTGAAAGTTTTACAATTCCTTTTTTCATCAAAGAGTTTGAAAAACTACAGTTTTTCCTCAAAGTAAAGAACTCCTCTTTCAGCTTCATTTACCAGGCAAAACAATGTAGCGTGGGCAGCGCTGCACATCTCCAGTGGCCAATTTCTGGATTTGAGACATAACTCCGGGGATTAGCCTGAACAGCAGTTAATTGCTTTAAACCAATGACGCTGAATTAATCCTTTGATTTTTGGACTCCTTTTATGATTAGAGAGAGAGAGCGTGTGAGGGAGGGAGAAAGAGAGGGTAAGAGAACAAGAAAAATGGGAGAAAGAGAGAGTAATGGAGAGGAAAAAGGAGGAACAACAACCTGACAACGGCTGAGGCAGTGACGGCTAGCTGAACAGTCTTTCATCAGAAGGTAATGATATGAAACCTGTAATCTACAGGAGGCGGGGGTGGTGGGGGGAGATCAGATGACTAATTATACAGTGCTCTGAAGCTTGAAGCAGTGCACTCTGGGAGGCAGCACAGGGCCAAAGGAGGGCTGAGCCCTGGCACAAAGGCTCTGATAAGTCAGCTGAATTGTGTATCGAACAGACCCGACTCTTATTTTGGTTTCCATTTCAGACTCAGCAGGTGGTGGGTAAGTAAGTGTATGTGTGTGTGTGTGTGTGTGTGTTCGCGTGTGTGTGGGTGTGTGTGTGTGTTCTCAAAAGGTTGGACAGGGAATTCAGGTGCCATCATGTTTTTTTTTTCTGTCGAGCCGTCTTTTCTTGATCTGCAGGAATAAAGTGACTTTTTAAGGCTCTGTGATCATTTGTTCATGTCAAACAGCAGTTTCTATGAGAACAAAGATCAGCTTTGAGTATGTCTGCCTCTGTGAACTTTTTTTTATAAATCACAGTCAGGGTGTTCTTGTAAAAAGATGGTTTTGGTTGGTTCTTCTGTTCCTCTGTGCCCAGTTTAGATTTATATTGAATGGGTGTACCGTTGAGTTTTGGCTAATTCTGCTCTAAAATTGAAGTTTTGACATGTGAAGTTGAGCTTTGAATGTACTTGCTACTTTGTAAAGTTATATTTTATCATTCATATATATTACTTTTTTAAATTAGCATTATTATTATTTGCATTTCATTATTATACTATGAACAAAAAAGGGTCCTAAGTAAAATCATTTTTAGATAACATCAGTTTTCTAAGAAAAATATGTTCGAACTTGTACAGAACTTGTACTTGAGGCTTTTAGAAAGCTAACAGATTAAAAAAACACTTCATGAGTTATTAATCAAGAGGTTTTCCTTTTAATATGGTAAACAAGACCTGCATCAATTTTCCTACAAATATTAGAATAAGAATTAGGCCGATCAGAGAGGGATTAAGATTAGGCTTTAAGAGGTGGGGGTTAGTCTTCCTTATGAGCGCTGAAAGACAAATATTGGTACAAGTGTGCATTTGTGTTTTTCGCTCGTGTTCCTGCAAAGCAACAGTGTTGAAATCGACAGGGTCTTGTTTGTGCTGCACATTATTACAACAGGAAGGAGATGAGTGACGCACATCCAACGACCACATACCAAAAACAGGTGATTTTTTATACCTCCATTTACACTTTTGATTGACATGTGTCTCATATTCACACTTTAGATGTTAACATGCTGCTAGCATGCAAACTAACTAAACTAACTAACTAAACATTTTTGTTGCCCTTGTCCTACATACCCTTCATCTATAGCATCTGTATATTGGCATAGAGAATCATTTTGTCTATGATGTTACTCTTTGAGATGTTTGCATTGTTTCTATGAGCCTGGACACCTTTTCTATTTTCAGACTTTTCTAGTTCTTTTGCTTTTGAATATTTGTGAGTTTCGACTCAGCCAATCTATGTTCTTAAAAACTCAGACAACTTACACTCTGAAGGGGTACAATCTGTCTCTTTTACTGATCTTGGAGAATCGGAGCAGGATCTGTGCCCCCCCCCCAAACACCTGGGATCAGTGAGGATGTGCCGCTGCCCACAGTGGTAGACAGGAGGACTGAAAGGGGGGCCATGCTCATAAAGAAGGACAGGCTGCTCTTCAAGGCTTGGAGGGGAAAAGACGGGGATAAAAAGTAGTACACATGTGAAAATTAAAAAAACAGCACGTATTCAGTTTGTCAACTGAAGACACACAAAGAGTTGACAAACCATTGTTTGTTCTGGTCACAAGTACAATAAACTTCAGACTCTCAACCCATAGAGGTCAGTACAACAAAGCTTTTCTGCCATACAAGATTACAGTGGAGTTCATTCTTTAATCCTAGCCTAATAATCCAGTCATTATAGCTGTAGTTTAAAAGACAAATCCACCCTTGAATATTATTATGATGTAGGATAATCTTTTGTTCTGTATTAAAAATGTATGAAATATCTTAAAGTTTTACACTGTGGCCCAAAGAAATATTATTTCTTATTTTATATGTATCAATATACATAAAATGATCACATTTTTATTATTAAAGTCACACAAACATGTGTTAGTAAAGGTTAGCACAGCCTTTACTCACTAGCATCTCTAATAGCTGTGGCTAGTTTCAACAGAGAGTTCAAGAGGAAATAGTTGTCTCTTTTCTCTGTACACAGCAGCTAAATGTCAGCACAGGATGGAGGTTTTTGGTATTAGTTCTGGGGGACTGACCAAAACCTGGCATCCCAAAAAGGACCAACAAACAAAAAGCGCAGAAATAGTGAGACATTCCTTAACTAATAGCTATTTATTTACAGAATCTGTTTGCCTTTATGTCAAAAGTAAAGTCTAATGTTTATATCAGCTCGTTGTAGAGATATCTGATCTTCGTAAGTGCAGGAAATATGCAAACACACAGACACACACGCACAGATGAGCTGACAGGCAGCAGCTTGGCACACACACACACACGTAGGTAAACCCATCTTTCAACTCAGTGCGACATATGAGCAACAGAAAGCAGCTCGACATGTCCCTCCCTCCCCCCTTTCCCTCTATGCTCTTCCCTCCCTCCTTCTCCCTCACGCCCTCCCCTCTCTCCCCCCCTCCCTCCCTGTCAGTCTGTCAGAAAAGACCTGGGCCTTAAGTGTGTGTGACGCTCCCATCAGCCTAATTATCAGGGTGGAAGGAAGCACAGCACTTCGGCAACAGAAGCAACAGCTTTTCCAAATGTCCTCTACTGCCACATGCTGCCATCCCCTGAGGAGAAACTGTGTGTGTAGGAAGATGCTTTTTGCTTCCTGAGTCAGTCTGTGGATGTAAACATGCATGTTTGACTGTTTAAGTAAGCGTGCCTGTGCATCAAGATTAAAGGTTTGTTGGTTTGAGGTTTATGAAGTGTTTTGCGTGAATGTGACTGAGTAAATGCACCTGTCTTTCCCTTTTTTCAGCGTGTGTGTATGAGTGTGTGTGCACCTGTGAATGTGGGTGTCCATGTACAATTTCCCTCTGCAGAACGTGGCAGGTAGAGGACTTTGAAAGATAAATTCTGGGAGAATTCCAACCTTCTGCTGAGATCTGAGTTTGTCCCGAACTCATGGGGACAGATGGGGAAAATTAATATCCTTCGTGCAGACAGCTGAACATGACAACATGACAACCATACGTGATTGTTGAGCATCCTTCTCCATATCAGTAGGAAGAAATGCGCTGCTGTAACGGCCTCCACTCATCTGGGAAGGTGTTTGACCAGCTCTTGGAATCCTGATGCAGATATGTGCCACCGGAGCATCAGTGAGGTCCACAATAATGTTGGGTTATAAAGCCTAGCTCCCAGTAAGTATTCTAGTTCATCCTAAAAGGGTCAAATAGAGTTGAGGTCAAGGCTGGGAAGGTCAGTGAAGTTCTTCCACACCAAACTGTAATTTTTTTTTTTTTTTTTTTTTAATCCGACCTCTTTGTTCCCAGAGGCACTGTGATGATGAAATAGGAAAGGGCATTTGCCAAATCTTTGCCCAAAGATAAAACACTATTGTTTAAAGTATTATTACTGTTGCTGGAGCATGACAGTTTTTCTTTGAGGAAAAGGCTGGCGATACTTTGTGCTTTTGTTCTTGTTAAACAATCCCATGAAAAGACCGTAAGCAACAGAGCTTATTACCTGTTTCCATACCCTCTGACTTCCTTATCCCCAAGCAAATTTAAGTCCTTAAAAACTGGAATACTAGTCACAACCAACCAACACACACATACTTAAAAAAAGGCTATTTTGTATTTTAAAATGCCTAGCAGCTGTAGTTTTTAATCAATGTTTTTGTTGAGAACTATGTTGCTCTTAGTAGGATCACTTTCATTCTGTAGGATTTACTGACAGTATAGAAAACATAATTGCCAGATTTGTCTTTTAAAGTATAATGGGGTGTCCACATAGATATGGCTCAAAAATATCAATACAGATAAATAAACATCTATCCATCCATCCATTATCTGTAACAGCTTATCCTTGGCAGGGCTGGGGGGCTGAAGGCAAATCCCAGCTGACACTGGGTGAGGGTGGGTTACGCTCTTAATAGGTCAGCATATCATCACAGGGCTAACATGTAGAAACAAAAACAACCATTCTCATCCACAGGCACTTTAGAGTCACCAGTAAACCTAAAGGAAGCCGAAACATCAGGAGGACACCCACTCAAACACAAGGGAGAACTTGCAAATTTCACACATAAAGACCGGTTCAAACCCAAAACCTTCTTGCAGCAGTGCTTACCACTGTGTCACGCACAAATAAAGATATGAAATATACAAAACAACTAACAACTAATTCATTAAAAATTAAAAGAGTAAATAAGAGTGAGTGACCCTTGGATAAAAAAAAAAAAAAACTGCTACCATTTGTTCACAACAGCTCTCTCTTTTCTCAGCGTCTCTATCGAGGTCCTGCCTCTGCCAGGGTCTCTGTGAGTAGGAAATAATAGCCGCAGCGGTGATATATTTATCACTCAGGTGACCTTCTGCGACTCACCACAAGTCGAATCTGCCCTTCGAGGCAGGGACAGCTCAAGAGTCGCTCCGGCCATTATCAAAATCATAATTCATCTTATCGTAAAATCTGTGCAGTGTTTTAGATTGATGCACAACATCAGAGCTGCCCGCCTGGTTGAGGGCCCGGCAGTGTCGTAACCTTGTGATAATGTTTCATTTCATCCTCTCCTTGTCTTCCTGTACAGTAATACCTCAGCTGGATCATTTGGCCCATAAAGCTTAAGACTTTCTGGGAAATTGGATTTGAAGCTGAGCAAAGGCCCTGGAGGCTGTAACATGATGATGTTTGGGTACCAAAAAAAAAAAAATTCTCTTTGTAGCTCTTTCCTCTCTTTCCTTCCGTCCTTTTCATTTTTATTCTTCTATCAATTATTCAAGGCTTACAGTTGTGTGCAATAATATTCCTGTACTACATTCTACAAGGAGCCATTGTGACTGAGCGCTGTGCAGTCGCCTTTAACTTTATGAATTCATTTATTCTCACAGTCCAGGTCTCCTCTGACACATGGAGAGAGAGACCATAAACACCATCATATATCATTATCAAGGCTAGAGAGAGAAAGAATAAATGAAACCTAAAAAGGGGACCTTGGAAAGAAGTGCCTTTTAGAATTAGAGTACAGATGTGTAATCCTGTGGCTTAATCGTATGCGTTTAAGCACCACACAGACACTGCTCCTGTACTCTCCCCCCATTTTCCTTACTCTCGACTCCCTGCGGTGGGTCAATACTGAGGGAGCTGAAACCTGGAGGGGATGGGGATGGAAGAATGCAATCTTTTTCGCTAAGCCTGGACCCCCTCCAGAGCTTTGGACTTTATATTTCATCCAGCACTGTCAGCTCGCGGCTGCAGATCGTGATCACCACTACTCTTCATCACTGGCTCTCTACAGCACAGATGCAACGTCTCTTCAGGTGGCTCCCTTAAAAACAGTGTGGATTTGACAGAAGCTACTCATCTGTCAGCGTGCAGAGGTCAGCGCTGCAATGAGCCAATTGCTGATGGATATGTCACTCAAGCTGTTTTAGCCTCTGGACCGAAGCTACAGTGTGGAGGAATGACTCTTAAATGAATGACAGTTAATGTTTTATGCATGGAGCTTCTTGAGAGTATAAGTTAGGATGTCACAATCCTGATGTCCTCTATGCTTTTGTGTCTAATTGCTTAGTGTGGATGCACTATTATCCTGTCAAATAAGTGAAGGATCATTAATT
>JAPZDZ010000022.1:9435508-9447038 GCA_029783805.1 Acanthurus tennentii
GTCCTCTATGCTTTTGTGTCTAATTGCTTAGTGTGGATGCACTATTATCCTGTCAAATAAGTGAAGGATCATTAATTACTCAAGTATATTCAAAGATATTCAGGTGGAAAAAATATTCCAGATGCATATTGTGGCCTCAAGTGTCGGTGCCAAGAAATCATGAAATGTGATGACTATAAACTATTTCCAAGCAGGTACATCAGAAGCATCTTCCTCTTGTGTATTCATTCAAAAAAAAGTTTTATTTTATTTATGCAGTTACATCAAATCAGTTTCTGGGTTTTAAACACAAGGGTTGGCTGAATAGGTATGTTTCTAGTTGGAGATCTTGCCTTAGGCAGCTTTACAAGGCAACTTCTTACTCATGTTTTTGTTTTAACTGACAGTACTGTCACTGTGCATAGGTGGTAGAGACATTTGACCCCGAAATTACTTACTTGGGTCCCCAGCAGGCAGTGAAGGAGCCAATGCTACCGAAGCGAAACAAAGACAAGGTCTCCAACAGCCAATTCAGTCAGCAGAGCTGGTGGTAGATGGTCCTCTTGAAACACAAAGACATCAGCATCAAAATCTGTTTGTTTGTTTGTCCAAAGTATCCATTAAAATGCTATTATAACTTAAACACTGTGCGATTCAGCATTATCTTCCTCATATTTCTGTAAATATGTCTTAATTACAAGTCTTTATCGTCTCATCTAGTTCCAGGCAAAAACAAACACTTTCATTTATCTCACTTCGAAAAAAGTCTTTTCTTATCTTTACATATGGATTTATTAAACATTTTCTTTGTCAGAATAAACATTATCATTTGAATCTAAAGAAACATTTGTCATGATTGGAAGCATTAAAGACTTGGATTATAAACAGGTAGAATTTAGGCTGAGTTGGAAAATTAAGAAAACATGTATTCAGTGTCTTTAAGTGCATTCAAAGGAACTTGAGGTGTTTTCGGTATTTGTTGGGAATGATTCTGTAGACAACCAGTTCCTAATGAGAGTGCTTTCATCAGTGAACCATAGGGTCAATTATTATGCTACCTTAATCAATACTATTGATAATGTAATCCCTTTAAAACTTTATCTTTTTGGCATTTTGCCTTTATTTGACAGCCCGCGTGAAAACAGAGAAAATAGGAGGAAAAAGAATCATGTGCTGTTGCACCTTGGAAGTAACTTGTCACTAAACAGTTTGGTTTCAAGAGGACAAAGGTCAACATGTAGATTGTGAGTCACAAAGCAACATTGCATATACATAAACTTTATTTACTCCTTTGCTTTGGGAGAGTCTGAATCGCTGATGCACAAATGTTGCTTGGATAACAACACCAATACTAAAGGACTGCTTACAAAGGAGTGTTTACTGTCAAGCATTATCGCTAAGTTTGCTTGTAAGGACCAGTGATATATGATTATTATAATCATACTAATGTCAGAGCAACTGCAGTTGATGCAGTAAAAGAACCAACAATCTATTTTATGTGGTCCAGGCAAACCAAAAGCAGAGCTACATTAATGGTTTAAAAAATGTTCAACTGTTCTAATAATGATTTTTTCCCTACATTCTTAAACTAACAAAGTTGAACAGAAACTGAAAACAGACGAGCTTTTGTAGTTTCACACTATGATATGATTCTTTTCTGACTCATAAGCAATTCTCGAGGAGAGAAGCAGAGAGGAGTATAACATTTCAGATGCTGTGTTGTGGCCTTAAGCTCCAGAACCAAGAAATCATGAAACATGATATCTATAAATAGCAGATGTATTGAGAATATTTTCCACCAGCTTGTGCTTAAGGGGAGAACATATTCTATTTTTTAAATATTTTTCTCTTATAATTTTGAAGTGCTTTTTCATACTGATAAGTTCAATGTGGAACTTATATCACATAATTGCATATGCTGTTTTGAGCCTGAGGCTGAGAACAGTTAATTTAGGTTCGATTGTGTCATTAATTCATATGGGAGCTTCATGATTAATGTTAGCCACTCTGATTTCTAAGAATTCAAATTACACTGAATTCTGGTGTACTATTCATTATTCTGTGTTTTTGAGGAAGATGCATTTGACTGAATGAATGACTTTGTCACTTATTTGTCTTTTTACCACATTTTTTCCTTTCATTGTTGGATAGATGGCTGTCTGGTGCCTTTACGGTCACAGTTTCTTGTAAGTTAGTGGAGTGGTTGTGTGATTGGTCTGACAGTCTTTTCTTTGTGTCCTTGATCTCGAGAACAAATTTGATCTGTGATGTGACAACCTGAGTAGATCATGTAACACAGACGTTTTGCATTGTATGAGAAGTCCTTTAAAGTGTTGCATCGATGCCACCAGGACAAAGTCATGAGTTTTTCAGTAGTCTTGATATTAATATGGATGCCACGTTAACAGCACAACATGAAGCAACAGTGTAGTTTCCTCTCTAACGGCCACTGCAAATTGAAACATACCGAACACTTTTCATTTACAGCCAAACATTCTACTGCAGGTAAAATAAGTGAATGATGACATCTACACAAGAGCCACAACTTTTCAGGAGCTGCTGTGGTGAGAACAAATGCAAAACATGCCAGCTCTCTAAAAGCTTGGTAACAATTGCAACTGCAGTCAAGCAGCGTTGTCTGTCACCCCGACACTTTCACGCTTCGAGGCTTTATGACCACATCCATCCCCATGATCTCTCCTAACACATCAAATAACACAATATTAATTCTGCCTCCTTTTCTGCCTCGCTCCCCCTCCTGCCCATAAATGTTGCTGCCCTGGGCCGCTCCGAGCTCTTTTCATTACCGACCAGTCCATTTGTCTGCCAGGCAGATTGTCTGCTAGATTAGGATCCGTCAGATGTCAGGTAACAGCCTCTGAACGCGCTTGTTATTTTTCAGAGGTCTCACCAGAAAACAAGGCTGTATTCTGGCAGTGGCAATAATGCAGTGTCAGAGGAAGTACATGTTGAGCTGGAGGTGATATATCAGAAATACAGGTTGTAGATTTGTCCCCATGGAACAGTAAGCAGACAGATGTAAAACACAGAGGACTCACGTGTCTACAAAGACGAGAGAACAAATCTGGGGGAAAACATTAGCACCCATTCCTCTATTTAGCATTTCTTATTAGATATAAACTAAGTTATTAACTAAAACATCTTAATTATTGGCAGTGGACAAATTTGCTCTTCTTAAAATGTTGGATTAAGTGAATCAATGATGTTCATTCACCTGAATTAGTTGTTTTTGTTTGTTTTTTTGTTGCTTTAATTGGTGTATTTATATAAGGGATGGCTCGACCATTCCTAAATTATATGCTTTAACAATGACTGCATAGCAGACTAAAACCCTTGAGACTTTATCATGAGTCAGACTTGAACTGCAAAAACTGAGACTTGAATCCCTACAGACCTTGACTTACATTGAAAAGCAAAAAAAATGAGGTGTCAAATTTTGATTTGTAAAATCATTTAGAACAATAACAAATAAAAGTGACAAAAAAAACCTTGACTTTAAACTTGCCATGAAATACAAGAACAGCTCTGCTTCACTCTGTGCTGTAAAACATTAAAAATATTACTGATCATTTACACCCAATCATTAGGGGTTTGCATTGTTTCTGAATGCATGGCAACTGTGTATGTATGTGTATGTGCATATACATGAGAAAATCCTTCCCAGGTGGTCTAAAGCTGTTAACAAACAAACAACTGAAGCAGCACCATTGTATGTCATGTATGTTAATTACAACAATGTTATTCTTTGTTATTGAGCATTCATTAACCTTTTCATGCAGTTATTGACAAAACTTTGATAAACCCTTTTTATTACAGATAGTTCTTAACTATATTACAATTTTAAATCCTTCTTACGAGTACATGCTAGCCTGGTTTCATACATCAGCTTTGCTTTCACCTTTCATCTTGTTCTTCTTTTTAACCATTTCATTCGTATATGTTTAATTGGCAAAAGTTTTATACTAGGTGATGCCAATTTAGCCAAAATATTGCATACATTAGTGTTGGATAAAACAAGTGTTATTAGTTTGAGTCACAGAGATGCAAAGAACTCTTCAGAAAAACTGTTACAGGTCATTCAGTCTACATCCTACACCTCCTTGTTTAAAAGATGAAGTATCCCCCCTCCTCCATTTAATCCTTTTTAACCACATTACACTTTCACCAACAGAATGTCTACCACATACTTCTTTGCACTTTTGTTCAAAAGCCAGCACTTGTGTACTACAGGCATTGCCATCAAATCCTCTCTACAAGATTAAAGCAGTGCATAACACTGCAGAAACCGCTAAATGTTGCTTTTGTGAACCTGAGTTCTGTGTGTGTTTATTGTCAGCCCACTGTCGAGTTTCTAACGAGGCAGATTTGTCAGGGAAAACTTTTCCTGACACGTTTTCAGAGAGGTTAGCTCTGGTTCATGCAGCATCAAACGAGTCAGCCGTATAAAGGAAATACAAAATGAAAGCATCAGGAGTATCTCTCGCTGTCAGATGTTTTACATTAAAAATTCAGCAATCTGCCTGTTTGCTTTTCTTTGTTTGATGTTTGCTGAGGTGTAGCAACACATCTGTCTGACATGAATCAAACAGATGAACACTGACTGATGGAAGAGGGTGGAATAAGAG
Organism: Acanthurus tennentii; assembly: GCA_029783805.1. Lineage (NCBI taxonomy): Eukaryota > Metazoa > Chordata > Actinopteri > Acanthuriformes > Acanthuridae > Acanthurus > Acanthurus tennentii. The sequence continues at coordinate 9,440,134 of JAPZDZ010000022.1, forward strand.
GAGTGATTCCTTAAAATCCATTATTTTTTTTAAAAATCACACTACTTTTTACTGCAGCACAGGGAGAATTAAACTCTCAAACCCTCATTTAAACAAACAAATATGACTGGTGTCATTTCAATAAAAGGAGTGATTATCCAGATGTTATACTTAACTACTGTAAATGATTAAAATAAAAGTACTAACTGATCTTCTTAGATGTTCCTGTTTGCTTTTATTTTATGCTCCAATTCCACAAACCATTCAGTTTGAAGGTCAAAGTCTTGATTTTTCTCATCTATCAACCCTGAAGATCTCTGTACAAGGTATTTGCAGAGGAATTACAGCAAACAGCATACTATGTGTCCTCTGCCTACTGTACAAACTACATACGGTGTAGTACAACAGCTCTGTATGAGCATTGTATATCTGAAGGTTGTAAACTGAAATTGTTGGACTGAAGGACAAAGCAAAGCAGCTGGATTTCTCACATCTCTTTCACTTTGTGTAACAAGCTTGCTGCTACTTTCAAACTGCAGTTTGAATGCAGGGTGATGAGTAACTTTGATTCCATCTCCATCTATGAACACAGAAGCTGTTTGTTAAAGCAGCCTTTCTCTAAATAAGAGAATTACTGAACATAATATTAAAACCCACATTGCCTAAGCAATAAAAATCACAGACATGTTAAAGAATGTTAATGCATGCCAAACAAACTAGGAAGGATTGGTCTCTCAGGTCTGTGTGTTGTTGTGGAAGAGTTTGTGCTGTATTTCCCCTCAAAACAGCATTGTGTTAACGTTATAATCAACTGAATTCAGATCAGTTACTGTAACCTCTGGTAGCTTTAAAGAAGTTCTGTCTATGACAGCTTGTGTAAGGGCCACCTTTTTTTAAATACTTAAAAGCATAAAAGAACAGCTGTTGAATGTTACAAAACCTTGTAACATTCAAATACTTATTTACTGTCCTATTTGTTTTACACTAGAAACACAAAAACACAGAAAAAATTCTACCAAGCAAAACAAAATAGAATACAACAGACCTTAGACCACAAACACAAACATTCCTCCCCTTTAATTAACCTGGGTGCAAGCAGCTACTCAATTCAGCTTTAAAATTAGACACAACTACACACAACATAAAACAAACACAGACAGTAAAGTGCCTGAGCATACCACTTACATGTGAATCTAACAGTTCATTATACCTGATGTCAGAACAAATTTAGCCAGACATTCCCTCTATTAAGGCCAGGAAGAAGCCCCAGACTTATCAGAAAATGTATTCTCTCCACATGACTCTGTGTTACTCTGTGTACATGTTAAATGTAGCCATTCTTGTCAACAACTTAATCATTTCTTTAAATAAAAGGGATTAGATGACTTCCGGTGCCTAAATATTATTCCACATCCTGTTGTTTTAGCTAGATGGACTTAGTACATCTTTCATTTATTCACAATGATACTGTCAGGTAGCAGACTCAGAATATGTAAAGTTATAAATAAAGTATGCCAAGAGGCAACAAAGTTTTCTTTTGTCTTTTGCAACTTTTTACACCCAAATCCTTTCCTAGCTTCTCACTCTAAAACCTTTAGATCAGGGTAATGGTACAAATTGAATAAGCTCAGAGAACTCTGAAGCTGCACCGTCTATATGCTTTGTTTGAACATATCCTGACACTACTTGGAGAGTCAGATTTCTTTTTTTTCAATGCTGGAATACATTTACCTCAACTGTAAAGACTCTCTTATGACTGTATGGTAGGTCTTAAAAGAGACATGGCCTCTGACTTAGCCCAATTAATTGCATAACCAGATATTTCAGTAAATAAATCAATAATGGAAAAGATTACTAATTCTGCCCTCGACAGATTACTTGAAACCTAGAATAGGCATATCGAGTAGGCATACAAAAAGAGGTTGTGTTTTTCCTGGCCCATTCAAACTATTTCAAAGGTTCTAAAAAAGAGGAAAATATCAGAGGTGAAAATGGCAAGCCCCTCCTAGTGCCATGACTAAGGTTTAAAAGGGGTGACATTACTTCATTGGTTTACACTGTGGCTTTAGGTTCTGCATAAAAAAGCACAATCTTGAATAGTGCTTGTGTCTGGCTACCTGAGAAATATGATTCACTTTTCTATTTATCAGAGATTGACGTTCCAAAAAAATAGTGAATAAAAATAATAATAATAAATGTGAGCTGATGTGAGTTGTTGCCTCAGTCCTCCAAATCACTGTCTGAGTCAGAGGAGACACTGAGAGGTTGAGGCTCCGTTCTCAGCTGCTCCTCCCTCCTCCGCCTCCTGCTCTTCCTGTTCCTCTTTCTGCATAAGGTGGAAGCAGCTCTGGCACGGCTTAATTACAAGCATGCCGTAATAATGATATATGTTCATTTTTCAACAACGCAAAGGAAAACAAAACGTATATAAATGACAACATCAAGCCCACACATTAATCTCCTGTCTTTGTCAGAGACAAAAAACCATCAAAGCCGATGAGTTAGAGTCAAAAGTTCTTGTGTGTCGTTACAATAATCCCTCACATCCATGCATGCACGCATACACAGACAGAAGCACGCTGTAAATCATCCAAATCAGAGCACGCCAAAGCAGCAGGCAGGCACAAATGACACCTAACTAGAGCATTATGGGAGAAACGTGTTACGTCTGGCCAGATTAATGACTTAATTATGGCGGTTAAGCTTCCAACCATAACCTTTCCTCAAATACTGTTTGCTTGTTTTTCTCATACTGCACGCGTAATTACCTTTGCATTAATGCTGCAGTGGAAAATTAAAAGACACACGGACGCACGGAAGCAACTGTCGAGGTGACTTTGCCAGGAAACCGACCGTGGTAACACACCCCTGTGTTTCTTAATCATTTCACATGAGTAGTCTGCCTTCTTGTGAGTGAAGGAGGCAGGAAAAACAGGTCAAAGTGCAGGCTGCTACAAAGTTCATTATGGAGAGCTGGAATTAAGAGTCAAGGTGGCGTAAGACACATCATTATATGAACCTTTGTCACAGGAATCAGCTGGTAATTTAATAAAATTTTACATGCTGTATGTACTTAAAAATGAAATGAAGGCTGCTGTTCAACTCATAGAGATGTTATTCGATGTTGGAGGAAGCTCAGCAGTGGCATTAGGAATATGATCTGAACTCCAAGACAAGAAAAGGCAACATGTACAAAATAATGTATATTAAGGTTGAGCATTAAAATTGCAATGAGATGATATGAACATAACAGTAGATTTTATAGTATTCTGCTTTCTATTGACATTATGATTTCAAGCTAAAAACAATTATAAAGCAATCAATTTGGTATGTTATTTTAATTGAACTTTGAGAATTTTTCAGAATTCTGTGATAAACGGACTGCTTTTGTTTTTTTCTCAGTAAATCATGCTCTACTGGTATGAAACATATTCAGTGACACAAGAGACATTCCTACCAATGACTTCATGCTATTCCACTGATTAACAGTTGGTGGTAGTAATGAGAAAAGAAACATAGAAATGTGCCTGCAAAGGGCAGAGAAGAAAAAGATAGTCATCTAACAAATGTTGATGTCAACAACTGATGTATAAAAAGAGCTTGCAAGGGCACTGCAACTAAAGTTGACTGCCAGTTTGTTTCAATGGCCACTTGTGGTACTGCAAGTAAAAAAATCCTTGTGGCTCAAACAGCATTTTCCCTGCTGACCGCATTTGTAAACCAGGCAGCTCCTTTGACAGCTCTAACTGCAAACAGGTATGTTCTCTTTGTACTTTGAATGAATTTCAAACCATTAAGTTTAATAATTGTTTAACCTTACCATGGTCTAGGAGAGACGTTTAAATGTAAAGTCAGTGTGCTGAGTGTGAATATACAGGTGTGACCATCAGATGAGAGGTAGAACATCTCTGGAGTACCACAGTACCTCTGTTGTGTTCCATTTAATCATTTAATAAAAAATGCTTCTCAGACTACTTTCACTTGTCCATGTTGCAATTTGGAGAGTTCTTCTGATTAACTTATCAGCACATGTATATGCCCAGAGAGCAACTTCCTTTGGAATCAATTGGGTTGCATCTTGGAACACAGTTCTCTTTTTAACACATCCTGAAATACTATTTTTCCAGACATCAGTTGGCTAACCTAGCCATCCATAGTGACATACAGTATACTTAACAATAAGTAGCTTCAATTAACATGACGCGAAACCAACAAAAGGAAGCGGACAGCGACCTTATAATATTCTTGTGACCTTTCCCTTCCAGGAAAACTAGATTTTTATGTAAGGGTGAAACCAGACAAGCAAAGGCACAAACGCCTGCATATGTTCCAACCCTCTGCTGCTCCAGTTCTTGTTTATTATCTAGCGAGCAGCTGGCTGGTAATATTTTGCCCACAAGTGGAGCCAAGCACTTCAGCCTAGGAGGGGGGCACTGAGCACTTGTGTTCCAGCATGCTAATTTGGCTCTTGTTCGGTGATACGAGTGCACCAGTTTAGCTTGGAGGCATGTCTGATCTATTTGCATACCAACACACCCCTGATATTACTTATTAATCTTCAGATGTGACATCTAAGTCCAAAATGCAGCAGTCTTAATTAAAGTGCGTTTCTATCAGCATCGCTAATGACTCGTAGCTTCAAATGTGCAAAAAGTTTTTCCCTGGAGTAGCTGGCGGCTGCCAAGAGTGTGGGAGGTGGCAGAGTGACCTTGCTTCAGATGTGACTAATTTGTTAGCTCTTTGTGCTAAAGAGACTCTTTCACTTTAGTTCAGCTAATGCTTCTTTTAAATTGATTAATATCTTTTAACTGGCAGGCAAGTGGGTGTCTTTCTGCTTGTGTTTGATGCACCACGTGTATGAATGTTTGTGACAACAGCACCAGTTTTGCCGGAGAGAAACATGAAAGCTGAACAATAATATGCTGAAGGGAAAAGAGGGGGGAAGAAAGAGGAGAGAGAAGACAGAAGAAAGCTGCAGAGTCAATGACAGGCTGCAGTATCTGGTGTGACAAGAAAATAGAAGGCATTGAGAAGAGGCAATGTATCATCAATACCCAAACACACAATGAAACTTTTGTTTGAAAGCCAAGAAGCTCTGAAGTGAAACGCCATTATGCCTTTTTTCATCACCACCGTCTGTCCCTCCAGTCAATAACAAGTTATTCTTCTTTGTGAGAGTGAATCATGACCACAAACCAGAGACTAGCTTGAAAAGCTCATTTAAGTTGACAGCGCTTGGAAGGAAGACTTAATAGGCGGTTAAAAATTGACTGCAATGTAAAAAATTCAGACATTTGTGAATGGGGGAGGGCAGAAGTGGAGGGGGGGCAGTTTTTTAACAGATCAGATCATGTGAGCCCTTGGGTGGCAGCTTGTTGCCAGGCAACAAAAGAGATGGAGTTTGTGGTAGGTGAGGAATCTTTACAGTGATTACACCAACTAAGATGTCTATTCTGCATCTACTCATCTTCAGTCACACAATATCATGATTCCTATATGAGAAATTTTAATGTGCAGGTTCTGATTCAAAGGGTTTGAAAACACAAGCCTCTGCAACAAGGTGTAAACAAGTTCAAAACACTTTTTACAATTAAATCCTAATTATACATCTAGCATAAGTATTGTCTGTCAGCTAAAGCGTGAGGAGAAACAAGACTTGCTGTACTGTTGACGAGACAGCATGGGATGTTTCATGTCATCATCACAGGAGACAAACGGCAGACCGACAACACAAGCTGGCGCAATCATAAATGACAGAGTACCACAGATGAGGGTAAGAGCCATAACACTGATTGGGCTTTGTAGTACTGTCTACTGAGACGAAACAGCAAGGAAACAGCAAGAAATGCAAAACTAAACTGGGCTCTTCTTACATCATCACAGTTTGCTGTCATGCTGTGACACAAGTGAGTGAGTGTATTGATCCTTTGGTATATAAGGATTGGTGAAACCAGTTAAATAAATGCCTAGGTGCATAAACTATAATTTGTTCACATGATGTGAACAACAAAATCATTGTGATGCAGAAACCAGCCAAGTTCAAGTTAAAATCTTTAAATATGTGTCCTAGTTTCCGTCTCATCTTAAGATGGAAGAAAAAGAGACATTTATTGAAGCTGTGTCTGTGTTTTTGGGATTACCTAAATTATGTGACAAATCCCTGTCCTACAGAGGATTAAGACCGTTTGAAATACATTATTTGACATTAAGTAATATAATCATCCCATTCTTCAGATATTTTTGTGCTTTTATTTGAGAACTGTGATCTTTTTTTCTATATTCCCACATCAATCAAAGAGCTTCAGTGATATATTTTTCAACTACTCTCTTTGATTTTGACTTTGTTTGCAGTCAGTTTTACACTGTGATTTTTTGGGTCATTGCTTACATATATATTTCAGTTGTCTATTTAAACACAGATAAAACTAGAAGTTTGTTACAAAACTGCAACAACCCCGATACCATAGGAGTGGAAGTAATTTAGTATATAACCAATATTGATACTCATGAGTAGAAAAATTAGACATTTTAAAATGAATTTTTTTTGTTTCTTGTCAAGAGTGTGATAACAACAGATACTTTTAAAGTGTTTATCCATTGAGTATGATGGCTCTAGGAGGTTATCCTAGCTTAACTTAAAACCTGATTGGGCAAAATCTGGCCTTGCACTCTCTGAAATTAAAAAACATACCTACCAGCACCTCTATCAATTCAATTTCCATTCAATTCAATTCAATTTAATTTTATTTATATAGCGTCAAATCACAACAAAGTTGTCTCTAGACACTTTACATATGGAGCAGGTCTAGATCACCAGGTCTATAAATACATTTATATTTATATTTATTTATTTATATTTTAGATTTATAGGAACCCAACAATTGAAAGCAATTCCCACATGAGCAAGCACTTGGCGACAGTGGCAA
>JAPZDZ010000022.1:9447138-9470074 GCA_029783805.1 Acanthurus tennentii
CTAAAAAGTCAACAGGCTATGACGCTAGGTAGGCCTATACAGTAAAGCAGCATAAAATAGTAAAACTTACAGCTCCCGCGTTAGTTGGGTCACGGACAGTTGGTACCGATCCAGGCTTTAGCTTCAGATTCGTAGCGAATCCTGCTTTCAGAAAGCAGTCCGCAGTGAAGAGGTGAGCACACACATACAACATTTTAGGAGTTGTTGTGGGTATATTTCCGACGAATGTAAAATTAATCCACTGGGCCTTCAAAGCCTCAGACAAACGGGGGTGTAAACAGACTTCTGTGCTGCTTCGTGCGGCCAACAACAGAGCAACTGCCGCGCTTTACTCGTACCTTCGCCATTCTAAAACAGCATTTGCAGGGGGCAGAACAAACATATCTTGGGCAGGGTCACCAACCTGGAGGGGAGGAGTTATGTCCCTTTATGACTTCATGAAGGGCTCTTGTTCAAACTTGCCCGTTTGAGCAAACATTTTCTGAAAAGTGGAGCAAGCAAGAGAGGGAGAGGATAGGATTTTCTCATTTGGGGGGGAGGTTTGTAGACAGGCTGGGGATGCATATTATTGTAAGAAAACCATTACAAAGTGAATTTTCATTATATGGCCCCTTTAAGGAAGTTGTTTCAGGAAAAACATTATAATATATTCACTTTTACACAAGCCATTTTTTTCAGCTATGAGCAAATGCAATCAAGCCTCATTCACTTCCATTTAACTGGGCTCAAAACAGAAATCTCCTACATGCCTCAAAATATGGGTGAATAAAAATAAAGCATTAGCATGGCTCAATCCCTGTAAATGTATGTGATGTAATGTGTTTTTTGTGATCTGTGTAAAATTATCCTAGTACTGTATATCTGTGCTTAAAGGGAATAATGGTAATTATAAAGTGGTTTATATTTTTGTCATTTGTCATTTTTTGTCATTAAAATGACATATTGCTGTAAAATGGACCCCTACACATCAGATGTTTCAAACTACTTGCACATGCTGAAATTAACACCAGGCTGATTAGGTCTAATCAGGTCTTTGCACTGGCCAGAGAGGCAGTGAGATGTATGAGTTTTCAACATGCAAGCTGATAGAGAAATGGGCTGCCATTTGGCCTAAAAGGCATCACAGCCCCAAATCATTACTACTGTATTCACTTGCAGGGATAAACAGCCACAAATCATCTGGGGGCTAGTTTCTCCTGTGAAAATGGCAACCTTTCCCTATAACACCTGTATGAATAATTCAACACTCTGGGCTCTATCAGAGGCTGTCAGAAATGTCAGCCGGTTGGAAGTACCCTTGGCTGCCCCCAGAGGATGTTGTCTCTGCACCCAGGGTGGGGTTAAGGGGTTGCACACACATTCACAACACACATACACACACACACCCCCCGGACCAAATGCCACAGCTTTTTCAGTGCCAGGACTCCACTGCCTGCAGGACACACAGGCACTGAAAGCTGAGCATACCTGCAGTGAGCAAACAGTTCCAGTTTTCCCTTTTTTTGTGAGCTGTTTTATTGTTAAATGTGAGTTTCTTCATGCATAAGTGCTGCTACCTCGTCTGTTTCAGGGGAAACAGCCATTAAACACCACATATTTAAATCAACAGAAGGGATTCATTCTTTCCATATTTGTCTAACACCCACGGATGTCATTCTCACCTGGTATGGCCCAGATGCTTCCTCAGGGAAATGATATCTGCTCTTTTTCCAACCTGGGTTAGACAAACTGGCAAACTCTATTGGGAGACTGCATAAAAACAAAGACATAAAAAAGGAGAGGCAGTTACTGTCTTTTTGTCTTCTGGGTTGCTCTGGAGCTCAGAGCACTTTTTCATCCATGAAAGACTCTGTTGCATCCCCATGTGACCTCTGCAGAGGCAAATTGGGCAGCAGGCCAAGAGTAAAAATTGTATCTCTAATATGACATTGCTTTTTGGAAATGACAGATTATCAGGCAATTAATCTTTACATAATTAACTGCATTGAGGAGAAAAAAACCTCCTTACACAAGATAAACGGATGTTTTCTTCAGCGCAAATTTGATAACACGGTGTGAGAGGACTATAAATGTGTGTGTAACGATTAATAGTCACACCTTGCTTCCTCCTGCGGAATCTGGAGGGTCGCTGCTAATGGATTGGTTGACCGTCTTTGGTGGGTCATCTGTATTCGCCTAAGAATAGATAACCAGAGAGAGGGCAACTGAGGACAAAAAGAAAAATTTGGAAGAAAATGATGCCAAGGTTTACTAATCTCATCTTCAACTATTCATTTAAGCCAATTCAAACCAGCTAAAATTTCAGCCCAGTGACTGAAACAGCTAGTATGATTTGGTAGCTTTGGTTGATCTGATGTCTTGAATTTAATCTTGTTAGTTCTGACAAAAATTAGAAAAAAATGTCCCTTAATTTGTAACATCACTAAGAATGCTATTCCAGTTTCCAGCAGGTACAACTCTTAATCAAGCCATCAAGGCAAACTCTGACTACAGATCAATCACTAAAAAGCTTGCTTGAGATAATCTACATTTTCAGTTAGTTTTTTTGTTTTTACTTCTTTTTGTTCGGGCCTTTTTATTCAAGAGGCACTTTTTAGTTTCAGAAACCAAATTTTGTTGCTTACTTATGGCATTTCCATCTCTAATTACTGGTTCAAATGCCTTCACAGTCATGCAAAATAACCTCTTAGACAGCACTGACCCTCTGGTGGGTGAGATGTTGCAAAATCAGGCTGGGGATGCATATTATTGTAAGAAAACCATTACAAAGTGAATTTTCATTATATGGCCCCTTTAAGGAAGTTGTTTCAGGAAAAACATTATAATATATTCACTTTTACACAAGCCATTTTTTTCAGCTATGAGCAAATGCAATCAAGCCTCATTCACTTCCATTTAACTGGGCTCAAAACAGAAATCTCCTACATGCCTCAAAATATGGGTGAATAAAAATAAAGCATTAGCATGGCTCAATCCCTGTAAATGTATGTGATGTAATGTGTTTTTTGTGATCTGTGTAAAATTATCCTAGTACTGTATATCTGTGCTTAAAGGGAATAATGGTAATTATAAAGTGGTTTATATTTTTGTCATTTGTCATTTTTTGTCATTAAAATGACATATTGCTGTAAAATGGACCCCTACACATCAGATGTTTCAAACTACTTGCACATGCTGAAATTAACACCAGGCTGATTAGGTCTAATCAGGTCTTTGCACTGGCCAGAGAGGCAGTGAGATGTATGAGTTTTCAACATGCAAGCTGATAGAGAAATGGGCTGCCATTTGGCCTAAAAGGCATCACAGCCCCAAATCATTACTACTGTATTCACTTGCAGGGATAAACAGCCACAAATCATCTGGGGGCTAGTTTCTCCTGTGAAAATGGCAACCTTTCCCTATAACACCTGTATGAATAATTCAACACTCTGGGCTCTATCAGAGGCTGTCAGAAATGTCAGCCGGTTGGAAGTACCCTTGGCTGCCCCCAGAGGATGTTGTCTCTGCACCCAGGGTGGGGTTAAGGGGTTGCACACACATTCACAACACACATACACACACACACCCCCCGGACCAAATGCCACAGCTTTTTCAGTGCCAGGACTCCACTGCCTGCAGGACACACAGGCACTGAAAGCTGAGCATACCTGCAGTGAGCAAACAGTTCCAGTTTTCCCTTTTTTTGTGAGCTGTTTTATTGTTAAATGTGAGTTTCTTCATGCATAAGTGCTGCTACCTCGTCTGTTTCAGGGGAAACAGCCATTAAACACCACATATTTAAATCAACAGAAGGGATTCATTCTTTCCATATTTGTCTAACACCCACGGATGTCATTCTCACCTGGTATGGCCCAGATGCTTCCTCAGGGAAATGATATCTGCTCTTTTTCCAACCTGGGTTAGACAAACTGGCAAACTCTATTGGGAGACTGCATAAAAACAAAGACATAAAAAAGGAGAGGCAGTTACTGTCTTTTTGTCTTCTGGGTTGCTCTGGAGCTCAGAGCACTTTTTCATCCATGAAAGACTCTGTTGCATCCCCATGTGACCTCTGCAGAGGCAAATTGGGCAGCAGGCCAAGAGTAAAAATTGTATCTCTAATATGACATTGCTTTTTGGAAATGACAGATTATCAGGCAATTAATCTTTACATAATTAACTGCATTGAGGAGAAAAAAACCTCCTTACACAAGATAAACGGATGTTTTCTTCAGCGCAAATTTGATAACACGGTGTGAGAGGACTATAAATGTGTGTGTAACGATTAATAGTCACACCTTGCTTCCTCCTGCGGAATCTGGAGGGTCGCTGCTAATGGATTGGTTGACCGTCTTTGGTGGGTCATCTGTATTCGCCTAAGAATAGATAACCAGAGAGAGGGCAACTGAGGACAAAAAGAAAAATTTGGAAGAAAATGATGCCAAGGTTTACTAATCTCATCTTCAACTATTCATTTAAGCCAATTCAAACCAGCTAAAATTTCAGCCCAGTGACTGAAACAGCTAGTATGATTTGGTAGCTTTGGTTGATCTGATGTCTTGAATTTAATCTTGTTAGTTCTGACAAAAATTAGAAAAAAATGTCCCTTAATTTGTAACATCACTAAGAATGCTATTCCAGTTTCCAGCAGGTACAACTCTTAATCAAGCCATCAAGGCAAACTCTGACTACAGATCAATCACTAAAAAGCTTGCTTGAGATAATCTACATTTTCAGTTAGTTTTTTTGTTTTTACTTCTTTTTGTTCGGGCCTTTTTATTCAAGAGGCACTTTTTAGTTTCAGAAACCAAATTTTGTTGCTTACTTATGGCATTTCCATCTCTAATTACTGGTTCAAATGCCTTCACAGTCATGCAAAATAACCTCTTAGACAGCACTGACCCTCTGGTGGGTGAGATGTTGCAAAATCAAGCCTTTCTTCCAAATGCAAAGGAGCAGTGTGTGAAGGGTTACAGAAACTGAGTTCCAGAGAGTAAATGCTTATTCATTGGTGGTTGATGCAGTTAAAAATGCTACCACCCTTAACTGTATTGACTTTTTTTAGTTTTATGGCAAAGCTGTGGATAAAATGGACAAGGGCCAAGCTGAACTCAAGTCCTCATGCTGCAACATCCAAAGGACGAGAGAATGTGCCGGAGAGCATGGAAATGTCACGGTCGTCATATTTCACTGCGAGGCTGCTCTCTGAGCAGTCCAGCCCTTGCTCTGCCCCACCGTCTCTCTTCATCTTCCTCCTCACCCTCCTTCTCCTCCTCATCATCCCCATGTCCCCGCACGCTTCTGCTGATGGATGAGCTCATTTGCTGCAAATCTCTTCGGAGTCAAACCGGGACACTGTTGTTGCCTCTCTGCTACTTCAGTGGGCACAGAGAGCAGAGACCTCAGCGCATGAATTCTGTATGTGCACACATGAGCACACACACAAAGAGCATGATCCAATACATACATGTAATGAAAACAAGTTCTTATGGTCAGCTAAGCGTTGTGAGCCCATGTATTTCCCTCAACACCTGAGAGTAACACCCAAACACCAAACAATGTTGTTTGTATTGCATTTGTCCTAACAGCACCACAGAGAGCTGAATCAAAAGTACTGTAAATGCAATATCATAGAGCAGGAAACTGCAGACGATGAGATTGCCTTGTTTTCCCTTCATGGTGATTTGTGGTGTATACAGGCCCATTCTTGTTCACTATAGTCCTATAGAGACAATGGATTGGAAATAGGCATGGCTAAACCAATTCAGTGAATGAATTCCTCCAACCACTAGCATCATTTTGAGTTAGATCTTGATGCAAGCTTCATTTCACATTATTTCTGACTCATTGCTAGCTGCAGTAACTTGTAAAAAGGCTTTCCGAAAATACATTTCCATACATAAGCCACTCCATTCTGATGTGTCAGTTTTGATATGTCCCATGTCTCTCTATTCACCAGCCAGCCAGCCATCCTCAGCGACTGAGCCAGCTTCACAATAACTATGATGAATGCAGTGTCCACAGGGACAAACCAGCCATTTGACACTTCATCCCCCTTGATGCATTAGCTGCTAATATCCCGTGGATACGTGGCGGGCTGTTTGAAGCCTTGTGATTCTCTGCGACTGGCCTCTGCTGAGCCTTCCCCTGAGCATAGGTGACTGTAATCATCTTACAAATGGCAACGTCTTACTTCAAATGTATTTGTCGGTGAGAACAGGCTTGGGGGGATCAAACACGGCATCTGTGTTGCTGATTAGAAAAAAAACTTACTCTGCAGAGCCCACCGGGCCTTCAAAACCATCTCTGATGATCCTCTCCAACTCAAATCACACTGAGGACAGTGAAAGTAAACTGGGTCATGGCTGTGTTTCCCATCCTTTGACTGCACTTCTGAAATGTGTTTTCATCTGGACTAGGAAATTTGATTAACTGATGTGCTTTACACAGAGGAGGGTCGTTGTTCACTCAAAGTAGATGAAGTGACTGGTCTTGGATGGGACTGAGGGAGAATGGGGGGGGGTTGCTGATGAATAAGACATAGAAGTCCTGCTACGAAATGAAAGAGATTGCAAGCACACTCACATATACACAGAAAGATGTGGAAATATCACTCTAGAAGGGCATTAACAGTTCAAGGGAGAAAAAGCAGAGAAGTCCATGAAGACTTTCTGATCTTTAGCGGCTGTGAGATGGGATGGGATGACTCAGAAACTAGAAAAAGAAAGACAGCGGGGGAGGGAGGGGTTGCTTTTCTTTAAATAAGCTTTTTTTTTTGAATGAGATGAATAACCTACCAAAGATCTTTGAAGTCAATCCTGATTCAAGACATCAAAATGATTTGGTGATGATGTGTTCAAAGAGAGTAGAAATCAACTGGGGAGACTTTATGGAGTCTCTCTCTAGCTCTTGCCTATATACACAAAGACAAAAAACAAACAAAACTATTTTGGGTAACTAAATGTTGACTAAACTTATGATGCATATCTACCGACTCCAGATTTGTCTCATATGCTGCAGGTTCACTGGTTTGGTTTCTAAATGAGGGCTTTACTCCAAGGACGTAGGTTTGATTTTGACATTGGTGGGGACACAAGCGTTCCACACACACACACACGCGTGCATGCAAACAGACACAAATACAAATGTAAATGTAAATGACACCGCTAATTATAATCATAATATTCATGTTGATTTTCAGGAAATAAATTTTTGGGTTGCCCTCCCTACTTACACTCGGGGTTGCAGATATATGCACTGCCTTCTGTCCTGTTCAACTAACAGGTTGCAAGTGCAAGTAGCTTGTACAGGCAGATGGAGTGACAGCAGGGACCGCCAATCACATGTACGTTAGCGAGAAACTGGCAGAGCCAATCGGATAGAGATATTTAGATTAGAGGCGGGACTTCTAGCGGAGACCGACTGTTAACCCTTGGTGTGCCATAATCATTGACTAAACACTTAGGACAGCGGTTGTGTTGATAGTGACTACACATTAGTGATTGGATATTGGTAGGGATGTGTCCCTAGGGTCCCTACCCAATTCTACCCTCCAGCTTTACTCAGTCTCCGCGCCGCTTCCAGACAGCCCTGCCGGCTCAGCAGCCGCTGTCGGCAGTCATGATTCTCCTTGAAGTCCGTCCGACCACTGCGCGCTAGAAGTTGCTTACCAAAGGACGTGGATCTTGCGAACAATTTATATTTGTCACGGATTATACAGTTGTGAAATTAAAAGGAGACTAATCTTGCAAACAGTGACATCTAAACAAACGTAGTTAAAGTTGAATGTAAAGTTGGAAAGGTGACCACAATGTATCCAGACTTCGGCTCCACGCGTTTACGAAGTCTGTTAACCAAGGTAGCCATGGTAACGCTAAATGAAGCTCCCCCCACAAGGAAGTTAAAGTCTCACCATGAGGCCAAAAATAACTGGACAGTCCTGTGCTTCTCTCATAGGTCGTATCAAATCAACAAAGAGCTTACAGCACTTTAATTGGCCCTCATTTCGGTAGTTGCAGTAAGATACTCATTAAGAGCAGGATTTTAGCTATCTTTTTTTTAATCTAACTTTAATTAAGTTAACTGGTTTTGCGAAATTACTTTATTACCAAGCCTATTCTTACGTGGTCTCACTGGTCGTCTCCTTTGTGATACAAGCCATAACCTTGGATACTTTTTTAAAGATATTTTTCCATACTAACCCTTTTCTCAGCGTCATGGTAGGAAAAGTACAAATGCAAATAGTTGTATATATGATGGCTCTTTTCCATTACAAGTGTCCCATTGAGTATCACCTCTCAAACAACAAGCAAAAAGCTGGATGCCGCACACTTAAGTGAATGCAGCTGTAATAATGTAATTAGTTACACCTGTGTTTCCCTACAACGATAAGCTAAATAAAATAAGGCCACAGCAGGAAAAGCACAGTGACAGTGACTATTCTATTCACGTGCAGCAGTGAGGGCTGACTGTAAACCAGTATGCATAACATCAGCTTACTATTAGTTTTTTAAAAATTATTATTATATTATTATTATTATTATATATGCTTGATAAAAAG
This sequence comes from Acanthurus tennentii, assembly GCA_029783805.1. Lineage (NCBI taxonomy): Eukaryota > Metazoa > Chordata > Actinopteri > Acanthuriformes > Acanthuridae > Acanthurus > Acanthurus tennentii. The sequence continues at coordinate 9,455,678 of JAPZDZ010000022.1, forward strand.
TCTGCTATTAAAAACACCTAATCTCCTTTAGTTGTGGTCTTATCAAGTGACATGAAAACTGAATGCTTCTGCTTGGCTACATTAACTTGTGAGATTTGTATCATTCATCACTGAGATTATGGGATGTTATGAAACCACTAATGACACTCAAAATATTGTGAGTTATTGATGCTGGTCGAAGTGAGACAAAGCTTATGTGACAGTTGGTTTTTAAAAAAAAACTCACTCTCTGTGAGACTGCATGCAGTCAAATGAATGAATGGAGATTATATTGCAGAATCAATAATAATTCTCCCTTCCTCCATTAACCTACTTTTTCATGCTTCATCACTTCAGCACTGTTTCAGTCCATGCAGCTCTGTGATCAACCCGGTAAAAAAACTCGCAGCCTGCTAACTGTAAAAATTATGCTCTGATCACTATGTCAACATTGATCAAGGTCTATTTTACTACACAGAAAAAAAACAGAAAAAGGTGTTGGAAAGCTTACAGACAAAATGACTTTAGTCTGCTGAGCAGAGTGTACTTGAGCCTTTGCCACTAATTAACAGGCAGGGAAGAAGAACTAATTAGTCAAGTAGCTGCTGATGTTTGGCTGTAAACTTGTATGTGCAGGGCTAGCAATCATTTAAATGTGTTTTCTAATATATACTGCATCAGGCCCTTATTCTACAAAAAATATTTTTCCATTAAGCAGAAAATATAGTTAAAATTTAAGAAAATAAGGCAAAAAAAATCATGAAGATAAAAATCTGATTTAAATATTTGTTATGAAAGTTAAATCATTATTGTTCATTTAAAGTGTACCAGCAGCTCATCTGACATTTTCCTTTCAAGTTCTGTGCAATTTTTCATTTCCTTGTATCAGGAGGGCCATTCTATTTAAGGCAAAGAACTAATTCAAAACTAAATTAAAAAAATAAACTACTTTAACTACTGTGGCTGTTTCTTTATAAAATTCCTTGTTGTTCTGTTAAATGAAAGCTCTATTTATATGGACGAGGGCAAGGTCGGTTAAAATGTTTGAAAATCTATAGAGACAAGGTAATGTATACTCCAAAATATCTTATGACCTTCTTCAGGTATCTGAAGGACTGTGACTGAGACAATGTAGCCTACTATTAAAACATCTTTATTAAGCAAGTGAAGACAGTGTGTGGGTGTCTTTTCATCTTCATGCTGAATCTACTTCACCTATGCACATGTCACAAGGACTTTTCAGGTGTGCATGAGATGTTTTTGATGTTTTGAAAAATAAGTCTCCGCAAATTTATTTCTAACTTAGCCCTCCAAACTAGTTTTGAAGAATAACATGGACATCTTGGTGCTGGGGGCATATGTGCCTTTAATGTGAACAGGATGGAAGTCTCTATTAATGATTCAAGCACAGCAGCCAATTTTTCAGGCAACTCAAACAGCAGCAGCAGAGAATCCCAATTTAACCCCTCACAGCATATCCTACAGACAGAATCTGTGGGTGAGGCATCACACAAAGTGTCAGAAACATCTGCTCAATCTGTTTTGTGCTCCAGTGGACAGTACGCCAGGATCTCAGGGCACACAGCTCTAAAAATGAAACACTGACATGTCTGTCACACTTGATAAAAGAGGGAACAATAATAATCCTGTTGAAACTGCAGAGCGAAAGAAAAATGGAGTGGCATGTGAGCTTTGTACACCCAGTACACACACATGCCACTGAAACCTTTCAGATAACACAAAAAATAGCATTTTGTGTCCTTCCTAGCCACTAGTCAAGGTATTTCATGCTTCAGACGAACTGCTGCCACAGTGTGTCCTTTGAGGAGTGAAGCACAGGGGGAAAGAGACGCTATCACTGGCTCATGACAGCAGTGAGGAGGCCAGTCACCACTGACAGAGTGGAGTTCACTGGGATGTGAGAAGAAAGGTCTTCAGGCAACAAATGCAACAGTTCAAAGACAAACCATACTGGTCCAGCAGCTCGCTATTTGCCATCATGCCCTGAAAAGTTATAAATAAAACCAATTAGTCTGGGGCCTTCTTTGGGCCAGGAAGAGGTAGCGACCTCTCATCCACACCCATCACCTCATACCCACACACATATTTCTCATGGGATCGGCATGACTGCTTAATAAGTGCTAATACAGACAGGAGCACTATATAAATTCCCTTGGAGATTTCCAAGTCTGACCACCCTAAGCTTTGGCCAATCTTTCTTCATTCATTCTCTCACTCATTAAGGAGATTTTAATTGCTAAATTTCAGTGAGTCAACCCCAAGAGACCAGAAGTCACTTGCTGTCATCAAAAAAGAGTTGCCATTTTTTATCTTCTCACCAAGTTTTTTTCTGTCTCATTTTCTTTTTGAGGCATGAGTGAACAGGCCAAAACAGAGCTGTCATGTGGAGAGTATGGCAGGGGCTCCCCCTGGTACCCCCTGAGAAAGTGGTGGCAGTCTAGTCGACTTTTTAATCAAGATGTTGGCCTACCACCTTTCCTAGAGCCATGGGACCCTCGGTGGAAGGATGTGGATGGGCTCCAGAGGAGTTTGGCAGCCTGCTTCTGGCCAGGGTACATACCCCCTCCTCTGTTTGTACCCTACATCTCTGGGTCGATGCATCATCCAGACCAGACGAGTAGTAAGGAGCAGTACAAGTGGAGGGTCAGTCTGGACGTTGCTCACTTCTCCCCCTCTGAGATCTCTCTCAGCTTCAGAGATGGATTCCTGGAGGTCGAAGGTACAGAACATTAACTTAGAGCTCCGTTAATTAAACAGCCCAAAAAGTTCACTTTATTATACATCCCTAATTACTTTTACACACAGGATAGTTTCCACTCTTAATTAAGTATTAATATTCTTATCTATCTAATATTATTATCTCAAAAGTAAAAGAGTTATCTAAATAGACTTCTCTCACAGTTCACAGAACAAGTCTCTTAAAACGAAACAGGGATGGAAAGGAAACTGAATGTAACAAAATTAGAAAGCTGCTTAAATAATTTGCTCGGGGAAATCACAGCTCTGTGGCAGAAATTAATTTCTGTGTTGAGTGGTTTCTCTGTGTTTCCTTTTTCCTCTGTGCGTCCTCACATCCTGCCCCATAAACGCTAATCCATCCCCAGGGAAACACCAGGAGAGGCCAGATGAGCATGGATTTATTGGCAGGTGTTTTACAAGGAAATACAGGTATGCAAAGTAAACACTGATGATAACCTGCAGATGATGGAATATCTACAGTTTCAGTCATTTTAAATATCACACAGCAGCCAAGAATGCAGCACTTTTTTCTGTTTTTGACAGTATCCAATCTCTAAAATGTTCACTGAGCTGAGAAATTAGATATTATGTACATCAGTTTCAGTATTAGAAAACACTGGCACTTTATATGTAGAGTATTTAAAAACATGATCACGTCTTTTTCAGGCTCCCAGCTGAGATTGATGCTACAAAAATTGTATCTACACTTTCTGTTGATGGCATCCTGAATGTGGAAGCTCCAGTTCCTGAAAACCTTGTTCCCACTGCCACCATCATTCCCATAAAGGTGAGGTGTTTGAAATTTTGCTGAATTTCCTTTTTTTATTATTGATACACTTACATTAATGTCTGGTTAATGGAAATCTTTGGCCAACTGGTTAGTTTAGCATGGCATAAAGACTGGAAACAAGGGCAAACAGCTAGCTTGGCTCTGTCTGAAAGTTCAAAATCAAGCTCCCAGTACCTCTGAAGCTTGCAAATCATCATATTATATCTCATTTGTTTAATTAGTAAACAAACAAAATGTGCTCCTAGCTGTGGAAGCTGATCTTTGTGGGCACATAGCCCCTGAAACTTCAAATTTTTAAACTTTGTTTTGGTTTGGTTTTTGATTAAACATTAAATTTCTTACTTGTAATTAAAGAGTTTAAATTTTGTTACCATTCTTACCATTGTTACCATTGTTAAGAGCCAGGAGAGCAGGGCTTTGTGCTAAGCCAAGCTTACCAGCTACTGGCTGTAGCTCTACAAGCTAGCACTTGCCAAACAGAAATGAGAGGTTTGTCAATCTTTGCATCTCTTAGCATAAAAACACGTTTCTCAAAATGTCAACCATTCATTTAAACTGATTTTCAAACACATTCTGAACAATATCTGCTGATTGCATTCAATTCAATATCCCTCTTGAGTTTCCACTTATGAAAAGATTGACACACAAATTCAGTATAGAAGTGGTGCCTGAAAGTGGAGCTAGCAGACCTTTAATCATTACTGTTCATTTCAATTCCCCACTGACATTTTTAAATATTCATGCACAAGTGCAGGTGGAGCTGGAGGCCTCAGAAGAAAAACAGGAGAAAGAAAAAGCCCCTGATACAGAACCAGAGTCAGAGACGCCAGATATTCCCCCTGCAGAGGCTGAAGGGCAAGAGTCTCCACTAGAGGTCCATGGAGATCAGGCGCAACTTGGCGGTGCCACAGCTGGGCTTCAGCAGCATGAAGAGAGGAGGGAACAGGAGGAGGAGACCCATGAAAAGCCAGCTGGAGAGTCCCACCCTTCAGTGCCTGCAGATGGAGAAGGCACAGAGAGTCTTGAGGATTCTTCTATGCACCAAGAAACCCTGGAAAGCCAAGAAAGCCCAAGCACAGATATGTCCAAACTGGCAGAACACAAAGAACTAGCCATGGAAGGAGAGATCCAGGTAACAACAGGCTCAGAGGAGGCTGCTGAGGAGATCACCCAGGCTGAGGAGCTGGAGCCGGGCATGGGTCCACAGTGTGAGGTCCTGAGCCAGAAGTTGGAGGATCCCAATATTACGCAAAAATGCACTGAGTAGGAACACAGATGCTGCCAAAATATTGCACAACCCACCAACTGACAAAGTACTCAAACAACCTGCAAAGCTTGCCTTGCACCAGATGCATTTTAGTCTATAGATACAACCATAAAGCAATACTGTCTTTGGAGTTCCAATAAAGCAACAGCATGTGAAAATGTTAAATACTGTGTTGTTTTTTTTATGATTTTTGCATGCTTTTACTTCCCCCTTATATAAAAATGAGTTTAAAGCAATACATGTATTAATTTTGAAACTGTTAATGAATCAAGCTCATAAACATAATATCCACCCCTGAAAATATGTGTGGGAAATTAAAAAAGAGATTAATTATCATGCTGTAAGAGCTGAGAGGTTTTGACATTAATCAGATACTATATGTTTGCACAGCTGTGCATTAGTCACTTCCACATGAGTAACTTGCCAAAGGAGAAACTGGCGTGACTCCAATTATACTGTTACCATGGCAGCACAAGTCCACACATATCATCTAATACCAATAAATACAACAGTTTATGTGAGCTGCACATCACACAAAGCGGCGCCTTTGCAAAGCCAAAACTGTGGAGGCCTTTTGTTGCTTCCACAGTGAGGCTCCAGTTCGGAAACTTTTTAAATTCAAACATCATCCCTTTTGATTCCAATACACAGAGAAGATTACATTATTTTGCATCACACAACGTGCAATGGAACTGGCCCAATTTTTGCACTTTTGCATACAAAGGCTCTGGCAGTACTGCCTCCGTGCGTTTGGCCCATTCTGCAGCATACAGCAGTGCCAATCTCACCCAGCACTAAGCCCTTTGCTAATCTGCTGCCCAATTCCTACTGTTATCCAACAATAACACCACAGGCTCCCTGGATCCCTGGAACCAGGCCTGTGAGTGGCACAGTTCTCAATAAAAGACACAGATGTTAAGACACACTGAGAGATTGGCTGGACATTTTTATTGCATCAGCCAATACAAAGACATCAACAGAAAAGGAGGCAGGAAACAAACATCTTTGGCAAAAAAAAGTGAGTCTGTCCACTCCAACAATCATGCAGTCATCTTTCTGAACGCTTGAATACAAAAGAAAAATGAAAACCATATTGCAAGACCTGAAACACTTCAGATTAATATTGGCATGAATTAGTACATATTTAATTATATTTACAATACACTTTGGTAGAATACAATATTAATGCACACAATTCACCCTCTACTAAAACCAAAAAGGGTAACCTACTTTCGTTTCTTGTCAGTTTAAGTGACATTCATTAACTCAGAACATAAACAGTTGTGGATCAGAAAGAATTAAGGCACTTATGCAGCTGAAGGCATGTTTGTCATTTAGTTTAGACCAAATAAATCACATATGATATGTTTGATACAAAGAGATTGTTATACTCAATTAACTGCTTAGTAACATATAAATATAAATATAGATTTGATCTCGGTAAGTTCACACATATTGTCATTTTAACTTACTAGTTATTGAGAATATTCTGACTTGTATGTATTAGTGGCCCAACAGTTCCTGCATAATCTCATACAGAAATATTATATTAGAGCCGCACAAGGGACGTTAACACACTGAGGGTTGTAGAAACTGTCACTTTTTATGCTATTGTGATCTTAAGCACCCAAAATCTAGTTAGTTCGTCATTAAATCATTAATATCATATATCATCAAATTTTTTAAAATGAACAACCAGTGGTCTCTAATAAATCCTGAATATTTCAAAAACTCTTCTAACCATGTGGCTGAAAACATATCTTTCATCTGCAACAAACTAGAAGAACTTCCTTGTTTCTGTATTTCCCCTTTAGGTAGTCAGAAATCAATGTATGTGCTCTTCATGCACAATATAGGAAAAAGTGTGTTTATGTTTAAGCATAATATAATATAAATGTTAATGTACTGTTAAAATATTTTACGTTCAAATCTTATAAATTGATTCAGATGGTGTGTAATTTATGGCAGCCATCTTTGTTTCGATTAGGACGCTGTGCATAGGGAAAGACTTTAAAAAAATAAAATCATATTACCAAGCATTTATTTGTAATACAATTGGATACTGAACTCTATGACCCAGTTTTGTCTTGTGCAGCTTTAAAAGGAATATCAAACAGAACCTCTAATTTCCTTATAATTCCAGGTGTCTAATGACATGAAGCTGTAGGCCACACATGCCATGGTAAAAGAAATCAATTGGGCCAAATGGATTGTTATGTTAGTGTGAAGATGGGGGTTTTAGATCATGGAGGTTAGGCCATAGGGGCCTCTTGGGGCTTGGGGGCCTCCACCTCCAGTGTCTCGCCACCCTGGGATCCCTCGCTGCTGAACAGGTAATATGGAGGTGTCTGGCGAGCTTCGATGATGAGGACTCCCTCAGGGGACAAGGAGGCAAAAACAGTCAGAGGGTCCACATCAATCGGGATCCTAATGAGACAGAGAAGAGAGGTGAGGTAGTATATGAGTGTATTTTTTTTTTTTTAATGTGAGGATAGAAGTTTAGATGTTAAGAGCAGCAGAAGTTTACTCGGTGGAAAATCTGTAAGCTGCTGTTTGCATCCAGCATCTTTAAAAGCACGAGTGGGAGGAACAAAATAAGAAGAGCAGTGCTGAGAAACAGCCTAGGGAAACAGTTCAGTTACTGCTTGAAGGTCAAACTAAACTCTGTGACATTTTCCTCCATAACAGCTGCTGTAAAGTATTGCTAAATGCTGGAATTTTTATTGACACTTTGTCAATGCCCAACAGCCTGCAGTTAGATGACTTAAGAAATGTGTGTCTGCAGGAGAAGGAAAAAAAGATTCTTGGCTCAGGATTTTGACTGTTATTAAAAACATTCAGTCTGTCCTCCTTGGCTAGCACTCACTCTAGACTCACAAAAACCATCTTAAACCTCAGGTAAACTAAAAGGCATCGAGAGTTGTCATTAAAAATCCTGCAGCTCTGGGACAAAGAAAGCAAGAGAAAACACATGGTGGATGCAGGTGTAGGTTTGCAAAAACAAAATCTGATTCCAATTAATGAGAGTGTGTCTGCAGAAGTTTAACACCTGTATATTTCATCAGTTTATTCTTTTCTAACCTGCTGCTCACATCTGTCATATAGGTACCAGCTAATTATATGTCAAGCATGTTTTTGAATCTTCTTTGACATTTCTTTTGCCAAAAATGATATATTTTCCAGAGCACAGTGGGATAATTGGCTCCCAAAACTTGCAGGAAGATACAAGTGCAGATAGCTGCAGTTTGGATTTACTTACATAACTGTGTATAGACGCTTAAGGAACACTTAGGTTTAATTTTAGGTTTATGCAAAGCTTTTTTAAAAAAATAAAAAACCAAAAAGCATTACATGTTCTTCTGGAATGAAAGTATTTCATAACTTGCTTTGGAGGCAAACGCAGAGATCCAGGCGAACTCTTTTCTTAGACAGTGTGGCCAAATATGGGTATTGTAGGTTTTCTGTGAGAGCAGCCAAGTGTCTTTGGGAGTTAATATAAACATCAGGCTGCACTGCTCAGACAAAGGGAGAGTGTGGATTTAGCCCCCATTTAATTAGAGAGGACCTTCAACTGGCTTCCCACTCTGCTGAGAAATTCAAGTGAGATCAGACAGGACTGAAAACTTCACCTCACAGAAGCAGACTGACAGGAAGGTTAAATCAGGTCTGTTTTTGCGGACAAATATCACATGAAGTGTTTCACAGAGCTTCAGGTGCAGCTAAACCTTCTCATGACCCAGCCTAGGTTCAAAAAGAAGATAAGGACCCCCTCCCACAATTACACACCCCAAAGAAGTGGATTAAACTAGAGATTCACCCTCCTTAAATGGATAAGGATGGAATTGGAGCCATTGGTTGGAAAAAGGCAATTACAAAAAATAAGAGAAAGTTGGAACAATAAAAGAAACACAGACTCCAACAGCAGGATTATAGCGAATCCAATTTAGATAGAACAAGAACAATACAATATGTCCGAAGAGATAAGTTGCAGAAAATAGGTTCACGAAACTGTCTTCACATTGTACCAAAGCTTAAGGCACTCAGGTATGGGTTTGGGTGGGGGTGGGTGGATGGGGAACATGAATGTGTGCACCTAATCATGACAATTTACCCAACAGTTTCTGAGATTTTATTTTAGTCAAAATCACAAATCTGAACAATAAACATAAACCACACAGTGGTACCAGAGAAAAAGTAAGGGAATCACAATAGTCAGAGGGATTAATCCTCTGGGAAGCATAAATGTGTTTGGGCCAATCCAGATGCTAAGTTATGATATATCGCTAAAAATATGCTAAATATTTAATTCTGCTGAAGTACCAAATAACACCTTATGGCGGCATGGGAAGGGGCTATAAATGTTGAAAAAAAAAGGTTGTGAAAATGTATCACTAATAACTACCAACATCAATCCAGATTTAATCATTACGTTTCACCCTCCAGGAGCCACAAATATCCATGCACGCTTTCTAGGCATCATTCATTAGTTGTTGATATATTTCATTCTTCAAAATGGGGGATCATCCAACTGACTGTCATTGCCCTCCACACAGCCGCACCACTAGCAGGGATAATAATTTATCCTGTTGGTCAGTGCAATTTAATTTTTGCCAATATAATGAGTAAAAACATGAATTAGTACTAGAATATGAAGTTGGTGTAAGTCAGTATTGATGTTAAATGCTTTCTTATCAATTCCCCTCCAGCCACACATGCAGGTCTACACATGACAGTATCTATGTCTCCGCCCAATCTTCCCTTAAGGAGCCAATTGCTGCGAAGCAAAGTTCCTTCTTCAGACAAAGTCAAATCACTCAGCTGACTCATTATGTGGAACTCCGGCAGAAACCTTATCTTTCCAGCTTGGGGAGTTTATTTACCCCTGGCAAACGCATGTTTTATCGCACACATTGATTTTGTACAGCTGCCAAAAACCTGTCCAATACATTTTTCCCCCTGAAGACATACTGAAGCAGAGAGGGACCAGACAGTGAGACCTCACAAGGTGACTATGTGTCTATGGAGTGTGTGTAGCATGTAAAACATATGAGCCGTATGCTCCTTTCGCACACACCCAGACCCAGTGCACATTTCAGTCCAGTTTATTCATGTGTCTCGTGAGAAAAAGAAGCAGAACAAAACATTCTTGAATAACAAACCACTATCTCATACAAACAGATTGGAGTTATTGTATGACAACTGAGCTACACGACCTGGGCTTTTTAAGCTACCTTTGCCCACAGAGCAGTCTCAGCGACAACAAATTTGGTTAATAACTGACTATTTCTCCCTTGTTTGAGTGTTTAACACAAAAACCCAGCCTGTTGTGCTGTCCCATCAGTGGACTCTGTCAATAATTTATGTCGCTGTTGATATTTTGCTGATCATACTTTCACACTTTCATTTGAGCACTTCAGCCAATGACTTACAAACAAACAATCTGCCAGGTATTTTATCAAGTAATCAGTGACACTTTTCTTTAAAATATCCAAAAAAGGCAGGTTATTAAATTTTAAGGAGACATCTTTAAACTATTTGTTTTTGTCTGACTAATAGGCCAAAATCCAAAGGTATTTAAGCTACTGTCCCCACATATGATAACAGAAATCATGCATATCCTCACAACTTTAAAGCTCAAACTAGAGAATGTCTGGCATTTTGTTTGAAAATGTATTTTAAAAAGTTTTAAGTTATCTTCTTACATTTGAGAGTTTTTATAGTATAGTATTGCCATTTTAACATATGCACAGGTACGGAGGGTAATAAAGGCAGCATTAAGGGTCAACAGTCCTAAAAATGCAACATGTGGCTGCATTGCATCTATTTATATTAAGTGAATCTCCTAAAATTGCCTTTATTATGGGACAGATTGGAAGTATTCATATCTTGCTGCCTTTTTCTTGTTGCTGGTTATTAATATGCATGATGGTTTTTACCAGTGTTAAAAACACATTGCTGCCTTTTAAAAAGCTGTTATACAAGTAGGCTTTAATGCACTAATTACCATAAAAAACAGATTGAAAAAGTAGCAGTGCTCTAATTAAAAGTCATATAAACGAGTATTATAACTTCTCTGTACTATATCTATTTCTTGCTTCCATATAACCAGAGTACTGGGGTATTGAGGTCAGTTATTTATATATGACCCTCATCCCCAAGCCCCCCCTTCTCCCCTATATATTCAGTGTGTCAGCTCTTTGCTTAAGAGCTCTGGCCTGATCTGGGGGCATTTCAATTAGAATGACTGTGATATGAATAGTGGGGGGATAGCACAACTGCTTACTAATTATCCAACAGGAAATTAGTAGGACTGGAGTGACGCGCCAGCGAGACGTCGATTCGCACCAGCGATTAGCGCCACTGTTTGAAGTCTTCCCACTACTCCAATTAAAGGAGCAGAAACGAGCCGTGCAGGTTGTGGAAACTTCTGTGGTCTGTTTGGCTTGGATGAATTACAATATGATAAGTCTACAATATGTAAGACATCTGTGCCGCCCTGCTCTACACAGCAGCCTCTCCATGCAGTGTCTGCTTCAGTGTTAGTGAGAAAGTGGTGCTTTTGATTCAAAGCTACAATGACTCTGGAACAGCTGTTCAAAACTGCATTAAGCAAGCAAGAGGTTTGGCCTCATATATTACTTACATATTCTTAAGAGATAAACACAGAGGCTTTTATGTTACAATCAATACTAGGTCAAAACTGAATATATGGCTGTGCTCCATATGATCAACGTATCATGTTTAATTGTAAATAAGTATTCTGGTTAGCTGTTAACTTCACTGCCCTTTCATCTGTTTCCATCTGAAGAGCTCTCTTGTTTTTTTCTGACTCACTCATTTTGTCAGACTGATTGACATTTAGCATGTTTTTTCTGTGTGCTCCCTCTATAATACTTCTCAGCACGTGGAGAGCTGTTTTATCTCCTACTCTGATCAATGCTGGACTGAAACAATGTTGTTAGATATGAAAGATCGCTAAGAGTTGATCTAAATAATTAGAAACTTCTACCGTTGTCATTGTAATCAATGTCCAAACCAGGTGGGTAGGAGACACTTCTTGCTTGAATTTAAGAGGCAAAAGACTATTAAAAGCAAGACATTGAGCTCCTCTGTGGTGTTTAGGTAGACTCAAAACCCACACACATAAACATGTTTCCTTCTGCAGTCCAACCAATAAATGATCATCATTATTTTAGAAATCCTTGATCCATTTCATGTCTCTATGTTGAGACGGACTCAATTCACTGGGTGGTATGCACTTGAATTTTGAGAATTGTTTCTGATTAGTTGTTTTTTTTTAATCGAACCATCTTTTGTCTAGATTTAGGCAATAAGACTGCTATTTCTATAAATGGTCAACCATGTGGCAATGCCAGTGACCATGCCATCAGACAAGAATGACTTTCATTGCTGGAAACTCAACAAAATTTTCCTGGTGAAATCAAAAACTTTAACATGTATAGTGTAAAGCTTTTTATCAGCAGTTAAAATATTGTCAACATGGAAATATGGGAGGTAAATGAAACTGCAATCAGTCATATAAAATAAAGTTTTGAAAAAAAAAACAGTTCAGGAAAGTTTTGGAAAATTCTATAATCAGAAATTGATTAAATGCAATAAGTTAAATTACTTGGACAATTTAATTTACAAAGTATTAATGCTAGTGTTTTCATTTTCAATGTAACTTTTCCAAAACTGATGAACACATCTGTTTGGTCATATGTGGTAATAATATGATGAAACTGGAGTGTTTTGTGTCAATACTGTCCAGAGAGACAGAGTGGAAAACAAAATATTTGGTATATAGAATCATCACTGTCATACAGAGTTCACTGAAACAATACTCACTGTATCTTCTTTGTGAAATTCTTTGTCACAATGCCTCCTTCTTCCTGCTTCTCTTCATGTTTTCCTGGTAGGAAAAACAACAATTCAGCAAATAAGTGATTGAGTCACTTAAATAACTTATTGAGTTCAATGTTGTGCAATATTTAAGCGAGGTCATTGAACATTGAGTGTATGAACATATAGGGCCTTTTTACCAGCTTCAGTTTGGACCCAGAGCTGATGACACTGAGTTCAACACACATTTCATTTGGCACACACAGTTTTCCATTACTTAATCCCAGCAGTGTTCCTGCTTTGGGTCCTCTGGGTGGGTTACAGTGAACAAGGACATGGCAATTCTTTTAAGCATTATTCTCCCAACATAAGACACTCAGACATGTTGAAGTTTGGGTGAACTGCTACGCCTGGAAAGTCCCCCTCCACCCCCTCCTCCTCTGTTTAAGGACGGTCCATCTCTTGGGCCTGCTAGCAGCTGCTCTGGGGCTGTTAAATATCACTCCTGCCACCAACAGCGCAGCCTACCCCACCCCTCAACCCCCTTCCGCACTCCAGACTCGACTATGTGCTACCTTATACCCCCGCAGTGACGTCTCTGCCTGCCGAAAGTGCTGGACTCCACCAGAGGTTGAGGGTGGAATAAAAACTCCAGAGAGAACTGTGCTAAGATCATCAGTGAAGTCATGAGATCACTATTTAAATGGCGTCATGACTTGAGTCTTAAAACTGGTCCCCTGATTGTCTCCCTGAGATATTTCATGAATAATGGAGGTTTGGTAAGAGAGAAGTCAAACAAGGCGCTGCCTCTCCTTGACAGAGATGCCAAAAATTCCAGGTGTCATATGCAATGCTGTATGTTCTGGGAGGAGAGTTTATCATCATGGACAATGTTTTCAAATGTTTGTCTGCCTGTACTGGTATCTAGGACAGGACTCTAGCTGCAGAGGTGGAAATTATTGATCACTTTGCTGCTAAGGTCAGTTCAAAGAATCATAGTCACTACTTATGTAATTTGTTAGTTTATGTTATAGGCTGCACTAGTTATTATTTGGAATTAATGAAGTATTAAGTGTGTATCGTCGAAAGTTGTTGCCAGCAGTGATGAACACACAATCACAAGCAAGGTCCCCTAATCTTTACAAAGCATATTAGAGTTTTTCCTGATCATTGTTATAGCTTTATGATCACAAAAAAAAGTTAATTCACTCTCACCAGCCCCAGTCTAAATAAATAGTTGTAGGGATGATGTGTTTTTATAGGCAAACCCAGAGGTCAACATCAGCCTTACTGGAAATGTCACAAAAAGCGAAACTTGGGTTTCAGGTCAGTGCAAAAATCCTGAAAAGTGACAGTACTCTTCCTACTCTGACCTGAGGAGGCAGCATATGCTTACAAGTGGTCTGGTTTGCTGTCATTAGATAAAAGAAAATGGCTACCAGTGCAACACAAAAACAACAATATGTGTAGGTTCACAACAAGCACACCTACAATGCAAGTGACCCTTGCCTTGACTCATCCAAGAGATAAACCATGAAGCATTTAACATTCAAAGAGTTGAATATTTTCCTCAGAAGTGAGCGGAGACCTAAAACTGAGCTCAAAGTTGAAAAATGGACTTAAATTTGCTACAAATTACAGATATGTTGCTTTGCATCTGGTGATGTCAGAGTTACCTTTACAGGAACAGGGGCTGCAAATTAGCCTTAGCTTGTTACCATGTGTACAATACATCTGCTGCAGCAGGGGAAAAATATGA
>JAPZDZ010000022.1:9486166-9503370 GCA_029783805.1 Acanthurus tennentii
TTTCTCAGTCATTGTGGTCTCCATAGACAGATATCCAAACAGCAGTAAAGATGATTTAGTGTCGACCTGGCAGTCTTAGCAACAGGCCAGCTGTGATTTCTCTCAGTGCTCCTGAAGGCCAGTACAATGACTTTAGTTGACTTTCTGACAGAATGATTCAACACTTCATAAATGCTCCCTTTGTTTTCCTGCCACTGTTGCTGCTAGGCTGATCAAATTTATCTGCCACCTCGCAAATTCACTTGCATTCAGACATGGTGGGTAGTAATGCCCGGCCCTGAAGATTACTGAAAAATGATAGATGGAAAATGTCTTAATTATTACTCTAGAAACATATGATGCTGTAAGCACATATGTTTCTTGGCAAATGTTTTTTTTTTATCTCCACTCTACTTCATTTGCAGTGAAGTCAGGGTATTTTTTTCGTATGTTTAATTTTTTTTAAGATGTTTAAAAAATGTATTATTTTTTATACTTTAATTTGCACTGCCCATTTTTTTTCCTCCTTTCTCGCTGTTTTTATTCTCATGAACCATAACATTGGAATAAATTTCTTGTATGTGAAAATCTACTTGAAATTAAACATTATCCTTATTTATCTGGCTCTACACCACTAAATGTAAGTGTCAAAATGTTTTGGTTTTTTTTTGGAATGTGTATTTTGGTGATTTTTCTCCTCAACATGAGACTTTAATAGCTCATGTTCACAGCTTTAAAGCACTAATTTAGCACCTAAAATAATCACACCAGTGCAGCAGCTTATTAACAGCAGCAGTAATACCTGATTGCATTGAGTGGAAACTTACAGAGGATATGTTTATCTTCTATTTTTATTTATCTAATATCAAAAAAGTTTTGTGCACACTTTTCTCTGTGTGTTTAATGCCAAGAACTCCCTCTATAAAAATCTTTTTTCCTACAATCTTTGCAGACAAATAACCCTAACAGAATGAGTGGGGCAAAATAATCCACATGACTCATCACTGGCATCGCACAACTGCACATAAATGCATCCTGATTGATCGTGACACACATAAGCAAGATTATCTGGGAGCCAAATGTCCCATACGAGATGATCCCATCACAACAGGATGATGAAATCCTATCCAGACGGGTACAAAGCACAAAACAGATTGCATGCCAGTGAGCTTCACTGAAGGAAAGACTGCTGACAGTGTGAGATAGATCTGTGATACATCCCATCCAGCAAGTGCACATAGCTGACTTCATAGTAGGTTATGTCAGGGAACACTTCCTGTTTAGCCTCTGAGTTCTGCATGCCTATTGGCTGTTGACCCAGGAACAGGTTTATCCTATGTATAAGATAAGGACAGAGCTGTAGAGATTTTTTAGCATTGACAAAGTTATCCAGCAACTTAGTTTAACAATATCATTCTGTAAAGTACTTAATATATACAGATTTTTTTTAATGTCTGCAAACCAAAACTTCTCCACATTGCCGATCCCCTGTACTCACATTTATGATCCAGTGCACCTGTCTTTGAGACTTTTAGAGTTGAAAAGTTTTTAAGTAGGTTTTTATAATGACCAAAATCCTTAAAATGGCCAGTGCCTCCTAAATAGTTGCTACTAAAAATAGAGCTGGATCCTTCAAACGATTTAGAAGTCAGTCAAAGCATCTTTTCAGACTTTACGTCAAGAATGCCAACATCTTAAAAGCCCCTTTTTAGTTTAAAATGCTGGATTTCTGTTGGAAATTGGTAGCCCTGCCTAAGATCATTGAAGTAAGGTTACTTAAGTAACTTGATTAGCCTTGAAAAAGCCCACTAGAACCAAACAAGACATTATGCAATTGTTTTGCATCTCAATAAACTGTAAAGACCATGTCATTTAAAAAATATTGCCCTTTCAAAGACAACACTAGTGCACCTGTACCCCTCAGAAAAAGGTTAATAAAAAGTTTTTCAAACAGATTTCCTCAACATGAATGTAAATGACAAGACAAGGACAAAGTATATTCTTGGGGGTGCCAAGAACTTTCAGAAACTTCTATCATCAACTTCCTTCTAACCCAGGGACAATGAACCTGAAACTTGTTTTATTTAGCCTCTCTCAGTTGTTAAATAGACTTCAGTGCTGTTCGTGGAAGCCAGACATTTTGTGTTTCAAACACACGTACTTGTGCCCTTTCTTTTAAAGTGTAAATTCTTCATTACAAAGAAAAGAAACATGTCAAATTCCATCTGTTGACCGGCTTGATTGTTGTCCAGCGGTCCACTTCATTCCTTCTTTGAAAATAACTGATGTGGAAAAGGAGATGAAGGCTTTTGAAGTGCCATGGGCTCATTGAGTGAACCTTTCAAGTACAGACGGACTTAAATTCATAAAGAGCAAAGAGGAAGAGTGTGAGTGAGTGTGTAGGATGATACACAGTAACAGAGAGAAATGCAAGAAGATGCTTATGGCTGTAGCTCACTAAGGCAGCCCCACCTCGGCTTTGATAATGAGGATGAAAACATACTTTAATGGGAAAACTGGGAAGGGTGTCTGGTGTTAGTTAAATCAGAACTGATATGAATTTCACGAAGGAGTGATGGAGTGTTTAGAAATAAGGGAGAGGAAGGAGCAGGCATGAAGACACGAGGGAAAAATAGAAGGGTGGATGCAGATACACTGGACTTTGCAACTTATCTGGATCCTGGTCATCGAGACAAAAGCTAACAGTCATGAAATCGCTTTTAAATTGTCAAAACAGTCTCTACAATGAGCTGCAGAAACCTGTCCACGCTTTTATTCCCAGTGGGACAGATTTGTGTGTCACCCTGTTTACAGAAACATCCATAAAACACCTGGATCAAGTGAAGCTTTGCAGAAAGCAGCTGCCGTAGTTTTGACCAGACAAAGAAAGTCACACAATATAACACCTTTGCTGAGGTCATTACAAAGGCTCCCAGTTAATTTTAGAATTGATTTCATTTTAAAATCTTTAATAAAAGATTTTTATGGTCTTACATGGTTGGTCAACCCAATATCCATCAGACAAATTTGTGAGCTATAAACCAGCTTTGCCCTTCAGGTCCTCTTACAGACTGTCCGGTTTCTCTCGAGTCTAAACAATAACTGATGAAACTGCCTTTAGTTTTAAAGCCCAAAGCTGCTGGAACATCCTACTGATTCATGTTTGTTTTTTAAACTAAACTGATAATATAACATTTTCAATTGTGCTTTTCAGTGGTCTGGTTTACTGGTTTCATTAGTCCACTTTGTTTCATTTTAACTTCTTTTATTGATTTTAACTTAGGTGTCTTATTATTTCTCACTAGTCAACAGTTTGTCTTAATTATTATTTCATTTAATCATGTTTTATTTGTCCTTTTTTAACAGTTTAAATGCTCATATCTTGTTGTTTTCACTGGTTGCTGAATTATTTTATTTTCTGTATGGCTTTTAAGTCACATGTATTATTTATGTGTTTGTTATAATTGTGTTTACTTATGTCTAAAGTTTTATCTTTATGTTCTCCACACAGTTTTTGTAACTGCACCTTCGAGGGCCGCTCACTCTCTGGTTGCACATTTTGTTTCCACCTGGAATTAATTTTGCCACAAAGATAAAGTTTTGCTTGCTTTATCACAGCAATTAAAGCAACACAGCTTGGTAAAATGTAAGGCAGTTTCTTTTAGCTATTTACCATTTCATTGTTTTTGTTCAGTCAACCTGCTATAGAGTCAAACCTCAGGGTCTTTTGCTTGATCCTCTATGGTGGCAATTATTATTCTTACCAGCACTTCTCCCCATGTAAGAGACTTTTGGTAGAACAGCAAAAACATCCTTTCTTTTCGCAGATTTACTTGGAAAAAAAAATATTTCATTACTTGGACTCATTTTGCTAAGAGCTAGTTAATAGTTTGGAGCTGAAACAATTATTGGTTGCTTGAATTACAGAAAATTATCAGAAAGTAGTTTGATAATTTATTCCACATTTCTAAATTTAAAAATTGTTTTTTAAAGGAGTAAACCCTAACTCTGACAGGATCACACTCACCTTTATTTATCATTTTTAAATAGGACATGCTGTTGTGTCAACCAATCATGTTCACTGATTTCTTTTTCACTGGATAACTTAAAAACAAAATGGACAAAAACTTAATTATTGAGATTAACGGCTTTCACATTGTCCACCACATAACCTAAATCAGTTACCAGGACTTGGATAAAATACAATAAAACAATGCACAGAAATCAAATGACGTTCTCAGTGAAATCACAACCTGCAGGCTTCAGGCTGATTAGAGCTACATTTGAATGCGTGAATAAACGGTAAATCTAAAAAAAGTGCTTTGAAATGAAATTATTCAAAAATTTTCTATTGAGAAGAAATGGGCCGAGCAGAATATGTTCAATTGTCCACAAATGGAGGGTAATCTTGGGCAATTCATGTCAAAATTCAAGGAAATGTCCCTTTATGTTCCACAAACAGCAGGTCGGGCTACCAGGTGAGTGTGATCAGAACTGATCCAGACAGTGACAAACTGCATTCCTGCCTGATGTATGCGACCACAGAGCTCTGGAGACTCTGTGTCGGTCTCATTGGATGCAGAAGTCTGTCCTGCTATAATAAATGGCCCTGCTTGGTGTAGTCGGCAGTTTGGGAGCATTAGGAACTGAAATGCATTAGGGCTGATTAGACAGACCGAGCCAAAGTACCCTCTCCTGGTAATGAGAACGCTTTGTCACTCATTAACACCTCTACCATTCTGGCCTTGTAGAAAGAGAGCACAAGGCAAGCATTTGCATTTTTTCTTGCCAGCAGAAACTGTTTCTTTTGATGAGGTGCAGAGAATGAAAGGCAGAATCAGAGAGCAGTCAATTGCCAGCTACACTGGGAATGGTGATTGCCCAAAACAATGGCGTATGAAAAAAAAGGGATTTGGGAACATCTGATGAGAATATGTTCAATGCTTGATGCAGCCTGTTTTCCCAGATATGTTGCTTTTTTTCACAGCCACAGTCATGCATGAATAACATAAATGTATACATGTAAATACATCCTAGATATGCGATTACATAAAAACACATTGCTTGCTTGGTGTTAGGCTTTATGTGTCGTATTATGTTAAATGCAGTCATGATCAAGTGGATTTCTTCTCTCTGGGTTTCAAGTAGAGGTTCATCATTGCTTGAGCAGAACTCAATGAAAAATGGTTATTTTTTTCTAGTGATCTAGGTTTGATTACAACTACTTTTTGAAACTCACTCTTTGTAGCTAACATACTGTTTCTATAAAGAAACCGGCATCTGTGGTTTGTGGATTCATGTCGTATCTGCTTCTGACAGCAGACTTTTCTCAAGCAGTGACTTATAGTGCTTTGTTATCAGAGACAAAGAATTTGGTAAGAAACCCATCCATTATTCACCTTTTTCCAAATTAAATAATATAATATGAAAATTTCCATATTTATATTTTATTCTAACTCACATTGGATCCATTAAGAACTTGCTTAAAGCCAGTGAGCCTCGGTGGCTGTGATGCATCTGTGCTGCTGCAGAAGCTCAATCACAGCTGGATGTAGCTGCTGTTTTGTCCCCTCAGTCTCTCCTCAGGCTGACCTTTTGGGCAAAGTTGATAAACAGTTTTCTTGCAGGGATTATTACTCTTGACTTGGCTCTTCAGCATCGCTACCATCAAGTCTGCTAACACTCCCTGCATCTAAATCTCATCCTAAACAATGTATTTTTTCAACTGCCCTCTGTTTGCTAGTTAGTTTAGTTGTTTTTGTTATTTTATTGGATGTGTTTGATTATTTGTTTGTCTGTTTTTGTGTGTATGTATGTTGTGTTTCTTTTTGTGTGGATGTATGTGTGAATGCATGTTTTTGTGTATGTCTGTGACTGTCTGTCTTTCAGTCTATGCTTGATTTTGTTTTCTTGCACTAGGTGCTGTTATTAATGCTGATTTTGTCCAGTCATTTTTTTTCCACACTTCACACAGCACTGTATTTTTGCCTGAAAAGATATGAATTAACTTATGTCATGATATTTGAAAATAATCTACCAGGGATGGTGTCTTGAATTCAGCATTTTCAGACTGCATGTTCTTCTCTTACACAAGGATTCTGGATGAATGTGCTACATTTCCAAAAAAGTTAAGTTTTCCTTTAAAATAAGATATAAACATGGAAGAAAATGAGCAAAAATATAACACTCATTTGTGTATTGTGTCATAGTACTATGACTATATTTAAAAGAAGGTGTGATACAAACAAAGTACAAACAAAGCATGTAGCAGAGCCCACAGTGACCGCTGTGAAAAGGCCCTCTCCTAAAGCAGTGCCTCATTCATTCATTCGAGGTAACTGAAGAAACATGGAGGTGCAACACGGTCGACTCACTCTCTCTGTACATATAAAAAGTCTCATTCTACAGTAGTGAAAACTGTTTTATTTTTTTATTTTCCCTATTTCCAGGTGATTATACACTTATAAAAACATTTAATTTGAACATTATATTCCATTTCTGCTATATTCTGCCAACAGATTACCTGAATCCTACACACTAGACCCTTAAGGAACAAAACCAGTCGAGTGTGCTGTGTATTCTTTACTGAGGACATGTCCTCTGCTTCCTTTGTACTTGAGTTTCAAATGACTTTGAATATCTCTCCGCTACATAGCATTACTGAAAAAAGAAGCCATCGTTGTAAGTTCAGCTCATAGGAAAGAGCTCTCAGTTTCAAGGATACAAAAACAGTTTAAATCTTTTCTCTATCAGATGTCTTTTTTTTACAAAAATAAAACCAGAAAAAAATTATCAGAAGCACGCATGTGTGCATGTTCTCTGTGCTCGCATGAAATTCAAAAACAAAGAAGCAGCCGCCGCGTAAAGTTCATCCATAGAGAACTGATTCATGCTTATGATCCTTTCTAACAACACTTCAGATGGAGCTTCAGTCGTGTTTTACATATCACTGGCTGCCTCTCTGCTGTGTGACTGCAAAGGCTTTGAAGGTGTCAGATTAATTAAGAGGTTTCTTTTTTTTTAAAAAAAAATCTGCTTGAATTGATTTTTCCCACCTCAGAATAAGAAGCCTGAAAATTATTCTCAGTGTGTGAAGGAGACTTTTGGTTCAAGGTGTTGGTGAAAGGAGCGGATCTGAACAACACAGTGTGGAATTCTTCACACATGTTTGTATTTCTCCATCGGGCTCGACCTGATAAGACTGTTTACATTCCCCACACCAAAATATAGAGATTAGCTCAGTTTTCTCTCCGTCGAACCCTGAAGGAGTTTTGTTGTACAGTTAAAAGGCTTTATCACCAGCACTTAAATCTACAAAAGCAAGCCCCAAAAAACAAAAAAAGACCTGAAACCATTCATCAGGAATGTTTCACTTCGATCAGCAGCTTGAAAGGACATGGATTTCTCAAGTTTTTCATCTCTTTACAAACGCTGGGATGAGATCAGAAAACCGTCTTGATGTGCGATTTTTTCTTTTTTATGCTCCTGCTTGGCATTTTTAAAAGCATAAAGAGCGTCTCACCTCCTGGCCCTGCGATGACTGTGGTGCTTGCGTCCTTTTCCTTTGATGCAGCCATTTCTGTCAGCTGTGTCCACTCTGGTGTCCGTCGGTTTCCTCTCATCTGGTTTGAGCGGCTGGCAGGCTGTTGTCTCTAAGCTGTAAGAGCAGAAAATTTAAAAAAAGGGGGTTTAGTTTGAGCCCTTGTGCCTTCTCATGAGAACTTTTAGAAGCGATTTCTCTAGTTGTCCACACAGTTAACGCTTCCGTCATACAATAGTGGGGAGGATTTAGCATGCTTGGTTAGCTTTATTCCCTCTGGTCTACTGGTTATGTGTTTTATTCCCCTCCATTTCTCCCTGCCAGCCATTCTCGGGGAAAAATTGGAGGTCAGCCATTTACCATTCAAATCGAGGTGTCAATTGAAATGTAGTTATTTACATGCTTCAGCTGCTCTGACATTTGGGGAAATGGCGTTTTTTTTTATATCTCATGCTGGGCAGATACAGCCCCAGGAGATGCATCATCACATGGATAGTCAAAGTTCTTCTTGAATTTTTTTTCCTGTTTTTGAATTAGCAGAGTTGAAACAGTTTTGGCAATCAACATGTATTAACACAGGAGATAAAGAAAAAGCAAGGAAAGCACATACTCAGCCTCCTGTTTGAATTGATTTTCTGCAGTTTTAAAATTAAGGCAAGTTACATTTGGCTTCCAAATATAATTCTACAATAAGCCAGGTGTTTACTTATTCAACATTTCCACCTGAGCCTCCCAAAAATCTTCATCCAAAGTCAAATGCTGCACAGCGAATGACTAAATAAACTGAATGATTAGATGTGAGCACACGGCTCCAGCCCTGTTTATTATGCTCTGTTTTAGTCATGGGAGATTTGAGCGTAATTACACATTCTCCTCTTCTTTGAGTGGCTCCCGTCTGATTGTAATGAGAAGATAATCAGAGTCAGAGATTAGGCCATCAGCACCTCCTCCTCTTCCCCCAGCAACGAGCAGGCAGGAACCGTCGCTTTCTATCTTCCTCACCTTCGTTTTCCCTCTTGCTTCCCTGCATAAGAGGGAGTGCCCCCTGGCAGGGAACTAATAATGTAAAACGGCAGACTTGGCGCTCCAACATGACCGAGTGTTTGAGAGGTGATAGGGGAGATAAAGACAGCCATCGTTAGGATGATTAGTCTGATCGAGGAGGCCAGTGGGGAAGGAACCTTCCAGTGTCTTGGTGATTAAGGTTAATATTCACTGAGTGTCGTTGGACATGCAAATAAATGTCGGCTTATGTTGTTTTCTGGATCCTTGTTTGTAATTTATAGTGTTCAAGGTGACAAACTGAGTAATGAGTCATATTTATTCTTACAGTGGTTGACAGACCGTCTTGATAGAGATCATGAATCTTACTCGAATTATGCAGCAGAGTGAACTGTCAGTGACCAATCAGTAGGAGTGAAAAATACAGATAAAATCCTCTGATACAGTTTTTTTTTTTAAATTTGACATAAATATATAATATAATATTTATTTACTGATGTTGCACTATTATGCTTTTAGCTGTAAAGTTTGTTTGTACACATCATAAATGCAATCCAGAACCAGTCCTTTCATTATTTCTTCCTGATCATAAAGTCTAAGCAACATCTCTCTTAAAAAGTGTGAACAAAAACTGAAAAACATAATCCTCATGAAGGTTGGGCTTAATGCAGAGCTGTTTTACAGTACCCATATGACTGCATTAGTTTCAGCAAGATGTAGCTAATAAACTGATACAGAGTGCGCATTCCTCAACTGTTTTATGTAGACAACATAAAAAGAGTTCACATACTATAAATACATAACGAGGGCTGATACATGTTCAGTTTTGTACATCATTTAATCATATGTGAAAATGATTGATCTCTAATGCTCAGACTGTAATACTGAGGCTTCAGGAATGAAAATGAGCGTCTAGTGCAACAAATGTTTGCTTTATCCTATGTAGCGCATCAGAGAGGCAGGCAGCTGCACAACATCTGTAATGCTTATGACCTTCCAGCATAAGTAATTTTTTGCCTCTTCCTGCCCACTTGATAATCCGTACATGCTCTGTGATTTTAAGTCATATCACAGAGCGCTCGTCCCTGCCTATATATAAACATGTTGAAGTGAAAGGGGAGTTATGTTGGTGCTGTGAGGTGGAACGGTTTTGATGGTTCATTGCACATTTTTAAAGATCACCTGTGAACATCTTGAAAGGCATGGCTGATTGGTTGGCATCCAATGTATCTGCCACAAGTGGCAACCCCCGGGACTGGGACATGCAGCCAACATGGAAGTAAAAAAATTGCATTTCCTCGAATGGCCACTGGAGGCTGGCTGCAAGAGTGAGTCAATTCCCATTCAGCTACATAAATTCCCAACTTTACAGCGGGAATAAACAGGCTTACAGGCTGGTACAAAACAGGGTTATGGTCTCTATAGCTTATTTCCCCTACAACTTTATAGGGGGTGAATTTTTTTCATAATACTCCCATAAAAATGATATTAAGGCTTAAAATTATGCATAATTAAGGGTCTGGCTGTCTTGAGTGACAGGAGCTGCTAGCTTTCTGCTAGGCATCACAATCATTGGTAGCAATGCATATCCTCCTCAGCTTCAACCTCTCTCCAAATTGTAACCTCTGGCTTAAAAAAGAACAGGATAGTGATGGTCATATTATCAAATTCAGCTACCAAAACAGTGCCCCAGAAACCATCGGCGGACATCAAGGTGACTCTTTCCACTATTAAATATATTGTCTCTGATATGCCATGTTTTATGGATCTAGTCATGGAAAGACATTATAATGACCTAATTTGTAACAGGAAAAATATCCTCTTACACTGATCCCTGAAACACACTGGTGCACCTTCTGTTAGAATGCATTAACAATAAGTTCTTCTTGCACTACACTTACTGATTCCAGCAAACTTACTTACATGATCTCCCCTACCTCCTCTGGTATTAGTGTTTCTAAAAAGATCAATGGTTCTTTCTATATGTCAAGTAATAGTCAGTAAATATTGACCCCCAAAAATTTGAAAACCATCTGGAAACATGAATTTGTGTCCTTCCCTCAATGTATATCTTGGAAGACTTGATTTCACTCTGCAGTTACCCAAAAAACAAGATATTGTGTCTCCAAGGGCATTTTTCCAGTCTTATGCATTTTAAAAACCTCCAACCTGACACAGATTTAGCAAAAATCATAGTCACAGCCCTAAAGCAGACCTTCGTTGTACGTAGAGATCTTGGTCCGCTGCATACGATAAATGTGACAAAGATATTGATGTTGCAGCCTGTGGTAATACATCCTGTGAAGGTCTGAACAATACAAGCAATTTAGTTGACACGGGAGAACAAAAGGCTGAAACATTTGCACTGTTGAATGCTCCGCTCTGAGGAGTGGAGTGGCTCAAAGCTCCTTTTACTGGCCGCCTCTCTGCTTCTTTGTTATTTGCTGTCACTCTAAGAGCTGCGGTTGATGAGTTCTAAATGAAATCGATTTTGCCATCACGGATGCACATTCCCGTGATCCGGCCCTGCAATTTATGACCGAAACTTTCCAGGCTATAAGCACCTGGATTTACCGCAGGGCTGTTTGTATCTCTCCAGCAACACGCCTCACTCCCCCTCTCTCTCTCACACACACACACACACTGTCTCTCAAGCCTGGACAATCCTTTTGTCGACATAATTCATAACCAGGCAGCAGCTGAAGGTATTTAAAGGGACAATTCAAAGCACCAAACCGGCAAAAAGCTTTAGATGAATGCAAATACCAAGCGGATTAAGTGAGAGTACTCAGTGATGAAGAATTACGTGGACACTAATCCTCCAAAATCCTGACTGGATTTGTTTACTATAAAACAGGTAAAATTGAGTCATAGGCTGGGATCACCTGCATTGCAATCCCTGCTGAAAAATATGGCATAATGAGAATGCTGCTCCTCAAAAACATTGTGTGTACTGTGTACATCATATAGGTTGCGTCCCATCTATTGACTTTTTGACCTCTTTCTTTCATCATGTGTGTCTCACTACTCATGTATGTTAAGCACAGCTTTTCTTGTTGATGAATAATTCTGTCGTTGGAGGCTGAGAGGAGAAATCACGCTGCGACGAGGTCTTGTTTCTGTCTTTGTCACAGAAGGAGCGTCTCCCTCCTCTCAACAGTGAGCTCCTCTGTTCCCTCACACAGCTCACTCTTCATTTTCATATGGACGGAACAAATACTGACAGATGGTGCACAAAAAACAAACTGCAAAAAGAAAGACAACACTTTTCTAGAGGGTGGCAATGTGATTTTCGCCTCTTCTTGTCCAAATTTGGATGGAGATGGGTGTAGTGCAGGGTGTGTTTGTGTGTGTTTGTGCGAGTGTGTGCCAACACTGTCTCATTGAAAATGTGTTTATAAGCTTCCGATTTGCCAAATATACTGATTGTTGTCCAGATTAATATGGCTGACAATGTTCTTTTCCAAATAACAATAATAATGTTAAAGTCATGAGGAGAACGGAAGTGTTGATGGTTTGGGGACACAGAGAGACTGGAGTCTGCATCCTGCATCCCACATGTATTAGGCAACTGAAACACTTCAAATCAATCTTGAGCGAAAATAAAGATGGCTCTATATCTCATCAAAACCCAATGTAATACCAAACCTTACAACAGATTGATTTGACTGAGCTGTCTCTGCATTTTTTTGTGCCACAGAGCTCAGCTTGTGCCAAAAACACACTACTGAGCCACATAAAGCTAAAACATAAAATCTCCCTTTAAAAAGTGCTTAAGTTGTATAAACATGACCATAAAAAGTTATTAATGCTTTAAATTCCTGAGGGAATATTACAGGGAAAACAAATTAAATAGTTTTATGAACAATACTTGCTCAATATGAACATTTTATGTAGGCTTGCAGATATTAAATTCAAACATTACAGTGTAATGTTCAAGACCGGAGTTCTTAGTGCCTCATAACATTGCTATATGCGACAGCAAATAAGATTACAGCTACATGATTAGTGGATCAATCAAGGGTCCAGTGTGAGAACATTTATGGGCATCTGTTGGCAGAATATGGCCAGATGTAATCTAAAATTTATAAGAATGTTTTCATTAATGTGTAGTCACCTTAAAATAAGGTCCCTTGTGTTTTAATTACTTCACAATAAGATTTTTACATTTACAAAGCAAATGATTTCTACATGTAGTTCACCATGTCGCACATATACAGTCAAGAAAAGAGAAACCAAACACTGGATCTTTTTTGTGTTTTGCAAGTTTTACAGTCACAGGAAGTTTTCCTGCAAGCTCAGATGGGGACAGTGCGTGCAAGGACATTCAGCTGGTTGGGCAACTTCCTCACAAGACACCACACAATGCTACACACTGGACCTTTAACTGTTGAAGTCACATAAGGAGCAAATTGCCAAAAAGGTGGATTCTCAGCAGTGATGATTTCAGATTTTTCTTTAAAAAATATGCAAAAGTAAAAAGAGTATGGTTGGATTTTAGTCTGTTTATTAGAAAAACAATCAATATGAAGCATCAATGTTGATCCCTATTTTAAGCTATTTTCTGATATTTTGTTTATTTAAAAGTTAATCAGGAAAATAATTATTGGAAATAAAAGCCTTAAGTAAGCTGTGTGTACACATAACGTTTAGAAGACAGTTCTGGTTCATAAATGTGTGCAGGAATGCAAGTGCGTCACATTATCAGTGGGTCCATTTGGTCCAGTTTTTTACTCTGTCTAACCATCTGCTTGTCTTTTGAGGCTCCTGCTCTGCGTTGAGATATTCATAAAACATCATTGACTGCCAGAGCCACAGGAGGATCATCATAGTTTGTGTACAGTTTCATTGTCCACACCCCATTTACGATGTAAAATTGAGATAAACTGCTTCGATATCTGCCAGGAGCTGCTCTGTAATCTGCCAGCTGCTTACCACAACACCGGCTCGCTGTCGGAGGGCTCAGGCTCACATCGGCTGACATCGCGCAGGTATGCAAACAGCAAGCAGGCAGCCATTTAACTAACCAGCAAAACAGCGCTTCACAGCTCCAGTGTTTACATTAAAAATGTGTCAAAACACAGGCGATTAACACAGATTGCATTCTCAGCTGTATCAATTACATTCCGCAAGACATGTTTTTTTATCGACACTCTGCTATTTCAAATTAAGTGTTTACTCAACGTGCATGAAGGAAACTGCACAACAGTTTTCTCCAGCAGGCCTTCTGGGGCATTCGAGTGTGGAGGATCTATGGGAACATGACACAACACAAAGCGCTCGAATGCAACCTTTTCATCTAACCCTCGTGTTTGTAGATATCCTGGTGTGACAGAATGAGATTTAACAAGATAGAGTTAATAGACACTCAAGGGGTGTTTGAACTATTCTCTGATCTCATCCATTCCTGAGGGCACCCGCAGACAAACGTGCCCCCCTCTTTTTTGTGTTGTGCTCTGTCAGCATAAATCAGTAAACAACCTTTGTTTCTGAGCTCAGTTTAGTTCTGTTCATTTTGTTAATTATCCATGTGTGCCTCGCTGGATTATACACATAGCTCTGCTGTTAATTATTAAATGGTTAGATGTTTGGCTTGTTGCCCCTTAAAGGTATAATTTCATATTTAGTGTCACATATTTGCTCCCTGCTTTCCTTCCTTTCATGGTATATATAGTAAAAATTAAGGGACTGCAAGCATCTTGCCTGTTAGCCTAGCTTAGCCTAGTCATTTCATGAAGTCTTGTCATCACCATAAGGTTTCCAGCAATATTATAAACAGTCATTACCAAGTTATTCTGTACACTTAAATAATCTCATGACCCCTCAGATTTTTCTTTAAGGCCCCTTTTTGGAGTCCTGACCTCCAGATTGGGAACCACTGGAAAATGTGATGCACTTGTTATTATCATTTTGGTATCATTACTGGTATCAATGGATTGTGTCTAGTCATGATTGTTATGATGTTTCTTTATAGTGCCGAGACAAGTTTTGATACAAAATACATGATGTGTGATGTTTCTTTTATTTTCACTAGTTTCATTTTGCAAATACTGATATTGGATAGAACTTCCAACAAATAATCAATTTCGGTAGCCATGCCATCCTCACAGGAGCTCCGTCCTGCTCGAGTGCTAAGCAGACTCGCGCCTAATTTAGCAAGTGAATAACAAGTAACAAACTGTGACAAATGAGTAAGTGTTTATACATGGAAGGATCAATAGAGCTGACCCTACAGCAAAAACAGGAAAACAACTGCAGGTGATCAATGGACGATGGACGTCACTTTAACAGGAAAACAGAGAATCTAAAGCCAAAGAAACTTTACCACTCAATATTTTCCTTTCAAGATGTAGGGAGAAACTCAGTATTGAAAGTAGAGGTCAAATTTTGGACACTTTCATGCTAGTAATTGTTTAGCAGGGGTTGACATTATGTTGAAGGAAAGTACTCTGCAGTTTAAGTGTACTGGAGAAAAGATTTCCTCAGAGTGTCATTAGTCTGTACAGTGGAGCTGCCCACAGTTTGACAATCCAAACATCCTGATTATTTAAAGTAGAAGGTTGCCAAATTGTTCAAATTAGCACTTAAGGAGCTCTGCTCTATGTTACCATCTTGTAAGCACTACAAGGCTCTCAGAGCTGATAATGGAGACTGAGGAAGGACATGCACAACCTCGATACTCTGAGGGGGAAAAGAATGGAAGTGATGCTCATGTGCAGAACTGGGAGGCTTTTTTTTCCCTCCCCACTTCCACAGATGATTTAAGAGTTCTCCAGACACTTGTGAGGCTCAGGGAGGCTAATAAACTTTTCATTATCCCTGTCAGAGCCACCAGGAACAATTGATTATCGTTATTATAGGAGTGATGATAGTTGAGATAATTACCAGGGAAAGCCATGATCTACTACCACAATTAAAACCCAAACAGGGTGGTCCCAAGGCACGTTGGAGCTTTCATTTACACGAAGTTTGTTTATCCAAGTTTCAGACTTGAGTCCAAACCAACTTTATCACCACCCGAAGGACACAAGCAGACAATTGAACCCACATGAATTGAATCAGGGGCATCCCTCACAAGACACTCGAAACCTGTTTAAACTTTTCAATGTAAAGTGGATACTTTTGGGAGAAGTGTCATTGATAAAATGATAAGGGATTTTGAGAACATCATTCAGCCTCCCCAAGTCCCAAACAAACACGAGCATGCAATCTAGCACTCTCGATCATTAAAGCACAAGATCCAACCACTTAATGCCTCCATCAAAACTTGAGGAAATTTGTTGTTGGGTTTTCTGCAATAAAAGCTTGTGACTCATGAAAGACATTCAGAAATTTAGGTGCTCAGAGTTAAACAAGCTTCTGAATGTTTGGTTAAGTATAATCTAAAATCTCTGAAAGCTGAACACTTGAGCACTTGGCAGTCAATTGAGAAACTTGACAAGTTTGCTTGCTTGCTCTTGTGTAAAACATTTTAGGGTTGTCATGTCACTTTAAACAAGTCTTTTCATGTGTTAGTTCTTCTCTAAAGGGTAAGAAAATCACTTCATGTATTTCTGCCCTGAAAAAGGTGTATTTTTTCTCCCAAACATAGATGGGTAATAGATTTTCAGTGACAGTTCTCCTGACAGAATTAATTGCAAGGATGGATACAAATCCTTTCAGGCGACTGAGAAGAGCCCCAATTTGGCCGCCTCTTCTCCCTTACAATGCATGATGGGAAGGCAGAGTGATAGAAGTGCACATCAAAGGTTTAATGGCTGTTCAGTCCCAGTTAGGAGGTATCAGTGGCTTCAGGCTATGTCTCGTCTACGCTAGTTTGCTCCAAATCTAACATCCAACTTCAGCATTGAGCTTTGACAGTACATTAGGCTGTGAGAGTTTTCTGCTCTCTATTTTAATTTAAGGTTCGTGATTTATCCGCAAAGTGCTGCAGTTTTTGAGTCACTTTAATTGAGTATTGCAATGTTATGCTACTTTCCATACTTTATGCGTCAATTTATTTCAAGGAAAACATCATCCTTTTTACTCCGCTACATTTATTTTACCGCTGTAATTGTTAGGATCTTTTATAAAAAATACAGAAAGTGAACTTGAAAATATGACCAGGGGACTTCCTGCAGCCTGTGAAGTTGTTAGCGGCTCCACCAAAAGAGAGATTTTTGCCTCTTATCTTCTCAGATAATTTACTTCTGATAAGTGCTCAAGACCAAAAGATGTAAAGCTATTCAATATTTCAAAAATAAGCACAGATTAGAGAAAAAAATATAGTGCAGGCTTGTGCAAAATTCTTCTTATTATTTTTCTTCCTCTCCTTCAATCATGTCGCAGTTCCTCAGATCTTTCCCTTGAACCTTTAGAAGTGGTCCAACTTCTTATCTCTAGTGCAGGGAACCACTTAAACAACAAAACGTATATAAAATTAAAACTGTCGCCACAACAGTAAAATGCTGCTTCAACACTGATGCAACACTGTGAAAAATCTATTAATTTCAATACACTAATATCTCAGTCAAGAGCACTTTTGATGCTTGATCATAATTTTAAATGCAGAACTGCTGCCTGTAATAAAGTATTTTTGCATCATGATACTTTCTCTGAATGATTTTAAAATTTTTTACACCTCTTGCAATGAACAAAACATTATTGATCAAAAACAAGGTAGTTTATTTGTTTACAAAACATG
>JAPZDZ010000022.1:9551630-9564068 GCA_029783805.1 Acanthurus tennentii
CAGCTTGGAATCTTTGCTAAGGGCTGAGAGGCAATTAATAGAAATGTTTTGACTGCATTAGATGGTTGTAATCAGATGTACTAAGTGATGCCAATGGTAATAACAGTCCAGTATCTGATATATTGATGTATATAGGCTGGTTTGACTGTATGACATGTATTTTCACAATTTTCTGAAAAAAATTGCAAGTCAAAAAAAAAAAGAAAAAAGAAAAAAGAATCAAACTTTTTCATAAATTTAGATTTACTTTTTTTCCAGTTGGCAACTTCCTCTTCTCCGGCATCTCTCTTTAAACCTTTTGACCCCAGTATGAAATGCCCTTTGGCAGATTGAGGTAGTGTGAACATATTCAAAGAAATAATAATCCTGCTTCAAATCGATTTCTGAACGCACACATGAGCAAATTCATGAATAATGTTGCCATTCATGACAGTTCTAATGACAACATGTTCCAGTGTTTACCACAACAGAGGATACTGCATGTTGTTGTGATGATATCTGGAGGCTCTTCTCTGCATAACATCTTGCACACTACACGCACACTACAGTTACAGTAAATACAAACAGCATGCATTTATGACAAACATTGTAAGATGAGGAAAACCAACATTATGCTACCTGTCATTCTGGTCAAATGTATGATAGTTTGTTGATGATTAGCTCCAAGCAAAAATTGGGGAAATTGTGTATTTGTGTGTGGGAGTGTGTTTTCTTATTGGCCATTGGCCTTGGTTAGCTTTGTTCTCCTGTTATTTCCTCTATATACTAACACAAGATTAACACACATACACACACACACACACACACACACACACAAAAAAAACAAAATAAAACAGAAAATTCTTTAATTTCTTAAACAACACAAAAACTAACTGTTGATTAAAAAATAACTGAGTAATGAAATCAGCACTTCTCAGTGCTGAAAGTGATTGAAGCTTGATTATATCAGATATCATCAAACTTCAATCACTTTCACACTCAAAGCATTTGCCAGCTGGGGGAGACAAACAAACATATGTAATGATGGTGATGAGGTTTTTCCTCCTCATAAGTACTTGAAACAAGTATTTTTTAGGTGCTGTGTTGAGTTTTAAGCCTAAAATGGAGACGCCTTTGAGAAAAGGGTGCAGGTGACTCTTCATGTACCATATGGATCCCTCTATACCCCATGCCGCTCTTTGTAGTGCTGTGATAAATGAAAGCAATGCTAAGAGAAGGAGTTGAAAGCAAATCAGGATGGCATTTTAATAACATTAATAGCTTACACTGGCAAAGGAACTGTAAAAGAATGTATCCAAAAAAAATTGTTTGCAATTTCAATTTATTCCAATAATAGTGAGAATAGGAAGTGATTCTATCTTACTGAACAATGACCATTTCTTCATAAACCTCCAACTTTTTTCTGTGAGGTCTGGGTATACAAGTGTTTCAAGTCAATTTCAGCAAACCCTCTTGACTGGCAGTTGTTTCTATTTTCAGTATTAACTAACAGTGGTTATTAAATTGTTAATAGTGATCCTGTCAGGTAGAGAGAGACTAAGTGGGGTGTGAAAGTTATATATTGTCAGGGCTCATGAAAATAAGGACCCAAATGCAGACAAAATTCAAGGACTTAACCAAAAGTGAGCTTCATTGGAAAAAAAAAAAAAGATGATAATTCCAGAACCCAAAAAATGCAAAGTTCAGCTAAATAGAAAAATTAAAGAAGACAAAAAACCAAATGCTATCAACCAAGGAGATGCAGGGAGAACAGGAACAATGACAGGACCATGGGGATGACGAAAGCACTGAGGAGCAACAACAGAAGATCTGACAAAGACAAGGGGGAAACACAGAGACTGGGATAATGAGGCACAGATGGGGCAATTGACACAGGTGAAACACATCTGGGCAGGGCAGGTAATCACAAAAGGAAAGGAAACTTTACAGGACATGGGTAGACAAGACACAGAACCAAAATAACCTAAATAAAACCGGAAACAACAACACAAGGACACATGCAAAAAAGGAAGCCTGACACTCAACTCAAGAATCAACTGAACCAAAACTATTTCAATAACGGATCATGACAATATATATTCAATATAATGCAACCACTGAAAAGTCAGCATGGATGACTCGGGGTCAAGAAGTGTAACAGCCACCTCATTAAAACTATAAAGGAGTACAAAACTGACAATTACCAATATAAACCACCATGATCTGAAGAGACACATAAAAAAAAAAAAGAAAAGTAACATGTGGATTCAGGAACACAAAACAGGAAGCATGAGCAACTAGACCAGTATCAGGCCTTGGTTAAAGGCAGGAGGTTGCAATAAACCTACATTACATAATTTAAGCTTTCAGGTATAAAAGAGGTGTGCTCCCAAACATGCTCTCTGTCTCTGAGAGCCGAGCAAATGTTTGGCGAGCTTGTATTTGGAGAACGGTGATGCAAGGTGTCAGGTCCATAATAAAGAGATGGCAAACTGGTCTAAAAATATGGATTTAAAACTCACTTGTCACTGGGTCTGATTAACGGCGCTCAGCAGGTGGACATGCCACTTCACAGGAAACATCTCTAAATGCACAGCAGGGCACACATGCTAGAGATATTTTATTAATGTCTTAGTTTTCGTAGTATTTATCACCTATCAATCCCTTCAGTTGTCCTCATATGATCTGATCCCCAAATGACACAAGCCTATCGCTCAATGCTTATTTTAATGTGATGAAGGAAAGCAGTTTGAATGAGTGTGGATGTTAGTGAGAACTGATTATATTTATTATATTATTATTATATTGTTTTGCTGTTATTTCTGTCTCCATCCATCCACTGATTGTTCTCAGACTTTTCTACCTGTCTCAATCACCTGACTTCTACATTCACTTGGCCCACCAGAGCCTATTCTCCCTGCCGGTATACATCAGCCCCTTTTCCTAGGTTAGTTGCAAGATTGTCAGTGTAGCTTTGTCTGTTTGCAGCCCAGCCATCTGAACCTGACTCTCAACTTGTGCTAATGCCCACACCATCTTACCTGCCCAGTTTCTGTTAATTTGGTACTTTTATCACTTCTGTTTGGACCTGCTTTGGACTAGTCACTTATACAAGCATACAGACAGTACTGTGCTTTATGTTTTTAGTCTTTTTATTTGTTAGCACATGTCAAATTTAGCTCTTCTTGCTGGTTCTGCCATGAAGGGACTGTATGTGGTTCAACTGTTCCGTAGTGATTGGCTGAAAGACGTCAATGGGGACCTGCTGGGCCTTGATGTCGCATCGGTTTCCATGGGATAAATGATGCTGTAGCTCCCTGTAAAAAAGGAAAAACACTTAATGCCATCGTTGCACGCTGTTCATTATAATTAGCTTTAGATTGCCTCTCTTTTCTCTGAGGGCATGAAAGAATTGGAGTGTTTTTGATGTGCTTTGAGTTTTTCTTCACTGATGGATTGCTTTAGTGGTGCTTTTCATGAGGCTGGAATTCAAAACACTACACATTTATAAATATAATATAAATCAAGGTGTTGCAACAAACACATAATAAACAGTAGGTTTAATGTTGCCTGTGTAGCTCCACTGTGACACAGCATGACACATTGATAAGCAATGTCTATATGATCTTTATAGACTTCAAACTATGGTACATGATATGCTAAACTGTCAGCAGCTGAGCTTGCAGTGCTGTAAAAACATATTACAGTCAAGCATGTACAATATAGGGAAGGCTTGTCAAAGCAAATATCCATAAAAAACTCTCCTCACAACCCTTACACTTGTTATCTGTAACCAGTGAGACATACAACTGTCACTAGGTTCATTTAAAGGAGCATACATGGGGTTTGAAGATGAGGAAAGGCAGCATGAAGGAAAATTACACACACACACGCACACACACACACCCACACGCACACACACACACACACACACACACACACAAACACTGTGCCACACAAACTGCATACACTGTGTCATCATGTAAAAATACTTGATATTAGATTTAATAATAACCCAAATAAGTATTTTTTCATTAAACAAGATACATTTGGGATAAGAATTCAAAAAGTATATATTTTTATAAATTGAATATATGCAGCACAATTAATGTCTGGCTATCTGAGTAGTGAAATCTTATTTTTTCTACTTAAATATATTACAAAATGAGATAGAGAATTTTTTTTCTTTGACCAGAAATATAATTTTAGCGCCGTAGATCATTTGAGCATCGTAAACAGCATGCAATACAGACCAGGCACTTTAGCACTTAAGCATAATTGATTTGAATAAGATGCTGACAGCTTACAGATTCACATGTTTTTGTCAGCCACAGCGCAAAAAGGAGCCAATTTTGTTCAATTTTAGTTTAGTTTTTTAATGTGATGACAGGATAGTACAGAGTGTGGACATTAGGTTTGGCATTTGAGACACTTCAACACATTCTTATTACACTCAGGGGGTACTGGTACTTAAAAGCAGACACAGGAGATTTGCCACAAAGCAAGAAGGCTTTGATTTAGTAAAGAGTTTTTAAAGTCAGGGGGCATAAAGAAAGCCACACAAACAAGAAATGAAAACAACTTTTATAAACCCACTTCACATCACAACATTCTTAGACTATATCTTCTGTCTTAATAGTATTGATTGTAATGTATTGAGACCTAACAGCAGAGAGTATATCAATTTTGATTCAAAATTTTGTTTCCTTACTTACAAAATTTACTATTCCAACCCTGCAAACCTTAATTCAACCCCTACACTTATAGCCACACTTAGCCGCACAGATTAAGATAAACTAATAGATTATTTTAAAGAATAATCGTTTCTTCATGGTCATTTTAACTGGCTATAGAAGTGCCTACTCTATGAGAAACAGTATTTCAGTACTTGCATAGCCTAAGAAAAGCATTCTTCTTGTAAAACATTAGTTAAATATTATTAAATGTGTGTGCAAGAGTGATTAAACAAGATAAGAAGTAAGACATAAAATAATCATTTAATTATTTAAAATAAATAGAGCTGCTTTCATTTCCTGTGTTGTCCTTGTTTTCCTGTTGTGATTAAGCACATTTATATTTACATTTATAGTTGGCTTGATGATGTAGCTGAACATGGGCTCCTTTAAAGTACAAATATTGGCCTCTTAGGAAAGTCCATCCATTTACTACTTCTTAGTAAGACGCGTGTTTTTCTTTGAAAAGATAAGTATTTCATCCTTGCTGCAACTTAGTCTATTGCTCTTTCCATCAAAGATATGAGATACAGAGCTTATCAGCTGTTTACTGTCTATGCTGTTGGTTGGAGCACATGGGAATCTGAGCAACATTTGTGCCAGTGCCTGAATACAGAGGTGATTATTTCTCCAATATCTTAATGCAGTCTCATATCTTGGAACTGGGGCCTCTACAAAGAAACCATCAAGCTGGTGTGATGCTCTTGTCTTTGGACTTTCTGGTCTGTTTTCCTCCAGAATCTACTTAAATATGTCAGGCAAAGTGGTCCTATCTGTTCCTGCCCTTTTACTCTGTGGGTGATCAGCTCTCTCTCTCTATGGTGCCCCTTATTTCTGCCACTGCCAGCCGGCCAAATTAATCAGCTGTGTATTTATTGACATCCTTCTCAAAGGAGCAGTACTTTCATCTGTGGTTGTGATACAAAAAAGGGACTTTATTTCAGAAAAGTGTTTGTTTCCAGCCTCAAATAATGCAGCCTTTGTTATTTCGGCACCGTGGTCTGTGTCAGTTTCCTAGCTTAATAAAAATCTCATCTGTGGGACCATGTTAACAGTGCCTCTGATCAGCTGACCTCCTTGTGAT
Organism: Acanthurus tennentii; assembly: GCA_029783805.1. Lineage (NCBI taxonomy): Eukaryota > Metazoa > Chordata > Actinopteri > Acanthuriformes > Acanthuridae > Acanthurus > Acanthurus tennentii. The sequence goes on from JAPZDZ010000022.1 coordinate 9,557,427, forward strand.
TTGTTCAAACGGGCATTGAAGTGTGGTAAAGTTTTCAACTTTATTTATGCATGGTGAGGGATGCAAGGAGGTTGTAGTTAGCAACATGAGGTGCTTTTCTTCTAGAAGACTTTTATGCATGTAGAACGTACTGTTTCTTTAGGTGGTAACATCTTGCTGTATACTCTTAGTTTTCATCCCAAACCGGATTTACACAGCCTGCAAGCACAAGTACAAATAGTACAAGTAAGGGCTGAGTGATTAAAGTATAATTTCTTGTTGAAAGATAAGAGTTGATAGCTCTACAGTCTGACAGCCATCAGCCGTTTTTAAGAAACCATTCTGTCAATAATAAGTATTTCCTAATAACTGCTTCTCACACTTATGACCATTTTCTGAACCAGATCTAGCATTAATTAATATTTTGTAAGAGCCAGTTCTTACAATGAAAGGTATTTTGTAATAACTGGTACTAATGAAAGTAAATATTTAATGAGAACAGATTCCTACAAAAAAATGTAGTATGTAAGAACCATTTCTTAAGGAAGAAAACATTTTGTAGGAACTGGTTCTAACAACAAATTGTAATCTGTAAGAACAGGTCTTACAAGAAAAAATCTATTTTAAGAACCAGTTTCTACAAAAGAAGATGTTTTGTAAGAACCAAAAGTATTTTGTAGGTACCAGTTCTTACAATGAAAAGTATTTCTTTAAGAATCTTTGTTCACAACAAAAAGTTTTAGCCAGAAACAGGTTATTTTAACAATAGTAATTTGTGCTAACAAGTTCTTATGACACTCTGAACTTTATAAGAACCAGTTCTCAAAAAAATATATCATTCCAACTCCTTAGAGCGGTTGTACAAGTCATGTTAGCAATCTTAAAAAGTCAGAAGCTCATGAATGCAGGAAGCCACAAAATTGTAAATGTTAGGAAGACAGATGTGAGCAAAATGATGGCGATGGGTCAGCGTGTATCAAGGCTCCACACACACCATCAGGTTACAAATGCCATATCCTCCACAGAGAATGGCTGGTCATGTAATGCAATAAACTTCATCAACCTTTTAGTGATCCTTTTAGCTTTTAAGCTTTTAACTTTAAAACGGTGTAACTACTGCAGCCATTTCAAACCAGCAGTGTGAGAACAAAGACTGATATGTAAAACAGTGGCACGGTTAAAGGGGTATAAACAACTATCCTATTTTTGATCCATAATTCCAAAATTCTGTTTTGAGACAGATTTATGTCTATAAAATAATAAGTCTGACTACAGCCCCTTTAAAAAGTTTTGAGGGGCCCATTTCCACCACTGTCATGTCAGGCTGAGTGTTTAAAGTGAAACAAATCTAAAAGTGGACCCATGAAACTGATCAGCCAGGATTGGTTACCACATTTATCTACCAATCATCCAACACCTTCTAAATGATTTCAATGAACGGAGATAACTTGTACCTCCCTCAGTGCCTTAGAAGCCTCATTTTAATCTACACTAATAATTGTAGAAGTGGAGGTCTAAATACAGATACAGAAGGCCAGCAGGGTGTCTGTTCTTCTCATAGGTAATAACAGTGTGCAATAAATATTCATGTCCTAATCACTCAGCAGGTTACAGAGAATGGGCCAAGGGGAAGCAAAAGCTCATATGACAAAGCTGTGATGCCATGCTGGATTTTTTGGGACAGTTAAACTGACATTTGTGACAGAAGTATCTTAATGTGGGCAGGATATTTTACAGATAAACAGTAAAAGTAAGTGTATAAGCATCATACAGATTCATACAGAAACGCAAAGTAAATATTTGTAAGACAAAGACACCTTCATGCTGTCTTCTTTTCACATCCTGAGTTTCTCAAGATTGTCAATATGAGAATTAGCCTGGATCCTTTGGTCTCAAGGCTAGAAGTACACAATATTACACACTATTCATCAAACATCTTGTTTATGATACCAATTTCAGGTCCTATTTGTCTTCACACAGCAGGCAGAAATGAATGACTCAGTCACTTTACTTTCTGTCACTTATAAGCCAAAGATGTGTTACTGTAAAACACAACTCTGCAAAAACCTAATGAGCTCACAAAAATATGGAAAATAAATGGATCCATCCAAACTGACTAAACAGACTAATCTGCTTTTAGTGAAAAATGCTCAAATGTCATTTATTATTTATATAATATACAGTGATAAAAAAAATCTGAAGCAGTTTTTTTTTTACAGTGAGTTCACATTCAGCTAACTCGTCAAAACTAGCAAACTGAGCTAAATCTCCAGGTCATTTTAAAACTTTTTATGTGGTGTTTATACATCTAGAATTACTTAAAACACTAAGTTTGCTGACTGAGATGCAGTTGGCTAGTATTTCTACAATTTAATAAATTCATTTTATTGGGATCTCTTGTAAGTAATGAATAATACTATTGACCCTGGCATGATGTGGTTGACAAAATATTCAGAGCTTTTATGAAGAGGAAATAGCAGTACTACAATTTACATAGTCAATGGTTAATAGAAAAAACTATTTTTTATTATTAGTTAAATTGATCAAAATTAATGAGTTTATTATATAATCTGTAATTGTATTATTAACACTGATTAATCAATATGTAGCTTGTTATTACAGGCTGCACCAATCAAAGGCTTTTTTAAAATGTATTGCAAGTAGCAATTATTGTTTAATTACTTTCTTTTTTTTATTGTATCTGTACACTGTAAATATTGTGACTACTGTTTGTGAGAAGTGCTATAAATATAATCAAATTTGAAATTAAACATAAATTTTCTTGCTTTTACTGAACTATAATTACTAATGACAAAACATTCACCGAAATTTGGAATAGTAATGTTTTTGCAGTAGGTTTCAAAGGTTCTAGGTTCTGAATATTTTTCACTTGTTATAGTTTGCATGCAGTATTTAAAGTTCAGTTAATTAATGATTTTTTAGAGTTTTTAATAATAAAGATCTTTAGTCTCACTGTAAGTGGCAGAATTAGGTATTAGTTAAATATAAAGGCAAAAATTATACAAATAACATTTTTGCACAGGAGTTTTACCCCTTTTTTTCTCCTGTGTTTAACTATATGTTCCCAGTATACTGGGTTTACACATGACCCTCATGTCACATGGTGGGGTTGGCGCAGTAAAGGGTTGCTCTTGTATTGCATTGCAATATTGTACAGTAGTCAACCATTGACTAGTGAGAGTGCAATTCTTTCCTCGGTCACTCAAGCTAACATTTGCAAAAACTTGAACTCCAGATGGGGTGCTGTTTTATCATTTTGAGTAAACTGAGTATAACCCCCCTGGCAAACAAACAAAACAAATCAAATAATTATTGCCAAATCTAAATAAAACATTGAGGTGGAGCTTTATTATACTTTAACGTCAACAGGATCAGTGTTGTGGACCAAAAGATGCTTTTTTATGTGTGTTTTGTTTTTTTGGGTTTTTTTTCTGTGAGATATGAATTCCTGACATCACTTAGTTTTTTTATATATACTTTTTCTTTAATTGAAGTGTCGATAACGAAACCTTTTACCTTTAAAACTTTAAATTTGAACTTTAAAAATGAACTTTCAGTTAAGACCAATACCTGAGTTTAGTTTAATTTGACATTTAGAAAATCAATATGGGAGTGAACACTCTCATTCTTTCATTATGTGTTCCCAGTCATCAGATATTATTTCAAGACTATGAGAAAATTTAAAAGCAACTGGCTTAAAATGTAAACAAACCCAGATATGGAGAAGGAGAGGAGCTGAGACCAATGGTTATTGTTAAGTGAAACAATTTACAACAAGCTATTGTGGTTTTATTTCATTATTTTCAAAGGAAAACTGAACAAACCTGAGGACAATGCTCATTCAGTGATGAACTGGGAACCCCCCATTTAACAAAGAAGGAAAAAAATATGTTTAAGACAACAAAATAGAAATTGTTTGTGAAGTCTCTACCACCCAGGTGTTTTCATTCTGTTTAACTAGGCTTTCAGAGGTGCAGTCTGTGATTGATCTTCAGACTTAGATCAGTCTTCACACTGATCTTCATTTAGCTTTGTATCTCCTGCTGGAGTTAGATATATAATGCGCTTTTGTGTATATTTTCTTCAAGCTGTCTCACCATCAGCTGTTATTTATTTTTAAAAAAAGTTCCAGTAAGTGAAACTAGTTAATCTTGGTATGGATTTGTTACACAGCTATCGTGCAACATTCTTGTTGTGAGAGTTTCTATAATTAGCAGATCCCATAAAACATTTAGGTCATGATTACATAAATAATAACAGTTTTTCCTCAATGCTCCTACTTGGCACTGAATACCTTATTCAATGTGACCCAAATACAGCATTACACTTCATGTATATCACATGCATTGATCACAGAGATAGAAAAGTTTCGCATTACAGCTTGGGAAGTTAACATCAGTTTACAGATGTTTGGCTGCAGTTGGTCGTGCCAGTGTTAAAAATACTGTGCATACAGTTGGACACATCATCCATTAAATATTGCTTTTAATTACCTGAACAGACTGATGGTGCTGTGAGGCATCAGAGTTTGTTTGGTCCTCAGGCACCTCTGTATTAATGAAAAAGGGCCATGCAAATCTCCCCACATCTTAATTAAAACTTGGATGTAATTGTGAAGGGTGTTAAGAAGTTGACAACTGATAATTACAGTAACTCTGACTTGACATTAATGTGACGTAACTCCCAGCACACTGTAGCCCTGCCTAACTTTAACCTGCAGAGTTCATATTCACTCAGAGTGATTAGAAACACCCATGAGCATGTACAGAAGTCCGTATAATAATAATAAACATAACTGTCAAGGAAACTTGGTTACAGATACTGTACTTACAGCCAGTGTTCAGGGCATACATTTTAAGAAATGTATATATTAATGTACTGTTCTTATTTTACATATAACATCCTGCCAATCTTCTCTCATTCCTCTGATCTTAGAAATCCTCTTGTTTAGTTGCACCTTGAGCGGCGTCACTTTGACATTTCCTTGGCTCCGCTCTTGTTGAATTGGCAGAGAGAATTCACTGTTGTCTAACTGTAAATCCCAGAAGATTAAAAAATAAGCATTTCCCAGTTGGCTTTGCAATATTATTCCCAGTAATGTGTTTGAGAAAGCAGGGACGGCAGGTGGCAAGTGACTCTGGAGCCTGATTATAGAACATTTTAGAAACTGCGCCGTTGCTGGATCAACTTCTCTTTCATTTTAACAGCCTGGGTGCCTAACAGCACCAGAGGCTTTGTGGTTCATAATACTCTCTTGGTGACCTGCCCATTACTGACAGCTATAAAAAAAATATATATATATTTGCATTGCATGTTTTTTTTCCTCAATAATTATACAAACAAGTACCTGTTTCAAGTCTGTTGCTAACTAATTAAGCACAGTGAGGACTACAGTTTGTGAAAGCTCTCACTGTTGTTTTTCTAAACATACATTGCTGTAAAAAATCCTGTTTCATCTAGTATGTTTTTTTTTTACTCTATCCGATTAAATAGGTAACAAGTGATCAAATATTTTGTAAAATCCCACCACTAAGGAGGCACCTTAGCCTCTCTGAACCTAATTAAAACATATACATCATCCTTTTTTTAAGTTAGTTTTTAAAGATTATGTAAATGTGTGCATCCATAGTATCAATAATCCACCTCTCTCCTGCAACCTTTGCATCAGGTTTGTGTCCCACATTATACAAACTTAATATTCACGAGGAATCATAGCAGTAGCTGCTAGGAAATAACTCAATTCAGGCTCCAACTGCTGTATAATTCTGAATCTCAAAATGCAATTAACACAGGGGCCAGCCCTATTATTTCTTGGCAGTCATAAAGTATTTCTCCGAAATGAGAAGATTGGCTGATATGAGGCGCTATAAGATATCCTGCGTATATTAGGTGCAGTATTTACTGCATGCACCTGTAATTGTGTTGGAGGAGGAGGAGGAAGGGAGGGATACATTCCTGTTGCAGTCGGCTGAGGGAGATTCACCTCCCTGCCTGAAGGGTCATGTGGTTGTAACTGAAAAGGAAATTATTATTGAGTTATTAGGGAATATTATTGAGTCTTAATTTAATGGTATAATGCTACAGAAAATGGTGACAAAGTGAAGGCAAGCATCCAGTATGTTGGGTATATGGGTAGAATGCGCACTTAAAATATTAGCAAAGATGGCATAAATATTATGATGTATACATTTTTAATGTTCTTTGTGTTTGTGTGTCTTTGTGCAAAAGCTCAAATTAGATGATTAACAACAAACAAATAAAAGACTCTTTGTTTATAGCCTAAAAGACTACCTAGCGTAGCTGTAGACTTTCAACCTCAACATGGGAATGTATGTACATTTTACAAAAAATGACAAAAATGCAAAAACAGGTTTTAGTGGGTAACATACTGTGAGCAGTATGATATGGCATTTTTGCAGATGGAATATATAATTAGAAATACTGAATTCATTTGAAATAGTCAAGTATGGAAGCCAAGAATCTTTTTTAATTTTATGCTTTCATCCACTTTTCTTCATGTAATGAGATCATTATCTTTTCCCAGCATCAAAATAATTTTCTAATAATAACAGATAAATTATCTTCATAAACAAACAAGTGACAAGTAAAGAGAATAATCATCTCAGTTCCTGAGAAAAAGAT
>JAPZDZ010000022.1:9602837-9613794 GCA_029783805.1 Acanthurus tennentii
AGGTCATTCGAGTGTAAAGCTGTATCCCTATGTGTCTGTGTGTGTGGGTTTGTGTGTATGCATGTGTAATTTGAAGTATAAGGCATATTGTCATTGTAAAATGGCTGCAGGTAGAATTTTAATTTAGTCTCTTCTGATGTTCTCATACTGGAACTTAGTTTGGCATGTTAGCATAACATTAGCTAAGTGGCTGTAAACACCATGTAATTGGCAATCCTTCCAATAACTGAAATATTTTATTCAAAACCTTAAATGTCATCCAAACAGTGTCCGCAGAGGCAAAGTCTGAGGATCAACAATTTCAATGGGATTCATCCTCTGAGGAATACGACTGTCTGTACAAAATTTAATGTCACTCCATCAAATAGTTGTCCAAACATTTTTAAACTCATTTTTCTGCTAATATGGCTAAAGAGTCGGAGAAGTTGTCATGATTGTTATTTTCAGAATAAGCTGCTCTTTTAAGATTTGCCAATGGAATTAAACAGACAATGAGGCTCTATTTGACCTATTTTTTAATCAAATTTTTGCTGTTTCTTCTTTTTTCATCTAAGAAATGAACAAAAAGCGTAAGAATGAAGAGAATTTTAGCTTTTGGATCACTCTGGAAAGTAGAAATGGATCCGACCAACACTTTTGAAAAAATCTTCTTTCACGCTCATTTTGTTTCTCTTTCCAACTGCTTGTCATGAACAGGTAAAATACCTTTTCTGTTCTTCAACTCCCTGTTGATGTGTCAAACTTTCAAGCCTGAAGATGAAAAGAAAAACAGGGCGGTTTATGAATCAGCAATGTGTCAGTCTGTGAGTGGACAAGACAGCCTCTTCACGCTTGGTTAGGTTTTCACTCTCATACTCAGTAGGGCAGAAGGTTATGCATAGGCTTTAAATCAGATTGGAAGGGTCCGACTTGCTCAGCAAGGTATTGGCTCTCACTTTTCTTTTATCCTAAAAAAAGACAATATTAGACGATATGTCACAGACAAGTAAAACAAAAATGACAAACAGAGGAGCAGCTGGGGGCTGGTAATCCTGGTTGTGGGCACATGAGTAGCACCAAACAAATGTATAATGATGAAAAGATGAGCTGGTAGCTCCTTTTGGTGCTTCAGGAGGTGCCATACTCGATTAGGCCCTACATGTCTGCTCGAGTATTACAGCTGACATTAAGAAAGCTGTTCACTCTCTATCACTGCTTCCACACAGCCGTGACTCACCAGCACCCCCACAATGCATTGTGGCTGAGTCTCGAACACTCCCCCAAGAAAATCCCTCCACTGGCCCGGAGCGACAGCCAGCACAGAGACAGGATTTATCCAGTTTGTGCCCTCAAAGCTCCACTCACAGCGTTTTGAGGATGTGCACAGTCAGTCACAACTGAGGGTGAGAGGACGGTTCCTCTTGTGTTTGGCAGTCGTTCTGAGGGGGGGAATGTGCTTTGCTATGACACATTTACGCCTGATTAGGTTACTGTGTTCTCTACAGATGTGTGTTCTTAGTCCTGATTTAGTGTTGAAGCCTCCACGGGGTGCCTTTCATAAGCTCTTTATATATTGCCAGGAAGACGTTAAGACACCGATGTGTAAAACATGCTTTGGCAGAGGAACCCTGCCTGTTGCCGAACAGGAGCTCAAAAGGAACATGGTGGAAGTGTTTCATACTTTCAGTGAACTGATGGGATTTTCTCCTCAGAGGTCTTGCTTGAAATTCAAACCAAACCGAAGGAGAAAATGCATCAGAGTGTAAAACACTGAATCTGAAATTGTAAATCAAAGTGCAGTGATTTTCCATGAGCACAGAGATGATATTTACTAAAGGTAAAACCTTTACTTAGTGCTCACAGAAAAGGCTTAGAGGAGTTTTCCTGCTTGTCATATTGATTCTGTTTTATGCAGCATAAGGCCCATTGAAAGCTAGCAACTGAGGAATTAATGGAAATGTTAATAAATGAGCAGAGAAACAAAATAAATGTAGATGCTACCACACAGGGCAAGGGAGGTGAATGGATTCAGTGTAAAAATGATGTGAGTAAAATGCTGTGGCCTTCACGATCATTAAGTTTCAACTCCACTGATCATGTGTGGTTCTGTGTCACAAGTATATTTCAGTGGCAATGGAGGCAACATGTCCCAACTGTGACAAAGCCATTGGAGCTAATTGTGTCCATTCAAGACCATTTTGATTTTACTGTATGTGTCACAGCGTGTTTAAGAAGCAGCTCTCCGCTCTTCGACACAAGGAATAAAAGGCAGAGGAGGAAAGTCATGTTAAACTTCAGAGACCAGATCAAGCCAGACAGAAGGTCAGACATGGTAAGTTTTTTTAACATGAAACACTCTGCGCTTACCTCTGATCATATTATATCATTGAACAGTATAACATTATAACCACTTAGCCTATGACAGAGGCACAAAAATAACTCAACAATGATCAAATCAGCTCCACTTCTCAAATGTTCCCCATGGGCTTTGAAGCTGTATGAAGGATGGAACAAAACCATGTCGTAGACATGACGTCAAAGAGCCAAACCATGAAATCAAGGAGACAGACAACACGTCTAGAAGTTACCTACAAGGAAAGATCCAACCCAGGGACAAAAGCTTGATTACATTTTTTCATGATCTTCATTTGAAAAATGTGTTTTCTGACACAATACAGAGACTGTGAGCTTTTTAAGGCTAGAAAAATTACTTGAATTTTTGAGGTTGCCACTGCTTGGTGACTGCTTTCATGTTATGCTTTGAACAGTTTTTGAGCTTTATTTTTTTTAGTATGCACAAAGTCTACACATATATTTATATTGATGTCCTGTCTGAGTGTCTTACAACTTATACAATGCTGATCTTTTCTGTGCAATTGATTAAAAACTTGTGGAGGATCAGGGAATTTTTCATTTTGCCATTATTGACCTGCATTTGTGTTCATAAATATTTGCAGTTGTTTCTTGTCTTCATACAAGCAAATCAGTTAATATACAAAATTTATTCATACTAAACACTGAAAACAAATTTTGTGGGACTCGTTTTTAAAAAACAAAGTTCAATGCTTTGGCTCACACACACTTAACCTTTCCAGATTCCTGCATACTCTATGCACAGCATATGTACCTTCTTTATTAGTTAAATCTGAAAATGCAAAGGGGTTTAACATATCCAGCCACTCTGGGCATTCATTTACATTTCTAGCAGATCTTCAAACCATATTTTGCATTTGTTGTAAAGAGGACTGCTATTTTTAATTTCTGTTGGCTAAACATTAATATTTTGCAAATAGATTTGTTTATCTTTGTGTTAGTTTGAAGACTTTACAAATTTGCAGCATAGGAGCATGTTTCAGTCAGGCGTTTGTTTGTGTGTCTGCGTCCTGTTTGAGAAAAAAGGGCTGTATTTGGTGTGTTTTGGTCCACTGCTTTTTATATCAAGCTTAAGAATAACTCATTAACTTGGGGTCCCATTTTGGAAAAACAACTTTGTGCATGTGAGGTTAAATTATGTTTTTCCACTTCAAAGTGAGTATAATGAAAATACCAAATATAAAAAGTATCGTTTTGAAGATTTTTTGATGTTTCTAGTCTGATAAACACACAGAATTGCTATATTGTTTCATGTGGTTTTTAAAGGTCAGGTCTGTTTCAAACTAATAGTTTGTACAGCGTGTTCCCCGACTGTGTCTAAATGTAAATGTGTTAATAGCCATTCTGAATGGTTCTGAATTTTTGGACAGCTCTGTTAAATCAAATAATATCAACGGAAGAAAAACAGGAAAATTTTGAAATAATTTGACAAGACAACACAAGATTCCAAAAACTTTTAAAAAGTTTTTCCTATTTTTCATTTGATTTTTATAACTGAAAAAAATAGTCAGCCTTTCAGTTTTTTTCCAGGACCCATGGAAATCCTGACCATTTAATTTTATATAATGGACTCAGTGAAGTGCATCTCACACAATGTATGTGACCAAAACTAACATGGTCATCTCAATGGACACTCCGGATATTTTACTCTGTTTGTCAAGACTGAGGAAAAAGTATTGAAAGAGGTGAAAACCATTACAAATGTACTCATGATGTGAGCTGCAGCTATGCAAGCTACAATGAAGCACTATAGGAAAACACTGTAATGATGTCATTTACACAACTTCTGTGTGTGTAGTCTTTCTAAATACATATTTTTAAGTCAGATACTTCAACAGTTTTACAGCAACTTTACTTGCAAAATAGTCTTTTAAATCAGCAGATATCAACTGCATACTTGACCTGCCCAATACTATCAGGATCAAACATTTATTTGGCTCTCCACTGACTACTGTGCATATTTTTTCTGATATAAGGTTCTATATTTGCCCACCAAAAAAGGCAGCACCTCCGCTCTCTAAGATGTGAGCAGATGTGTTGAACTCAGTCGTTTGAAATGTATGTGAAAAATGATAACTTAAATTTGTTTTCTGTACATAAGGTACACACCTGTAAAAAACTGTGCTCACCAAAAAGACAAACGGTTGTCGGAGTCATTGTTTGCCTTCTTGGATTAAAGTTTGAATGAACCTTCCTCTGTAAGTGAAAGAGAAGAAATTGATTTGATTGATTTTTTCAACACAATTACCCGGAAAAACAAAACCAACTGGCACACAATTAACTTTTTCCTCTTCTGTGATCGATTTTTGGACTGGACAAACATTCATGCTGTGTTTTCACTTTTCCTGGATGTGTTTTTGTGTGTGTGTGTGTGTGTGTGTGTGTGTGTGTGCGCGCGCACGTGTGTGTATGTGTTTGCCTGTGTGTTTCAGCTAACATCTCCTTGTTTTGTTGGGCTCTGTAACTTTGTAAATATTTTTTATAAATCATGCCTGTATTGTTTTGCGAGTGTTTAATGTGTTTGTCAAACTGTTGAACGAGGTTAAAACTAATTACCTTGAAGAATCAATATTGTTCTTTAATATTCTGTTTTTTTATGTTTCTCTTTCTCTTCAGGATTAGCATTTGGGTGGCAGTAAGTAATGGGATTTTTTTTGTTGACTTAATGGCTTTTAAATTTCAGACAATATGCAGTTTTGGTTCAGAGTGAGTTCAACCAAACAATACATGTGTTGTGTTTGTTCATGTGAATTGTTTTTGACAAATGGGTGTACAAGGAGAATCTTAAAAGCCTCTGTGTTGTACTATTACTCATGAAACCACTGAATGTGTGGCATTTATCCCATCAAGGCTGCACACGCCTCACAGCCCCTTTAATGGTTTGACATCCTTTCAGATCGCCATTATCAACTTTTCAAACTTGCAGTCATTATTTCCAGCAGCTTTTTTTTCTTTTGCAGCAGATGCCCAGAAAGACATGACAGGAAAAGTACACAGAGTGGACGATTTTTCCCCCCAATGAAAAAAGATCGACTGTCTGTTGTTTTCTAATGTTTATTCAGCCAGCTGAAGGGAAATTTCAGAGGAGAAGAAAAGTAAAACATATTCAAACAGGCTGAGAACACTTTTCTGTCTGCCTTTGCGATTGAAAGATGTCTGGTGACTTTGTGAAACAATTTAAAAAACATCAGTCTTAACCAAACATATTTCCACTGCTAGCTTTTATATATTGTGACTATTGAGAAAACACCTTGTATGTCCACAAAAAATATTTTTAAGGTGATGAAAAACTTTTTTTAAAAAATAAAATTCAAAATTTGATACCTTTTTATTGATGGTCAGATATTTACTTGTAAAAAAGAGTGAAAATGACAACTGAAAATATAAAATTTACAAAATGTGGAGAAGCCATGTTTTTTCCTGACAGCGAAGATAAATTGCTTAATTTTTGCTGCTTTTAAAATCTCAGCTTGCATCCATTTCAGCCACAGCAGAATTGTCCTGGCTTTAGAGCTCAATTACTGCCAGTGCAGCTACTCTACCATAAAGAAACTGCATTAATGCTCCACCTGCTTGGCGAGAGGATGCACAAGTTAATAAGAGGCGATGGCAGTATCACAGGAGTGAGAAAGAGTCTCTCCAGGCCCCATGATTCAGATCTATTAGGGAGAGGCTGGGTTTGTATCGTTCATATAAAAGTCAGACTGGAGCTGAACAGAGAGCTCCATTCATTCTGATGAGAGAAGACATTAACCACAGCCATCTTCCTCTGTTGTTTCCTGCGGATGAAATGAGAAACATAAAGACTAAAACTTTACAGCCGTCTGTAGTTAGACACACGGATGCTCTGAGCAAAATGATGATTTCAACATGCTAACACACAAGACAATGCTAACATGCGGATGTTTTATCAGGTATTATGTTTACAATCTTTTCAGATTTGTTCATCATAACTTTTATCATTTTTTTAAAGGTTTATCATTTTTTTAAATATTTTGCCATAGCTATAAGAACTCAACAACACATTTTAACAAAATCCAAGTTTTCTATCTTAATTCTCTGAATTACTGTCCATTAGTCTTGTCGAATATAACAAAGTGATTTTATTTGATGATTTTAACTTTCATATAAATGACCTCTCTAGATTTTACCCAACTTGTGAACATTTCTGTGTCTTTTCTAATGTCTCTCTCTGTTCAACATTAACTGTTGAAAACCTGTTACAAATATTTGTCACCACACTGACAACAATGTTAGGTCCACAGAAGCTGAGTGTGTACCTGACATCGTAGAAACACATGGTGCAACATGTATTCTATACTGTGGTTTACTCAGTAATCTTAGACAATCTGAGTAGTGTCTTGCTGAAAATATGTGACTCTGTTGCTCTTTTTACTACCAGAAAATGAAATGGAGTGAAATCAACACAGTGGTTTTTAGATCACATTTATGCACTCAAACAGATTTGCAGAAAACCTGAGCGCAGGTGGGGAATGAAAAAAGATTGTCTTACCTGGGTCAAGAGTTTTAAGAGGTATAAATGTGAGCTCTCAGCTGCTAACACAGCATACCTCTCTGATTTGATTTACATTAACCAAAAACACTATGTTGTCTGTTTATTTCTGTCGCAAAACTCAAAATAACACACAAAAAAGCTCTCTATTCAGTGCTGGTGATTTTCTGAATTTCTTTAAAAGTAAGATTGAATCAATTAGAAAAAACACTCCCCTCAGAATGATGGCCACTGCGGTCTTTAAATGCATGCAGGCACTATGACTCAGAACAGTTGCACTCTTACAGTTTGAAGAAGAAAAAGTCTGAAAAAAGTTCTTCACCAGTTTGGTAACTGCTTCCTTACCTACTACCTGCATATTAGACCCTTTACCATCAGAGCTGTTTAAGGAACTGTTTCCTATTTGGGTCTGATACTTCTGTGGGCTTTGTGTCCTTAGATTTTAAAACCGCTGCTTAAAAAGCCTGACAGCAATTCTTGAATGCTAAATAATTGTAGACCAATTTCCAACTGCCTTAAATGTTGTAATTGCTCAAAAGGACTGTCACAGATCAGCTTACTGCCCACTTATCCCACAACAATCTCTCTGATAAATTTCACTCTGGCTTACAATCCCATCATTCCACAGAATCTGCAATGACCAGAGTAGTCAAGTATCTATCAATTATTACAATCTATCTTCTGGGGATTATGAATGTATTATGTAATGTATTATGATGTACTGAACTGCAAAGCAATCCATCTAATACCTGCTGAGAAATAACTCATACAATTCAAGTCAGTGGTTGTTGAGGTATTTCAGTCTGGACCAACCAACAACTGTCAGACTTACATTTCCATCCAACTTCTTAAAGCTGTATTTATGTGCAGATAAAAGCAAAGGAGGGCATTCAAATGAAATAAATGTCTCAGCCAATGCAGTTTTGGCAACTTTTACTCTTTATGTTAAGTTGAGCCAACTGGCCCTTTGCAATTGACTCTTATGAAAGCATATAGCAAACAATCATGTTGATTGTCACAGTGTGATAATAAAACTAACGAGCAGTGTCCACTGATATTAGGGGATATAAGTCTATTAAAAATCTTACAGACATTTGCGTTACTTGTTTGCATGTATTTATGTAAAACATGCACCAGAGGCATGTTGTGTGTTTCAGTTTACAGTTGCTCACATGGCACGACAGCAGACTCTGTTCTCGTTCAGGTTTTCTCTAATCCCTCACCAGGAGGCAACAGATGCTTTTATTTATACAGGAAGACTGTCAATCATAAAGAGGTCACGGCTAAATGTGTCCCTCTCTATCTATCCTGCATTTAGCAGAGTCTAACCTTCATTCACCTCCTCTGGTTTGCTCTGCAGGCTTCATGTGTGATAAAAACATTTCAGGAACTGATGTCAACAAGCTTTTCTTCAGATTGTTTGAATGCTACAACCGAGGTCACATGGCAGCTTCCTATACAAAACACACTAAAGGAGACATGTCACACATAGGTAGTGCATTTTTTGTAGAAACAAGTTACATGTGGTGAGATTCTTACTTCAGATAACATTGTGACCTTTGTCTAGGCACCTGCAGAAACACTTAAGGGACAACAGGATTCATAATATGAAAAGTGAGGATCTAGAAGGATGTTGCAATTTTGATATTTTCAAATTTAATACTCCTATTGGTAAAAGTAATATTCTTCTCACGATGTTAGTTTTAAGATCTGTTTAACAAAAAATAATAGAATAAAAGAACATGCCATGGTCCATTTCCCTGTCTGACTTTGTTGTGATCATTAAAGCTGGAAAAAATCAAGACAAAATGACAAAAACAATGTCCAAGTTTTGGTAAATTGGAATTTCCTTGCAAGAAAAATGTTTACCCCAAAAGTCCACAAATTTTAACAGCAAATTATGTTGTTCATGTTCCCTATCAGTGAAATTTGTTTCTCTATTTCCTCCTTAGTGTTAGGAATGAAAACAACTTGGTTTGAGAATCATTGTTTTGTTGGATTCCATTTATGTTTTTATACTTTCATCCAAAACTGCTTTATAGTTTGCCCAATAAAGTTGGGAATTAAACCACTAGCCCTTCACTAAGAAAATGACTGATAAATTCATTATCAGTCATTTTCTATCTCATGAGCCAAAGCCAATATGTTGGACATTAATCTCATTATAAATTCAATTACAAGATATGTACAAATATAATAGCAAATATAGACTTTGAATGACAGCTGAAGCTCCAGAAAAAAATTAATGTAGTGAATTTTCTCTGCTCATAGTGATTCTGTTACCAGTACTTCCTTATATTTGGATGTAAAGCATTTATACCTCACTGACTAAACTGACTAGTAGTATTTTTTGCATGAATTTAATTATAAATTAACCCTAACACTGAATTCAATTATGATATTGACAAAGAATGTGGATCTCAGGTGGATGAGTTATATCATGGCCAAAACCAGATCTGTTCAGTAAGGTCATTATTTGGCTGGATCAGTGCATCACTGCTACAAAGTTGCAAATAAACAATAAATAATTCTATTTTAACATCATCACACCAGGTTGTGACATATAGCAAATTCCAAAACAAAATGTTTAAATCGTTTTCTAAGTTTTGGAACAATTTTTCCATAAGCTTCCACTGTTCTTTGCCACATACCGGGAGTTTCTACCAAATGCATGATGAATTTCAGAAGAAGCAGGATTGTCAAAAAATCCTATTACCTCAGCAATGACTACAAGCAGAACAGCGAATGCCAACCGTCCACGGGCCATGAACTCAAGCAGGGGTAAGACTCAAACTCCTCAAGCAGAGTGAAAGATTTACCTCAGTGTTTCGGGGAACCCTTGTTTTCCCCTCATGTCTCTGTTGGTCACACAGTTTGAGTTGAAATTGGGAATTAGCCGAGCGTCTATCACAGGTTCACAGCCGGGCCGGTAATGTCTTCATTCTAGCAAGGTTCACAGCGGGGTGGAGGCTCAGGACTGCAGGGGAGAGGTTTGTTTGTGAAGGATGTTCGGGAATCCTTTTCGCGCTCCACTTTCAAACCTCTGCTTCGCCTTCGAGACTCAAAGTGTGACCAAAGAAATACGTTTTACTGAGGAGTGTAGTGAAGTGCTGCCTCAGTCACTGTGGTGTGCTTTGGAAGGATAAAAGCACATTTATAATTTACACTCAAAACTTTCAATTGGTGGAATGTATTAACATGTAAGCAGGCAAAAAATGAGTATAGCTTTGTGGATACTAAACATGAGAAGACACTGACCTTATTTTCTACCTCAGGTATTAAAAAAAAGCTTCATAATACAGTTGACAACATTGGTCACTAGTTATCTGAGTTGCCTTGTGGCATAATGAATGTGTTCCCTTTACAAAGATAATTTCTTTAATCTTCTAACATTAGCATTGTTTATACTGATAAGCAGTGGTGAAGGTGGGATTTAGCAGGTGGGGGAGCCCTAAAATTCAGTGTTGTGGCGCAGTAGGAAAATTAACAAATGATTGCAAAAAACTGTATGTGCTTTATTCTCAACAGAAAAATACAGGCCGGATTAACAGGCAAAACACACACATATCAATCTAACATGGCTAACTAACACAGAGAAACACAGCAAACTAACAGCCTAACACAGAGACTCGGACAAAGACTAAAGTGGAAACCTAACCTACAGTATATAAACACGCAGGTGAGTGAAACAAGACAGGTGAAAGACATGAGGAGATTAACTAGGGCAGGGGAAACACGGGAAGTAAAACTAACTACATAGGCTACACAAGGAGAAAATATTTTTCAAATTAAGACAATCTAAATCATCCTCAAATCACAATCTCGAAAGAAATCAAAGCACAATCTGTTTCTTAGAAAATCTGGAGAAGTGCTATGTAAGGACTCTGCACTCATTCAAATGATATTACTGTGCTGTGACTGACTCGGTAGATGCTGTGTATTAAAGAAGTGGCGAATCTAGAGTGTGCTGGGGCCCCAGGCAAAAATTCTCAAGGGGCTTCTCTGACAAGCGTTTAACATAAATATTATCATTACTAAATAATTTGAAAATTGTGCTCTTGTGAAAAACAGTGCTTAAATGGTTCACATTAG
>JAPZDZ010000022.1:9614184-9633022 GCA_029783805.1 Acanthurus tennentii
ATTGTATAGAATATATATCTACATATCTAATGTATAATACCACAATAGCCAGCACTTCACCTCTGTTCTAAGATTTGGTGTTTGGGACATATTTGTGTTGATAATATGCTCCAAAGTTGACAGTCTTTCATGCTGAAAGCACACTGTCAAAATTAAGATCAAAATTTCAAAGCATTAATAGTTTAAGAGTTAGGTAAGAAACAACTTTCATTAGTTACAGTAAAAGCCGTTGTCTGGGTTGGCTGTTTTTCCAAATCACTCCATTACCGGTGTGTCCTAGTTACTTTTGTGAAATTTCAGTATTGAACCTTACAAGCATATTCACTCTCTCTCTCTGTCGGCTAACCTTAGCTGCTAGCCAAGCTAGACAGTCGCGTGCCAGTGTGTCATCACACTCTGTAACAGTGAACACGAGCGACAGAACGGGATCCCCAGGCCGATGTCTCCCGCTCCATTAACAAGACTAACTAACTATTAAACAATTAACAGTCAGCCTTACAAATAACGCTAGTTTAAGTGTTTGCCACACGTCGTTGTCCGCTCCACCTACCATTTGCTTTATTTGACTATGGTGGCGGAGCGGAGGTCCGGAGGGCTCCAGCCCACTTTAACCCCTGCTGATAAGCAGTCCTCCTTCCTTTCTCTTGCTAACACATGCCCACCAGTGGCAGACCAGTCTATTGTACCTCTAAAGTGAATGATAAAATGTATCTGTTGTTTTTAGCCTCAAAAAATCCATGTGACAACTCGGCAATTTCAGCCTTCCTTAGCTTTGACTGTCACACAACAAAAATATCTATGCATGCATTTTTACTCCAAGACACAAGTATTTATTACACTAAAATGTTATGATGTTACCTTATTTAATATGTGATTAGCACCTAAGCCCAAAAATACATCTGACAATAAATTTAAAACTAGGGGAAGCAAATTACCCCACATGTATGCATAAACAAAAATATTTTTTCCTTCTGAACAGTCCAGCATGTGTACCAACCTTGATACAATGCATGGAATAAAACTGGGTAGTTTACTTCTCTTTTCTTTACACTTTATACCTCGGTAAAATGGAATTCATCCTTTTCTATTTGCGACGCAGCACCCTGTCATTTTCTTGTTATGGCTAATTTGATTGGGTTGTTGCACCTATTCCTGCACGATGACTCAAGTAGCTATAAGCATAATGAGACCTTATTGTATTCGACACACATCTGAAATCATCTTCTCCCCTCATTCGTTCTTTCATTAGAATTTCAGGGTATGGTGTTTGTTTGTTTTTCTGTCCTTTGCAATTGTCTTATCTTCATTCAGAACATGCTGCTCGCTGCTGCCTGCTGGTTATGATTACAATCCAATCTGTGCAGACATTGTCTCTCTTCTCATGTGTGTTAGAAATAGACAGTGGTGAGTAATAGCAGTTCTTTTATGGTCTATGACAAACAGGGTTTCATTGACATGACAGACGAAGATGGTTTGTTCAACAACTACAGAGAATTGTTTTTTCTGCTAAAAAGAAAAGAAGATTTTCTTCAACTCAGTCATTGATCTTTTTTGTATTCTTTCTTGTGATCAATGCTGAGATTCTCATCTGCCAAGTACAACAGATAAAGAGTTTCCATCTTCAGTCACTGTCAGAGAAAAGATGGTGACATAGTAAGGTTTTATTTTAAAAAAACTGTTGAGCACCTGTGACAGTAGAATTAGTAGTTGAATAAAACAGTCACATGTATGTATCATTTGAGTCACAGTTGCTGAAGTAAATATTTTGCAAAACATATGAACACACATGTATTAAAAGCTCGTCTTGACAGTGTTTGCACATCACAAAAGTCAGTATGTGCATTCATGCAATAAGAGTTGCACACCTGTTAAACACTTTCTCCCTTATAAACAAGTCAATAACTACATCTGCTTGAATCTGCTGCCAAGAGTCTTAAATGGAGTCTTTTCACTCACCAATGGAAAGTTCAGAGTGCTCTCCTATTTGCTCCACATATATCAGTGCGATGTGGAGAAAAAGCTGTTTGTGCTCCTGCAGAACAAAGGTCAGGAACTTTTTAAATTCCAAAGAGCCCTTTTGGCCAATTAAAGGAACTTGTTTGTGCCCAAAAGACACAAAGAAAAGCCTCCAATCTTAAGCTTCTTTCCAGTCCTGCCAGTCTAATCTTGCACTTTTTTCACTAGCACACTTTATTTTAAAAGTAAGAGCTGCTTTTGCTCAGCAGAGGACTTGGCAAGTTGTTGTTTTTTTTCTAAATATCAGCCACCATACTTTGGCTTGTATTATAAACATACACAAGTCAGCCATATTGGTAAGCTATGTAATGTTAGCTTCTTAGGTTTGTGCAGCAGTGCAGATAATTAGCAAGCTTACTTTTTGGGTGGCAAAAGGAGGTGGAATAGGATCTAGTCATCTCTCTCTAGTCTGAGAGACTATTGTGGGATTGTGGGATGGGAAAAAATTCAGAGATCGTTCTTGAACACTGCACAGATGTGTGCATGTAGCAGGTGCAGAAACAAAAACTTTCATATATATTTAAGTTACATTGCTTGATCCTCATCAGCACCCCTTACAACATGTGTGTGCATTAAATCCTCATATTCTCTTGGGTTTTGTTGTCTGGAAAAACTCCAGAATCAGAGCAATGTCACATTGTGGACTGTCAAATAGCACATTTCTCTGCACTTCATGGTTAACATTTTGATTTTTAGCTTTTTTCTGTTTTATTTTGGCAGTTTCTCGTCACTCTTTGGTGGTACTTCCTTTCTTTAATGCTTTTTTGATTACTCATGAGTTTCGCCTGTCCCTTGCTTGTTTTCTCTCCCTTGTGTATACAAATCTATGTCTGCTGCTCTGCTATTTGTCAGTTTTTTGCTGTTTGTGATTATTTTTTCACATGACTGTTTATCACTTTTTTGTCCTGTGTCCATTCCTAGTCCTGCCTGTTGACCTTCTTTAATCCCTGATTGTTGTCTGTCAGTTTTGTATTTTCTTCTTAGTTTTCTTTTTTTTCGTTATTTTTTTTCTCTCTCAGTTTTTGTTTGCTTCAATCAGCTTTTTCTATTAAAGCAACCTTTTACTTCTTTTATCTGCTGAGTGTGTGTTTTACTTTAAGGTCTTTTGAAGACCAGACAGTGGGAATATTTTCCACAGCTACATATTTCACTGTCACGGGGGCTCAGTACTTTTGCTCTAGTAACAGACCTTGATAGTGACAAAACAGCCCTGAAATGCACCAAAAAAAAAAAGCTTTAACTGAAACAATTTTCACCTTTTCAAAAGCCACTTTCTTCTTAAAATGAAAAGAATTTTGTGTGCAAATGAGACAGGTTAGAGAGGTCAGGTCAGAACATCTGTGTCAGAAGGGGGAACTTAAGGTCAACGGCTCGCCAGTTCAATCACCACAATTTCCTACTTCGAGTTACTATGAGATATTTAAACTGTATGGTGAGGTAAATCAATACTTCTGCTGTAGTTTATATTCAATCCTTATGATATGTGTAGCGGAGAAGAAAGCAAGGAAAATTCCTTCTCATGTTTTAATGAAAACTCACCAAACAGAAAGAAAATAAAGTGCGCTGCTATCCAGTGTATTAGTTTGAAAAGGATCTATTGGTAGAATATGGGAGCAATGAAATATAATGTACATGTTTCAGTAGTGTATAGTCATCCTGAAGATAGTTATCAGAGTGATGTTATTACATTAGAATGGTCCCATTATAACCAAAGATATAGCTGGTCCTCTTATAGCCCACCATGTTACACCACCATGTTTCTAACAGCAGCGCAGAAAGAACAAATCAAGCACTGGCTGACTGATGAGTTCAGGGACATTCTGTTTGTTGCAATCTACAACACCACCTGTAGATGTCACTATATCCTACATACTGGACCTTTTAAAAGAGAGTGAAAAAATGGAAAGTCTTTGTAATGGGAAGTTCTTCAAAGAAAACTCCTATCGGCTCTTCAATTGCCACAAACGTTACCAAAATAAAAGGCATGACTCAAAAAAATAATTTATTGCCATTACAGTCCTGGGTTCTTTGTGGACAAAGTAGCTTCCAGGGGAGGCTCAAAGTGCTCTGAGTGATGGGCAGGAAACCAAACAAGCCAAGTAAAAAGTCAATCTCGTCATTAATGTTTCTGGTTCTTGCTGAGATAAAATATATAATCATAGAGGGAAGAAGAGGTTAAACCTGCCTTTCTTTTCCAACAGTTTTATTGTTTTTTAGCAACAAACAACTCAATTTTTTGGTCAGCATGAGTTTCATTTTGTGGTGAAATTGACATACAGATACCTTCAGTTTGATTAAATAGCAAGTACCCGTGAGACAGCTGCCGTACTCTTTAATGACAAACAAAACAAAGGAAGGTTTCAGTGATCAATTTTTGCAGGCAACAGATTGTTTTATTAAACCACATCAGCAGCTCAGTAGTGTTTGTTTTGGTGTTTGTGCTGAATAACAAATCTAGTTTTATATACAAGGAGAGTGATTGTTTTGGTGTTTGTGCTGAATAACAAATCTAGTTTTATATACAAGGAGAGTGATTAGATGGATTGTCACTAGTTTCATCTTTTCATCCTGCATCTGTGCTTGTTAAAACATCTTCAGCAAATTGAATACTTTCGTTTATTTTTCTTTTGTTTTTTATCGTGAGTGAAGTCAACTTTGGATGGATACTGACTTTTTTCAATTAAACACTAAAGACTTTTTCACAGTCAATTAATAGAAGCATACATTAAATTTATATACCTACTGTATTTCATCTAAAATATGCTCAGTTTTGCATTCTTGTTTAGTCTTACTCGATGCAACATAGACATCTGCGCACTTTTTGTCTTTAATGTCCTGGCAATATTTATAATACTTCAAGATGTTCTTTGAGGTCATGTCATACAGAAGACAAATAGCACCAAAAAATTATCAAAAGTGTTATTTAAAATATTTGATTAAACCAAATTTTATTCTTGATGGTAAGAAGAAGACATTTTTAGACGAAGGTTAGTGCATGAGGGCTCATTTAAAACTCAACTTTAAACACATAAACGTGTGCACATATGTGTTTTGGTGTGTGTGTGTGTACAGGATATCTGCATATCTGCGCATTTTAATATTCTGCAATGTATACAATTTACTTTTATTTTCTTCAACAAGGAGAATTTGAAGTTACAGATTTGAATTGAAATAATTACTTGCAAATTCCACTATTCCATGTAGTTTCTAATTTGCCCACTGAGATGTGTGCTAAGTTTTGACCATGAATTACTCAAAACTATTTTTTATCTTTTTTGACAGATCTTCATTTTGTACAAAAGGAAAATCAATAATTTATTGTGGTAACATAAGGTTGATTCACAGTTGATGTGATGACATGATATGTAGAGATAAATCTTATGTTACTACCAAAATATTCCATTAAAGACCAAAATCAACAATGTGTCAAAGTCTCAATATTTGGTTAGTTGTTGATTAATACACATTTGGTGCTCTTGTCAGCATTTACACCAGCAGGATGGGATCTGTTGTACTAATCAGTTTGCCATTGGTGCTTTCTTGGGAGATTTTTCTATTAGAAAAATGCAGAAAGTACCATCCTTAAAACAAAAAAGCATGCTATGTGGTGCACTTTCTGACATTTTATTTGCAGCAGCTGAAGCACAGGCTGTGAATAATAAAAACTGAAGGTGGACGTTTGAAAAACCAGACTGTAATCAAGTCCATTCATGTCAGGTCTAAACAACATTCATAGGTGGTTTGAAAAGTTCACTCAAATCACAATGCAGTGCACTTCAGTCTCCCCACTCAAATCAAGTCTCAAGTGTTTTTTTTTCCTCCATCACTCCCCTCTAACATGGACTCGACAATGCACTTTGTAACAGAAACAGCAGTGAACAACATGAAGACAAATCAGTAGGAGTTGTTTGACAATGAAAGGGTTCAATGATTGTTATCATAAATATACTGTTAGCACTAAAGAACACAAAATACTCAGGAATAAAGCTCTTCACTTTTTTTTTACAGCTATCTCAAGTGTTATCCTTTATCGACAAAACGCATATTCAGTCTTATAAAAAGTGATGAATGCCAGAATATTATAATGAAAATTTTTATTTGGTAATATCAGTATTATTAGATGAAACCACATCAGCATGGCAATAGTAATTTATCTCTTTAGCAACACATAAGAAATAAACAGTACATTTTTGAAAGACACAGCATTGATCACAATGGTTCAATAAAGGTTAAAATGTCCACTACTCAACTAGAAATACTGTTTGTAACACTTGAAAAATGATATATGGATGTACTTAACATGGGATGATTGATAAGTTTGTGGCCTAAGGTAGAAGGAGGTGAGTCCCTTGGCTCTCATTACATGCCCGTGCATGCTTCTTTATGGTTTTTCTGTTACAAGTAATTTTAAATTGCAAATGAGCACTGTCTGAGA
The DNA here is from genome assembly GCA_029783805.1 of Acanthurus tennentii. Classification (NCBI taxonomy): domain Eukaryota; kingdom Metazoa; phylum Chordata; class Actinopteri; order Acanthuriformes; family Acanthuridae; genus Acanthurus; species Acanthurus tennentii. The sequence continues at coordinate 9,620,636 of JAPZDZ010000022.1, forward strand.
AAATGGACAACATCAGCCTACGTTTAGTCACCCATTACCATGCAGGGCAAGGAGTTCATGCAGGAACCTCGGAGCAAGACTAAGGAAGGGTGTCCCCTCTTACAGCTTGGTGAAGAAGAGTGCTGCTGGATACAAACATGGCTGACAGACTGAAGGATGACCTTCATCCTGGAAGGTTGGTCACTGTCATCACACAAGACATCAGTGACAATATCCATGACATGATCTTTACAGATCTTCAAATAACAGAGCAAAACATTGGCAGCTGGGTATCTTCCAGGAGTGTGTTGTTGCAGTTGTTCACCAAAACTCTGTTGGTCTGATTCAAGGAAAATTCAGCACAACATGACAATAGACAATGGTTTTTTTAGATGGATCCCAACAGATTTCTTCAGCACTTTGTAACCAGTCCACCAGAACCAGAGACAAAAGAGCATTCAAAACAGTGGAAACACTTGAAGGCTCTGGGTCCCAAGAATGTGAATCGGTGATGTCCGTCAGTGATTTTCTAAGATGCAAAGGTTTTGTTTAACAACCTGGAAAAGGTTTAAACTATCCACTGATCTCTTGATATGTGATAACTTCCAGACAATTTGGTGCCAGAGGACAACACCCTAGCCTGCAGCTGCGATGGCTGCCATCCTGGAATAGGCTTTGGAGGTAGTAGTAGTCATCAAACACCCATTCTGTTCACCTGATGAGTCACTCTCCACTACCACTAGACTAGACTAGACTAGACCACTACTTTTTTGATGTAAAAACTAAGGTAAGGTTGTAATTGATTAATATATGCAAAATAAAAATGATAAAAATAAATTTAAAAATTCCAGTCCGATTCCTCTCTCTCGAGCTGAGATTTGAAACAGGTCTCCCATGTCTAATTGCTGGCAACACTTTTTCACACAAAGTAAAAAAGCTCTGCTTTGACTTTATCACAACAACTCTCTCAATTTACCACATTAGAGCTCCGCTTAGACCCACTGCTGTTCCTTTAGCCTCCCCAAACCACTCTGTGACACGATGCAGCTATTAGAGATGTGAGAGAGCACAGTGAGGAAAATGTTTCACACAAACATTTCAGAAGCTGTTCAGTCTGTTGTACTTTACACTCCAGTTTATCTAACCTTCCTCTGGGTAAATGCAAATAATGAATAGAGGCTGGTAAACCCTGTTTTAGGACTACTGCACTGCAAAACAGATTTAAATACAAAACATCGTCAACATTGTCCTCCATATTCACATATTCACACTTTAGATATTACGCTATTGTCATGCTTTGGCTGATAATGTTTATTTCGTGGGTTAAATTTAGCTACCATTCAGCAGATATGTGACATTTTGCAAGTGCCAGATGACACAAGTTTAATTCTTAGCAGATTTGTCTGAATTATAAATAGACTAAATAAAAAAGTAAACATATTAATATATTCAAAGTCTAATAACTCTAAAAAAGAGATCAACTACTTGTAGAATATGACTGAAGAGGAAATCACATTAAAGTAGTAGCAATATAATGTCTTTCTTTGTGGCCACCTGATGAAAAAAAGTCTCGTTTTCATCTGGTTTGTTCTCTGATGTCTCTTAAAGAAAAGATCTGGCTCTTTAGCAGCTAAATGCTCCTCTGTGTTAACCAGAGTCAAGCATGTTTTAAAAATGTCATGTTTTACTTGTTGTATTATAATGTTTTGTGTACAAACAAAATAGTGTTTTTAATGACCTTCCCTAAATAAAGTGTGATTATATGTGACATTACTGTTATTTGTAAATCTGAATCTGAGTTTTAGGACTATGTATGTAAACATATGTGCAAAGCAGATAAAAATACAACCAGAAGGATTCTAATAGAACAATACAAAGACAAATCTAGCAAATAAATAAAACAGGTTATAGTTTATCTGATTAATCATACTTTACCTATCAGTAACATCTTCAATACATTATTTCTACTTGTAGCAAAGCATCTTTAGTGTGAGAGTGTGTTTTTTTCTTTTTCTTCCATCAACACATCAGTAAAGAAAGCAGCCTTGAAATTGAAAAAACATGAGAGACTGTGACAGTTTATTCCAAGAGCTGTGAGAAGTATCCACTGCTTTGTGGTTTGCATGCAGTTTCTCTGTGATTAAACTTGAGTTTCCAAAATGAAATCTGTCCAAAGATAGATAAAGATAAAGAAAGATAACAATCAGTTATCTTTTTGTCTTTGCAGTGAGAGGAATTTCATTTAAGAGCTTCATCCAGCCCCTCTGTCATCATGACACCATTTTAATACAGAGATGTCTCTAATAGATGTTGAAACCCTTTGCCCTTTGATTGTCTATTTTAGGCGGGTTTCAAAGCCTTTATAATTCACAAAAAAAAATTATAGTTCATTAAGCATTTCCTTTTTATTGCCAGCTGATCAAACGTCATGTCAGGAAGAGTGCAAACTGCAATGGGCTGCCTCAACTGATAGAGTTTAAAACTTCAAAATGGCAGTGACAGTCTTGCGATTGATGTGTTTTGCCCTCAAGGTAAAGGAAGCAGTGATTACGTCTGTGCACAAACGCTGTGTCCTGATTTACTGTCACAGGAAAAGACACACACAATGACAGAGAACGCAGAACTTCATCCTGTCTGAATCTTTCCACCAGTTTATATACTCAACTTTACTCTCAACTGGACCACTCAGCAGTTATAACAGGATATATGTTCTTCAGCTTCACAACCTCTTAAAGTTTTTAAGACTTTATCAGAGGACCCTTTCTGGTCCCTGCAAGGCCAGCAGCCATTTAATCCCTGCTAGGTGAAAGCTACCTCGAGTGGATTTTTTTAGGGGTTTGAAGCACAGTGAAAATGACTAAAACTTGCATTATTTTTTACCAATGCACATTTGATGTGAAGTGATCTGGAAGACACAGCATTGATTTAAAAGAGCACAGAGAAAATGTACACACAGTATAAACCCTACTGAAATAACTGTTTCACAAAACAATGCAAAAAGCAATTCTATAAACTTAGATTTCTTTGTTCCACTTACATGGTTTTCGATTATGGTGCAGGCCATCAAATCAGTGGTGTGGGTGTATTAAAAGCTACAGCAAATAGAAAACACTGGTGATCTTTCTTGGCCTTACATTTTGACAACATTTTAAGGAATAATCATTCTGCGCAGGTATTATACAGCAGAATACTGAGAGGGTGACAGCATCATTTGTGGAGGGTGAAATCCGTCTTCTTGACCTCCACTTTGTAAAAATGGCCAAGCAGAGGCAGAGCGGCAGACAGAAGAAATGCAGTGCAGCACAAACAGTATTCCAACAGATAAATGATAAGCCCTGCTGATCCCAGTCAGTGATCAGAGGCTTCGGGTCAGTGTCAGCCCGCTGCATGAGCAAATCAATGATCCTTTCAGATGCCAGCTCAAGTAATGAAGCTTCAGGTGGATGCTTCACTGACTAAATCCTGTCCAAGTTCCCCACTTAATAAAAAAAAAACAGGCTCTGTAGGCCTATTCGTGTCATAACTGACTGCATCAAAAGCAGCATTAGTTTGTTTCGCTCAACCTCTGCTGTTGACCTGTATCATCCCGTACATCATCTCTTTGTCACTGTGGTCTACAGCCAGTTATTTCCAAACTTCTGATGTAAGCAAAAAGTTACTTAGATTAAAATATCTTTCATTGCTTATGTATTTTAATGTAACATTTTTTCTCATAGCACAGAAACACAATTGGGTGTATTTCTAATGATAGTTTGTTTTCTCAATTTATTTTATCTATCCTACTTTAAGGTGCTTCATACTGACATCTTTTAATTTCCACCAGGCATGAATGATGCCAAGTCTTCACCCAGACTTTTATATTATGCTACTTTTTTTCTCTGCTGTACTTAAGAGAGAAATGTAGACGACTTTTTGCTAAATTTTATTTATCTGGAAGCTGAGGTTAAAAGTTTCTTTTCAGACTCAGATTTTGGCCTAAAAATACAAGCTTCTATAACACATTCAGTTCAAAAGTGTGTTGTGTTTTGGGGTTTTTTTTTTGTTTGTGTCTCTTAAGAGGTCACACACTGGCTGTAATTACTTGTATTTGTGAAAAGTTGGTTGCTAGAGAGGTGCTTCATTTTCCTCTGCTAAAGGCAGAGATTTCTGTTCAGTTTTCTACAAAATAAAATTCAATTCAATTCAAGTTAGATTTGATTATGTGACAACTTCAAAAGCCAGTCACAAGCAAAGAAACCTGAAACCTCCAGCACAAAGCCGGCTTGTCAGTACAGTGAGTGACAGTTCGTATTAACACCAACACTAACACTGTGTCAGTCACTGTCACTTACAGGCAAACAGGTTAACAAGCAACATAAATAAAGATTCCAAATACAGCTGCCATTTTGGTGCATCTGCAAATTGCTGATTTCTGTGCACAACAGACTCCGGATCTGAGCTCCATTGGTGTTTAAGTTTCAGCTTGAGTTTCAATGTGGAGCCTTTGACGTAATCTCACCAGTGTTTCCTGTAACTAGCCTTAATACACACAGCTCTCCCACTGGTCACCTTTAAGGTAGGGACTGTGATTCATATAGCCAGATTCTCTCAGTTAAGAAAAAAGAGCAGATGAGCTTTCAGAAACTTTTAAGAGATTTCCTTTACCTTTATTTAGAAAAGCAATGTCAAATAGTCGTCATAATTTAATGGCTCACAAAAAGGAAAAAAATTCATAAATCAGCAGAGATTTGTCTTAGACACTTTATTTTACCCCCTTTCAAACCCTTAAAGATGTAATGAGGACACTATTATTAATGTAATACACACTGGTCATTTTCTGCTGCACAAATAAAAATATCAAACAAATAAATAGGGCACAATTTCATATTTATCATACATTTTACTGATACTACAATCAGTACTGCAAAACTATGCATTCAATTAATGTGTTTTTGCTATAACTTCAATAAATTATCTGAATACTTCTTCCACTACTAGTCTGAGTTAATGAGAAATTATGTACATTTCATTAGGGGCGCCGCTCTGCCTATTAAGCCAAGCATGCAATAATAAGTACATATGCTAATTCACTTCAAACTCATTATGCATACAGATCATCTGATGGATATCCTGAAGATAACAATGATCATGGAGGAGGAATTAGCCCAAAGCAATGGTTGATGATGAAATTTTTATGGAGGAATATATCTGCAGTGTATAGCAGGGCATTGTATCATCATTACTGCAATATGTTTAGCAGGTTTGTATTACAAGTGGGTTCAAATGAATGTGAACTCCGTGTGTGGACGGGTGGTGAAATGTGTCATTGTAAACATATGTTTATAAACAAGCCAACTGTTGCATTTATGTATAAAATCAAACCTGTTAATAAAAGAGAAAAGGGAGCCTGGCCTTAAAATCATTAAATGTAGATCCAGAGAAACAACCTCAGCTTCAAGCATGGCTGCAGCAATGCTTGAAAAAAATAGATTTAATAGAAAAAAATTCTGAGGTAAATGAAGAGAAGAGAGAGAGAGAGAGAGCAAGTGGAGTCAGAAGCCCTTTATGCATGGATATCTTTTAAAAGAAAAGAAGCTGTAGCCATTGATGAGCACTGATTTGCACCTCAAACACGTTTCAAGGCTCTGCAACAACATCTGGTGCTGTGAAGTTGATCCGCTGTTCTGTGGAGGAGTTGGAGAAATGGAAGCAGCCAGGCACTTATGAAAGCAGGGTGAAAACACAAAGCTGAAATGCATTACACAAGAGTCTGCTGAGAGCAAACCCTTGTCACTGTCCAAGGTGCTGCAATTACTTTGAGAGCTGCAGCTTGAAAGAGGAGAAGCTTTCCTCTGTCTCCAGCTGAAATGCTTGGAAAAATGTTAGCTCTTGTTTTTAGGGTTGAAAAGTCAATGAGACCTTCCGTCAGTGTGGCACACTGTATATTTTATCCGTCTGTTTGATGTTTTCTTTTCTAAATATGTTCCTGCATAGATCTTCTGGCATTCCTAAAAGAAGCTTTAACTGGTCTTGTACTAAAAGATGCTCCATTCTTTTACCATCAAAGGAGGAGAGAAAGAAAATGTATTTGTCCAAGTTCTGTTCTTTAACACAGTTTAGGACACTTGTGCTTCACATGGCCTTTTTTGGAATCCTCTGTTACAACATGTGCTGTATTTTTATTTAGCTCAAAAAACAGCTTTTTTAAGAAAAAGTATCTGTGAAATAACAGTTTAATAAAAAATATTATATAAACTAGTTTCTTTTAAGTAGTTTCTATTTAAATAAGCTTCTTTTAGTGCAAATTCAAAATACAATTTCCAGAAAATCAGCAATTGCTGCATTTATTTTGAGAATTGGACATAATTTGCTTCACTCTTGTGGTGCAGTGAGATGATCTTTTTTTAAACAAGTGCCAGTAAAACCTCAAATGGCGGACAATTTGAAAAAAACATTTGGAAATATGGCAGTCATGTTTGCTTCATCTGATCTGTCACCCTGCATCATGCTCCTGTTTTCATTCTGTTGCACTTTAAATTTTTCCTTTACATGAACTGTTCAACTTCAGGAATGCATTAAACCCTTGGTATTAGATTAATTCTCTTTCTTTTTACTATTCAAGTTCTTTTATCCAGAATTGAAAATGCACATAAGAAACTTTTGCACCTAAATATTAATATTTTTATTTATAAAAAATGAATAATTATGAATCCATTTATCTAACTTTCTGTTTTGAGTATAAAATAAACTGCCTACAAACTACGTTTCCCTTTACAACCTTATGTTACAAAACTGAAATAAATAAATCTTGTACTTTGTATTTTGTACTCTGACAGGAACCCTCAGTTGTTGATTTTCACATTGCAATACAAAACAAGGAACTGCACTCATATAAGACGCATATTTAAGTTGTGATGGGACCTTCTAGCTTTTACTCTTTTACTGCTCTACTCTGTTAGGATGCTCTCTGTGGGCTAAATCCTTGACATTTTAAACTTGCTACATCTAAGTTAGGGAGTCTCTTTCAGAAAGAGGCATGTCATTTAGAATAGCTCATCTCTTCACCTCCAGTGCTAATACTGGTGTTTCCCAAATTATAACCTTAGGAAAATTAGGGATATTTTAGGTTAAAAGGACAAGTAAAATACAGTAGTTATCACATTTTTGCTGCAAAGTAACTCTGCGTGGGATACTAATGAGATCTGAACACAGCATGTAGCTGCACAGATTATCCCCACTTGACTCATTCCTACTTGAGTTTGATTTTCTGCCAAATTTCTGAACCAAATGTGACCCAGCTACAAATATTGTACAAAAACAATCACAGGTTTTACAAGATTACACTGTTAAGAGCTTTTTCTTTATAAATGAATTGTTAAATAAACAAACTTGAACTTGACCAGGGTTTAGAACTGAATGCAGAAAAAAATAATCTCTACACACCAATCTAAAACAAAGCCAGGAGTACAAAGTGTCTTACAAATCAGATAAGATCACTTCAAGCTAAACAAATCAGAACAGATGTGTATCTGCAAAAGATGCTAGTCCTGAGTCTATCAAATGCATGGCAGATTTTAACCAAGCAGGTAAGGAAAGAGGCAAGAAAATGCACAAAATATCCCCTCTTGTTATGCTGTTTTTAAAAGTTAAATGATCCAGTTAAGCAGGGGTTGGAGCCGTTTCTTCAGTCAGGTGTGTTTATGTGACCAGAAAACAAGAGGATGCAAGGCATGTGTCAAATGAGCGTCAGTCAAGGCGTAAGTGGTCAAGACAACAAAGATATAATGGGAATAATGATTTCTACTTGGTTTATGTATTAATTTCATGAATGTTACAGTACTTTAAAAACAGTAAATAAACAGATCTGATGCTTTAATTAGCTGCTTTTTAAGTCTCTTCAGTAAAACTGAGGCTTTAGAGGAAGTTTAAGTTGCATGCATCATGAATATAATGATTACTCTGCTTTTTCTATTGCATTTTTGTTTATTGTCAGTTTATTGTCAATCCACAGGCTTTTTCTCCTCAGCTAAGCGTAAAAAATTATTTGCTCTATTAGAAGATTTTTTTTGTTTTATTTCAATAGACAATAGTCATTAGAAACACACCTACTGTCAGAGAGGGTGATTCATTCTGACGCACACCACAGATAGTTAAGTGTATTATAAAATTTAATGATATATTTATTGAAATAAAGGAAAGGCATTTTATGCACACTTTATAAGAGGCATGAGAAACTATTTCTATGAGTCACATTTCTTCCTGAAAATGTCAGGCTCCAGATTTCCAGGAAAGGTCAGCTTCAGCACTCCCAGAGACAAGAGAGGACTAATCTGAGTTATCACATTATATATTCCTAAAGTATTCATTCCCTCGGGGCTGCATAGTGGGTGGTCTGCAGAGTGCTAATTGTCCTTATCAAACATTAAAAGTTATTTGCTCTAATCATGTAATGATAGCATAATTTCAATAGAATTACCATATGCAATGAATGTCTCTGATTAATGATTGACTTGCAGATATTTTTGTCCATGTGCTCATAAAAGAACTTTTCTAAATATGGATAACAGAAACATATACTTTCAGAAATCATTAAAAATGAATATTCTGATTTTCTGATCACTGCATGACCAAATATAGTGTACATCATTGCATCCCAACCTCCTAATGTTCTCCCACAGTCAGATGAACTCATATGGTCCTTCTTTAACGCCATCTGTCAAATGAGTTTGTTTGAAGTGATTTGAATTTTGCTGAATTTTTTGTCATCCAAATAAACTTTTAACGTTTTGGTCCTCATTCAGAATGGCTGAGCTGGAGACATCAGTGATGGATCAAAGTATTAACCATTTTTTCCAAAACTTCAAGTTATACAAACTAAAAATACTGTCAAAATAAGTTTTCTGGCATCTGTTTTAACCATTTATGCATAACATTTAACTATCTGTGTTGGCTAGTTATTTATCAGTGTCTAACCATATCAACTACTATCATTTACTTGTACAGAAGATCAATATTTTTAATGTTTTTCATGACTTAAGGATCTATTTCAACCATCACCTTTTTTCACTGTTTACCTTTCTTACCTTAACTTACCTTTACCTTACCTCAATGTCATGGTTTGTAGTTTGGGATTAGTTACTTGGTGTTTTATTTTGTTTACCCTTGTCTTATGTCCTTCATTCCCATATGTTCTGTCCTATCATATGTTTTCCTCCTTTTGTAATTACCTGTCCCTCACTAATGTGTTTCACATGTGTTGATTGCCCCACCTGTGTCTCATTGCTCCTGGTGTGTATTTAGTCCCTGAAAGCACAGTAACTGTAGAGTCCTTCCTTTAAATATTTTTTTTTACGTAATTTATGTATTGTGTTGGTTCCTATGTAAAAATCCCGTTTAAATAGATTTTTGTAAACCTACACATCAGTAGCACTGTAATCACAGCAGCTAACCAATGATTAGTGCTGTTTGCTTTCATAGTGTTAAACTAAAAAATGCCAATTAATAAGTATGTCTTTGTAAAATGTAATGTTGCATTGTTAAAGGCCTGCTCTATAGGAATTTTAACTGAACTTTCATTTAGTCAGGTAATTTTACAAAGACACTGTCTCATTCTCAAGAGCGATCTTATAAAACCTAGGAGCCACTGATAGAGGAATATTTAGTTGCCACAGAGTAGCCTTTTGTAGTCACTGGCCATCACAGCCATGTTTGATGTCTAACCAAAGTACAGTTATTCTGATTAGCAAAACTAAGCCCTTTTAAAGGAGAAAAAAATCCTCAGTCTTGGAGCCATCTTAATCTGTAAGCCTTGGCAAAAGGAACAAAAAGGGTAATGGTGCTGACGAAGGATTTTCCTTTTTACAGATAGGTGAGAAATGTTCCAATAATGCAGCAGCTGTGATTAGCCAGACCTTTGTTGAGTCTCTGTGATGCTATCAGTCTTGCTGAAGTCGAGACAAAGATCCGATATTGTACTCACATGGGACCTCTGCAGGAGGAAAACACATAAATGCTGCAAGGTTTTATAAGGTGGGAGAGAGTGTGTGTACGGGTGTGTGTGTGGTTTTGTGTTTGTTGTAAACTTGTTTGTGAAGAGGGGAGTTATACCTTGCTGTCCAATAACATCTGACCCTCTGTTTTTCATAGAGTCTCATGGCCAAACACAGTGACTTTCCTGGGGATGGTGGGATTTTCACTGTTTATTTTTCTTTTTAAAATGTGTCTGAGGCCATGTGAGCTTCAGTATGTAAAAATAAACACAGCAGTAATTTTCCATATGCAAGCAGTGAGAGTGCATGTTTTCGGTGTAAAAATATTATTCTTTTCAACTTCCCTGCAGTTATCTGTGGTTTGGAGTGATAGTTTATCTACAAACTGTGATGTGGCATTTCCAAAACATCACTATGATTGAAGGCAGTTTAATGAAAGGTCAATATCTGAGATCTTTACAGATCTTCACTGCCACACTACTACTCCACTTGGAGAGAAAATGTATGTTTTTAACTAGCCTTCACAACTGTTTGTATAATTTATAGAGGAGTGGCAAGTTTACTGTTGTATTGTTTTTTTATTTTTATTGTCTTTATTGAAAAAAAACATTTTTTTGGTGCTTCATTGAAAAAAATACCCTTTGTGACAGTATTAGACAAATAACATTCAAGGTATTACAACTGGACTTGGTCTTGATTTACATTTTTTCTTCCATCACTAATGAAATCTGTCCGTTCAGGCAGCTTTTCAAGCTTTGAGTTAATACATCCTCTGAAATGCCTCCTCTCAGCACGTTCAGATCATCTGACTCAGGGGATGTGGTGCTGCAGTCTGCAAGTTGGACTCGCTACAATCATTATTCTGCCAGTAAGAAGTTTTTCTTGACTTCTTTTAGGGCATTGGTTTATTAGTCTAATAAACAGCATTAACTGCCTGAAAAAAAAGAATTTCTGGCACATTGAAAACAGAGACCTACAGCCATGCGGCAGCTCTGTGAGGCTTTTAGTTCAAACACACGTCTGTTAAGTCATCATCTTTCACTAAATGAGGAAACTTTGAGCCTATTGCTCACAGATATAAGTATTGTTAAATATCACATCTTTTTAGTGTTAAGAACTGAATTAATCAGATCTACTCTTGGTGCACTCTGGACATTTGGAGTCAGGTTTTGCAAGAACAAATGCATTTCACCTTCAGGTACAAGTGCCATCTCGTTGTCATTGCGAACTCATTTCTCCTTGAAGTGAGACCCTGTTGAAAACAGTGTGTTCTTCATAATTAACAGCTTTCTACAAGTTATTGGCTGCATGTGAAAGAAAAAAAAAGTTTAGTCTCTTGTGAAGAAAAGCAGGCCATGACCCCCCCCCAACAACCTCTTTTTTTGTAGATATTAACTGATAAATATCACTCAGAACAACCCAGCAAAGTAATAAATTAACAATTAACAAGTATGTGTAAAAAAAAAAGTCTTAAAATGAATTTCTGTTCTCTGCCCAAGGAAAAATTTGAAAAAACCTACACAAGAACAATCTAACACTATGGGCCTACCTACACCCAGCGCAAATGCGGTGCGCCAGTGGCGCAGGTGTCATTGCTATTTTTGCTATTTTGTTGCATTTTTGCCACAAGTGTAAGATAGCAAATCCAGTTGCGCCTGGCCTGTGTGCTGAGGGGCTGGAGGTCTGAGAATGATGGCGGAATGGAGGTGTGTCCTGGCACGTTCGCTATTGTATGAATGCCAAATTAATCTCAATGGTTGGGACAGGATCGATCTGTTGGAACGTCTTTGACAGATTGATCGCTGACAGCATGAGTAACTTCCGTGTTGGTGTCTGCGTATTTATTTGATCATAAAAACAGGGATTAAATAATAATTATCTATAACATGAACCCTGAGCCAAGAGTTCTGTCTCCTCACCACTGAATCGCCTTTCTTCTTTTAAATTCAATATCAACAAGCAGCAGAAAGAAAAACAGTCCATCGACCATTAATTACCACATGTATTCTATTCACAAAATGAATTTAATTTTTAGTTGTGTGTGTGTGTGCGCCTGCCTGCATGCATGCGTGCCTGCGTGTGTGCGGGTTTGCCTGAGCAGGCATAAATATATTGCTGAAATAGATGTGACAAAATATGGAAATGTTTGCTTTTTAAATGATTTGACTTAAGGGGGAATCAACTGAGAGCTGCCCGACACAATACATTCATTGAGCGTTGTCCCTGTCCAGCCGAATAAACGAACGAATGAATGAATATATAAATAAATAAATCCTTGTAGTTCAGCCATTTACGTTTGCGCCGGGTGTATGATAGCAATACACCTGCCCCACTGGCGCACAGTGGAACCAGTCTTTAAAGGGAATGAGAGCGGATTATCTGATTGGTTCATGCATTTTTGGCCAGAGAAACACCCATGAAACACCTATGGATTGATGAG
>JAPZDZ010000022.1:9650709-9666615 GCA_029783805.1 Acanthurus tennentii
TCTCATTTTTATTCACTGACTAAAGTGTCAGTTATATTTCATCACAGTCTTTGTCATCGTATCATCGCATGACTTTTTATTTAGTTTTTATTTAGTTTTCGTTCGTGAAAAAGGTTTGTTGACAAATATTTTTTGTCATAGTCTTCATCAACACTTCATTAACACTGCATCCCACTCCGGCAAAAAAAAGGACAGACAGCCCAATTAAATTACAGTGGCTAAAAGTCATTTTTTAATCACACACCTAAATATTATTAAAAGAAAAACTCTCACTTTCACCCACATACTTTTTTTAAAACCCCATTTCTGTCTCTTCCCTGCGTAACAATGTGGTTCTGGCTATCTTACCTCCTGTCAGCTCCATGGTTAATTTTTCATTCTCAATCATCTTCTTCTTCTCCTCTAGTTCTGCAATTAGGTTTTCCTTCAGTTCAACTTTTTTATCGTCAAACTCCTTCACTGCTGCTTTCTTCTCCTTGATGTAGTTCCTTTCCACCTGCTCTGTCTGCAAAAGGTTGAGAGAAAGATTGTGGCAAAAAGAGTGGTTTTCCTTGCAATAATAAACAGTAAAAGGTCAGTTCTGTATAAATTACATCACTCTGTGACCAAGACGAATCACACTTACCTCAAGCTGGAGGAACAGATCTGTAAAAGTTAGAAAAACATAACTGGTCATGTATAAGAAACATCAATTAAATGTTATTAAGCCTAATTCAATTTCTGTTGAGTTTTATTTAACAAGATAGCTTCATCTTCAAAACACTAACAAAATAGAGAAAGTCTGTTATTTGTTCAATGTTTATTTTAACAGACGACAAGAAACTGGAGATCAATACTAAAATCTACCACAACATGTAAAAAGTTACTTAAGTTTTAAAAAAGTTAACTACAGTTCATGATGACTGTTTTGTCAGTAGCAAAATAAAACCAAGAAGGTGTCTGAATAGTAAGTCAGATTCTAAAATGAGTCAGAGTAGAAACTGGGCGTTAATTGTGCAGGGTCTGCACAATATTCACACTCTTAACCAAAGTTAATTATTTCTCCTTTTCATACTTATATATTTCATACCACAACAGAAGAAGCATATGTATACAAGCATTTTATCCAGATGGTTGATGTCACTTTATCTTAGACCTGCTGGCTGCCACATGTCAAATTCAAGGACTAATTCAAGGCTTTGGATGTAATATTTCTATTGCCAACAATTATTTTCTCTAGCATTTGGGCAAGATTTCTTCTCCAAGCTCTCTTCCCTAAGCAGTTGTATTGCAGCAATGTTTATTGCCAATGTTCTCCCCTGGCCAAACAACACAAACAAAAGCAGTAAGCAATCTAAAATTTTAATAATCTGTTCCAAACATGGTGGGTGTGGATGCATCAGTAGCGAAGCGCAACATTCTCTTGTCTCTGAATACTGCTCAACTTGCCTGCATTACGGAGTCTTTCTTTGTACTGCTGATCCAGCTTCTTCATCCTCTTCTGATACTCCTGAAGTGTGCCTGCAGAGTGACATTCACCAAAAGTAAAGATCTATGGAATCAAAACTTGTGCTTTAGGAATTTTATGGTATAATCTAGTTAAGAGTGAGACATGTGTAAGCCTGTTAAGCCAAATACATCATCAATATTTCTGGGCAACTCACCAGCAAATTTCAACACCTTAGAGCTGCTACTCTCATCATCCACCCACAATATAGATTACAGATAATGCACCAACTATTGATTCTTAAAGTGCCCACAGCATGTTACTCCTCAATTCCTACAATCAAACAGTCTGAGCAATATAGAACTCATAGAACAGCTGATGCTGCTAGAGCCCAGCCAGCTGTTCAAGATCTGTTCATTAGTAAACTATTTACAGCAGAGGACAGTTTAACAGATGTTATCATCTGTTTCCTAGCTATATTTTTCTATTTAGCAAGATAGAGTGGCTGCACTTTTAAAACTTCCTGTGGAGCTGCCTTTGTTGGCGGAAATAATTATACCTAAGCTAACCTTCACCTCCAGTAACTAGTCAGGATTTGTTTATGCTCTGTATTCTCACACTTAAAGAAATCCCCAACACACAGTCATTAACATCTGGAAAATTCCAAACCAACTTCATTCACTTGGGAAAAAAAAGGTTACCTTCTTGTAATTGCTGCAATTGTCTCTTCAAAGAGGCCAGTTTGTCTTGGTACATTCTGCAATGAAATAAACCACAGCATTTATCACCTCTCCTTTCATTGTGTTTAGCATGAGGGCAAACATTTAAAGCTACCATCTTCAAAGGATTTTACTGAACTCAAAAAAGCTGAGCAATGGTTAGCAAAGCACTTACTGCTCTTTGATTTCCACGTAGTCATCCTCGTCATGCTTGGCAAGGTCTGTTTCACTGGCATCTTCTGTGTCTAAAAAAAGAATATGACAGGAGAAGAAGATATTCAAATTCAAAAAACTATTTCACAATCAAAACTCAAAAATGATCATAGATTTTAAAAATACTCAACATGTGATCATTTCAGCAGATTGGGGTTAGGGGTATTACTGAAATTAATAAGCCTGTACAACCCAAACTTAATAAACTTGAGTGCACAGACCGACAGACAGCAGAGATCTGTGCAGATCAAAGGACGTGCGTGGCAGTGGGAAGGTAATGGTGAACACCCTGCTTGGGAATGCCCTCCGGTTTGTTAGATTAGGAAACAGGGTAAATCCAATTTTGCAAGATCATACACACTATTTTCTCGGATCGACATCAGGAAAAAAAGTTTAACCAGACAGACCTAAGGCCTGAAAATGTAATCTGCATAACAAATATAACGACCAGAACGAACAGAAATGTAGCTATTACTTAGAGTGTCAAGCATTTGCCGCATGGTAGGATTAATCAGAAACGGTCTCCGGCTAACTTGGTCGTCATGTCAGTTTAACAACAACTCTCTAGAGACAAAGCTAACATGTTACAGCTAATCGGTGCGATGTGGCAAACTTGGAAGCCAAGTTTGTAAGCAGCAGCTGACCTCGGTCAGCCGGCTTTTCTTTTAGAACCGACACAGGAGGGTAAGGCCCAGTTGTGTAAAGCTGACACAGCAGCTTTCATTTTCGGTTAGCATTAATGTGCTAGCTTAAGTTAGCAACTCTACTGTTTAAACAGTAACCCGACTGTAGCTCACGTAGTTAGAAATAACAGAACCGGCAACATATCCAGAGGAGAAAAGAATAAGTCCAGCTCTTCGCTTAGACGTCAGTGTCACGAAACTAGCTAACCTTGTAGTGCTGTCATCGCCCTGCTTTCCTCTTGTCTTTCTTTCTCTTTCACAGCAATCCGTCCTGTCTCGGTGAATAGTGTGAAAAGGGCAGTGCAGTGGACACAGCACGCAGGCTTTCGCCTGCCTGCCGACCTGTCAATGCTCGAAGCTAATGTTACGTAGCTGGTTGGCTAATTGACGCTGAGTACTCCATTTGGTCTAACGTTAGCATCCATTAAATCTGTATTGTCATCAAAGTGGACTGAACTTGTTTAATTGCAGCTTAATTTAACTCATGGCTATCACTTTCGGTAACGATTTATTGCGCAATAACGCAGAAATCAGTATGGCAACTAATGTGATGCCTCATACGTAACTTAATAATAAAAAACCAACGTTAAGTAGTTAGCTTGTAAACAAAGGCAAAATTATTTGTGATAAAATTAGGCTCTATGCTCTATCACCATTGTAGAAATTCAGATATTGTAAGCGATTAAGCACGTTTACATCACCTGCTACTGAAATGTTTCTGAAATGGGACACAAAATAACAAATAATGGTGGTCAGGTGATGTTAGCTAACTTCTATATAAGTTAGCAGGCTAACAATGTGTGGCTGAGGCTCGCGTTGGACTTTCTGTCCAGCAACGAAAACAAGCAGTTAAAATTTGAGCTGAAAAGTGCGACAACGTGCGCATTGCTCTGGGTAAGAAACGGTTTCAAATTGAGCTTAATTTGAATTATCACTTAAAATAATGCAACCATCATTTTTTCCGTTTATGCAATAATCGCGCGTTTCCGTCTCTTTTCCAGCAAGTAGACATAGCCGCAGCTTTTTGGTCAATTCGTTTAACGTTACCTTCTTCTGAGTCTCTTCCCCTGAAACTCCGATCGTCGTCTTCATCCACGCTGTCAAGTTCCTCTTCATCATTGTAATAATCCACCATAGGTGATAACAAAGTCGAAGCCATTTATTCGATTGCAAAATGTAAACAAACACAAAATAAACAATCGATTTGTGTTTTGCAGCTTGCTTGATACAGCGCCTACAACTGGCAGGACCTCGGAGTATCGAGCTGTCTGACCTTATGCCTGTATGCACTGTCTGTCATATTAACGGCTAATTGAGAGAGATTAATTTGATCTGTTTTAACAAACAAGTAAAGTCAATTATTTGAGGAAATGGATACCAGTCAATAATTATAATGTTTTTTAAATGCACATTAAAATGTACGTTAAAACATTTGAACAGGCATATTTCTGGTCATTGAGGGCTGTTGGGGTCTCTTTGTTTTGGCTCCCCGACGGCTTGTTATTCCTTTAGTTCGCCTTAATACATCCATGATGTATTTAGTTTGTGAACACCTTACACGATGTGGGAATAGTTAATGGGTATTCACTGATAGAAATTTAAATGTTGTTCGGTTAAGTCACTCTCAAGGAAAATATGTTCCTGACACTGTCTGTTTTCCAGTGCTTAAACATACTTTTTTTTATTAGTCTATTAAGTGTTCAGGACAATTCATAGTTGTAAAAAAGATCCGAATCAGCCATAAAAAAACTATGTGTACGATTGTTTGTAATTGTAGAATGAACACTCATCCTTAGTTGCTCCTCTTCCACATTAGCAGAAAATACAGAGAACATGAAGTCTGTCCTAAAAGGCAGTTAAGGCCCTACCTGTTGACCTGGTATGATCATTAAGAGCTTTTGATCAAAACCACCTAAATAATTTTTCATGAATTATTCAATGCATCAATTTATCTATTGGTATAGCAGTGAATCATATTCACATATCTCTCACTGCTAGAAAAAAAATGCATTGGTCTTTACAACGCTGCCACCGGACACAGTGCTTAGCTGTAAAGATAATGCAGACAAGGGAAAAAAAAAAAGTTTAAAAAAAAATTATCTATTGGTCTATTGATAACGAATTCTTCTTGCTAGTGATTTTTGCACGGACTTCAAGAATTAATTTTGTCTAGTTTCTCAAACTTGATTATTTCCATATTGCTAATTTGTCCCGAGTTGTTTATAATAATAGAATGAATATCTTTGGGTTTTTGACAAAATAAGACATGTTTTAAGGAATCATAGAAGGTTTTTCAATTTTATCTGCTGGTCACACTAAAATGAACATCAGCAAAAAGGCCTTAACACATAATTCCTTGAATTCACTTGGCACAAAGGCTGTAGTCCCTGTCAACAGAAACTGAACATGTGAAAAGGATTATGACCATTGTTACAGCTAGGAAACATGGTATTGTTTACAGTCACTCAAAAATAAAAATACACTATAAAAATAAAGCACTGGCCTCCAAAGGCAAGAATTATGGGCTGAAGTCCCATTGGGGTGTGTGCTGGATCTAGTCAGACATCAATAGATTGATCTTTACTTTGTGATAAAAGTGTTGACAAAGTGAGATGTTTTCGGTATCCACCCCAGGCTCTGGAAAACTCTAACAAAAACATTATTGACTCGTTAAATAGTGACTAAGATATAGTTAATGATGTAAAATTGGTAGTTACAGCCCTAACTCTAACCACTCTGTTTTCAATACCAGACACAGGTAGAAGAGTGTCATGAGGTCTTTCAGAATCCAGCCTGTCAGAAGATGTGCATCTCCGTATTGCTGTATTTTGTCGGCAAACGGGTAAAATGAGGTAGCATAATTGCTATATGAACAGATAAATTAGAAAAGCACCCTGAACACCAAAACACAAGGTCAACTTAATCATTTAAGCCACCAAGGATACTTGTATGTTAGGAAAATTAGACCCTTGTGTCACATGTCTGATGAAGAATTACTTAAATAGAACCAAGGTCATTTGATTGATTCTATTCAGTTTCAGATGCATATCACTGGTTATGTTTTAATTTACATCTTGATTATTGTTGTCTGAATTTTATCAATCAAGTTTAAGCAGCGTTATATCAGACCTTATTTTCAGATCAGTACTGATCTCATATCTAATTCAGTAAAAACTGGAAAATCTAAAAGATGTGTTCAGAAATATTTAAATTTCACCACAAAGTATTCAGATGCCTATAATATTTCAGTTATTATTGGTATTATTTGCCCCTATAAAGTAGATGTGATATGATTAAGTACATGATAAGAAAAGTCTAATCTGATTTTAGTAGTTTCCTGATTTTACTTTGCTTCATGAGATTTAAAAACACATCAGCAGATGGCAGCATTGTATTGAGTACATTCATTGGACGAACTGGCTTATCAACACTGAAGTTGTAACACAATCGGGATGACTCAGTACATGCATCTTTAATGATTTGCAAAGGAAATAAGGTGTAGCATTATTGGTTGTTTACCTTTGCATTAGTTCTTTGTATTTAAGTTAGCACGATGGAAAAAAAATATTTTATGTTGAATATACCATTGCAATTGATTTGGGTACCCTAACTGAACATAAGATACTTGCAAAACAATTATTTGCTGGTGCTTATTTTGTACAAAATACACCTGAAAAGCGCACGTTCTCTAGCGTACCCTTCACTGCACGCGACAACTTTATTTCCGCTTGTCTGTCAACTAACTGTCAAACACGGTCGAGGGGTTGTGCTCCTGCTGCTCCGTCATTCAGGAAGTCCAGACCAACTGACAGCACTTCGCAAAGTCACACCGACATCTTCAGAGTCGGACTTAATGCGCCTGAAGTGAATAAAGCTTTTCAACAACGACGACTTTTACTAAAGGTGAGCTCTTTTTTTTCTACTCCTTTGTTGTGTGTTGGTGCTTGTTCCTCTTAACGGTTAACAGCTCGGGTTAGCCTCGCGCTCTCAAACTGAAATGACACTTCCTCTTGTCTCAACGGCTAAGCTACTGAAGCTATACGTCTAAAGCAGTAAAAGTGGATTTAGGTAAGCGGCGGTGCTTATAGGTTGCACCTGAAGTTGTAAATGACCACCATTACCTGGTGTCGACGTTGTTTGGCTTGTTGTTTCAACGTCTCTCTACTCAGAGGTGGTGAGTAGAGAGAGCAGCATCAGCTCGCCCGGGTTAAGTGCGTAGGCTTGCTTTTTAAAGGTCTTAAGCGGAGCGCTATTTTTTTTTTTTTTTTGATTGAAGTGTTTCTGCACCTGCTTCAAATCTACGCTGAAATTTGGAGTCTTGCGTTGTAAACTGACGGGGAAGACGCTTGGCTGTTTGGTTTGTCCCTCAGGGGGTGAGTATGGAGAGCAAAACGGACGACAGGTTGTAACGAAGTGTACATTAGGGGGTTTTTGAGGCCGTCGAGGCGACTAGACGCTATGTAAACTTATCATATATGTTATTTTAGCATTGTCACGTAATATTGGCCAGTCTGCGTGAGTATGTCACATTCAAAATGACTGTGGTATCTTCCATCGAAACCTACATTGTTGTGAGTGAGATTTTACTATCAACGCGCAGTCACAATGGCTCGCAGTTGAGACGGTGTAACGTTCACTACACATGACCCGAGCCACATTTTACTACATTTACTATCTCTTCCTATTCTTTAACCAATCGAGCAATTTGTGCATCCCTGACACTTTTGTTTTTACAATTTCGATTGTAATGCTGGCGTTCGTTCATTTGATGCAAAGACAATAACAGCACGTCATTCAGCTTTTTCTTAATTATTCATTTCAGGCGTAAATGCCACCAAAGATGATCACCTACATGCAGGACAGTGCTTGGTTAAATAACCAGCCTTAAAAGTAAATGCAGGCTGACATGACGCGCTCGAAATGGCAGATGCGGATAGCAAGCTGAGCACCAAAACCCAAGCTGACCCAACATGATGTCATCTCTTGTGTGTAGAGCGCATGAGTGAGAGGCATCAGACTTGTGTTAGACTGCTAAACTGCCGTTTGTAAAGATTTATTTTAAGAAAGCATTTAAAACCATATTTTGACATTTTACCTGTATGCTATTCAGATCGTTTATAGAACGTTCAAGCTTTATCTTTTTCTACTCAGAAGTGCTAAGAAGAGAAGTAGTGTGAGGTAAAAACCCACATAAACTAATTTCACACTTTGGTTTCGCAGAAAAGAATGAACTTTTCTTGATAATGGCCGATAATACTGAGTAAGTAGTGTCAGTCAAATCAGTTTCAGATAATAATATGGTCTGTGCTCTACAATATTTCTGTCATTACATGCCTAGTCAAGAGTTTCAGTGCCCCACTTCAGGTTTGCAGCTAACATAATTTTATCAAAAGTGCACAGGAGGACTGTTGTGCAAGTCCTCTATCTTGTTTGTATCACCCATATCTAGTAGGCTCATAGGCAACCTATTGACCATGCAATGGAGAGAGGGAACAGAAAGTGACACACTTCCTCTAAAGTGGTAGTATAAGGCAGTTTAATATTTTAGTACGTTTTTTTCTTTGTGTCATTTTCAGATACATGTTTAACTCTTGATAAAGCTTATTCTAAATTTTAATTTCTTGAACAGTGGGACCCAAGTGAGGCTAGCCACGTTAGGAAAAAGCTTTTATTATAGTGCATGCTGTGAAATGTGGGGCACAATATCAGCAGAATGTTGCTCTGTGTTAATTTCTGTGTTCCTCTTTGCTTTTACTTGGCCTATTAGTTAAACACTGGAGGATACAGGTCACTATATGTAATGTGACAACAATGTTCTTTCAGACAGGCAGAGGCAGTTGTAAGCATATTGCTAACAGTCATGTCTTTTCATAAAGCAGTGGGAGAGATTATTAAGATGTTAGCCAGGGATCTTCCTCTGAATTTACACAGAGTCCTTTGAATACCAGAGTTCTGTGTATCAGTGCATGCTGATCGATGCATTGGGAAAAGGACACATCAGCTGCTGTTGACAATTGGCTGATGTGGCTGTCAGAGACAGAGGGTGTGAGCCATGCATACTTACAAGGTGACCATGTTCAAAGCCCATTTCCAAACAGGACTCATTTAAACCACTTCCAGTATAATAATGTACATTTATACATGCTGACAAAAAATTTTGAGAATAGTTGGTCATAACAAAATTTTTAAATTCTCACTAGATTTTGCTAAATATTTCCATCTAGCTAGTTGTATTCAGTATGTCAGTATTTTGAACTTCATAATTCAGCACTTTATCATATCCTGATTATGACTCTGATAAGAAGCTGAAAACTAAAGGAAGTTCAAGAATTAGTCCTTGATTATTTCTTCAGACACTATTATCCCAAGGTCAAGAATAAACTTCCAAACTCAACACAAATGTAGCTG
The DNA here is from genome assembly GCA_029783805.1 of Acanthurus tennentii. Lineage (NCBI taxonomy): Eukaryota > Metazoa > Chordata > Actinopteri > Acanthuriformes > Acanthuridae > Acanthurus > Acanthurus tennentii. The sequence goes on from JAPZDZ010000022.1 coordinate 9,660,159, forward strand.
GCCTTTAATGGTACTGTATTTTTCTGTTGCTGTTGTCAGCGAACAAAACAAGTATAAAACACTAGTGTAACCATCGACTCCTATAGTGGTGTACCAAGACCTATTTCACTTTATTTTGACATCCAAAATAAGCAATCACTGAGAAGCCAGAGGTGACAGAAAATTGGCCTCAAATCATCACTTCTGCATGGTGACTGACTGTGCAAGCTTTATTTTGAATTAAACTTGTCTGAAAGGACAACACGTTTTGGTTTTGGTTTTTTTTTTTTTTTTTTTTACAGATTTAACCATCAAGCAAGAATGATCAAAATGCACAGTTTTTGGGTGACAGAAATTTTGTTGTAGTATGGCTAGAATGCCAAAAGAAAGAAAAAAGTATGTTTTTAAATTTGGCAACTCAATACTCTTCAACTAATTTTGGTCCATTTCTGATACTGATACCAAAATATATATTGCATAGCATATCAAGACTCTTGTGTGGAGGAATTAACATATCATTATGGCTACTCTTTTTGTGATAACCCACCAGTAGATGCAGACATAAAATGATTATGATGCGATTGACAATATGATGGGATTGATGGCTCTTAAAATCTGCAGTTAAATTTGTAGCTTTGAAGGAATGTAATTAGTTTTTCCTAGCATGATTAACATAAAGGAATCATTGCAAAGTAGCAACTTTACTGTCTGTTTCTGATGTTTAAAAAACATACCACAGATCTGCTCATTTTGTGTTCCCACAACTGAAGGGTCATCTTATCAGCTTATTATAACAGCAGTAATGTTTATTTTGAGCTGATAACATTATTTTATTGTGAACCTGTTTTTAGCCTATGATGTACTTATGATGATGCAGATATTTTTGTGCATACCTAATACATAAAACTGTGATAATTTGCTAAGAGTTTTGGACATATACATGAATTAAAACACTACAATGAAAACACATTTGATGTTTTACATTTTTAACATGCACATATACATATACCTTATTATCTGTCTCTACCTTTTTTCAGTTCCATAACCTCATTTTAATTTTGAATGGGGGTGCTCTGATCAGGGTTCTTCGGGCTGATCGCTGATTGATACAATCAGTATCACCAATTCTGATGCTGACTATGTTGATACGGATCACACGGCATCTGTTTGTACTTGAAACTTGCTTTTTATGGTTTAGCATTATTATTCATTTATTTCTTTAAGTTGTTTTTAATCTGTATATTAATCATCATTAAATTAAGAGATTAGAGAGAATCATGAATTGACAACTTTTTTATCTGCAAGAACATGCAACATTCCACATGCTTGAGGCTCAGCTCAAGACTCAACTTAAACAATTGTCTTCCTGTGAGAAAATAAATAAGATTTTGTATAAATAAAACAAAAAGCTCTATGTGCACCACTACATGCAACATTACATTCTCTCTATAGACTGTTTAGAGACACAAGTTGACTTAGTTTAAGAATACATGTACCTTCGTGTAGAAGAATAGAAACAATTTTATACAAAATAAAATAGCAATATGTGCATCACCTGCTACATTCAAGACTGGCGATACCATGTTAGCTGTGCATTTTTATTTTCTTGCATTACTTGCATTAGGTTCTTTTGATTGGCCTAAAAGGCAACTACGATTAATTCCAATAGAACACAAATCGTCCAAGGCGGATCTGGTCGTTGAACATTCAGAGCGCCCCCAATTTTGATGTAATTTTACTGTTTTAAGATAAATTCTTGAATCATTTTGTGGTGAATATTTATTAAGATTTATATATTTATAAATTTCTTTGGAATAGATGTATAATTTTTGCAGAGTAACCAAGTATAACACATAGCATAGATGGTATTACTCATTGCTTTAAAAACAGGTGTTCCTCTAGATTTTGGCTCACCCTTCATTGTGCCTTTGGCACAAAAACTTTGAAATCCACTGGTATTAAGGATTTTATGGGCTTGGGAACACCTCATAAAATCATTTTCTGTAAATGCAATTAATTTGCACTCGACTGCATTCTGTTTATTTATGTTTTACAGATTGCCCTAAGTTTATATTTTCAGGATTGTACATGTTCTGCACTGTAAAGAGGTTGTTTTTCTGAGTGCAGGTAGCGTTAAAAATATAGAGCAGAGCAGAAGATAGGTGCCTCTCCTCTCCAAGTCTTCACCTCTACACATTGAGGAGGGCTGTTGTACAGATGCACAGTAGTTTAAGTATTTCATATCAGCACTTGTGATAGCAACATTTGCACCAAATGTTTTTCATTCAAATCTGAAAGGTATCAGTAGATTGACTTATCAGTGCTGTGAATCAATAAAAAAATCTTTTTTGCTTAGGAAGACAGCAAAGATGCATGGTATCAAACAGATGGATGTCACCAGATTCAGGCACATTGCAAGTACTTAATATGCTGCAAAGTATTTGAGATGGACACTGAGACCTAATGAACTCCAAGTCTGTTGCTGACTAACCTCTGACCTGGTAAGAAATTTTGTCCTCGTGGGATCTGTAAATTATTACATTACCTTCAAGAAATGTAAATAGATTTTAAAAATGGAAAAAAAACCCCCAGAAACCTCAATTCCCACTTATCAGTCATAAGCATTTTTTGTTTCTGCACTGAAGGCCTCTGCAATTTTTTTGTACGACAAATATCATTGGTGTTAACATGTGACAGTGGTTACGATTTTTGGTGTGACCTCTACGTGACTGTTTAGCTTCTGCTTCACACCTCTTCTAACGTGCTGCAGTGCCAAATGCAATCTCTTTAAGTCTCAGCTGAATCCTGATTTGTCTAATTTAAGAACAACCAGAGGCATACAGGCAGCCTTTTGGCCTTACAGAACCTGGGCCTTTTTTAATTATCACTGAAAACAATGCTTTGGACAGCCTCTTCTGTCCCACAATGACCCAGTAAGTGATGTCTTTCCCATGACTCTTCCTTTCTCCTCCTCCTCTTCTCTGGGGTCATGTGGATGTCAAAGTGAACAAGTTTATCTGCTCTGCTGCTGAAGAACATCGACAAGCTGAGTTGTAGGCCCATGTGTCTTAAGGTGCACCAGCCCTTTAATGAGTTTACTGGCTGTGTTCTATTCAAGCTCTACATATCCGTGAGACAGCCAAAATTCTATTTTCCAAAAGTTGAAACCTTTGATGCTCAGAGAAAACCACTTGGCAGATTTTGTTTTGCATCTAGGACAACCTGTTGAAAGGACCAGCAAAAAACATACATTGCCTTTTCTTGCTGACTAATCCATGTCAGCATCTCTCAACCTTCTGCTGAAAGCAGTGGACTTTTCTCCACTTCCCTGTGATGTAGAGCTGACTTTTAAAATTTGTATTAGAAAATTGTCAGTGTAGCAGGTGCTACAGCAGTTTGGTAGTTTATGCCACAGTAGCAGAGCACATCAAATATTAAAATGCTGCTGTCAGGCTTAATGTTCTGCAGTGATCTGGTTTAGCATGTCTAATATAGGAATGCTGTCTCAGATGACAAGGAGAATTATGCCTCCCTATACCCACTTCTCCTCTACTAGCAGATGTGTTAACACGTACTGCATTTAATGGTGACTTCAGAAGACAGCAAACTCTGCGCTGCTGCGAGATGATGGTCTTGTGAAGACAGCAAGAAAGAGAACCATTGCAGATACTTTGTAATAGGATTAATCTACAGTAGCGGTAGCATTTTATTTAATTACGTCATCATGAGGATTGCATAAGAATGCTCATGTTTACAGCAAGTGCATTTCTAATACTTCTTCTGGTGAATGGTGAGCATCAAGACTGTTTTTATACAAGATGAACTCAATTGTGTTTCTTCCGAATTTCATCAAATTTGTGTGTTTGTTAAATGACAAACAGCTGTCTTTTTCAAAATTTATTGGGTAGTCTTTGTTCATGGAGTTCTGAAAAGCCAAGTCACATCAGACACCCTTTTATCTGCATTTACTTTTGGATTTAATGGAAACTGTATTTGGCTCTGACCATGATGGGAGTCACAGAGAAAATGTGAAATGGATCTAGTCATGGCCTAGCAGCTGGTGCAGACCTGAGTCATGGCCTCAGTCTACTGAAAACTGTCTCAGAGGGGAGGAAGTCATGGCTCAACAGATGTCTCATCAACAAATGTCTCCCTAGTGAGCATGCCACTTCTGCTGCCCACTTGCCACCCCGCACTGTTATAATTGTATGTCTGACCAACAGGTTAAGCTCTCTGGTAAGCAAAAGGATCCAGCTGTCACCCATTGAAGTTCTGATTAAAAAAATATTGTAGTGTTTTAAAACCCAAGTTTGTGTCTAGAGGGGCATGCCATGCTTTATCTCCTGACAGTTTTTTTTTTGCATCTTAGGCTTTCCCCTGGTGATACATACATACAGATTATACATCAAAATTCAGAACAGATTTGTTGTTAAATACGTCATCCCAACTTGTGCATTACATGGACTGTTCTTTCCCCCATTGTTTTCTTCCTCAAGCATGTCTGTCATAAGAGAGGCATTTTGGCAAGCAAGTCAGCCTCACTGGGTGTGGGAGTTTAGCATGAGCAACTTGATTACAGCCCTTCATTAGAAGTGTGCCTCCAATCCTCTGGCGATGTTGCAGCTGTGACTATGAGTTAGCCCCCCCCCATTATGTCCAGCTACATCTGTCTCCAGGTTTCCTGTGAAATCTGCAAGCCTCTTTCTGCTCTACCATGACCAGGCCAAGTTGAAGGGCTGGGGAATTATGGCTGTAGCCATCATTATCACCCAAAGAGGCATCACTATTGCTGATGGCTGACTTGTGTTATCTCTGCCCACCACCACCCATCCTTGGCCTAGGGCTTAATTTAGCTCTGCAGAAGAAAAGGGCTTAGACATGAGTATTTTTAGAACTACATGGTACACAGTAACAGGGGTCTTTTAAAAAATTGAAAGTGTCATGTCATAGGCTGACAATTTGCCTCCATTCTGCTGACTCCTGCATGCAATCGGCTGGGAAAACTCCAGTATGCGCTGCTAGCTTAGCAGAGTGGGGCATGTCAGCAAGGCTTAGGATGCACGATTGTGATGGACACATTTGCTGATGTGAGTGGGGGTGAGGTAATACGCTGCACCACACTAGTCTATTTTAGGAGCTTCCTTCGCATGCCCAAAGCGCTTTTGTGTCTCACAGTCCTGCATCATATTTTCTGCTCTGCTCTTTTTAGAACATGTTCCGGCACCTCTCTTTCATTCCTATAAGTGTCTTTGTAGAGCTCATTTTACTAGTATGTCCACTGAGCACTTCCTTGGTACCTCAGCAGTAGGCACTGTTGCCAGTGTTGGTATTATTTAATGACTGTTGATAAGCTGTGATTCAATAGCATTACCAAATGATGTAGGGCTTTTAAGGGTGATGTTGCCAGAATGAAGATCACCATGAACTTTTTTGGCCACATGGCCATAGATCCTGACGTAAATGCTTGATAACTTCCATCATCTGTTTGGCTACCCACCCCCACCCCAGCCCTAGTCCCAAGAGAAACTAGGCCTCTGCCCAGCTCTCTGCAGCCCTAATGCTGCGACTGGACAGCCTCCATTGGGTCAAGTGGAGATTTGCCTCTGATGAATCTGGGGGAGATTTTGTTGTGCTCTCGCCGGCCAGCAGTGAATCAGGCTAAATGTGACTTTTATTTTTTTTTTTTAGTTAAGTCTGTGGCTCGGTCAGGCTAAATATGTTTATCACAGTATTCCCCATCAGTGATTTACAGTTCAAGACAACATCAAGGATAAGAAATTTTGGAGGTTATTGTTTTTTTTATCTAGACAACACAGCTATTTTCCTGCATTTCAGCGAACTTCCATAATAGCAGGCATTATATTTTAGGTGAACTTTTTAGCTAACCCCTGATATATCACACTTCATGTGAATGGTGTGTCATACTGCTTGAAGAAACATAGAAGTAGGAAAAAGAAGGCAATGAAAGCCAAAACAAGAACTCCTACCACCTTTTTCTTGTTCGATAGTCGGAAAGCTTTGTATGCCTTTGTGAACCCAGGGAGCCCCAGGTTGAACTGAACAATTGTCCAATTAAGCTTTGACATGGAAGAAACTCTGCCAGTCTGTGCTACTTCCCTCACTCATTCTTACTTTCGTTTCCTCTCATTTGCACATACACACAAGAGCTCTTTATACACAAGCACAGATGGACCAGATGTGCACTATTGAAAAGCTAGGAGGCCACGAACCCAGGGATAATTGCATGGATGATATAGTCCCGATGGGTAAATGAGGAAATGGTTAAATTATCAGGCAGTGAGGTATTGAAGAAGCCAATGCAGTCACACTCCCTTCTTGGCTTTTCATCAACAGCAGCCATATCACCAGTGGCTATTATTTTTCTGGTGTGAGACAGACCATGTCAGATAGGAAAGCTTTCTGTACATTTTTAACCAATTCACAATGAAGGAGCAGAAAGCAGCCCAGATATTGGTAT
>JAPZDZ010000022.1:9672557-9691243 GCA_029783805.1 Acanthurus tennentii
CTTTCTTTTAGACTAAAAACCAGAAAAATCCACTTCCGTTTTTTGTTTCTTTTCACTTTAAACTGATATTACTTAGCTAAAACATATAGTGATTAGGGTTGGGTACCGAAATTCGGTTCCAAGTAGGAGCCGAATCAAAAACGACGGTTGCCGGGTACCCCAAAAAAATATTTACTTTCGGTTCTGCTTGTCTGTTCTTGGACGCACTTGTAACCTTTTTTACAATGGCTGCGTGTCTGCCAGGAGTCTGGACCTGTCTGTTACGTGACTATGTCACGCATTCACGCTGACTTCAACACACCGGAGGAAAACAAAAAAAAAAACATCGGAGAAACAAGAGGAAAAAGGCTGTGGCTAACTGGGTTAACTATGCATGATGGACCATGGAAAACGCTCTAAAGTGTGTCTTCGTTTCGAAAGACAAAGAGGTGGGGCTGCCGTTTAGCTCAATCGGTAGCACGCGGCCCATATGCGGGAGGCTTAGTCCACACCGCACAGCGGTCGTGAGCTCGGCTCCGGCTCCGACCCTTTGTGCAACATATGACATAAGCTAATTAGCAGCAAGACAGGATTTTATTTTTGTTTACCATTTTTTTAAAAAGTTAAGGAATGAAGTTACCTTTGTTAAATAAACAACTGACCTCCTATCTTTTCACTATTTTGGAATCGAAATAAGGAATCGTTAGGAACCGGAATAGATAAGCAGAACCAGAATCGGAATCGGATTCATAAAAATCCTAACGATACCCATCCCTAATAGTGATGCATAAAAAACTATCAGATATTGAAAGCTGAAGTTGTTCTGAAGAAAAGGAAGCAAAGCAATTACTCCTAGCATCTTTTATGACACTTTTACAGCTAAAATAACAAAAATTATCCAGACGGCCTATATTATGCTTAGGGGTTAAAGGGTTAAGGGTATTTTAACAAGGTCAAGTGTTGGAGATCGTATTATTCAAAATTTTGATGCCAATATTTTCAATTTTACTGCAAATGAATATTGGCTGCAAATACTGGTTATTGACCTCTTTGACTACTAATAATCAGTATCGGTATCGGCCCTGAAAAAAACATATCTGTCTATCTCTCGTAAACAGGCAATAGAGATTTAAACTAGCTAGTTGTAAAGACAGTCATGGATGCTGGCTAATGGAAAATTATCAAGTGTCAGAAACTTAAAAAACAGAGAAATGTCATCTCTTTTTCTACTGAAAAGTTATTTTCATTTGCCAGATGTAAACAACAGGTAAAAGCCTGTCAGTGGGCGAGATTTTCAGTCCAAATTATTCTTCCTTTAACTGTCTGTGTGTAACTTTTTTGCGGGGACACTTCTGCTGTAATTGGTCAAGAGAAATACAAAATAAGCCAGAGCTTTTTCTCCAATAGCTACATGTTGAAAACTGCAGCCAGAAAGGAAGCATTTTAAAGAGTAATTCCCTTAAAGATATTAGGAATAAGATTATTTGAAATGTGTTTATTTGAAAACTTTTTGTAATTCTGGTTTTGTAGAGGATGGCTTGAAGTGTCATCCTGATAAAATCCCCCAATATTAGTTGACATACGGCTTGTGGAATAAATCATGGCTCCTTGTTTGTCATATTTTTTGAAGATGGAACTGTCACAAATATAAATCCTTGTAAACATCTTGTATTTACATTGCTTTCCCCTCAAATCATAGTCCAACTGAGAGAATAGTTTACTTTGTTCATGTGACTGTGCTATTTTTGATTATGCTGCTATGCTGTAAACATGCAGGAGGAATGTCCCAGTGGGAATTTTACATTGAATAATTTTGTTTTTTTTATTTTTAGATGTTTTTTCCCTGCAGAATTTTTATCGTAATAAAACCTTAATCAAAGTTAAAATTTCGCCCTTCTTGCAGTTCTGCATTTATCTCACCCCATAAGCTTATTGTACATGCCTTTGCATGTTGAGTACTCATAATTTGCAAAAAATATGTATACATTTATGCAAAGGTTAAGAGTTAAACAGTTTTTCCATTATATCCTCTGTAAGTGGAACCAGACATTCATGTAAAAGTTCCAATAATCACTTCTTGATGTTATCTTAAATCAAAATAGTGCTATTAGTTAGTGTTTCAGCATAATTTCTATTACAAAAATACTGAATAGAGTATTGTTAGTACAAATTTGCTTGTGCAAATCTAATACCAACTAGTTTATTTATTAGAAACAGGAACTTGCTACTTCCTAGCAGTGTCCTTTACCCTTCTATGCAGCTTAAATATTTTACTGCATGAGTAACCAATATCAATAAACAGCTAACGACTTGAACACATCCGTTTATCAACAACCATTGAACAGATAAAGCACATCCATAACACATCCAATCAGGGATAGTACTGTACAACTGTTTAATTTGATATTTTAAAAAGGGTTGGCTTTTTTGTTTTGGTTTCTTGTATTGGTATCAGAACAGCATTTCTTATCGACCAGTACTGATATATATTGGGTAGTGAAATCTGTATGGTAAAGGTAAAATTGATACTGGAACACATAGTATTAAGACTGAGACTGAGCTCATTTTCTTTAAATAGTGGGTATGATAATGCAGCACTGATGTCAACATATTCTGACAGATTTGCTGCTCAACCAAGTGACCCCAGGTCAGCATTATGGATTAAATTTGTCTTGTGTGGGCTAATGCTTTAAAGATTACTCCATGTTAACCCAATGATTGACTGGTCTCCAGTCACCAAGCCCCGTCATTAACCCCCTAATATGGGCTCATTAACCAGTAGGACCACCATCTGAGCAGGCAGCAGTAAATGTGAAGATAAGACAACATGTTTTGAAGACAATATTTTGGTTTATGCCTTGTTGAAGGAATCTGTTTTGACTGAGATTCTTTAATCTCAGGCTTTTTGATGATAACAAAAATTGTATGTGCAATATTTTGCACTGATTATATCAGGTTATGTGAGCTGCAGCAGGTGATTATGGATGTTGGTGGCTTCTAATTGAATTGAGAGAAGGCAAAGAATTGTTGTATGTTTTTCAGCTGAGACTTTAAATTGACTTCATTGGTTATGCAAGCCAAGCACAGTTAGAAAAAAATCTGAGTGCTGCACTGTAGTTTTTCCTCTTCCCAAATTACATTTTTGCAAGGCAAGGCAACTTTAATTATAAAACAATTTTTAAACTCAGGAGTAACTTAACGTGATTTACCTGTGTGAAGAAAAGCATTTGAATGACATTTGAGAAAAACCCAGATAATTATTAAAGATCAGCTGGAATTGTTGTTTGAATTTTTTGTTTGCTTCAGGTTCAAAACCGTCCATTCTGACAAGGGAACTGTTTTTACTTTTGAATTATTTCGCTTGATTAAAATATCAGTAGAACAATTACAGCAATAATTATCAAATACAGAAGCAGCTTTGGACACTTCCCACAGAGGGCATTGTCTTTCTTTCTGTACACTTCAGCTTATATGTCTCTAATATGAATTCTTTGTGCTGTCATTGCGTGCTTGTGTTTTAAATTTTTGCTAACTTAAAAGTCTAATTGAGAGTACTAAGTGACAAGATACATAAATTGCAGAAAAAGCAAACATATAAACTCTAACATTTGTGATGGCTCTCTTTTAAATCAGATATGTCAGTGAGCCAGCATGCATAATACATGCAACCGAGAGTCTGCACAGAGCACTGATTGTTAATTTGTTTAAACTACACCTGTGCTATGCCTATTATGAAAAGTATCTGCTGGGGAAAAGCCAATGGAGATAAAAGGAATGTCTGGTTTTTACCATTTTGACAGATTACAACTAATAAACTCATTGCTAAAGTGTCTAACCGAAAAGGTGTCATAGTTACTCATGGTCTCCTGATGGGTCACAACATGTCATCAGAACCCTCTCCTAAAACTGGCAATTCATCTGAAGGGTTGTGGGATGAAAAAGAAACGTATTTCTGAGGTACAATGGTTGACTAAACATTTCCATATTTTTAGCTTTTTTCTTATAATAGTAAAAAATTCTCTCTGTCTGAAACAACATTAATTCAAATTTTTTAATCTGATAAAATTAGTTGCTCATAGACAAATGCAGGGTTCACAAGTGGACTTTGTTTGATTTAAGGGTTCACAGGTCGAACCCTGGGAACCCATGAAATTAACACTTTCTGTCTACAGTTTTGAGACGATTTATTTGTTAGAAAATAATTCTGACTGAAAGGACTCAACTGCTCCACCTTTCACCTTTAAATTTCCTCCTCGTACTGTAAAAAGACATTTATTAGTTTCAGCCTATTCTCCCCTTTGTATATCATATACTGCCTCCTTCCCTACATCCTTATCTGTCTTCCTTGTTCTCTTATTTTATTTTTTCATACTCTCCTCATGCCCTCTTTGGCTTTCATTTCAATTCAAACATGAATTCTTAGGACAAACACGCAGTCATGCTTGTCCTACAAACACTGCCTTTCCACTCTTCTACGTGTTTATACTCCTCTACTCTTCTACATATCTTCTATATGTTTATGTCTTACACTATATTCATTTTGTTGATTGTCTCACTGACAACTTGAAGCCAAGCTAATGCAGAAAACATTTTGTTGATGTTTGATAGAGAACCAGGCGTAAACATTGATGTGATTCAAGTATTATTTCATGATTTTACTTTAATGTCTATGTTTTTCAAATTCTCTTGGGGACAGTGACTAAGGTATGGCTGCTAAAGTGCACATTCTCTACAAATGGCTTCAGATCAGTTGAACAGTTTTTGGACATCATTTGCATTAAATACACCACACGTGCATGTTAGTGTTCAGTGAGTCAGCTTAGAGGAGGTGGCGCTGGTGGAGTCGTGCTTTTAAAATAATGAACTGGTGCTGTACTGGGCCTACAAGGGTTTTCAAAAATAGAGTTAGATGAAAAAGAATGCCCGAGAGAAAAGAAATTACATAAACATAACAACTCCCACATTTGGACATGTGTTATACTGCAGGCATGTCACGAAATACACATGGTGCACAGTGAAGCTGTCATGATGCTGAAATAAGTGCTTGCAAAGTGGAGTGATGACGATTTTACGAACTGTTTTTGGTGTAGGTATGATTCAAAAAGAAGGGTTTTTTCTATTTGTTTGTTTGTTTGTTTTTTAAATACTGTTCTGGTGTACATATAAGAACTTACATTTGTCACCAGTATCCAGATTTATAATTTTATAATTTTCAATGTGTCTCTGTTTCTAATAACAGAAAAAAATAGTTTTGTTAAGTACTCAAATACCTGTTTTTGTTTCCTACCTTATTCAGACCAGTTCAGTGACAGATTCATCAAGTAACCCATTGCTTTTTTCCCTTTTTTCCTATCCCTCCCGTATACCACAAACTCTACAATTTACATTCAGCTAATTAAAGTGCCCGAGCTACCATCTCCCAAGCCCCTTATAAACAGTTTTAGCACAATTACAATCACTGTAGATCACAAGACTTGTCTAGTAAAAGGATACAGAGGCCTTTTCAGTCTGAAAGTGAAACAGGGTCTGATGATCTGTTCTAGTTCAATTGCAGCTGTTACAGTAAAGTTCTCCTGTTTCTCATGTGTGTACTCACTTGATCCATATAACACTCAATCCCCACTAGTGGTGCCCATGAGCAATCCCATGCTCCTCCTCCTACACTTTTCTGATGTGCAAAATTGTCTGTGAGGTACTGTTGAATAATGTAATAGCCCAGTGACGGCATGCTGTGGCAATGCACTTAGTGTGTTTGCTTGTTTCATTCAGTGTGTACATGTTTGTATTTATTTAAGGAGGAGGGGCATGCTAAAATACAGTGAAGTTATTGATTTTGTGTGAGTGTGTTTATGTGTGGGAAAGACTGTGAGTTTTGGAAAAAGCAAGACAGTAGACCACACACACTATTGACCAGGTTAAAAAAAAAACCTCAGCTGAAAAGGCGCGAGCACTGATAGTTGCCAGAGAGGATGAATGGCTTTAATAGAGAAAACTCCAGGCTTCACTCCAGAGGGACGGACACACACTGACCCCTCTGGGTTCATGGGATTGCTCTTCAAATGCTTTCACACTGAATGAGGAGTGTTGTTTGTGTGCCATAATGTGTGTGTCTGTGTGTGTGTGTGAGCTTGACCAACATACAGTGAGTCTTATGCCAGATTATCTATGAGATTTTAGATTTTGTTAAAATAATTGTACTTTGTTTTCTCACTGTTAGTGATTCTCAGGTTAAAGGAGCAATATGTGAGTAATGGCCAGAATTTATTTTTATATGTTACAAAAATAAACCTACATTTACAACAGAATGTAAAGTAATAACAGTTACAGAGCTATTTCTAAGAATATACTGAACAGTGATTAGTGGTTACTCCAATGAGATGCTGCCCCTCACAGTTTTTACACTTTGCACCTTAAAGATAAATGCAGGTTTTTCATTGCAATCCAAAGTCCTTTGTTAAAGCCACAATCGTGCTCTGGCTACATTGCTTACCGTGGGCTAGGCATCATTTGTAATCCCATTGGAGAAGGAAGAATGTGTAATTTGTTTTTTTGTTTTTTGTTTTTTGTTGTTAATTTACTCAAAATACTTTGTGTTATTTTCTGATATTCAACTAATTGATTAGTTGACTAGTCATCTCAGCTTTATAAAAATACTGAAAAAAATATAAAATACTCAAAGCAATTCTCATAACATAAATTGGGTATTCCTCCAACAGGTAACACATGCGTGTATGCTAGTATGTGTGGGCGTAGGTGATAAAAACCATTGGTATAAAGGTGTTTAAAGTTCAGTGACAGACATTGCCGTAGCATACTACAGTCCAGTCCTTTACAATGAGAAGATATATGAATCCTGTATATGGACTTGATGAGGCAAAAACAAGTGTGAAATATTTCTTATGTGTGACAGCTTTCTTGTGTGGGGTTGTGTGCATTCTGTTATACTTCATCCTGTAAGTCTGCATCATTGCATGTGGTCTTTCTATATCAATATGGAGATTTAGGGCTAAAGACACTATATATCTCTACTATTGTGTAATTGATATGTGAATTGAATTTCAATTCAGTTCAATTTATGTTGGTCTCAGCTCGATTTCAGACATAAAAAACAAAATGACTGTCAGATATGGGCTGGTCTTGGTTACTACTATTTTGGATTTTGTAGGATTTGGATGGAAATATGCAGCCCAATCCACACTCAATGATGATGTCACAGGGTTAGAATAAAAAAAAATCTAACATATTTAAAAAACACACACAATGTGTTATTTAATTTTAAAATATTTGAAATGATACAATAAACAAGATGCAACAGACTGTTCAATTTTACTCAAAACAGCGATGTGAACAATGTATTTTGCTAAAATATCCACTGTAGCCCCCTAGACAGGAGCCCTGTTCGTGTTAGCATTCACATAGTTCAAAAACTCTCGCAAGACAGGAGATCATCTGCAGCTGTGTGTCTCGTTCTTGTGTCTCAAGAGAGCCTCTGTCAACATAGTGAGTGGACATTGTGTGAAATTTCAGTTTTGGGTGAATTATCTCTTTAAGTCAGTTGATAGGCCACTTTTTTGTCTCATATTTAACCCTCAATCCACCAATACTCATATTTATATTGGCATTAGACTCTAACTATTTTTCTGTGTGTGTGTGTGTGTGTGTGTGTGTGTGTGTGTTGGATGTGTGTACTTTTGTATGCATGCATGTCTCAGTAGTGTCACTAAGCTCCTGAGAGGAGAGCTGCCCTGAAGTCTCCAAATCCTGCTTTAGAGAGTATTTATGTATGTGTGTGAGTGTGAGTCACTGCTATAAAAATCCACACCATGCCGCCCTGGCAAGATAATCAGGACATAATGTTTAGTTTCCTTCTATCTCAGTGGATTAGTTTATTTTCATCCAGGGAGAATTTTGCGAGTAAATCGCTCATATTTGGTTGTCTCAGCTTTATTTAAAGTAGTATTTCAATAAGGGATGTGTGACACACCTTCAAGATGACTCATCGGAAGCCCTCCTCAGTCATAATTAGGCACTCTGGGAATCTTCACAAGTTGAATTTGAAAAGTTGATTGTCATCATCATGAAGTACATTCAGGCCAATCAAGGCTCAAAGTTACAATACAGACAGATAATATATTATAATAATTTGTGTATTAGTTTTTAGTGTTTCAAGTGTCCACATTAATCCAGATTTCCAAGCACTATTCACATCTAGGATCTGGTCAGTTTAACACTTGTAATCTACTGATGGCTGGAGAGCAATTTTAGATAAAAAAAATGTATTGTTTATTGACTGGCTCAATAGTACAGGTAGTCATCCAGGAAGTTGTCATCATGGATATTTCCAGCAGGTAGTGTGTTGGCTAATATTTCATGAACTCTTTTAAGTCTACATGTGAAAATATAACCCAGAAAGAGGCCTGAACTTTGCCAGAGCCCTTATTTAATACCTGGGGCCTACTTGGACATATTTAGTATAGTGTACTTTGAAAACATTTTCGATCACAAAGTATACATATTGAAGTAAACAGCATGTGTATGGGAGTGTGTGTATCTCGCGTTTGACCAAGACGCACACACCCCTTTCATTTGTGTAAGAGTTTTTCCCTCCTTACATTAATAAATTAGGAATTATTGTGATCATAATGCCAAATTAATCTCAATTGACAGGATGGGATCAGACCTGTCAGATCATCTTTAACAGATCGGTTGCTGATAGCTGGAGGAACTTCCATGTTCATGTCAGCATATTTATTTGATCAGAAAAACCAGGATTAAATAATAATTATCTATAACATGAACCCTGAGCCAAGAGTTCCGTCTATCATATCAACAAGTTACCGAAAGAAAAACAGTCCACCAACCATTGATACCATATGTATTCTATTCACAAAATGAATTTAATTTTTGGTCTGTGCGTGCATGTGTGCGTGCCTGCTTATGTGCACGTTTGCCTGTGTAGGCGAAAATATATTGTAGACATAGAAATGACAAAATATGCAAATGTTTACTTTTTAAATGATTTGTTTTAAGGGGGAATTATCTGAGAGCCGTCGGACACAATACATTCCTTGAGCATTGTCCCTTTCCAGACGATTAAATGAATAAATGAATGAATGAATAAATAAATCCTTGTAGTTCAGCTGTCTGTTTATGTTCGCGCCGAGTGTACAATAGCAATACGCCTGTGCCACTGGCGCATGGCGCAACCAGTCTTTAAAGGGAATGAGAGGAGATTCTCCATTTGGTTCATGCATTTTCGGTCAAAGAAGCACCCATGAAACACCCATGAATTGATGAGATGATTCTACACAGCAGATAGGACTATCCGCTGTGTAGACTCAATGTTATTTCAGCAACGCTGCAGTCCCTCCTCAGAAACTTTCAACTCAACTATTTGATTCTGCGTGCCGTTGATCACGTGACCAAAAGATGCTTTGTCATAGGATAAGGGAGAAGCCTTGGAGCGCTTGTTTACAACTCTGACACATGCTGCCGGCTCTTGGAAAAAAAAATCGTCATAATTTAGATATGGAATGGCATGTAGGGGTGAATCTACATCGAGGTTCTAAAACAATTAATTGTGCAGACCTAATCTATAATATTTCCAAAGGACGGACATCAAATTTCTTTTCGGAACAAGAACAACAGGATCAACTTCGACTGAGGTTACTTCTTCTACGGCTGTGTCAGCCGCTTCTTCATTTGAACCATCAGCCATTTTCTCATCGTCTGTTTCCCTTCTTGTTCAGACTGGATGGGTGGAGTCACGTGACTACACATGCTGTACCTCGTCTTAAAGGGGAATGAACATAGCCTACCAGCACACACAGTCAAAACAAACAAAAAAGACTTTTATTTTCTTTTTTATTAAAACACCGAATTTATCGACATGGACAAAATGACGTCGGTTATCGTAGTAAATTTCAGTAACAGTAAATTTTCGGTTTATCGCCCAGGCCTACCTCAGATATTTTTTGTTTTACTCTAAGGTAGCGAGAGCTAAAGTCATTTCTCAATTAACTTATTAGTTTTGAGTGTCAAGGTTATGACGTTACGGTCTTAAGCAGCTTGGTCTTTTTGGTGTTCTGAAAAAGGGGAGTGATTTTAGTGGTGTGGAAGGGATTTTGTTACAAATGATCAGCAAATATAAAGATATGTTAGCGCTATATTGCCCACTACCCAACAGACACACAGATTATATCTATTTTATGTTGGTTCATCTCAATTGCCAAGCTGGGTGGATTGAGCGTTGAAGAGAAGAGGTGCAGCCACAACTTTCCTAGAGGCTCATGCAAGCGTCAGTTTGTGTTATAAATCATTCAGAGACACTCAGAAGAGGCACAATACATTTTTATCCCTCTTCTCTCATCCCTCTTTCCTCTCTACTTCTTTTATTATTGAATGCCATTCCTTTGAGCTTCTAATATGCTTCTCGGCGCAGTCAAAAAGAGAGAAGGAGGTTTGGGGATGAAACCAATTAGACAAGAGAGCAGGAGTAAAATTTGGTATGAAATGAAAAGTAGAGGAGAAGGGGCTGTTCCAGTTTGATTCCACATAGGAAGTAATTGTCTTAAAGCAAAGGTCACAGGATCATTCGTGTGAATGAATCTACCGTACTTCCTTATTGTCAGTTTGCTTGTGGACAACAGTTGGTTTTATCTTATGCTGTTCTTGTAAATGACGAAATAAGGGTCATGTTGTGTTCACTAGTAATGCAGTGGATGTTGCACCACCTGCTTGACAAAATGAAACACAGTCCAGTTGCTGACGGCACTCTGCTGTCAAAACAACTCACTCACATTTAATGTTTTTGTGTGGGTATACTGTGTCTGTGACACTGTGTATGTGAATGTGTGGGAGAAAGCAAAATATTGAATTTTTGCTTGCGGGTGTGTGTGTGTATGTGTATGAAAGCTTGTGTTTGTCCACAGCGCTGTGTTTCGTGTCCTTGAACTCGTGTATTTGAAAGCGGATGAAAGAGGATGTGTTCAGCTCTAAATGGGAGGCACTTCCCTTGTATGAAATGCCAAGACATTTAGTCTGAGCCACAGTCTGCTGATTGAATTCTTGTATAGACTGTGGGCTTCATGTGATCCTAAGTATTGACAAACAGATGTGGGAAATCAATCAGCAGGGCAATATGTCCGTAATCTTATTATAAATTACTCAATAAAGTGATATTGGCAGCGTTGTAAGACATCAGTGTTTAGTGCTATGTACAGCTTTTATTCCACCTGAATAAGGAAAACTAAGCCAATATCTTATTCAGGTGACACTGTGATACAGTAGTGTAGATGCAGTCCATCTAAAAATTTAGACTGCATTTCTTCAGAACCTACTGTTGTGACAGCAATATTTTCATCTTTTTTGAAGGTGATAAAAGAAGGGATCATTTCTGTGAATCTCTGAAGTTGTCAATAGGATAATAACTGACAGTCATTTAAGAGATTTTTATTGGCTGTTGAGTCATTCTACCGTCTGCTGTTTTGAGAAAATTCGAAAGCTTTTCCACTGTTTACTTTTTCGCATCGCATTCGTCTTTCCCTCTCATGTGTTATGGTCTGCAAAGCAGCAGTGCTTTGTGCTGTTAAGCAATCCTGCAGATTTCTTCTGAATCTGAATGTGTGGCACAAAATAAAATGTTTAAATTTCACTGTAGTTGTGTGTAGTGGCTGCTGATCTCGTCAGTTGTGGTCTTGTTTGGTAATGTTTCTGTAAAAAGGCAAATATAGTGACACAATGAAATTTTAAAAAGACTTTTAGCATTTAGATATTTGCAGAAGTTGCACTTAGCCACAAAGTACATTAGATAATCATCTGTATCTATTTGAAAAGGATGTGTCATAAAATAGTCACGTTTAGAGCTGCAGCTTATGATAATTTTAATTATAAATCAAGCTGTCATTTCTTTCACAGTTAATCTAATATTGTTTGGTGTTTAAAACAATAAGTAATGCTGATAATGTTAAATTTTTTTTCTTTAGGTTCAAATTGCTTCTTCTGAACTGTTTATAGGTCCACTAATTATTTCAGCTGAAGTCACTTCATCTTAGACACAGTTTTTAAATGTATTCAGTTAAATGTACTTATTAAACCTTACTCTAACCATTGAAACCTTTTTTGTTTCCTCCCCCTTACTGCAGGCACAGTACTATTTCAGCCATGAGGAAAGTTGGCAAGACATTAACTTCGAACTTCATCTAAAAAGAGAGAAAAGGGAAGGCAGAGGCTAGTCTGACAACCCCTTTAGACATATTCAACAGGTATGTTATACACGTTTGACTCTCTGGGCCATATTTAAAACTATTTTTAGTGCATGGTCTAAAGTGCATTTAAGGTGTGTCTCCGTGTTTGCTTATTAAACAGCACGTAATTCTTGGCTGACTAAAACCATACAAACTGAGGCTGTTCTCCCTGCAGTATTTATGAGCCAATCTCTGTGACAGAGGGTATAGAAAAGCAAAGAAGAAAATTCCACTCACTGTAAAAATAACTTTTACTGATCTTATTATATCTACATCAAATTCCTGTGCTAGGCTTCTTGTTACATGCAACACTAAATACTTCCACATGAGCCTCTGCTCTGTCACATTAAAATAACAGTTCTCATCCGCAGGACCCATGCAGGTCAGGTTCTGAAATTTTGGCACCTCTCTCACATTTGCTTGATTCACTGTTGCTTTTGCCATAAAATCAAACAAGACGCAGAAGATTTTCTGGGAATGATATATATTCAGTATGTTTTGGAGTCATTTCAACTCTGAATATTAAGGGAACAAATCAGCTTTCTTTCAGCTTTTTGGAGCAATCTTATGTCTCCATTATAAATATTGGGGAGGATGTGGTCTGCGTTTCCCGCTTTGATTATGAAATGACTGCACATTTAAATTAGCAGGAAGAACTATCAAACTGTGTCCATTTTAATGAATTTGTCTTATCCTATGTCTTGTATGAAAATATATCAATATACCTTTGCAAAGTCAGACACAACCTGGCCAAGCTGGCCCTCTAATGTAAAAAACAGCTAACCAACACTGTGTCATGCTGAATTGCAGTGGTGTCAGAAAGGGGCCAAATTTCTATGGCTCGTGCTGTGGCTCTCATTGAGTTGTGTGTTGAGTGAGATGAAATTCTTGTGCATGGGAATTGCCGCAATAGAAATATTTGAGGTTGCTTGTTCGCAAAAAAAAAAATCATTTTGTTTCCAATTTTTTTCATTCAAATTTTTCACACAAAGTTTTTTACTGATGCATCTTTAATCTGTAGCAACTGTAGGGAGTCTAAGGTTCTTCTGTGTTTTATTTCTAATAGGCAACAATAGAAATAATATAATGTAAATCCCTCTGTCAACTTGTCATCATAACACATGGGGCCAACACCAGTCATCAGATTCAGTGGGAATTCAGGCATATGTGTGTGTCTTTTTGTGTGCGTGTGTTTGTGTGTACGTGTTTGTTTGTGTGTATGTGTTTAAGTGTGTTTTCTGTGCTGTCGGCAAATCTTGCTTTTGAGTCACATCATGAGTGGGGAAACCACTCGTAACAATTTGGTGTGGTAAAGGGGAAAAATTTAGGTTACAGGATGACCCTAGCAGCAAGATGAGGACTGCTTTCAAATGTCTGAACTTTCCCTGACTGCTGATCTGCAAACTGGAGAGCTAGGCAAAGTACCTGTGAAGTTTAGACTGTCCAGTTCCACAGTCATGCCCACAAAAAGGCTGATGGCAACTCAAAGGTCTTGCACTCCTGTGGTCCATCCATACATGCATTTGTACTTATTTGCCCATTTCGTCCTTTTTAGGGCAGTTAAGTTGTGTACACAATATGCTTGAGTTACATTTTCCTTTTGCTGATGATTTAAAGAAAGAAAAGTGTACTCTTTGCAAATATCCTGAAAAATTGTGGTTGTGTATACTGTTTATAAACATACTAACAATAACTGTATAACTGAAATCCACAAGCTCCCAATCTGCATGATTGACATTTAAATTTAGCTATTGTGCCTTTAAGGTTGTGAGTATATGTATGCACAGATACCTATTCATGCTAAGCTATGTGTTGATTCACAGGAGGCACAGTGACTTCAGATGTTGTTCATTGATAAGAAAAACCTTATTACATTTACCCTCTTTAAATAGGCTCATTATCACCATACAACCCAGCATTGTACATTTAAATAGGCTTCTGTATCATTTCACAAAGAGGTTGACCCATATAATGTTATGCAGGAGGCCTGTACACACGCAGGCTCACATCTCACACACATGCAGTACTCTTTAGGGAGCTCTGCTGAAATGTAAGATACTATCTGCTCAGTCTTGAGGTTTTTATTAGACCTTATTACTCAAGTGCACAGATTTTTTTTACTTTGAGTGTGGGTATGATCCAGGCTCCCTTGCTTTCTCATACATACATATACCTTAACACACAAGCACACCAACAACTTCAAAGTTTTCAGCCTAATAATTTTATAATAGAAGTAAAAGAGAACTAGATCATTACATAATTTTTATTCTGTCTCTCCTGTTCACATTACTCACACACTGTCATCGCACAGTTTGGCAGATTTACCACTTCTTTTTTTCCGTTTATGATTAGAGCTGGTGATTTTAATCCCAGTAAGAATTCCCACAGTCTGCCTAATTCCTGTTTCTGCCTAGAGCTGGTAGGGGGGCCAGTAAGCCGCTAAACCCCCTGGCTATACACATGCACATACACACATAACTCATATACACATATGGACACTTGTGTGTGCTCACTGACGTAATACCGTAAAATACATTTTCTTGCACACTCTCTACAAAATAGAACTCATACATTTACACACAGCCTCAGAAGCATGCACTTCCCCTGCACTCTCATAAGAGTATGGAATATAGTCAGGCAAACCCTAGAGACTTAATGTAACATGAATAATGAGTAAATCTCAGTTTGTTCCTTTGTTAAAGCATCTTTTAAAGTAATACGAAAAAGAGAATAGAGTTACAAAGAGAATTGAAAGTAATGTGTCATAGAACTGAGTGCATTACCTCTTTTTCAAGTTTCCAAAATGTGCACGTCAAGGTGGACCTTGATTTGTAAAAATCTCTCTTGTCTGGAAAAAAATTCCTATAAATAATTATCAAACAAAAGCACTCTTGACCATTTGTTGTGGTGTATATTTCTTAATCTTGTATATTACTGGCAAAGAGTGGAGAATGCCATATCCCATGATGTTTGGTGCAGTACTTGATATAGAGCCATATCTACCAGCTTGATGGACTTGGTCCTGCAACAACATGTTGGTACATCAATTAGTCATAACGGCACCAACAGGGGGCCTGGGGGTAGGAGAGTGTACAGTATTTGTTTGACTTTGTGTTTCTGCTTGTATGTTTCTTGTGCATGCATGCTGAACTTTGGCCCACATTTAACACATGTATGCTTGTATGTTTCAATGTACAGATATCATCAGAAAACTACCAGAATAAGTTAGGTTTTTTGCATTTACTTACATAAATACATATTGCACTGGCTTCTGTGAAATATGGGGTATAAGCCTATCACTTTTCAGACACTCTCAATGTTTTTTTCCCAACAATGCCAGAGTGAAAATCAGACATAAAAACACTTAGTTGATGTTATGTTTTGAAATGTATTGGGCAAGAGATTGTAAAGTATTTAGATATAAGCCATCAAGACTTTCAGTGCAAAACTGTTTTTACTGTCCTTCAAAAAAAAACATTGAATCCTACAGTGTTTTCAGCTGTGTGTGTGGCTAGTCCAGGCCAGATTAGCATAAACTATTTAATCTATTTTGCATATAATTTGTTTTTATGATGTATACATCATTTTTTCATAGCAGTGTTTCAACAGCATTACCCACCCCCACTGTAACCCACACACGCCGTCTCAATTACTCATTCTGACACCATTGCATGCAAGCCTCTCATTATTCCTGCACAAACCGAATTATGCACACCTGCACTTGCACAGTGTCATGCAGTGGTGTGTAGTAGTGCACATGCAGTTAACAGTTCACACACTCACACACACCAAGTATTTAATCTGTCTAAGCCATTTGCCTAATCAGCTCACTCAGTACAATACCATTCATAGATGCACAGTGACCACACACATACAAACGCACACACACACAGACTGTCCAAACACTGGGTTTTGCTGGACTAGTACCGACATTATCAGCCCCCTGTGTTACAACCTGTTGTTTCCACGTTGCATCACTTCACACATCTTAAAGGGGATGAGGAAGAGGGAGGATGAGGAGGAGGAGAGAGAGTGAAGAAGAGGGTGAGAGGGAGGTGTGTAGAGTCTCCAGAGTGATCGTATGACTTCAGTGCTCATTTGTTTCTTTTTTCTGTCTTTTACTCATCAGCCGACTCCTTCCATCTTTGTGGTTAAGATTTTCTTTCAAAGCTCCTTCAAATGGTAAAATTGCTCACTGACTCTCACTGGGTTTGTCTGTTGAACCTTGTTACTCTCTCACCATTCTGCTCACTCTCCTTTTCCTCAGTATTGTTTTTCTTTATTATTTTGTAACCTCCTGTTCAAGCAGGAGAGATGAGAGACAGACAGGGCTGATGCAACCAGGAGACACTTACAAAGATTCACCAATACACACGGATAGACACAGTTCATATTGTAGGTAAACACAATCACACACACACTCATGCATGCACGCACACACACACTCACTCCCTCAAATACATGACTGATTACACAATGACATAGGCATAGGCGTAAAGCACAAACACATATACCAGAGAGATACTGCGTTGTTTTCTTTAAAGGCCTAGTTTGTTCATATGTACATAATTGCTTTAACACATTGTTTAAATTAACATGTTGGTCAATTTGATGGTCAAGAATGGTAAATACAGCTTTTGATGCTAAAAAAGTGCACTGATCAGATATCTAAAGAACCAGAATTTTGCTAAGTCTAAAATCAAAGGATAAACAAGCTGGGACACCTAAATTTAGTGTTGTAGTTTAGTGTTGCAAAGTTTTTTGTTGTGTTTTTTTTGTGTTTGTTTTTGAAATTAAATTTCCAGAAACCATGAATAGTATATTCAAGATTATGAAGCTTAAATGTTGTATGCATGCTATTACTATACTTTACTGCTCAGTCATGTATTACACCTCTGTCACAAAAGTGGAGGTCTCACCTGAAGAGTTTCAAGCTTCTCAAAATGCCTCTGTGACTAAAAGATGACTTGAGACCATGAGCATGTCTACTTTTAAATGTGATCTTTCTTATTGTGTAAGCAGGTAAACTTAGACTATGCCTGTTGTTTATGTTACAGCCCCATGATGGTTTTTAAGTATGTTGTGCGGTATTCATAGAGAGAAATCAAAGCTCAGTTCTGCAAAATTGATTTTGGTCAGCCTACAGTACAATTGGCTGCCATTCCCAATGCTGAGACGTTATGTTATAGCAGCTCTATAGATAATAGCAGGTTGGCATGCTTATTCAGGAGATATTTCCAGGGGCACAAGAAGAGGTGGAGGTAGCATTCTACTTGCCACACACAGCTGCCTACTTAGGCCAAAGCTAAATGTCAATAAATAAACCCCTAATTTTGTAGACACAGCTTGAATGCCTATCATCCTCTTACTGCCATCTCAAAACCACTGGACTCAGTATTTTCCCAAGTTATGAAATAAAGTGTCCCTTCAACTTGACTAAGAAGAAATAACAAGCATCTTTCAAGGTAGGCCTTCAAAGCTGCCTCAGCTACTGAACAATGACCTTGAGACTTGGGTTATCTGCACCCTCACACCTCTCATAATTTGTAACTTCTTAGTAATGATTGTTTATTTGAATGAAAAACACTGGAAAGCTGTAATTATATTGTTTTTTACCAAGCATAATGTAGTGTGCAGATATTCATAAATTCACTGCTGTCGTCTTCATGCATCTGGTGCCATGGAACAGAGGGCACAGGACTTTCCTTTTAAGAATGATATTTTTGGAATTGGTGTGATGGTTAAGATCCCTTTAAGAACAGGGGATTAGGATGATGCTGATGCTTAGTGTCTTGGCCTGGTTGCCTACGTCTTGCTGCCTCTGCCTGTATGTCAGCTTGCTCTGTGTGGGGCTGGCCTTTGGAGCCAGATTTGCTCGCTGCATCTGGCTAATGTGCACTATGATTTCATGGTAGAGAAAAGAGAGAGAGAGAGAGAGAGAGAGAGAAAGAGAGAGAAAAAGAGAGAGGGAGAGACAGAATGAAAAATAGTGTGTGACTGTGTGCATGTGTGTGATGCATGTGCAGCGAAGCTAACTGGAGCAGCGTGTCCAGGATGCGTACACGCTTGACAGCCTAGCTGCTGCTTTTTGATACCAAACATTTAGTGTTGGTGTGTTCGTCTGCACGCACATAGTCAACTGTTACACTGTGTGCATGTGTGGAAATGATGCATCTGTGACTCAGCTTCAGCTGTCAAGTTTTTGTGTGTGTGTATGTGTGCACACATGTTTACGTGAGCCAGTTTGACCATGACTTGGATGAGCAACAGGACCAGACATCTAGCTTCATCATATGACAGTCTTTTTTTACTGCTTTCTCACCAATCAGCTGTCTATGGTGCAAAAACACACACACACACACACACACACACACACACACACACACACAGTTATGGATTTATTTCCCCATAAAGTTTCACTGAGTTTCAGGCAGTTTTAAAGTTCATCTCCTCCACACAAAC
>JAPZDZ010000022.1:9691343-9704498 GCA_029783805.1 Acanthurus tennentii
ACACACACACACACACACACACACACACACAAAAACTCGCTCCCCCACACACACACACACACACACACACACACACACACACACACACACACACACACACTAATGTGGATATCTTCAAGGAGGCTATGGAGTAAAATTAGATTGAATAATGTCTAGATTTTCCCATGTATCAGGGACCAACCAAGGTTGTGTGTGGGTAGCTGTAAATGTATGCTTTAGCATGCATTTTAAATGATTAATTACACAGCAATTAATTAAAATTGATTACATATAAAGTAATTCACACCCTGTATATGAGAATTTAAATATTTGCTGAACTGGGTCAGGAAAAATGCTTACTGCACACAGGAAATGATGTGTGCTCTTAGTTTTAAATTAAAGCGATCTCCTTGAAGTGAACAAATGTCAGTATCTTGTCTGGTGCAGTGGACAGCCATTAAAATGGAATAATTTCATCACCTGTTTTCTTCATTATTCTGTTTCACAGGTCAAGCTGGCCAATGCCGGGCCCATCGTGGATATCTTGTGGCGGTAGCAGCAGCAGTAGTTTATATGTGAGCGCTGTCTCAGGCGCCTAGCCCATGTCCAGCCAATAATGCCGTCATCCACACGGAAAGGGGTGCCGAAGGACCCCGAGCTGGCTGACCTCTTCTTCAAAGATGACCCTGAGGAAGTCTTCTGTGATCTTCATGAGATCGGACATGGCAGCTTTGGAGCCGTCTACTTTGTAAGCACAGATGAACAATTTGTTGTACCTTGGCTTTACCAGGCCATGAAGGCTCTTGAAAATCCTTGACAGAGTTTTTAACAGAGACTGAGGGACTAAACAAGATATTAACCACTTCATAAATGTCCTCCGTTGAACAAATATTGAAGAATTCCCTTTTCGGATTGTACTTATAATGAAAATAATAATAATAATTAATAGTTTTAATAGTTTTTCTCTGGAAGTTACTTAGCTATCAATCACATCTTTCTGTATTAAGCTGCAGTTTCTCATAA
Organism: Acanthurus tennentii; assembly: GCA_029783805.1. Taxonomy (NCBI): domain Eukaryota; kingdom Metazoa; phylum Chordata; class Actinopteri; order Acanthuriformes; family Acanthuridae; genus Acanthurus; species Acanthurus tennentii. The sequence goes on from JAPZDZ010000022.1 coordinate 9,692,346, forward strand.
TAAACACCAAATAATGTCATTTCAAGTCTGTTCAGACGAAGTTCAAAGTTTAGTGAGTGAATCTGACTAAACTTTCAGGGCATTGAAAAGTTTGGAAAGCTATTAGCTTTTGAGAGTAAAGCACCCAAAATATAGTAGTGACAGTTCTGGTCATAGATTTCATTGGCCATTCTTTAATTCAAAGTTTCATAATTCAGTTACAAAAAATGGTATGTGGACAAGGAACCAGACCATTTGTAAAATTATATTACTATTTCTTTACCACAGGATAATTATTTATATGCAAAAAATAGCTTTGATTTATTTACTAGCAAGTTACTCTAAATATTTATTTATCAATTGACTGATTTGTACACATGTTGTAAGTGTAGAGTGCATTATGGACTCTTTAAAAGCAATTAAGAGGAGACAGATTCCCTCTCAGCACTTTCTCTGTAGCCTTTCTTATTAATCTCATCATCACTAATTACTCATCAAGCCTTTGATTCTAAAGCTGCATAGAGAGGGGGTTGAAAGCATGCCACATCTCTTCTCTCTCTTTGTTTCTCCTGCTCTCCTCTTCAGTTAATTTCTCTTCTCTCCTCTCCTCCTCTACAGATGAAGAGCTAGAGGCAAAAAGCTTCCTCACTCTCTGCTAAGACAGCTGTTTTCTTGGTATAGAAAAAGAGAAGCTGTCAATAGTGGGGCAGGATTTTCTTGGCTGGCAGGGCTTTATCATCCTCCTCTATACCATGCCATTTACATGCACGTGCACACACATACACACTCAGCCCCAGTGCATCACTAGAAGCCCCAGTGCCCTTGTCTGTCTGGTTCCAGTGTGCGTCTAAATCCTGCTATGATGCCAGCACTGTGCTCACTGACACACTTATGCAGTCGGCATCACAACTGGCACACAGTTTGCTTTAGTTTCTAGCCAGAGTTGCTTTCATGAAAGCAGGAAAGACTGAAAGCTAAAACCTAAAATGACTAATGACACGTACAAGAGAATAGAGCAAATGACATAATTATGGTATTATTTTGTATAACAAATAAAAATGTAGAGACATGTTTTGTAAATTACAGCATTGTTTAAGAACTTGGCTGTAGATGCTTAGCCATAACAGTGGAGACCTATCTAATCCACTGCATTTTTCTCTGATGAATGTCCATTTTTCATTTTTTCATCTTGTTAGACATTTTTTTAACCTGAAAAATAATTAGAGAAGGTGAAGCACTATACTACAAGGCTGCAGTTGTCCTGAGAGGGGATAATTATGGGCAAAGAAAGGGCTGAATATCACTCAATTGAAAATCAAAGTAAAACTGTGAAAGTGCCCCCACCCATTCTGGTGGAAATCATAAACTTTCATCAGTACATCTTAATTTAGGAGAAAGCCCTTACCACTCAAAGAATGTGATTGAAACACAGGGAGAAAGGGTAAAGCACCGTGGCGCCTTTTATGACGTGCATATTCTACAGGTTATTGCTGTATATGTTTGCGTATTTAAAGAAATGTTTTCAGTTGTATGTACATTCATAGTTCATGCATGTAAGGACTGAGATCTCCATTACAGAAGAGAATAAAGAGAATTTTCCTCACTAAGTATGCAGGACCATCAACCAGGGCTTTGAACACACACTCCTACACTATATGTTGAAGAACTGACCTCTTGTAATTTTCCATACACCACCTCTCCTCTTCAATGGCAAACAGCCTAAATTTATTTCAATATTTCAGCGTTACATGATTTTATTTTTCCTCTACGCTGTAGCCATCTATCTGTACATTCCACTAAAGGGAACAACTATTATGCATGAACTGACAGGCAATCATAGGGATCAAATGAATCTGAAAAAAGTCAAATGGGAATACTCCATTGCCTGCTGTTACTGTAATTCTGTTTGAATCTCAACATGAAATTTCTATTCATTTGTAAGTGGGATGAAACAGAGATAAGGGCTTAGGCTGAGCTGCAGCATAGCTGTCTGTGAGGGCCAAAGGCCCCGGAGGTTAACACCACAGCTTTAGCATGGGCATGTGGATGTGGATGTGCACAAACAACTCAAACACTAGCAGCCATAGCGACAGAATAACCACATCCCACTTACCTGCAGGCTTCCCCCAGTTACACTGTCAGGTACTTTAATCGTGCAGAATTTGTTTAATTTAAATGAAAGAACCTGTTACTATCATAAAAATCTCTTTTAGATGTATTGCTTTGTAAATGCTATGTGATGTTTTGCATGCATTGAATCTATCTGGATCTCCTTTAAACTAGCAATGGGAGCTGATCACCAAAAAGCAGTTGCTGTCAAACTGGAAACACAGAGAGTCTGGTAGAGCTTAAAGTACATTCATGGCCCTTTGTAAAAGTTTCTGTGTGTTACCTGTGTTGTAGCTGAGTGAGCGGTTGAAAGAGACTAGCAGGCCCTCCACTGTGTGTGTCTGTGGGAATGCAGAGTGTCAGACCTTAGCCCTGCTGTACATCATGGGATCATGACCAATGAAAAAAAATGCATCTGGTAGCTCTGCTACAGCTGTCAAAAGAGAAACTCTTAACCATTGTGCTGAAACTTTAAAATATTAATGATAAGATTAGCAAAGAGTTGAAATGGAAAATTTAAAAGGAAAACTGAAGATTTTTTCACCTAGGACTGGGGGCTAGGGGAGTCGACCTGCCCAATTCTAACTAGTAGGTGTTAACATTCTTTTAATGTAAAATTAATGAAGACCTGAATGGTCAACTCTATGTTGACACAAGCTATGCAAGGATGATTTAGAGTACTGGCATGTTCAGCCATTTTCAGTCCAAAGAATGCTTTTTTTAATAAATGTGTTTCATCACAGCACAGTCATTTGATTTAGTTTGCAGCTCAAAAAACATGCTAGTGTATTAAATAGGTTTATTTATATCACTGAACTATAGAAAAAAAAAAAAACAATCAACAACAAGTTCCGGTGCTCATTTAAACACCATCATCACTTCTAAAAAGTGACAGGAAGTTGACTTTAACAAGAAAGACACACAAGGAAGTCACATGTCTGCTGAGACTGAGTTCCAGATGTGTGCTCATTGGAGGAGATTTCTCAGCAGCTTACAGGAGTGGCCTTCCTCCTCCTTGTGGAGTGAAGCAAGCAGCATTAATTGTACAGCACAGTGAAATAGGCAGAAAGGCTAACAAATTTAGAGGTTTAAAATAGAAATTTTAGTTGTTGAAAAACACTTCACATTAATCTAATTTTATATAGTGCTTATAAGATTAGTTTTAAATGAAAACTGGTTCCTTTTAAATTCTGAGAATATTTTTCCTGCTGTTTCACTATGGTAGTACTTATTATATGAGATGTTTTAGTAGTACTTAGTCAAAACTTACATGTAACATTTTTAACAAAAAGCAGTAGGTATGTACCCTGCTTATTAAAAAATATGAATCGCTCCAAAGTAATTTCATAAACAGGTAGAATTCCTTTTCTAACTATGGCAATACCTCTTCACAGTGTGCTCTTTTTATGTAGTGATATAGTCAGTCAAACTTTATTGGGAACTTATCTTTGTGTTTTGTTTTCCAGGCACGCAACTCATACTCAAATGAGGTGGTGGCCATTAAAAAGATGTCCTATAATGGCAAGCAGACTACTGAAGTAAGAAACACTACTATATAACACTACCATATCACACATAGGAGCTCACAGGCATGCCAAACTATTATCTCAAGTTGGTGTTAACAGTTATGGTCTCATGCTTTGTTAAATATATAGTAGAAACATGTCCTTTCAAACACAGGATACTTTTCACAGGCCCACTACTTTTTATAAACCCATGAGTGATGGTTTTGTGTGAGTGCTTTGTATGACACTGTCAGACTGCATGTAACTAGCTGAGGCTTTTGGTTGCTAAATCAAAAGCCATCTTCAGGTAAGCATAGAGCTAGCTTTCTATTTTTAGTGTTTTATCACTCTGTTTATTATTGACGTTGGTGCAGTGCTACTAAAAGACTTGTCTGTCAGTATACAAAAATAATTTATTAAAAAAAAAGTTCATTATGCCTGTGTTACTGATGATTACAGAGAGGTCAGTTGCAAAATTAAAGTCAGTTTATAGCAATGCCTGTTTTAAGCAATGCCTGTGATTTTACCTGTAGTGTGTAACTTCTGTGTGTCTGGATTTGTTTTTGGCAGAAGTGGCAGGACATCATTAAGGAAGTCAAGTTTTTGGGACAGCTGCGACACCCAAACACGATTGAGTACAAAGGCTGCTACTTGAAAGACAACACTGCCTGGGTTAGTGGATTTTCTTCCACATTTCCTTTTGTCTGAGTTTCTTCCTTTTTCAGTCCTGCAACATTGTTAGTGTATCGGTTCCTTTCCATCCTCTTTGTCTGATTCTTCTACAACTCGTCTTCAGTTTTGTAGTCTCCCACTAACTTTGTTTTTACCACTGTGTACTTCTGTTTATGTGCATTTGTTGTGATCTGAACTGTTTCAGACATTATAATATGATCAATATGCTGAAGGGAAAACTTGCGTGTCTTTTATTTACCTTACCTTTTACTTAGGATATCTTTTGTTGAAACACACAGCATCTGAATGACTAGTTATTAAGCCGTAACTATACTGTATTTTGTTCCAGCTGGTGATGGAGTACTGCCTGGGCTCCGCATCAGACTTACTAGAGGGTAAGTGTATTTATTAATGTTTAATGTGCACACAAACACACACACACACACACACACACACACACACACACACACACATGTAAGCACAAACACTCTAATGAAACTGTTTTTATGAAAGTATCAGGGTTTTTATCTGAACATTTTTCAAGGAATTCACTGCACCTAATGAAAATGGTGTCAAAGTTCCTGTAAAACAAAAACTTGTTTATCCACTTGGGTTATTCTAATGATTAAACAAATGAGATATAAGAAGAGCAGGTAGGTAGATTTGGTCACCTTTGGACAAAATCAAGCTAGCGTCTTCCCCCTGTTTCTGGTCTTTGCATAGAAATAAGCAGATGGACTCTCCAGGTAAGAAAGTGAAATGATTCTAATTCCAAAAATCTCAATCTACTCTTTTTTAGATATTATAATGTGTAAGTATGTGACCACTGAAATGTAATTAGTTTAAATTAGTGATGGGCAAAGGTGATGGTAAAAACCCTCCTGTAGAAAGGGAGTCTTTATTCTATGCCATGTTGTTGTTGTTTTTTTAGACCATATTTACCAATATTTTATACTTTCCTTCACTTTACAGTTTGGTTCAAATTGCTCAACCTGACATTAGCGAGGGCACAAAACCAGTCTCAGTACTCACCAGTAGCTTGTGCCTGAAGGTTTGGTGGACCACAGTAAACTTATTTTATTCTTTTCCAAGTCTATTTTTCTGTAGTTTGGTAGCTGATCATAACACCAATACAGATAACTGTATGGAGTTCATGAGCACTTGCCTCTGACTTTCTAGACATGAGTTACAACATACTCATAGATGACTGCAATAATTTCTTAAAACCATAACACCTCAATTTCTGTTTCCTGTGGTTATTTATCAGACATGCTTCCCACATGCTTGATGTGAATGCATGCATGGGGTCATTCATTAGAGTATTGTTTACAAATATTTCCTTGACATATTTGGGTTGATACAAATGTAAACATAGAATTTACTCCCTTGTAACAGAATTTAGCATGGCTATGTGGTCTCACCTGTAAAGTTACAATGAACAATTTGATTCCTAAGATTTATACAATCTGTGAACAATGCCTGTGACAGTTCTTTTTCACATAAGAACATTTTCCAGTTTTCTAAGTTTTAACCTTCTTTATTGTTGACCCTCAGAAAGTTCCTGTTGTGATTCTAATGTGTAATTTCGAGCACCTATGTGTGCTTTCATCGCTAGAGAGGAGACACAGTCGTGACAGTTGGCCCCAGTCTGTTTTTGAGACTTAAGTCTTCTTGTAGTGTCACTGTTACTATATTGCTCCATAGGTAGCGAGCTTAGGAGCCTATTTCACAAGTGTTTACACGTCATCCAGGTGATTGTTGCCAATGGAGAACTCAATTGTTACTATATTGGCAGGGAATATTGGTACAGTTATTTTTTACCATTAAAACTGGGATGTGCTGACTGCCAGAAACTTGATCAGGCAGAACTATATGCACGTGCTTTATTTATTATGTAGGACCTTGTGTGGAGCTGTTACAGTTCTTCATTATATAATTCATATCTTGAGAGGGTTCCTACTAATTTCCTCTGTACTTTTTTCTCCCCAAGTTCATAAGAAACCACTCCAAGAAATGGAAATTGCTGCCATTACCCACGGTGCCTTGCTAGGACTGGCTTACCTACATTCCCATAATATGATTCACAGGTGAGTCAGTCTCTTTCCTCATTCCAAATATTTCACAACAGGAACATACATTAACCTTAGCTCATGTTCTTCCTCTATTGCTGTGTTAACTAATTAAGCTGTAAAATACAATGTCTGTCCTCATCCTTGTCAACAATACTATCTTTATTGTAGACAAATATGATTGGCATACAACAATGGTGCTTTGTGAAACGTCTTTACTGCAAAGGGTCATCACGTTACGTAAAATCCATTAAAATTCATATATGACATCTATAAATACCACACCAGTGACCACTTTGTTTAAATGAAGGGAAAAGCATTATGCATAATAGATCCTTGGTATTGATGTCGTTTCTCTTGGTTGAAACACATACATGTTCTCTTCATATGCTCACCCTCCTTATTCCCCTCTTCCCGTACAGAGATGTGAAAGCTGGTAACATCCTGCTGACTGAGCTGGGTCAGGTCAAACTGGCCGACTTTGGCTCTGCCTCCATTGCCTCACCTGCCAATTCCTTTGTGGGAACACCTTACTGGTCAGTATATGCACAAGAAATTGATATGTGACAAGGCAACACAAAAAGAACTAAAAAAAAAACTTAATTTTCTAAGAATGACTTCTCTAAGAATGAACTTCAAAAAAATAATTTGCTTTGGTCTTTGGTCTGTGGTATTTTGCTTATTAATATTTGTTTCTTCACTGTTTGTTTTCTTTTGCATAGAAATTACAAATTATTTTGCAGAAGTTGTCTTGTTGTCATAATATTGTCAGTAATTATTGAATTTTGACAAGTGAAGACACACTGATCAATTCTAGAATTTAATGTTTTCACACGGACATGTCACTCTAGCAGAGCCAGTTTTACTTTAACATCTTAACAGCAATTTTAGGTCAGACCTTTTAAAACTAATAAATGGTGAATTTCATCATCATTGATGCAGCCTGTAAAGGAAGGGGCATTCATATTTTTTTTTACTCACCATTGTCAAATATTGTGCTGGCCTTGTTGCACTTCTTTAATATCCTGTTATATCTGAAAGGAATATTTGCATATTTAAATTTATCTTCTGAATGACAAAAAGGCAATCCTAACATCTTGACAAGGCCAAAAATGTTACACGTTCCATGTGCTAAAAGACATTGGTTTATTGATCAGGAAAGCCAATCTTTACAGTGTATTTTTACTGAAGCTACTGTAACAACCTCTGGTATTTGCTTCTTATATGAAAACCATCAGCTCTGCCTTACCCACCATAATACTCAAGCTTTGATGATGACTGAAAATCATCACATAAACTGCTTGATCTGTGATGGAGTGTTATAATGCCCAAAGCCAGCAGCACACAACTTTGTCTCACACTCGTCATTTTAAATTCGAACACACACAAGTTGTCACACTCCATGTTTACTGAAACACACATACATTCCAAAAACTGAGCTGCTATCACAGCATACCAGAGTCTTTAAAAGCTCTGAGAGGCTTAGCAGATTATAACATTTTTATGGATTTTTTTTCCCCACACTTAAACTCTATGTGTGCTCATTTGCATGTGTGTCCTTCTGTCCTCAGGATGGCCCCAGAAGTGATTCTCGCCATGGACGAGGGTCAGTATGAGGGAAAAGTGGACATCTGGTCCCTGGGGATTACCTGTATTGAACTTGGTGAGCAAATTTCTACGTAACGTGTCAAATAAAACATTTAAAGACCCATAGAATCAGAAATTCCAGATGTAAGCTGACTAAAAAAGATTCATCCAACAGGAGAACAAAAACACATTTTATTTCAGTGTACTTTCAAGCCTTTAAATCTTATTTAAAGAGAATTTGATTGGTTATTGTGAAAACTTTCAAAACATCCCAATGCATCTATTTCTAGCTCTCTCATCTTTTCTTGTTTTAGCGGAGCGTAAACCCCCTTTGTTCAACATGAACGCCATGAGTGCCTTATATCACATCGCACAGAACGATTCTCCCACGCTACAGTCCAATGAGTGGTGAGTTGAAAAGACACCCCTTATAAATTTTTATTCATTTCATTGTTTGTCAGGGTTCAACTCAATGCAAACCTAATTCATCCATCAAAGATGTTAGTTAATGTTTATCTAATTCAAAAATATAAAAACCACAAACCAAAACATAAACCAAAGATACCAAAGAATCCAGTGAAACTGCTGATACAATACTTCCAATGAGCTGTGAATAGTAAAGCCCAATCTGATCTGGGCTCAGTCAGGTTAAGTCATCCTTGTGTTAATCTGCACGATCTGTGATCCCTGTGACAAACTTGTGCAAGGTCATTCTTAAGTCTCTTATGTAATTACATGTGAAACATCTACCAAAGAAACACTGTGTAAATACCCACAGCATTCCTGCTTAGCTATGAGGTGTTTTTAATCTACTGAGTATCAACATTAAAAATAAAGCAATGTGATTGTTCTCATATTAGTAGCAGTAAAAAAAAACAAAAAAAACCAACATTTTTTTTTGTGTTTGCGATACTAAGTAGGATGTTTTTTGTACACAGATTTCATGCTTCACTCAGCCTCACAGCTTCTGACTGTTTGATGCTAATAGATTCTCTGGAGACTGTCCTTCCAGACATCAAAAAACTTTTAAAAAGCAATTAAATTTAGGCCAGCAGGTTTTTAACACAGCTCTTTGCTGAGTCTTTGCAGCAGCAGTTCACCTAGAGTCTAACACCTTTTCAGTTCAAACTAGTTGTTCTACTGAATATTGTAATGAAAATAACATGTTAAGTTGTTCAGATACTGTATGTAAAATTATTGATTTCTGCTGATACATATTGTCTCTGTGTTTTGTTCATGTCTTACCCTTAAGAAATAAAACAGATTGGTTCTGTTTTAATTTAAAAGACATATGCATTGCATCTTTTGTGTTCTTTGCTTTTTGTGGGGCTGTGTTTAGGAAGATTGACTTTTTTGTACACAAGTTATTTGTGCTAGCTAGAACATGAATGCTAACTCTTAGTGTGTACAGTGAGCTAGCTATCCTGGCTTTGCTATTTCATTTTATGTATACTTAACAAAATATTTCATGTACACATAAGATGTCCATTATGTTAGCTTTTCCTTAATTGTTTAATAAAAACAGAAACATACATTATAACCAGCACCAGTCACCTCACCTCATAGTTATTGTAAAATCACATACTGAGTGTGAGAGCTAGAGATAAATATGGAAGCAACATAGAAATTTAATAGGAAAGGGAATAAATATCGGATGAGCAGGAAGAATTATAAATATTTATCAGTGTTAATGTACAAACAAATGATTAATCTAAATTGGCAAAAAAAGAGACAAAGGGCTACTATTATTAAATTAGAAAAGCAGCAGATATTCCTCTACTCTTCTGAAATGGTGAAGCCGTTGCTCACACTTAGCAAGCAAGATGCAGTTCTCATTGGGAAACAACCCTCATCAAATATTAACCCCATGTTTGATCTTTTCCCTGTATATTCCTTTGCATACTTCCTACATCCTATTATTAGTATGGTTTAGAATTGAAGTGTTTGTATGTGTGCAGTCCTAAACATGCAGAATCGTGTCAGTGTTTGCTGCTTGTCTAATGTTGCAAGAATCTACATCTACTGCATAGACAAGGCAAGAAGCTGAATGTTGCCTTTTACCTGCCTCAGAGCGGCCTTAAGGCATCAGTGACCTTCCTGTGTCTTCCACGCAAGCTCAGAGTTAAATTACATTTGTACACCTCAAAACAGAGCATGTATCGTGGACTCTGACGAAAGAGCATGTAATCGGAAACACTAAGCAGAGGGCGTCTTTTAAGCTGCAATTTGCTGCTTATGACTGTTCGCGGAGAGCGCCTGTTGTAAAATTGGCATTGGTTTGGAGCATCATGTTGAGGCAAATGATTGTGTGGGGTAGTAAAAGGTTGTGGTATTTTTGGAGGAGCTCCAGTGGCCTGAGGTGCTAGCAACATCCCGCCAGATGAGACTAGCAGAGACATCAGCTCCACAGTGTAACTTCGGCACACATACACAAGGCCACACTGTAAACACATTGGCATGACACACAAGTGCACTCATGGACCTTGGCTAGAATGTTAGATAGAGAATTGGAGAAAGAGTTAGGTGGTGGACTCATTGTCCCTATCCATGAATGTACAAATTAACTAGAAAATCTTAAATAGCACTATAGTTGTTGTTGTTGTTTTTTTTTTAATCCTAAGGACCCAGTGCAGCAACCAAAAACCCAGAACGAAGAAGTTACATATAGTGTGATATCATGTGTTTATTTTTAGATCAGAGTCAGTGGCATGATGTTCAACAGCTCCAGTGGCCTATATTTTTATTGCTCCACATATTTACATAATCTGTATATAGTTCACGTATGGGGCTTTTCTAAAAGATGACAATGCTCTGGTTTAGTTTATTGATATGATAAACACTGCACAACAGAAGAGATTACTCATTATGTTAAACATTCACTGACAGTGCGTGCAGCAGGTGTGGCAGAAGTCAATCTATTATTAGATTGTCATTGCTACTTCTGCCTAATTTGTTCTGATTTAAATATGTTTAAAAAGGGGAATCGTTGACCTCCATCTCACTGTCCTCTTTACCTAGGTCTGACCCCTTCCGAAGCTTTGTCGACTACTGCCTACTGAAAATTCCTCAGGACAGACCCTCGTCAGGGGAGCTGCTACGAGTGAGTGGGCTTCCTCTGTAATCCCTCTAGCTGTGACCTCACTTCCTGTCTCAGTCAGTCCCTAAGCTATGGGGATGAGTCATTCCCATCCACCCACAGTTCCTCTGATATGAAAGCATAAACACAGTGTCTTCTTCAGGCACAGAAATCAAGTGCCCTACTGAGAATTCTTTCTTTTCCTCCTTTGTTTTTAACTTTACTTCCTGTGCTGCACCTTATAACTATGGTCCTTAAGGGCTGCATAGAACTGTATGCATGTGCTGCTTTTGTTTGAGTCCTTTGACGACAGCAAAACTGGTATGGTTTTTTCAGCGCTGGTGCTATCCATTATACATGCAGTAGATTAGCTTCTTTCCAATTGGTTGGATGTTATTTTAAGTGTTGTTTTGGTATTTTTTAATGCATGTATTGATAGGAAAGTGGTGGAGGGGGGAGCACATGCATCACAAGTCCCCACCTGGACTCAAATTAGGGTTCTTGAAGGGTATTGCAGACATCAGTCACATAAAAAGTAATTCGGTTGATATAGGTAAAAAATTTAAAAGATAAGTGCAGCTGCTTGTCAGATTTTTCTAATGACATTTCTTTAACCATTATGGCAAATAACACGCAAAAGCACAATGAACTTACAGTGTTAATCTTTAATGTTCATTGTGTTCCCCTGTAAATGAGGAGGTGATCTTTTTGTTTGTGTGACCAACAGGTAATCCTATTGGCCCACTAAGAGTTTTATGTTCTTGGCGATCACGCTCAACAGTTCAGGAACTTGAGCAGGAGTTTTCACACCTGCCTCACCTTAGAAAGGATGATGGACAAGATGTGTGGTTCGGAAGCAGCTAAATAAGGGGCTCTGGAATGTTGTCTGGATATGATCGATGTTTAGACTGGAATTCATTCTTCCCAACACCCCTGACCCAAATCCTAGCCGAAAAACCTTTAAAGAGGGATAAGTGCCAAACAGACTTTGGATCAGTGTCGAAGGGGTTGCTTTATAGTGAGGAGCTTGGGGGGTTGGGTGTTAGCTTATGATTAATACCCGACTTTCTCCTCTCAGTCACACACACACACACACACACACACACACACACAATATATATCACAATCACTCTTTCTTTTAGTGCACACATACACA
>JAPZDZ010000022.1:9710781-9732355 GCA_029783805.1 Acanthurus tennentii
ACACACACACACACACACACACACACACACACACACACACACACACACACACACACACACACACACACACAAATACACACAGGTCAACACAATGCCTGACATTCTCATTGAATATCTCATGTGACTTAAAAGTCTATGAAGAGAGGGCTGTCACTGCTCTGTCATTCTCTTTCTTCATCTGCTCTTTGTATTTTGACAGTGCATGAATAAGAATGTCACTTTATGAACAGACAGCCAGTGTGTTGAGTTCAGGACTGAGCTGAGAACAAATGAAGTGACACATTGTTTTCAGATATTGATGAAGTCCCCTCTACACATGAATTGAGTCTTTGGTCCCCAGGCTCCTGAGAATCTTCATTCAGTTTCAGATAGTGGAGGATGGTGTTGACTGTTGACATTTCATCATGTTTTGAAAGGTTACAGTTGACACAGTTTTAACAAACGTAGAAGATTTCTTTTGAAATTTTAGATGTCATATGATTAAAATCAATGGGGAATTTTGTTTTTAAAAGTCCCAGAAAGATGGAGGTGAATGTTAGATCACTGGCACAGTTTTTAGTGAGTGAAGATTTGTCAAGTGTCCTGTAGCACTGCACAGTTTCCAGATTTATTTTTCACTTCTTGTTCACTTTGCTGCCACTTTTTCATTTATTATTTTACAAAACAAAAACACTGTGACATGACATCCTGCTGTCTAACATGTTTTACACAGGACCATTTGTACAACTGGGATGATGGGACCCACAGGGACCACCGGGCAGGGCTGAGGCCGGCCTCCTCTGACAAGAGCAGCCAGGCCCAAAACTACAAGAACCAGGGTCGCTTTGCTACCATTAAATCAGCCTCACTGGTAAGTCAAACAAAACTCTTTCCACTTTTGTATGTTTTTTTTTTCTTAATCAGATCATTAATTATGTTTTGTTTTCATATGCTCTATGGGGATCAGGATCATTCATTTGTGCAACATTTATCTTGAAAATTGTGGTACATTGAAATAAAAGTACTTTTTGCTGAAGCCAGACTCAAAGTTTTTCTTCCCATCAGTCTGTCTTTTAGTCTTATTTCTTCCTGCCTCTTTTTCTCTATAATCCAGTTTTGGTCAAGTCTCGGCAATGGATCTCTGTTTTAATGCTTTCTTTTCTGTCATTCACATCTTTTGTTTTCTCCTCTTGTACTACGCCTTACATTACCACTCCCATCTCCCGCCCTCTCCTTTATTTCTTTTTCTACTGGGCTTGATAATACATCATTCTTAGATCTGACTCAATGTTCTGAGTTAAAGGGGTTGGAATTTTTTCAATCTCTCTCTTTTTCTCTTTCTCCCTCTCTCTCTCTCTCTCTCTCCCTCTCTCCCTCTCTCTCTCTCTCTCTCACCCTCCCTGTCTGTTGTCATGGAAACCAGTTCTAGTAACTAGTAAGTAGTTGTGGTGTTGTGTGGTACTCTGTGTGTATGTGTGTGCGCATGTGTGCGCGCAAGTGTGTTTACTCATCTATGACCTATGTTCTAATTGTGAATCCCTTCTGCTGTCAGGTCTCAAACCAGACATGAGAGAACATGAGCAAAGAAAATCTGTGTCTATGTCCTCATGTCATTGGCGTTAATTAGACACATAAATATTTTTAAATATTGGTCTTCTTTTTCTGTATTCAGTTATCACAGGAAATTTACTCTTTGGGTTTTCTTTAATCTTGTAGTTATAGTCACCTTTGACTTGCAATGCCAGAGACATTAACAGGCACTATTGGATCCAGTCTGTCTGAAAGTGCTGCAGTTCTAGTGTACACCTGGAGATTTGATGATAAAAATAAAACTTCAGGTTAAGTAATAAAAAAATACCACAGTGAAGAAGGTCCCTATAAAGCCCAATGATAGTGAGGCAGGAGACGCGCATTTTTCTTGCTGACGTGGCATCACTCGACATTCAGATTTATCCCCCCGAGATTGTACCCCTTAGTGGTGTTGCAGTATTCTGGTATTGATGAGAACTGTGATATCTAAAATGGAATATGTATATTTTGTTAATAATATATAAATGATGGCATCATGTAAATAATACAGTCCCTGTTCAATCATTTCAATTTCTTTCTTTTCTCATTTTGTCAAAATAGGTTGCAATTATGCACCTTAACACTGGTATCCTTACTCAATAAAAAAAAACAAACAAACTTTGGTACAGTTATAGTTGTAGACTCTCTCTATTCCCATGTAGCGTACAATAGTTGTGAGACCCAATACAGTTTTGCCAAACTCTTCTCTCTTCCATTCTTGAGCTCGTTGCACTAAATTTCCTTAATAATGGAGCTAGCAAACCTGGTGTTAGCTGAGGAGAAAGATTTACTTACACAACATGTAACCTTGACTGTAAGAGAATTTATTCTTGTACGCAAAAACATGTATTAGTATCCTTTGCCCTTTGCTCACTTGAATTTAACTTTTAAAAAAAAAGAATCTTCCTTCCCCCTCAACTCCTCATTAATTGTTTTTTTCTATAATTTAGCTGGTTAAGGCTAATAAAATGACAATAAAATAATAAGCAGTATTGTCACACTACGTAGTTCTATCTTACAGATTTATAATATAATATAACAACCCATTGTGAATTGAAGTTCAAATTAAAACAGCCTGGGATGTAACAAGCTAAGGTGATACACACTGTGTTGGCAGCTCAGTGTAACTGAGGCTGCCTGACTTAAAAGAGGTGTCATTGTGCAAATCACAGTATCTGTGGTGTGATGGCGCCAGTCCTGCCCACCGGTGCTGAAAGAGATGACATCATCTTTTTCTGCCGAGCGCAGACGTCCTCAGATTGGCCTCGACTCGCTTCAACTGGATTCAGAAGGTAGACAAAGAGAGATGGAGAGAGAAGAACGGGGGTCCAGATGGTTGGGGGTGATGGATCATCAAAAGAAGGAGAGAGAGGGAGATGGAGAACATAAAAAGCTTGAGAAAACTATCAGAAAGAAGGGAATTTAAAAAAAGGGAGGGAATAATAACCATAATGCCAGTAAGTTGCATATGTGAAAATATGCAAATTTACTCAAATTTAATAAAATTTGCTCATATTTATAGAAGATATAGGAGGAAATTATGGTGATGGCAGAGGATTGGAAGTGATGAAAGGGTGAATGAAATGAAAGGGCATGGTGACTGAAGAAGGTAAAGACATGGTAGACTCAGACGGCAGATAGGGGGATGAGAAGGACAGATAAACAAAGGAGGTTAGATAAAAGACTGCTACAGATAAAAATCTGGACTGACTAAAAAGGACAAGTGAGGGACAAGAGGCAAGAAGAAGGTTATGAGTTTTTGTCACCTAAAGGCGGCTATAGAATCTGACAAAAGTAGAGGAGAGAAAACACACAGAGAGAAAAAGAACTGGTAAAACTGAAGAGAAGGACAGATAAAAGATGATGTGAAGAGGTCAAGAAAAAGAAAAAGAGAGGTGATGGGGTGCAGGTTGAGAAATTATCGAGGGAGATGACAGGAAGGGAAACGGGAGGAGGGAGGGATAGGCAAAAAGAGATGGATGTAAAGCAAGGAGAGTTACGAATGTGAGGCATAACTAGCATGTGAGAGTGGGAAAAGGTTATTACAGGTCAGATGAAGTAACTGACTGAAAGCCGTTTGAGAGACGACATCTTTGAAATTATACCACCAATCATCTGATGCTTAACTCCTCTTCAGCTCCCGGTTAAAGGTTGTAACTTGACTGCTTGTTCAACTTTGAATATGTCAACAACAGAGAGGCAGATTACAGACAAGTTTATGAGGCATCGTAACATGCACCATCTCCATTAGTGAGTCCTTTTTTCCTGGCATTTAAAGCTAAGTTGCAGCAATATGCTTCATTGGTATCTAATATGTAGTAATGTAGCAGAAAATAATTCAAAGGCTTTTCTCATGTCAGAGATTCAGTTTAAACTAAACATACCTCTTTTGCATCTGCACCCCTTTTGAGGCCCAAACAGACATATGAGAATATAACCCCCACATTTGTGCATCTACAGCAAAACAGGACAGTAAACGAGAATGTTTTTGTTTTTTCCTTCCCTTCTTTAGTCAGATGACTTTACCATATGTTGCTATACATCTGTAGCAACATTTAGTGTACAGCCATGTCTTCTTCTTAAATCTCATACCAAACAAAGAGCCATGAAACAGTGTACTTCTTAATATTATAGGGAACAACACAATAGTGTTGCAACTTATGGAGGAAGGCATACTCTTCTTCTGTTCTCCAGAAAAATATTAGCTGAATAAAAATAAAGAGCTGCCCTTTGTTTGTTTTGTTGTTCTCCTAATGTATCTTCTGGCAAAAACTATTTCTTATCAATTAGTGTTCAGCAGTGCATCTTCCATTTTCAGCAAATTGAATGTCCTCTATGGGACTCTGAATTCTGTCAAGAAAATAAAACCTTGACCTGCTCTGTTTAAGAAACTAAACTCAAATCATGGGCAAAATGAAGAAAAGCCGAGACGTAGCTTTAATCAAGCATTTTGTATTACATTTTTCAAGTTCTTAAGCATGTTACTAAAGAGGAGCAAAAATGCCTAATGCCCTGACTGGCTATTGAGGAGCAGAACCAGGGTCAGTTTATACGAATTGACCTCAGTCACCTGGTGACCTCACAGAGCTCAAACTGTCAGTGTGTCTTTCTATTACTCTTGATTTAATAAAAGTACAAATTTGTTTTTACATCAGGGTTCAGCACAGCTTTTCCTTCATTCAACAAATCATCTTTAAGATAGACCACCTTGAATTGCAAAACAAGCAGAAAAAACAAGTAATTTCCACCGATCTCACTGGAACAATCACCTGCTGCCTGCATGCCTCCCCCACAGTTATGATCTCTTTCCCAGTCCCTGAGTCTTGTGTGAAAGAGGTTGTCACATGACGTGACTTGGCCCTTTGTGGTAGCATGCAGGGTGGCAAACGAGGCAAGTGACTAGGATTGAGAGCTGCTGTTACAGTGGGGTATTGATTCAGCACAGATTAAGGAGGCAAGGGGGGGTCAACCGCAACCTATTTCCTCACCACGTTACCACTCTACCACCATCCCCTTTTTCCCTCTAGGTGCTTTTTTTTTTACTTCTCATTATTTTCATTTTTATTTTTTCCTCTAACTCTCTCCCAGTCACTCTCCATCTGCTGTTTCTCGTTTGCAACCACCCCCCATCCCCTCCCCTCATCTCTTTGCCTGCTCCTCTCTATACACCCCCCAACTTCTCTCACTCTTTCTCAATGAGGTATTCATGTGACCCACCTGCTGTCCGCCGCTTAGCGTTGGCCTGACTAAAGAGCTGCTCTGTGCTCTTTTTGGCCCGTGTGGTCGGCCTGCCTCATTCACAGTTCACACGCCTGCCTCGGCTGCTGCGTGCCTAGGGCACGAACCAAGGAGAGGGGAAGGGGGGGGCAAGGGGTCGTCCAGTAAGGGTGGGGTCTCAGGGTGGCATCGAACCTCAGACAGGGTTCTGTCAGGCATAGGATGCTGCACAAGGTTTCTGGATGCTGGTGCATTTGGCTAAAGTCGCCATCATGTTTGGCCTGAGGAGCTCAGGTGGAAGTTATGAGAAGATGCGAAGCGAGTACTACCTAGATGTGGAGAACCCTTTCTGTCCTCAGGTTGGTGTGCCGGTGCAGGTTTTGCTTTAGAAAAAATGTATGTCATGAGTTTTAGGACATGTCAGTATAATCCTTGTTTAAGATTAAATTTAACTATATGTTGTTTAATAATATAATAATTTTTCCTTGCACCATTGGACTTAAACATGGTTCAAATCCTTTGCAGTTGCCTGATCTATGCAGTGACTGTGTATATGCGAAGGTCGGATCAAAGGGCTTTTGTTGGGCTCTAGTGTTAACTTCATCTAAAGGGATTTCACAGCATTTTTTTTTAAGGTCTGAGTTTTCCATCTGGTTGAAGCATCTTTCTTTTCTGTTTAACTGACAAATGTTGCTGACTGATTGCAGCAGTTCAACTGTACTGCTTTACACTGTTAAACTAATTTTGTTCTAATTATTTATTATTGTTTGTTTGTTTTTTGTTTTTGTTTTTTTACCACAAGATACCCCAAATACCCCAATTTGATGTATATATACATTGTAAGGACAGATGACATGTTAAGGGTTAATATTTGGCTGGACGATACATTTTACAACCATTTAATTTGTTTTTATGTGCTTTGATTTTTTTTTTCAATTCAGTTGAAAAATTACATATTCAGTGCCCTCATCTCCAAACTTTTCTTTTTCCACAGGTGACCAAGCAGATCCAAGAGCATGAGCAGGAGAGTGAGCTACGGGAGCAGATGTCGGGCTACAAGCGCATGCGGCGGCAGCACCAGAAGCAGCTGATTGCCCTGGAGAACAAGCTAAAGGCTGAGATGGACGAGCACCGGCTCAAACTGCAGAAGGAGGTTGAGACACAGGGAAACAACGCCTACATCGAGCTGGAGAAGCTTGCAAAACGCCATGCCGTGCACACAGAGAAGGAGGTGGGATTTCTGATGGGGAGAGGGATCATAGGACATGAGAGGAAAATCATGAGTGGGTGCATAAATACATTAGCCTCAGAGTTATTTCACAGATGATCACCACGACCCATTTGTAACATACAACAGGTGGCTGGGGGATAAGGTCTGCTCTAGAAAAACAGTAGAGGACATGTTTAAGTTTAAACGATTATGGCTGCTGGATGAAGGTCTGTTGAAATATTTAATTCTGTTCAAAAATTGTATCATTTTTAACTATTTAAGCTCCACCCTCAGTCTTATATTCAATGCCAAGGAAAGTTTTGTTAAGTCTTTACACACTACTGCCACCCAATGATACATGAAGTGAAACACAAGGACAGAAGTGGGTCATAGAATGTTAGGCTCTAAAAAACAAGCTGCATATCTCTGAGATTAGCTCACAGCGTGCCAGACCAGCTAGGGAGATAATATGTCTGTAAATATACAGTAAACCAGCACACACACCTAAACACATGTCCCATATGCAGGACAAGTCACTCAGCTAAAAGTCAGTAAATATTTAAGTTAAAAAAGAAGGAAGAGATGCAAAAGCTACAAAAATAGTCAGGTAAGACAGGTGCTCTTTAGTCAGGCTGGTAGACTTATAGAAAACAATGTCCTGGAAGAATATGTTCAAATAATTACTATGCTCAAATAAATTTACAAAATCACCTTTTTTCTACCTGAAAACAGAGTGCCTCAGTTTTTCTCTTGGTCTTATTTTATAGCAAGACTTTTTGTACCTGGATTTCTGTCACTAAATATTTGTTTTTACATAAAAATATGTCCTCTGGTCAAATTTTACAATTAAATCTCTCATGTAAAGCAACTTTTATGTAAAGCAAATACAGCACTGTGACGTTTGTGTAAGCCTGGCTTTGGTGGAACTCAGACTTGTGTATTAGGTCAGAACAATAAATCAACTTAACGACTGCCATTCTGAGTCTCCCACTGACCTTAAATTGGTTTCCATTTCCTGTACACTTTTATTAGCTACAATAACCAATAACATAAACAAAGTCCAGTGTCTTTGACTGGTTATGCGGTACTTTATTATTGTATACAACTTACATTTATGGTACTAACATTTAGTTTAATTAATGATTATGGATGCTACTTTGCTGAGTTAAAACTTTTGTTGACAAAATGCTGTTGAGAACATGATCAGTTGTACTGGATCAAGGTTACTTTTTCAAATGTCCAGTTAATTGAAAAAAATTTGTTTATGTTTACTGGTAATAATAGTTATAAGTTATGTTCTGATCAGAAGGTGTATGATACTATTTGTACAAAAATGCTTCAAAATAATAATCATTAAGGTCAGTCTGATTATTGCCCTTGGAATGCTGTAGATTTCAGGTAATATTGTATAACCTTAGTTAGAATATGACCTTCCTTGTTCGCTGTGTACTGGTGAGCTTTTAGTCTATATTTACACAAGGCTTCCATGCTAAGCTAACAGCCCTTCTCCCCTGTTATTTCATTTGTTCACCAGATGAAGACAGCGTTGGCAGATGAGAAGAAGTTTCAGCAGCAGATCGTGGCCCAACAGAAGAAGGAGCTGACCACCTTTCTGGATAATCAAAAGAAGCAGTACAAACTCTGCAAGGAGAAGATTAAGGAGGTGTGCTGCCTTTGTTGGTTTACTTCTTCCTCCACAGGCGAGCTCCTTTGGAAGCGTCTCTTGTGTGTGACTTATGGTTCTGTATGCTGTTTACTGTTGAATCAGCCCTCCTCCACAAAGAACACGCAACGTTCAGTACCATCTAAGTGATCTTTTGGAAGTTGTGTTGAGTCACTCAGCCTACTCACTATGTTCCTACACATGTATACACGCACAAAGGACAGCCACAAGTCCATACGCACAATGTGCATTTGTGTGTGTCCAAAACCTTGAAAGTGAGTCCAAAGAATACTCCTGTGGGCTGGAAGTGTGATATGCTGTGTTTTCAGTGACAAGATAAGTGACCAAAATTAGGTCAGAGCAGTTAAAAGAAAGCATCGCTGGCAGGGAGAGATATTTCCCACCAACTGAGGACTATAACGGAATTAGACACCACAGAGAGCTGGGATCAGGCTCATGTGTTAAATGTATTAGCTCGAGTTGTAGATTGCCTTAAACCCCATGAAAGAGAAAGAGCACTCATATTGAGGAGGGTTAGATTTGACTTGAATTTTTTTTAACCCTCATCTGGCAGTAAAAGACATCTGGAGTCAGGGACACAAGGTCGATTGGAGTTTGCTGGGAACACTATTCTTTATTTGGGCAGCATTAATTGAGGCTTTGCCTTTTTTCACATTCAAAACATGCATATGTAGTCCATAGTATTGAAATGTTATGCTTAATCAGGCTGTATTGTTTCTTGCATATCCACTTGCTACGACTGATACCTGAAACTAGTTCCTCATCCACTGCCCTTAATGGACAGTTTCAAACCTACCAGTTGTTGTCTTTATTTTTCCAGTTACATGGATATCCTGATGGATAAAAGAATCATAACTTATTAACCACCCACCCAAAATGTTCAATTCACACTTTACAATAAATGATTACTGGCCATAGGCCAATAGGAAATGTGCCCATTCTTTGTCCTGTACCTCACATAACTCATCTGCTCTCAGGAGATGAATGAGGACCATAGCACACCCAAGAAGGAGAAGCAGGAGCGTCTTTCCAAGCACAAGGAGAACATGCAGCATTCCCAGGCCGAGGAGGAGGCCCATCTACTTGCCCAGCAGAGAGTTTTCTACGACAGGAACGGCCGTGCTTTCAAGCGCAAAGTCATGATTAAAAGGCATGAACTGGAACAGGAACAGATCCGAGAGGTGTGTAGAAACCTCATGTGGAATTTTCAATAAGTCATATATCCAGATTGGGCCTGGTTATTCATTTAACTGTAAAATGTATCCTTTAGTTCATCAAACCATACATGTTCAGGTCCTAAGGTAGAATTGAATCCAAACCCTGTTTATCTGTTGTTATTGTTTGTGATATTGGTGTGAACAGACCCAGTGTGATTAGAAAACCAAAATATTTTTTCCCAGGAAAGAGCCACATTTCCCTAATAATTAAACCCATTGTCCTTTGGATCTGTGAGGTGTTTTCTGTTAACTATAAGAAGATTACTAATCCAGAGTAAAGCAAGGCAACAATGTCATAATCTGCAAAGCTGTTGTGTCAATCAGGAGAAAGTCTTGGAAAGTCCGAAAGCTTTGTGGGAAAATACACAAAACTCTTGAGTCACGTTTTAGATAGTTTTCTTGTTTTGTTTGATTGCAAAAAGAAACATTCCAGTGAAAGAACAATAGGAAATACTCAATGTGTGATTAAATAATTAGTAAGTTTCAGTTGTTGCCAATGTTCTAAGCTTAAAACAAACTAAGAGGACAACTGATTTCTGCACGTCACATTGAAAACAAGCTGAACAAACAATTCCCTCTACAAATCATTTATGCACCTCCCCCTTTTTCTACCTCTTTCCTCCCAGGAGCTGACCAAGAAGAAGACCCAGAAAGAGATGGAGCACGCCATGCTAATCCGCCATGATGAGTCCATGCAGGAACTAGAGCACAGGCAGCTGAAGACCCTGCAGAAACTGCGCATGGACCTGATTCGCCTGCAGCACCAGACAGAGCTGGAGAACCAGATTGAATACAACAACCGGCGTGAGCGTGAACTGCACCGCAAGCATGTGATGGAGCTCCGGCAGCAGCCCAAGAACCTTAAAGTAAGGCAACATAGAGGCAGTAACGTTTCCAACGTAGGTTTTTATATAGATGTGAAAGTTATTGTCATGAGGACACAGGTGCTCTGGGCTGATGGTAAAAAACTGAAAGGCTTTCGTTTCCAGATTTATTTGTAAAATTTTTCTTTTGTCTTTGAAGAGATGAATTGTATCCACCTCTAAGATGTCGCAAGCCATGAGCAACATCTTTTATGTTTTAGAGAGATTTTGATAAAACAATGATGCAAGACGGATGTAACAAATTAATTTGGAAAAAGTAGTAAAAGAAAAAAAACAATGTGCCATCTCTGGATGTCATTTCACTTGATTTTCGTTTGAGGATTACAAAGACTAGAGCTCAAACTTTTTGCTCAAGGCAAATTAAAACCTTTGACCTTTAGCATCATATTTCCTAAGCCTCAAATTAATCAGTACGCATCCTCCTTTTTCTTATTTCTGCCTGTCTCTTGTCCCCTCCATCAGGTTTTGGAGCTTCAGATAAAGAAGCAGTTCCAGGACACGTGTAAGGTGCAGACCAAGCAGTACAAGGCCCTGCGCCACCACCAGATGGAAGTTACGCCTAAGGCCGAGCACAAGACGGTGCTCAAGGCTCTGAAGGATGAGCAGACACGCAAGCTGGCCATCCTGGCTGAGCAATATGAGCAGAGCATCAATGAGATGATGGCCTCACAGGCGGTGAGTATAGAGACGTTGACATTCTTATAAAATCCAGGAGGGCATATTTTCACTTAAGAAAGATATCTTCCACCTGTTGCTTATTCTTTTGTATTTTTCTCCTCTACGTGGGTCCTCATGTTTTTGTCTGTGTCTTATGTTTCTCTTCCTCTGCCCCCTTTATATCTTGACCTGGTTAACAATCTCTCCTAATGTCCTTATCAAAACCATTACACCTCCTCCTCCTCTCCCTTTCCACTATCTTTTCATGTCCTGTCTGTCCCTGCTGCCCTTTCCTTCCATCCTTTCGTGGTGGTCTCAACACACCTCTTTACTGTCCTGTCTGTCTCTATTCCCTCTTTCTCTTGTCACTCTCTCCTTCTATGTGTCTTATCAATGTACCCCAACTCTCCCCTTCAATCCCCCCCCCCAATCTCTGTCCTTTGGTACCTCCCTCTCCCCTGTTGTGGCCCATGGACGCCGTGTCAGCTGCGTCTGGACGAGGCCCAGGAAGCTGAGTGCCAGGCCCTGAGGCAGCAGCTGCAGCAGGAGATGGAGCTGCTCAATGCCTACCAGAGCAAGATCAAGATGCAGACTGAGGCGCAGCACGAGCGTGAACTCCAAAAGCTGGAGCAGAAAGTGTCACTGCGCCGGGCTCACCTGGAGCAAAAGGTGTAGTAACAAAACACTCTTGTCATTTTAAAGGAGCCATACATTAGATTTGTTTTACTGCTTTAATGCAGGAGTTGTTGATCAATACAGACAGCTTAAATAAAAGACAATGCAGCAAGTGTTTCTGAATTCCCACACAAATTTTAGACACAGCATTTCAAAATAACCAAAAAAAGAAAAATATTTTATGGATACAGATACACTAAAAAATGTTAGAGCAAATAAATTCCCTTCTAAGTGTAAACACATCTTACCCTCTGGCGTAAACCTTGTGTTTCACATTAGACACCCAACAGCTTGAGTTTCAAGCCGCATCCAACTCCTCCACCTACCTAATTAAACACTAAAAAAACACAACATTGTTTGTCAAAAGTGCTTTTTCGACCAAAAAGTTTTTAAAAACACAAATCACAAATTAATGAAAAATCTCCAGGCTTTAAAAGGAAAAAATACAGAAATAAGAGTTCGTTTAGGCACATTTTGAATGAGTAACAGCATGTTTCCAGATATTTTATATTTAAATAGTGTGCCAGTATGTCAAAAACTGTTTATTTGCTGAGTCAGTAAGGGCCACTGTAACACAAAGGTTATGTTGATCTTTGCTGCATTTCTAACTGGACTTGACTTACATAAATCCTTTGCATGCCTCAATTAAATTATCTCTCAGACTTTCAAAAGGTAAAAAGGGAACTTTAAATAGACAGTCAGCTAGACCCAACCCTTCATGCAGTGATGGGCTAGATGTGAGGGGAGAAAAAGTATGCAGGGTTTAAACCTTTTTTTTAGTTTTAACACTTTTTATGTGGACAAACAGGTGCAAAACCAGGAGTCCCTTCAAGGAAGCCTGTCCAAAAATACTTTGTATAAAGCCGAGTTATTGTCTGTCTAACCCTTAAGTTTCATAGACAACTTAAATCCTTTAAAAAAAAAGACCTTGTCTGGGAACAACAATCCAAAACATAAAGAAAAACATAAAACCTAAAAAAATTAGAAGTTGTTTATAGTTTAAAATAATCCTTATTGGTATTCTGTCTTCCTACATCTTGCTCCAGCAGGACTTAACAGTTCACATACACATAGAGAAGGTAAAGTAACCTTTTAAAGATCTGAAGCTTGTGTCGACAAACACAGACAGGCGCTAATAAGTTGAAATGCAAACAGTCCAGCGCTGGTTTTCGAGCACGCCTCGATGCTTGAGTGAACAGGTCCGGATACACATTTGCATCTACCTCAGCAGGCAGTGTGGACATGAAAGACGACCCAGACAGACGCATTCATGGGTTCACACAGACACACAGATTTCCCTCACCACAGGTGGTGATGACAGTGGCATGCCTTCCTGCAGGGTGCAGACAACCGTTTCTCTCCCGCACACTACTAATGGTGGTGAAATGTGTACACCACAGTATTGTTCTCTTATTATGACATTTTTTTAGTTATGACATTAAAAATGAAACTCAATTACAATGAGGTTATTATCATAACTTGTTCTTAAATGGTTGTCTGTGTCCAATCTGTATTGCTTATTCCTAGATCTGCTAAAATTATTCCCATGTAAACTCATGGCATTTTCATTGCTTTTATTTTGTAGTTATCAATTACAAAGTGGTAATTATAGTTATGACATCTGTGTTACAACATGGCAACTTGCTTTTATACTTTGTTAAAATTTTACTTCGTTTCTTAAATGTGAAATGTTTTATAGGTCTGTGTCCCCAAACTATGTTTCATGAACCTCCTAATAGACACTCATATTTTATCAGACTATTTGGGTCTCTTGTATACCAACAATGTGTAATTAGATTAGAACAGCCGAGTATGCCTCTTTCCAAAGTTACCGACGTCATCGCTACAGTCTAGTAGACAGCACTCCGACAACAAAGAAAGAGACATTTGAAATGCCGCCCTGATCCAGTTCTGCTGAATCCACTGGCGTCTGAGCCAGTATGATGGTCTGTCGCCATCTCCTGGCTGTGTCTGAACCTGCAATCTGGAACTGGGGATGATGTCATGGTTTTAGAAGCACTATTGTCCTCCGGTTCGATTCATGGTCAAAGTCTGGAGTTTTCTGTGCATGCTCAGTAGTTGCCCAGATTGCCGTATTGCGCCATGCAGTGCTTTGTCTACACCTGTGGATGTGGCTGCTCAGCTAAAAGATCCTTCTTCCACGACCAAACTGGATAAATACAACTTGATACATTCACACCTCCACAATGTAGAAAAGCATGTAAAAGTCTGCTTCCAGTGACATAGTATGCTCTGTCTTAAATGCTATTCAGTAAAAATATAAACTAGATCAAGTAGTAACAAAAACATTATGAACAAGTCCGCAGATACTGCATTTGACAAGGTTACACAGTGACTGTGTCAACAGTGTTAGTTCAGCTCTTTTATGTTGTTAGGCTTAAGTTTTCACTGTGGTGCAAGAACTGCATTACACTGTAATATGTATATATATATATTTGTGTGTGTGTGTGTGTGTGTAAATATAAATATATATATATATATGGAGAGAGAGAGAGAGAGAGATTTTTTTGCACAAAAACGGCCTCATAACCATTGAAAAAGTGCTATACTGTAGTATAGCACTTTTTCAATGGTTATGACTTTTCTGTGTTTTTATCCTCGTTAGTCATTGAATGCTCAAAATGGCTCTCTTTCATGTGTTTTGCACCAGTGGGGGTCTATTTCTGTTTATGTTCTCTGTCCTTCAAATAAACCAAGCCAAAACATTTAAACATTTGAACTGTGTATTTTACAAATAACGTGTCAGTATCTTCTATTTCAAGATTATAAAGCAATTTCTGACTTTATCTCTTTTTTAAGTTTAAGGTAAACAGAGAATACATATAAGGGCGCCTGAAAACAGTTTCCCTTTTTTATCTGAGAATAAAACACATCCCAGTCAGTTTTTAATGTATGTTTAAAAGAGCAAAAGATAAAAACTGAAAAACTACAAAATCCACATGGGATAGAGCCAGATTATTAAAAAATAAACTCATCATAAATGTCTAATGAAGTTTATAAAATCCTGAGTATCTCTTCTCCCTTTGTGGTGTCCACAGATTGAAGAGGAGCTGGGTTCCCTTCAGAAGGAGCGAACCGACCGGATCAAGCACCTGCTGGAGCGCCAGGAGCGGGAGACTGACAGCTTCGACATGGAGAGCATGCGGCTAGGCTTCGGTAACCTGGGCACCCTGGACCTTCCCAAGGACGACTACAGATGAGGGACAGCTGATACCGCTGCCTTCTTGTGGCTCCTGGGCTCAGTACACCCCTCCTCTGCTTTTACCTGACCTGACAGTGCAGGTGTTCACTGCTGCTGACGCCCACACACAAACACACAGACACAGACACAAAATAAAATAAAACAGCACCGGGATCAGCAGTTTGTCTGGGCTGGTCAGGCAGAGTTAATGGCAGGCTTTATTGCCCCAAAACCCACCTAAACTTCCTCCCCCTCCTTGCCTGTCATGGTGTCACAAGATGACAAAAAAACATGCTGGATAACTTCCTGTCGTTGTCATGTTTTTGTAAGAATAACGATAACGTAGTCACAGTGTTTCTTGTTTCTTGTGCAATGATGACACTTTTGGTGTGACTAAAAGTGGAAGACGAAAGGAGGGAGAGAAAAATAAGTGCAGGTGGATGAGCGAAA
Organism: Acanthurus tennentii; assembly: GCA_029783805.1. NCBI lineage: Eukaryota > Metazoa > Chordata > Actinopteri > Acanthuriformes > Acanthuridae > Acanthurus > Acanthurus tennentii. The sequence goes on from JAPZDZ010000022.1 coordinate 9,726,026, forward strand.
TTGCTCCACAACCATGCATTTTTAGAGGTGATTAATATTTTTGTCAATTTTTTTCTGTCTCTAGTGTTGCAAAAAATAAGTTTCTTATAGGGATAAATCAAACAACTGATCCTTCCGCAGCTGCTCATCTGCACTGCTTCTTTCAACACTTTTTGGTATTTATTCATCAGGACATTTTTATGACAAATTTGAGTAATTTGATACTTTGAGAGACAAATATCACAATGTGCATACAGGTACGCTTCTAATTAATGTGATTCCTTCGGGTGAATTTGATTACTGAGGGGAGGGTGTTATGGTACTCAATATGTGTATCATACTGATTTCTCTGCACTGGCAGCCAATGTGAATAATAATACATGTGATACGTGAACTCCAACTCCCAGCTAGCACAAAGGGCTTCATGTCGGGGGGTGGGGGGACTTGTACTTTGTGTATAGAAGGATTTATGGAGAGCTTTTACTTATTTTCGTATTGTATTTTAACTGTCACTCAAATCAGAAAAGAATTTTTAAGGCTTTTTTTTTCCTCCCCCCTCCTCAGATAGTATGAGTCATCTATCAATGGGATTATCATTTAGTTATTTTTCTTTCTTTTTTCTTTTTTTGCTTTACACAACTGTCAAGCTGTGTATTTTCTTATAAACCAGACCAGTATGATGCTTTATTAATGCATGCACTTTAATTTTTTTTTCCAGGTTAAAAGAAAGCATGAATCTGTCAGAGCTTTTAATTATATTTGTAAATAAAGTGCTCATCACACAAACAAAGAATGTGTTGTTTTACATGCCTAACACAGATAGACCTCGAATGCACAACAACAAAAAGTAGCCAAGATTAATAAATCAGGACATGATAAAACATGCTGATCCTGTTTAAAAATATTCAATCTAAAAACAAAGCTTTTTGGGGTGCAATCCAGTTTGAACTTTTGTATTGCATGCTTTATATTTTTGTTATTTAAATTATACTGGTGATCATATCATTTCTAGTCTGAATATCAGGTCACAAATCTACATTTCACCATGCAAAGCTGGTGAGAGCGAACTGCAAAAGGTCACAGTATGAAAAAAAAAAATGAAGCCCAACTTGTTAGCATACAAAAATGTTACCTAAGGTTTGTTGGACAACAGTGAGCAAAGTTCATGGCAATTTGTCCTGTTAGCAGTTTTCTTATTAACCTAGACTGTTCCACCAAATAGTACCAGGAGCTATTTCAACAAAGAGATATGTAGTAAAACAATGGCTAATAAAGCAACGTTTGTGTCTCTTTCCCTTTAAGGCTTATCAGTGACAATCATTTTTGGTCTACTGAAGTAACACCAGTGGAAAAGGGTCATGTGAAGGGGCACTACATTTAGAGCCTTCCAGCCGAAATACTGGTACATTATACCTGCTGACACCTTTCGCGTAAAGTTAGTGTTGTATTTTTTGCAACTACTGTACAAAATGCAACCAACCTTCATAAAATGTCATGTGTCTGGTTCTAATTATTTATATCTTAATGAAAAAAAAATGTCATTAATCACTTTTGAGTTATAACAATGGAGGATCATAAAACTCAGCGTTTAATCAGCCACCAAAGAATCTGAAAACATTTCTACAAAGAACACAACAACATTAGCGTTGAACAGGTTTATTGCAGGATAGTGTAGGTGACATTAAAAGGAGAGATTATTCTTGTAACAGCATGGTTAGGCAGCAATGGGAAAAGAATACTAGTTATAGGCACACCATTAAAAAAAAAACCCTTGTTTACTGTTGGGTTTTCTTTTCTTGCAAGAATGGGACTTTCATAAAGACCAACAGCCTCTGTGGGAATTCCTAGTGCTGAATGCTTTAGAATCCATCTTTTAATCTACTTTCCAGCCAGCTGCTCGTACAGTTTGGGGACATAGTCATCCCATTCAGCCTGGTAGCAGGTTCCTGCTACCGGGGTACCCAGGTTGTATTTCTTCCTGAAGCTCTGGATCTTGAACTTTCCGCGGTTGTCTCCAGATCGGTTAGTGAGGACAGGCTCAGAGCAGGCGAGGCTGCCTGACTGCTCGTACACCAGCCACACATACCTGTGGAGACCTGAGAGGGATAATGTTGCATTACAGTGGTGCAGGAAAACTGCTGCTTGAAAGCAACTGTTGATGCCAGGTTACAGATAGAGCTTCAGATTCTCAGTCAAGACCAGCAATTACATATTTAACAGCAGGTAACATTAATTTAAAATTTACTGATAAATTCTGCAAGAAGACTAGTTAAATTGGCCTACATTTAAAAACAGTATAATGGAAACTGTTAACCTTGAAATATGCTGTGTGTATGACTGCATACCAGTTTTAACAAAATAAATTTTGAAAAGACAGACTCAGGGTTGACTGCTTAACCATTGTCTTTTTCTTCTTTCTGACATCCTGCAAACTCCAGGATTACATTATTAATACTTACTGTGCAGGTGAATACTATTTATCTTGAATTTAATTCCAAATATAAGATATTTTGCAAACCAGTGACCCAAAGCCAACCAGTTATGAGTTGGGCAAAAAAAGCAGGTCTGGTTTCTTACCTGTGCCTTTGGGAGGACCAGAGCCCACATAGTCAGACATGACGTGGCCAGAGGACACATCATTGCCTTTCATGTTCACCACCAGAAAGTGATGCCACTCCCTTCAGCAAAGGCACAACAAAAAAGTGTTTAGTTATGATAAAAATGTTATATATGTGTCTTAAGAAATAAACTGTGGACACTTTAGGAGATATGGAAGACTTAAGATGAAAACAAGACTAGTTGATTTTGAGCTAAATATTTATTAAGATGATATTGCATATGTTAAGGCAATAAACCTATTGACACAAAGCAACCTAGATACCAGTTAGTACTCCAAACAAAATCTATGTCTTTTGTGCGCTGGATGAGTACCTGAAGGCAGCAGTGCATTAAATACACAATGCAGTGGAAGTGAATGGGATGAAGGATACAAAGTCATTTTTCATCCTCTCCCTATATGACCACAGGACACCTTTACCCCCTCCCTGCAATGAACTGCCATCTCAACAACGAAAAAGGCCTCCCCTTCAATTTGAGTGATTCCTTGCATTTATAAATGCACAACTTTGCTTAATTTCAGTGTCGCGTAAATGCATCATCATGATCTTCTTACCTGAATTTCGGGTCTCTCCTACTGGGGGCGTCAGGGTCCGTCAGGGCCAAAGTGTACAGCTTACTGGAGTCACATCCTTCCCACTCGATGCAGGTGGGTCGGCCCTGCACCTGTCGTCCAACAACGGTCAAAAAAAAAGAACAACACAAAACATAACTAACAAAAAAAGCCATAAAAATCAGTGCATTCACATGACGTTTGGATGGCTCGTTGTCCGAGATTTGACAGCTCTGACGACCATTTGGGGGCGCTGTTCGCCTTCCAAAACCGCTGCAGACACGCTGGAGTACTTATGCAACCCAATTCATTGTTGTCAAACATTACCAAATACACTGATAACAAAAAATATCTCCTGCGAAACTTTGTTAAAAGAAACAACTTAACAGCATGATGCACGCATTATATCGCTAGGCTAGTATTTTAGCTAGCGCTAAAAAACGACGCTGAATGAGCTTTTAGCTCTGCTAGACAACATTACTAAGCTAATGGACCTGCGTTGGCGTGAGCACTTTCCCGAGCTCGTCGATTTCCACAGAGCCGTATTTAATGGTCAGGGGCTTCGCAGGCTTTTCCTCGACCTGCAGTAGTTCAAGAGATCCGGTCCACTGGTTCAGATCCACGGGCATTTTGATTGCGAGTCTGGTTGGAGACACTACTGACAATGCTGCGACTTGCAGACTTGTAAAAATATGCCACAAGGGCTATGTTCACGTACCGTTAGAAAATATAGAAACTGGTATGCACTTTGCGGACTTGGTTAACAATTTAGCTATTTAATCATAAATATCTTTATTTATAAATTTGACAGAATCCTTAAACAAACTACAATAGATGAGGACCATACACTGTACGTTAATACTCCGCTGTAGCGTCATTAAAACATGATAGTTTTTATGTAAATTGCCGTCGATAAATTATCACCAAGTTTATTCTTCGTTATGATCATAGTAGAGATATTATAAGTAGTACATGTTAATATATCTTCGTAATTATAGCGTTAAGTTAGAGGTAACTGACTTATTGATGCTTCTTGGGTTTGGAAAAGTGGTGAAATTATATTTTCCCAATCCACTGACTACATTTGAACGCCACAAATATTACCGGCTGTACATCACCGCCAGAGGGCGCAGTCGCCTCACTGTCACGTGGATTGCGGTTTGCTGAGGCTTCCATCAGTCACAATGCCTCGCAATAACCGCCCTGAGCTCGTCCCTCCTCCCGCTCACATGCTCCATTAACACACTTAATGTCTCCAGTTTTACCATTTTTAGAAACTGGGCTCTGACTACGTTTTTTTTTTAACTGATCTAATAAACTGAAGAATATTTTACATGACAAACTGAGGAACTTGTTGTCACGCTTTGTTAAGATGCAACTTTAGTAGGCCTATACTGTATTACTAGAGAAGGTCTGTGGCATGGATGTAGGAATCACTAGGCCTTTGTTAGCTTTTAGCAGCCAGTTTTATAAATAAGTGATGCCTGTTACTTCCTTTATGCCATAAACCTCAAAGCACACACAGGTAAAACAGATTAATACGATTTTGTAGCATCACCTTCCTGTACGTGAATAGAAAAGTTGCAATCATTTAACTGGCCTATTTTAAATCTACTTTGCTTTTTGGGTAAGATTCTTTTATTCACTTGTGTGTTACTACGTAGCTAAAGTAGGCCTAAGTGTTAGTTTGAAAAAATAATTCAAAAACAAATGACTTTTACACGACAGAGATGATGGCCTTTATGTAGACCTATGAAAGTAAAACACCGAGGGGAGCCATATTTCCGCACAATTTATACTTGCACTTCGAACTCTCAAGTCAACAATATTTCACTATACATAGTTTTACTAAGGGTGTTTGCAGGACTTGTGCTTTTGGAGTATGTCCACAGTGTGTGATAATAGTAACTTAGGCCTACTTATTGTAATTGTAATAATAATAATAATAATAATAATAATAATAATAATAATAATAATAATAATAATAATAAATTTGGCATCCTAGAAGCTTAAATAAAAATGAAAGTGTTACTGTACCTTTAACCAGGTAATGTCCGGGTGTGGTTTATTTGTTGCAAAGTTTCCGGACCAGCATGCCCTGGTGAACAGGGCAAAAGAGAGGTGGAAGTCATATCACTCGAGACTGGTCGTCTGTACCTGCAGTGTAGTCTGTCTGCTGTGGTGTAGAATGGGTGGACTGGTGTCCACTGGGGTCTTGTGTGTTACAGACACAGTCGCACAGGTGGACTAGTCAAACAGGTTTGGACTGGAAACCTTTTGTTCGCTTCTTTTGAGGGCGATGTAGCCAACTGAGAAGTTATCATGAAGATAGTCGCAACTGTAGCTCTCTTACAACTGTGCTTATCTGCGACAGGTGAGTTTTAATTGATACATCACAGCCAGGTATCTAAGGTGAGTCTGAAAACCCTCATTATGTTTTTTTGCTTTTTTTTTTATACCTCCTCTTATCACAGCGGCAGTTTCGGCAGTTTCGGATAATGGCTCCTCCGAAACGCTTTTGACAGCCGAACCGGGTGACATCGCCCTACTTCCGTGTTACGCCGACGGCACCGTTACACCCAATTTAACGGTATGGACGAAAAATGGGCGAGAAATCGTTAGAGGCGGTGGCTCTCCACTGAGCCCTTCACCCACCGGGCAGCGCTTCACAGTAGAGCATGACGGGAGTCTGAACATCAGAGGGGTGATACGTGGAGATGAGGGCATCTACCTGTGCACGTCAACGCTGCCAGGCAACAACACCTTTCGTGCACGTGTTCTGCTCAATGTAACCAGTAAGTGATCGTTCACATGTCAAGTTATAAGTCCAGTTTCTAGACTTCCTCGAATAAGTATTCCAGGTAAACACAAACTGGTTCTTCCACATTACAGACAGTGTAAGCTTACAGTGGCGGAGCAGGTAAGCTCCTGTGCTGAAACACACGAGGGTGTAGTTTCTGCCGCTAGAGGGCTCTCAATCAAAACAAAACAAATGACATGGCTTGATGGCTTGATGGGGGAGAGATAGACAGAAAGGAGAGAGAAACCAAGGCCGAAAGCTATGACAATTCTATATGTTAAACTATAAGTAAGCTATATGTAAGGGTTTTAATAATGATACTATTAATAATACTAGTAACAATACCAATAATAATAATTCTAGCAATAATAATAATAATAAT
>JAPZDZ010000022.1:9736853-9750034 GCA_029783805.1 Acanthurus tennentii
CAAGTGTTGACACTGTTGTCTGTGGCGAGACAAAATCAAAAACCATCTGCATGACTGGATCAGGACATTCAGTGCATTCCAGCAGTAATGTGGTCATACCATCCTTGTCATGTCAAAGTGCTCAGCTTAGTGTATGAATGCTACAGCATTCAATTGTTAAGTGACAGTGTTTCTAAGCTTCTTAATTAATGCCAATGATTATCTTTTTCCGTTATTATCGTAGATTATAAACACTGTCAGAAATACAAAGCTGCAAGGACACAGATGGTTGTGTGTTTTTGATGACAGTGTTGCACGCGAGACATGCGGACAGTTAGTCACTCAGTGGTGTAAAGGTTACCACAGGACAAGATTGCACACTGTGCACTAACAGTGTGCAAAGGTGTGTGACAGTTCAGAAGTTTGCAGAGACTTATCAGTGGTCTTTTACGTTTGTAAAGCTTTAATCTCAAGGCGTTTCTTTGTCCAATAAAATCCAATATCTGCCTGTAGTGTTAGAACTTTAACACACTCTTGAATAAATACCAAATTTACTTGTTATATAATGTTGTAATGCAGTGATGATTCATCCATTGCTGAGTTCCTGAAAGCTTTTTCCATTTTCTGGTCTCGAGAGTAGCTGCTTGGTGGTTGTAAGGTCCTCTGACACAAGAAAGGGAGAAGTTTTAAAGCTCAAATAATTAGTAGACTATCAGTTTAGCTGAGATTAATTGATTGGATTTGATAATCACTTAATTTTTTAAGTATAAATATCAACATTCACTGGCTTGTTTATCTCAAATGTTAGAAATAACTGCTTTTCACAGTGTTTATATATCATGGAAAAACTGAAAATCTCTGGTTTTTGGAGTGACAAACAAGTAATTTGAATGGCCCCACTGTTTCCAGTGTTCATGCTATGCTAAGCTAACTGTTTCTTGGCTGTAGATCATATTTACTGTAAAGACATTAAAGCAAGTATTTCCTCAGATTATCAAAGTATCCCTTCAAACAATCAGCCAGTTTTTCTATTGATTAATCAACTAATCGTTTCATAACTACATGCAATATCCTGAATAGAAGAATAAAAGTAAACTGTCACAGGGCTGAGAAACTGTTTTAGCAAATCATGTCAGAACAGAAGAGTCAGTTTAATGATTTCTCTCTCTCTCTCCTAGTGCCTCCGTATCCTAAAGGTGAGCCTTTGGTCACAGCTCAGAAGGGGACCAGCGTGACTCTGCTGTGCACTGAGGACGTGTCCAAACCCCCTGCAAACACCACCTGGAGAAAAGGGCTTCAGCAGGAAGACATCGTACCTGGTTCAAAGTACATCCTGTCTTTGGAAGGCCCCACTCTCAAACTGACCATACTCAACATCAGCAAGGATGATGAAGGCATCTACTTCTGCCGCAGCGAGAACCCCCTCGCTGTCCAAGAGCTGGAAGTCTACCTTACCGTGAGGAGTGAGTTTGGGATTAGATTAAATGTTTGGGCTGCATTAAAGCCACGAGAACAGAAGTTAACTAGAGAGAGGAAATGAGGTTAATGATTAAAAAGTGTAAACACATGGAAGCTGTAACATCAAAAGGAAGTGATATGTGTTAAACAAAGAGATGAACAATATGAATGAACCAGAGGCTTTAATAACAAGCCAGTCACTGCAGGTGTCGACTCCAACCCAGGAATGCTGACAAACCCGCTGCCCCTCCCTTTTCTGTCTCTGAATCCTTTCCTGTCCTCTTGTTTTGTCTCGACAGCCTCCTCTGCGTATACAGGAGCGATCATTGGGATCTTCATAGCTGCACTTATTGTGGGATCGGCAGCAGTTATAGCGAAAACTGTTTACTCCAGCCGACACCGAATTTGCCTGGGTAACTTTTTTTTTTTTTTTAATATTGCAAAAAAAAAGCATTGAAGTCACTGTGGGGGCCTTTTACATACATTCAAATACACTGTGTATCTCCAGTGTTATATATGAAAACTGACACTCAGAAAAGTATAAATCATGCACTGAATGAAACATAAAAGCAACACTTGTGTTTGCTCCTGATTTTACAAATTGACATAAAGATCTAACACACAAAAGAGTTATTTCTCCCAAATTTTACTCACAAGTTATGTAAAAATACGTGTTAGATAGCAGATCTTCTTGGCAAAGATAATCCACCCACTTGACAGGTGTGGCATATGAAAATGCTGATAAGACAGTATGATTATTGCACTGGTATAACTCTGGTGGGCCACAATCTACAATGTGTGGTTTTATAACACGACACATTGCCACCCATATCACAAGTATTGAGGGGGCATTCAGTCAGTGTGCTGACTGCAGGAATGTTCACCAGAGCTGCTGCCTCTGAGCTGAACATTCATTTCATTACCATAAGCCTTCTACAATGTCAGTGCCTAATAAATGTCTTTTTTCCAGATAAAAGTATAAAATCCCACTAATACTAATTGCATATTCTCTGTTTAATTGTTTTAGGAGGTGGCTTTGGGTGAGTATCTGACATTTATAAATATAGTACTGCATGCTTAATTGTAGTGACACAATCCAATAAGGATAGGATTATCCATAGGATATAGGATTATTCAATCTGGATTTCATTGTAATTGCTTGTTTAGTAGTTAATTATATTCTTCCCTTAGTTATTATGTTTCTCTTATTCCTGCATTTGGCCAAACATACTGTGGATGTTCTTGTGCCATATTACAATACTAATGCTGAATGCTTCTTTTATAAGGATTTTTCTACTTATTGCTGTTTTTATAGACCAGAATGCAATAAAACTGCAAGTTAGTGGTATTAAAGGATTAATTTGCCATTAAGGAGACCTGTATGTGCAATTTTTGTGTATTAGCTATGAACATGCCCTCAATTTCTCTTGTGTTCTGCATTTTGGGACAAATGCTTAAAAAAAGCAGTTATTTTTTGTCATTCCAACTTTTTAAAGTAAACGTAAAGTAAACTACTGAGGTTTTATTTACATTAAGCATTTCTCACATTGAGTCTTGATTAATGTGCCATTAAATATTTGCAAACCTTATGTTTGGAAGAGTTGTGTGTATCCATGTTTGCTCATTAGAAGAATTCTTCGCTGATTTGTGTTGGTGAACTGCTGCATTTGTTGACACAGTAATATTGACCACTGTCAATCAGTTGAATTCTTTGACTGTATGTCATTTGCATGAGATACAACCAAGATAGAGATGTAGTTTATGACCTAATTTGATCACGCAAATGTTGACACAACATCAAACAACTTGTGGAATGGAATGTAAAAGACTCTCAGGTATTTATCATGCAGTCTGTTTTCTGACTCACAGGTAAACTATCATGTCACTGTAATAATTCTGCTCTCTAGGCAAGTGGATGAGGACAGAGGGGACGTGCTGAGCCTGGTGGAGTCAGACGAAGAGCAGATCTTTCAGGACGCCGTTCCCAGGCTGCCCCCGTTAACCAATGGACACCACACAACACTTGTCCAGATACATCGAATACCATCAAGTATGACTTCATCATTTGCGTTTGTGGCTTGTTAATCAAAATGTGTGAAGTGTAGAATCTGTAATGTGAAAAAAATCTCCCTCTTTCAGGTGATCACGAGGATGCAGAGACTGCTGACACGAGCCTAGAGCAGCAGGAAGAAACTGTGCAGACGGAAGAGTCAGTGGATCTTGTAACATTTTAGGTGTTAGGTTTTTTTTCAGACAGTTGTTTTATTTTTAGTAACATTTACTCCCAGTGAGAATGTGAACAGAATCGGTGGAAGACTTGTGTAAAAAATGATCTCTTTTGTTAATTTTTAAAAAGGGTTTTGTAAACTTATTTGATTGTTGATTTGTTTGTACAGAATTTTGATGATGTTGCTCTGATGTTGAAATTCAAGCAGTAAATGATGCTGTTTAAACAAAAACCTGATCATGGGCATTTTTTTGGCGGTGAAACAATGGTTTCAGTCATTCAAAACTTACGTCCTATTCATTATTTTATGCACATCTCCACACTGAATTCTACACATGGTATTTACAGATGAGCTATGACCCGCCCAAGTTGCAACTACAGACAGGAACCATTTTAGAAATGAGGTGGATTCAGTTCGTCAGTTGTCTCATGATGTGTAATGGCTGGGAAAAACAACCAAAACTCATTTATCTTTTATTTTTCTGTTCTTTTCGACGTAACTCAAATCCAGAAACATCAGATCTGTGACAAAGTGAGAGTGAAAGACCACTATGTTTTTTAAAGCGTGTCAGTTTTAGTGATGTTACACTTTTGGTTTGACTTTACTCTTAAAATATCCTCTTGTCCCTATAGATAAATATTTAAACCTGGCTGATTGGTGATACCACCGTGTAAAATCACTGGTATTCTGCATCTAAATATTAAAACATGAACTTTGATGTTTAAGTAAAAAAGGAAATTGTGCCATTGTGAACTCTGTTTTGTTTTTACCTTTTAATTTTAAATTTTGGGGTGCAGTTTTATAAATAAAGCTGGTTTTATTAGACAAATAATTAATTCCCTAATCTACTGAAAATAATTCAGCAAGTAGTTTGATAATTTTATTGCCATTTAAGTCATAATTGATGCTCAAGTACAAAACATTTCCTTGATTAACACTTTTAATAATTTGGAATAGATATTCTTATGTGACTTTACATGGACTTTTTAACTGTCGGTCAGAAAAAACAATCTAAAGATGACATCCTTGCCTTTAGGAAATTGTTAGGACAAGCAAATTACGTTGATCCAATGATTCATAGATAAAATAGTTGAATTTATCAATAATGGATATAGCTGCAGCTACGAAATTAGGAAAAGAATATTTAAAGTGAATTATAACGCATAATGAAGTAAAATATTTAAAGCCAGTACGGAATTTTTAAACACTTTATAGTACTTCTCAACAAAATCAAAGACTTACAAAAAATATTAAAAAAATACAAGTCAATGCAAGGTATTTTTTTGTACACAAAATTTTGTACACAGGCAAATTCTGTGATATCTAGCACAAGATTCAACAATGTATAATAAAAGTCAAAAAAAGGAACGCCGCAGAAGACATATAAACCTTACAAATAAACTCAAAATAGGTTGTAGGTGCAAAGTACAACATAACAAGGGCTCAAGGTTTAGATTGTCATGTTAAGGTTAAGGATTTTTGGTGGTACTTAATGGTTTGTTATTGACACTAAATGTTTTGGAATAATTTAACAACAAGCTCCTGTAGTTCAGTGTGACAGCATGACACATTTTGTATAAGTTTTATTATGGGTTTAAGATTAATTCCTTAGATCTGTGAGCTGGCCATCCAATTTTAATGATTTCATCATAAAACAATGGTTAATCACGTGTTCTTATGACAGATATGTTAATCAGCATTGGGGATTAAAGGGGTAAACATTGACTGTATAAAACACATAACATTGCACTTCACGTGAGGGGGGAGTGGCGTGGCTTTGTGAGGTTACGTAATCAAAGAAAAACGTAACTACGTAAACATTGCAACCAATGGTACAAAGTGAGTCAGACAGCAGGAAATCAGCGGAACATTTTGTTTCTCGCACATATTTTTCACATATTAGACCGAGTGTCACGGTATCACAGGAACACGGAGAAGTCCCGGTTCTCTCTCGGACATGAGAGGCTCTCCTCCAGCGGTGAAAACGTTCAGGAAGTCTGAGTTGAGGCGAAGAATGTGAGGGGACGAACGATGTGCTCCACGGAAAACAACGAGGAGCTACAACAAACACGTAAGCTAACCAAACGCATGTGAGTTATTGCACATATTTTGAATAATTTGGGCCGTGTTGTCAGAGCGACGCTCCGCGTAACCAGGGAGCGGTTACCCTGGAGAAACCTCCGCAAAAAACGCACAAATGAGCGGGGAAAGTGGTCGGTAAACTGGGGGGTGGTGGAGTGAAGGGGCGAGCTGCTGTCAGTGAAGGATGAGTCTGTCAACCTTTGAGTTTACGTTGCCTTTCCGTCCTCATCCAGCGTCCGACCCGGCGCTTATCCTGGAGCTGAAGACCAGGCGTCCTCCGTCCCTGGAGGGTCGGGCGGGATGCGAGACCTGGAGCGTGGACTTCTCTCCGGACGGAGCCTGGTTTGCCTGGTCGATGGGCCACGGGATCGTGTGGGTGGTCGCCTGGCCTCTGGACTCTGAGTAGGTTTACCTGGACATTTAATCCAGGCATGATGCATTCAGGTGTCGCTCGTAGATTCTGGCTTCTGTGTAGGAGTAACTAATATGGGATTGCTTTTTCAATCACATTGGCATGACATTAAACATCCATACTTGTACATTATAAATACAGTACCAATATTATTTTTTTTAAAGTGTTGTGCTTTTTGTAAACAATAAGTAAATGATCATGCAGTATTTTAAAAGAAAATACATTCAAGATCTATCACATGATGAAATGTATAAATAACAGTGGAGGAATATACCATTATTTAATACAAACCCTTAAATTAGATACATTTTAAAATAAAAATGAAACGGTTGAAATGATGAAAAAACTCAAAGCTTCTTATGTTTCTTGGATTATTTAAGGAAAAAAATGGTTTCAATTACATAATGAATACATGCAATATATGAAATCATTTATTTTATGTCTTATTTATTTCTTCAGTATTGAGCACTTAGAGTCTCCATAACTTTATGCTTTTTTCTTTTTCTCAAACAGGCTTGTGAACACATCGGCCTATTTTGATAGCTGTAACTTTAACCCAGTTCTATTATTTCATCAGAGTTAGAGTAAAAGTGCCCAGAAAGGATTTTCTTTTCCTTTCAGCCCCGTTTTCTTGAGGGCTGTGAGTTTCTTTGGACGTTTATAGTATCTGTGATGATATGATACTTGCATCTGGGCACCTAAACTATTCATTTTAAATCCCTTAGTTTGATAAAATATTTTTTAAAGAATTAAAAAGGCAGCTTACTCCACACATCATTGTCAAATTAATGGAATGAAGTTGTCGGCTAATCTTGCTGTTGGGTTGTTTAGATCTGTTGTGGTTCTAATTTTCAACACTTCTAGCAACACTTAAAGGCAGCATAAAATAAACATCAGCTTCACACCTCCTACTTGAGAGTTTTTTCATAGTTTCTGCCTACTAGATGCTCTTCTCTCCCACAGAGACAGTCAGAATGGAGAGATCGACCGCAGAGACAAAAGCTTTAGTTGTGGTCATCCTGTGTGGGGTCTCGCCTTCGGACCCAGGCCTCCAAAATCTGCTGCAGCGACACACCACTCCAAAATACCATCAAAAGGCAACAACAGCCTGCTTCTGGCAACCGGCTTGGAGAATGGAGTGATTAAAATCTGGAATGTTTTAACAGGTGAAGGAGGAAGATGACATCTGTGCTGCTTTCAGGTACGTTCTAGGTACGTCATGAGCTGTTTTTTTAAAAAGCCTTTTATGTGTTTCCAGGTGTTGCTGTGTTTGATCTTCACGGCCATGAAGGTGTCGTGAGGGACCTGGTCTTCCCTCAGAATGGGACGCTCACACTCATATCATCTTCTCGGGACAAGACGTTGAGGATTTGGGACCTGGCTCACAAAGGTGTGTGCAGTTTTATGCATTATTTTAGTAAGAGAGAGTGCAGATTGCCTTCTTTAACAGCTGAAGCCTCGAGGTAATCATCCAAGTCTTTTTCAAGTTTTCACATTGCCTTTACATCCTTTTTTGAGCACTCACAAACAGTCTTTACTGATATCACTCAGATGTGTGTTTTGTTATTTTAGAGATAGACTGCAGGCCATTTACCAAAGCATGCCGCATGTTAATATTGATCTCCAACCTTTTAGTCAGCAAATGGTTCCATTTTATACCAGTAAGGAACAAGAATCAGCTCCCAGGTTTGAAACTTTCCTGAGACTGGTTTAGATAAGAGAGACAAGACTCACTTATAATCATTTTACAAGACAAGGTTGTACAATGAAATGTCGTTTGTTGTTCTGCTGTTACTACTTAGGACAGAAAAATCTATCAACGAATTAATAATAAGTCAATTAAATCATCAGTGATGCTTAGTTAAAGGGTACCAAAACAGTACAGTGTTCAATTGGCCCCTAAAGGGTCTTCATGTCCTGGATCCCGCAGAGCCTATTGCACCTTTCAGCTTTAAGCCTTAGACACACAGAAATGGTGAAAGAGGCCAACTGTTTTGAAAATGTTGCAAAGACTACAGATGACTAACCTTTATGTTCTGCACCTGTGTTAAAGAAAATCACCAGACCAGCATGTAGAGGTAATGAACAATCATCATTGAATGTGGAAACATGAAAAATACAAACTGTTGTATATTTGCATATACTATGCTATATATATTTGCATTTGCATTGTATTTAGAGCTGTTTTCAGTGTAAATCCTTCCATATTACTTATGCTCAGTTTAGTTTGAAGTTGACATGCAATGCTTTTCAGCAGCACTCTGCATTGTCAAATGTCTGAGCATCCTTGAACGCTCCTTCTGTACATTGAACTCTCTTTGCATTAAAGCAATTAAACATTACTGCCAGTAGGCTTCTGCAAGCTAAATTTCCCACTGATATTGACTGAGAGATGTGGCTGCATAGTGTCTGAAACTTAGTTCTTAAGGCAAATGATATGCATTGATAAATAGTGAGAAATAAGCATTCAGTATTTACAATTTAAGTTTTTAAATCACCAGTAAAATATTTTTTCTGCTTTTTTCTGTGAATTTATCACTTCGCCTGTGTTTTTGTCACCACAAGCTCCAACTGAACAATCCTTCTGTCTGAGCAGAGGAGGTTAAAGCAGACAAATGTTCATATCTACAAACATTAGAGTCTCATTTTCCACCATTTACTGCGGCCTGTACTCCTTTTCTAGTCTGTTTCATTCAACTTAATTCTATTTTTTTGATCTGTGTTGTAGGTAAAAAGGTGCAGGTCCTTTCTGGCCATAAAGACTGGATCAGCTGCTGCTGCGTATCATCAGACTGCAGCATGATCGCATCTGTCGGCAGATTTGACAGAGTAAGTTGATGTTTTAGTATCGTATGTTGTTTTATGTTCAAGGCAGACAGAGATCCTGAAGGCAGTGGTTTTTTTTTATTTTTATGTATTTATAGTTTTTTAAATTATGTGTATTTAAAGCTACACTACTTCTAAACACCCAAAGACTCCTGACTGAAATCTTTGACAGAACAAACCTTATATTCATCCTCTTCCTCTTTGGTTTTTAATCTAGATTCACTGCTGCAGTGTGGGTTTTTTTTTTTTTTTTTTGTCCAATCAAATCAGCGAATTGAATGACAAGGTTCAAATATTCTTTATCTCAGTTAAGGAGTATGTTACTCTGTTTCTGTTGTACAGCCTAGCAACTTTAATCAAGACAAGGTGGGACTTTTTATTAACACAATCCTGCACTAAGTTCATTTTTATGAGCAAACTGGAATGATTTTCAACTAAAGAGAGATAGTTTTTCTTTTCTATTCTTGTGTTTTTTCTGCGGATCCTTTCTTTACTTCTACAAGCTTCTGGTTACAAGCCTGTTTTTCCTGTTATATAAAGCAGCTTTTCCTTTTCATGGCTAATAGTTTTGGAAGTTTGCATTACATGAAGGTTCAGATGAGGTTAAGCACATAACTGAGCTTATAAAACATTTCCTTTCAGTGCAGAGTTTGATTGTTAGTGTGTCTTTCCAAGAATGCAGTGATCTGGTTATCTTTGTTCGCTGTTCTGACAGGAAGTTCAGCAGTTCGTTCTCTGTACTTGGAGGCTGTTGGAGCTTTTCCCACCTCTGTCAAACTGCTACTCTTACTTGTTTTCAGCTTAACATGGTGCAATACCAGACTAGTAAAAATTTTAATGACAATTTAAACGGTTCGCTGCATGTTCCAGCAAGTCCTGTTGACATGCAATGAGAGTAACTTAGAGCCTCAGTTTAAACTTAAATGAACTATTCCAAATTCAGGAGTTAAGACTCATTAACCCTTTGCTCTTTATCAGATGGTGTGTCTGTGGAGTCTGCGCTCTTATACGTTCATGAGGAACCTTACAGGAGGGACCCATAAGACCGTCTACCTTCTGTCTTCCTGTGACTTCTCGCCCGACGGGGCGCTGCTCGCCACCGCCGCCTTCAGTGGCTCCAACTGGTGGATCGACCTGTGGGACCCTTACACTGCAGAGAAACTGGCCACGCTGGTGTAGGTTTAAACTTTTTGGTCTCGGCATGTGAGATGAAAGGCATGTGTATTGCTAATACTCATCCTGAGTTCAGTGAAAAGACCCTGCACACAGGTGGCAAATGGGTCATAAGCTGCACTTTTTCCGATACACATGAAGACAATGAATGGCCTTTCGAATGCAGGCGGTGCTTTTTGTTTGACTGTGTTCACCAGGAAGGTGTAACCAACACTCACTATCATTGTTTACATCTGACATGCTGTAAGATGTAAAGTATGTACTAGTTTTCTATGTCTCGCGCAACCTGTTTTTTGTGTCATATCCGGGTGTGTAGTTTTTAAGAAATGTAAAACACTGAAATCTTGAACATTAAGAGTGTCTTGACTCTAGCTGCTTAGTACAAAACAGTCTTATAAACTCTTCTATGTTTCTTTCGTTCACAGGGACTACTTTGAAGATTATGGGCAAAACCAAATCTCAGCAATACAGTTCTCCCCCAATGGTTTGTACTTGGCCATTGTGACTGACGACAGGTCAGCAGTTCCATCTTATCAGTCTTTTTATATAATGTCATCACTTCGGTGTTTCTAGGCAGAGTGGTTTTAAACAGATATATTGTGTTTGCAGAGCTCTGCGGATATGGGAGCCGGGAAAGAAAGGGATGGTGATGCAGACCAAAGCGGACAGAGACTCTAATGGACTCTGCTGCAACTACCATCCAGAAGGGGGAGTGGTCGCCACAGGGTAAAATCTCCAACATTACTAGTTTGTGCTCATACTTGCAGCCTTGTCGGATGGCTTTAGAAATGTTGTAGCTTGTGTGGGGTGGTGGCTCAGTTCAGTAAAGATTTACGGCAGACAGAATGGATGTGACTCAAGTTTCACGATTCAAAAGAATCACACAAAATTCTAAAACCACTGCTGCAACTTAACCTACTTCCCTGCTGGCTTCACCTTTAACTTTCAGCTTAAACATTATTATAGAGACAATATTATTAGTCAATTGACTGCTCAAGAGAAAACTATAAATTAAGATAATTTATTGATTTTATATTTGGTTGTAAATTTATAAGGGAAAAAAGCAAAATGTATGTCAATACTAGCTTCACAAATGTAGGAATTTGCTGCTTTTTCAGTTTCATACAGTTGTGAATTCAGTCTATTGGAGAGTTGGTCAAAACAAAGCAAATTGAAAAAACACATTCATCAGTATATCAATTTAGAGAGGATTCCTGCCATTACAGAACAGCACAGAGCAGTGTTCCATAAAATCGTCATCATATTTTTGTTTTGTTACTTAACTGAAATTCAGTTGCCCTTTTTTATTTATAGTAGCTCAAATACTTACACAGTGCACACATTTCAACTCTGGTGCTTAAACTTTTACTAAAATTTCTTACACTTTAAATGAGACACTACATCAAACTGTAACCCCCTTTTTGACATTTCAAACAGTTTAAATTGTTTCTAACTACAACTTTGAGCATATTTTTTTGAGGTATGGTGGTTTTTATCCAAAACACTGCATTAGCACCTAATACTGGATTTGAAAAACAAAAAAACAAACACTTTTATATTCTGTCATCCTTAAGTAACAAAAAAAATTTAAAAAAAAGAGTCTCCATCTCACTCAAGCTGAATGTTTCACACATGGGCGTATTAGAAAATGAGATAAGAGTTGGGAGAGAACTTCTTTAAAATTATAAAATTAACATAGTAAAGACTCTCAGAGGGCCTAAAAGCCTCTCATCAGCCCCTGCACTTTCCCTCCAGTAGCAACACTAAGCAGAAGCAAGCCAGAAGCTAGATACACCATTTTCTAGTTTGCCTGTTTTCTGAAGCTGAGGTGCCTAAAGCATCACCACTGAACTTTAACAGTAACCAATTCCTCTCGTGACAGTACCAGAGATGGTCATGTCAGGTTCTGGAGGGCTCCCAGGACGGTGCCCAGCCTGTGCCACCTGTGCCGATCCATCCTGCGTCACTCGGTCTCCACACACCAGATGGAGCCACTTCCCCTCCCCAAGAGGATCCTCGAGTACCTCACCTACAGAAACATCCCCGACCGCCTCAAGACCTGCTACTCCTCGGAGGAAGAGGAGTGGGAGGGTTAGATAGAAATGCTAACACAATGCAACAACTGACATTTACAGCAAGTTGATTGTCATGCAGCATCTCATACCACTTAAAAAAAAGTCCTTTGTCTGATGATTTAGATGCCTTCGAAGCTTGGTTTAGCACAGGAAGCATCCCTTACTTTAGATAAAAAGTTCTTACACTGAGGAATTCATTTATTGCACTACAACTGCAAGACCATGCATAAACTCAATGCTCACATGCTTGACTTGAATAGCACAATTTTGTACTTTTAATTTATTATGTAAATATCAAATGTATATGTACTGTAATTCTTTTGTTAATCATTACAAAACAGCAAATGATCTACTTCTGTGTCAGCACATGCTAATTGTTATTATAACAAAAACTGGAGTTAGAGGAAATAGTTTTATTAAACAGATCCAAACATGTACATGTCCAGTGAGTATTCTTACAGTTGTATATGGTGTATTTGTAATATCACAGCTTTTTGTTATATTTCAAATGGATAAACAGATGACAGTAAATTGACCCTTACACTGGTGAGTAGATGAACAGTTTTGTCAAGTCCATTTTGTAAGTGCGCAAAGGAGAAATCTTTTTTGTTATTAGAGTTACAAACTTCCATTTGTGCTCAGCTGTATGCAGATGTGAGTGACTCAAACAGCTGCCAGCATTTCGTGTTTGCTGCACATCAATTCTGTGGGGTAGTGGTAGAAAATCATGCAGTGGACACTTCAGGGCATCTGTTTTCTGTCTAAATAAACAAAAATAATGATTTCTCTGACTATCTACCTTAGATTTTGCATCATTGTGACAAAATATGTGAATTTGCACACAGTTACAAACAGAGCCTCATTGTGGAGTAGAGCTGGTCACTGTATCTATGAGGCCTCGCTGACCACAAGATCTCTCACTGCCTGGAAAGCTGCAACCATGGAGCT
>JAPZDZ010000022.1:9750134-9771272 GCA_029783805.1 Acanthurus tennentii
AGAGCTGGTCACTGTATCTATGAGGCCTCGCTGACCACAAGATCTCTCACTGCCTGGAAAGCTGCAACCATGGAGCTCAGCTGGATCTTCTCATCAGTTCCTGAGGCCAGCCTGTGTCTGAGGAGATGATGCATGATAAGTCTATGTGTTAATGACATGTTATTTACAATAACTTGAAAGTGACATAAACTTTTAATTTTTGGTAAATGTTCTCTTGCGAGAGTAAGCCTGAGTGATCCTACTTACTCAACGTCAGCCAACTTGATGAGCAGACCAATCCGAATAGCTGGAGGAAAGTCCACTTGAAGGGCAAAAAGACAGAACTCAGTTATATGACATGATAATTAACGGGATCAACCAGAAAAAAATCAATCAAGCTCAGGGCCAAGTGCCTCAAACATGAGCTAATATTGAGCAAATACAACCAACATTAAAATACAAGAAAAAGATTGTATTAAGACTGAGTGAAAATGAAGATTTGTCCAGCACAGATGTGATGGTTCTCCTGCTGGACTTTGTCAAGTCACATGACAGTAAACACACTAACCACCCACACATCCACTAGACTTTTAACCACTAAGGCCAAAAGAGCCTAAAGGCATCTGAATGGAGGAATATTAAATGCCTGAACCCTCTTTCGAGAGCAGTGGGATTTGACCTACAAGTACAAGTACCGACTTGACCAACCACAGCTAAGCTAATTGTTCTCAAAGGGAAAAAATCTTACTTTGGTTGGCACAACTCGCTGGCATAAAACCAGGTTTTAAGTAAAATTTGTTTTTTCCTTTTGAGAAACTACTGACTGAATAACTGTTTTGATTTATGTACCATCTGCAGTGGCCTTACCTCTGTGTATGAGCAGATGAACCTCAGTGAGGATATCATGTAGGGCCAAACCTTTCAAAGTCTTAAGCTGAAGGATTTCTGTGAAGAAGATGTCAAGGAGTTGCAAGAACACAAACTAAACTGTTGTTAAGTGGTTTCACAGGACGAAACAAAAGCTTGTAGGTTACATGGAACATAAAGGAAGCTTATTTTACAGTAAAGCTTCCTGAATGAATTATCCTGGAGGACAAAGCAAAGTGAAGGATACGCTTGTACGCCGTGGTGAAGTCTTTGTTCAGGGACCAGTCAAGTATGTTGGCTATATCAGAGCGGAGGGGATGACCTGTGCAGGTGTACACTGTGTCCTCGGTGACCTTACCATATGCCATACTGGTGCTCTGAAAATACAGAGGTGGGAGAATTTTAGTAAAGCTTACCCATGAATAAAAATTAAAGATATGATACCTGGTGTAATACATTCGTATCTCAGCTGTTTAAAAGCACCAAATGAATGAGGACTCTGAAGCAACACAAAGGCACAATGATCAAGAGGGCTTTTGATTGTACCTGCAGTATGTTGAGTGATCTTCTCATGTCACCCGATGATAAAGTCACAATGGCCTTCATTCCATCTGGAGTTATGTCAATACTGCAACATACATAACAAGATTCTTGTAAAACCCAAATCACCAGCTTAACAACAAACAGAGTGTAAAGGCTGTGTGGCACGACCAAATTTTTTGTTGATGGTTCCAAGTAACTGTAATTAATGCATGTCAAAGTAAGTACAATAATAATTTATTGACTTTAAAAAAACAACACCCTGAAATCTGATCTACCTCAGACAGGTTTAGCAGTACATGGAGAAACAACAGTCACAATACTAACACATCCCTCTTTACACACACACTCACTTTTCCTGCTGGATGACATGCTCCAGCCGGGGGATCATCTGGTCTGGTGACAGCGGTCCGAAGCGAAACCTGGTACAGCGAGATTGCAGAGCGGGGATGATCTTGGACAGGTAGTTGCAGATCAGACAGAAACGTGTGTTTTCGGTAAACTTCTCAATTACTAAGGTAAAAGAGAAGAAGCAAGAGAAAGCACAAGTTAATAATCAATGTGACTGAGACCTGTGAGCATCTTGGTGTTTAAAGAAGCCAAACCTATGACCGAGTCTATTTACATGACTTACTTTAAAAGAATTTTTTTTCAACTGCTGCAGAGACAGTTGAGTCTTTAGATTTGTTCTGAATTCCTTCTGTCTATCCACATTTACAGCCCTTGACAACATGCATATGTCACTTCACTAAAGCTCCTTTCACGAAATGCACTGCTAGCCTTCAGTTCTGTGGACTGGGTGAGCTGTGTTTGTGCACGCAAACATCAGAATTATTTGGCCCAGAGTTCAGCCGCCAACTCCCAATACTAGATCTGCATAACACACAAATGAACGCATGTGTGAACAGTGCAGGTCATCGAGTGAGGACGTCACAGTGAGTGAGTGGGTGTGTTGGTGTTATCACGCTGCTGCTGGACACAGACCTAAAATGCAACAGCTCTCATTTTCCTGTGGGACCTAAGTGCACAGAGTGCAATTGCTTTTTTCTCTTTATGCCTTTATGTCACTCTCCACTCTCCTGTTGACAAGGTAGATGTGTCTACATCCAAGTTACACTGATATCAATAAAAAAGCAAAAATCAATAACTAGTAGCCTCATCTGCCATTGCTGAAAACATTATTCCTGCTGCACACTCTTCCCAGGCTCCACCCTTTGCTTATACCCAACAGAGTATTTCCAGAGTGTGAGAACCAGTCTGACACGGACAGTCTGCAGTTATGTGCTACATGTGTGAAAAGGCAACTCCACAAAAATGTCTGGACTTGATCCTACAGATACTGTCCAGAGTTTATGTGTGAAAACGTCTTTAGAAACTAGGGTTGTTTGTAAATGTTTAGTCAGTTAAATTAAAATACAGTAGCTATAACACAAGTGTGTTGTATTTGTGGCCTGTAAAAATAACATGGTCTACTATTTGTTTTAACTTCTTGGCCAAAGTTATATTAACTTGCATTGTGTCAATAATTTAAAACTATTTATACATTATTGACACAACAACTAATATTTAAACTTTATCAGGAAATTTTAGTGGTTCATTATTAATATTTCAACCTAAACCAAAAATAAACAAACAGACAAGCATAAAAATCAAAAGGAGCAGGGAATGGGATTCAGTATATATATATGTATATATATATATATATATATATTTATCAATTTGGTTGTGCAGCTAAATCTGAAAAAAAAAAACAGCAAAAACTATTTCACTTTTATCTCCGGAGTAGCTGAATTCAAATTCTACAAAACACAAGTGCACTCACTAAAAGCCTAATATAATTGTTTTAATCCATGCTTCTCTTAAAAGCTGTAACACTGCCCTGAGCAGTGAAATCCACGCTATATGGTCACACAAGTGTATGTTACAAGAACAACAAAATTCAAAAGAATTTCACTAGGACAGTTGAACTCAATCAATGGTTACAAAGAAATACTGATTTGAAAAGAATATCAGGGTGTACAAGCAGATACTCTGTAATTCACCAACAGCCAAACTGTCTGGTTGTTCAGTGAGCCGTGTGGCTCACAGTGGGTGACGCCTGGCCGAACAGATGGCTTTACCTCGCCGCAATGCATTCTGGGCATCCTGGGTCATGGCATCAGCCTCATCCAGAATCACCAACTTGAAGCCCTTCCTGAAGGACAAGATGGATGGTCAAAAAAGCAGCAGTTGAAATAATTCCCCTTGAAGTTGTGGGGTTAAAGCGTGAAAAATAGCACATTAAGATTATTTATTTCTCAGTAGAATGAATGCAACTAGATTAATGTTTTGTCTTACTTAAAGATGGTCCTGGTGCTGGCAAAACTCAGAATGGGACCTCGTACAACTTCAATACCTCTGTCATCTGATGCGTTTAGCTACAAAACAAAATGAGCAAATATCAAATCACAGCCTCAGGGTCTAATTTCTGAACTACTAATGATGTCAGGAGCAAAAAGGTGAAATCCCTCACACTCTGATAGACCAGCAGCTTATAGTGAGCAGTTGTACTGTACCTCCAACACCATGGAGTTGAACTCTTTGTCCTTGTACAGCTGCTTGGCACAGGCGAGGATGGTGGAGGTTTTGCCTGTTCCAGGGGGGCCATAGAACAAAAGATGGGGAAGCTTGTCCTCACTTATAAACCTCTGGACTGAAGAGATGAAAAACAGTCGAAGGAGCAGGATAACAAATTTAAAAATGATGTCTAAATATGACATTTTTCTACAGCCAATTTAAAACATAGGGAAAATGATTAATTATTAATTGCACTATAGTCAAACTGTAATCAACAACAAAGACAATAGATACCAACACTGACAGGCAGCAGAGGAAGTTAACTCAGGCTTGTATTACTACTTTGTAAATAGCGCTGCAGATTTATTATCCACAGGTAGAAAGTGTTCCTGGTGAATACCTTTTGCTTACGCTTCAGGGATGAGGAGTATATATTTTTTCATTCTATTGTTCAACATACTTACTGGTGCCTAAAATATCTCTGTGTGAGATCAGATCATCAAGTTTCTGTGGTCTGTATTTTTCAACCCTAGAATAGAGAGCAGAAACGCATCGTTCATCAACATTGCTGTAAAAACAAGTATCACGAATTGCTATATGATTAATAGATGCAATGCTTGGGGGCTACTGAAAAAAAAAAATTTAGAAAAATTTAGAAAAAAATCTATTCAAACAAATGACTTCAACTCTGTCTGGATCAAAGCATTTTCCTGTAGGTTCGGATGCGCATGCAACATGCTTTGACAAATGTTGCAGACTCACATTTGTTAGGTAACACAACTCAATTCGGCATCTATACTTTGCACCACGCAACAACAGATATGTTTGTTTAAAATCTGAAGACTGCAGTATTTCCTCAGAAACAAGGGGATGCTTGACTTCCTGTTATTCTTGCCGAAATTAAGAGAAGCTGATAGGGCATCAGATTCAGTAGTCGTATCAAAACTATGAAGAATAGCTTACGTTATTTGTAGATGCCAGAAAAAATACTACAGAGGACAGATATCAACATCCTAAGGCTAACTACTAGCTGGTATATATAGTGGACAGGTTAGCCAGCTAGCACTAACTATTTTAACCTCTCTCTGACATACAAAGACTTTTAACTCACCATGGTAAATTTCTGTTCTGCAACGGCACTTTACTGGTGGAAGCCATGTGTTCTTAAACTGTGAATTTCGCTTCAAGAGGGACTAAAACTACTCGAGTTTTCAGCAGCAGTCTTGACGTTTGCTGGCTATCCGCTGTGCACACTCGAAGCGCGCCACTACCAAACGTGCGTGTAACGTCAAGGCGTACAACCAATTGGATCACTCCATCGGGGCGGGCTACCGGTGACATACATGTCCACTGTAAAAAGTGTGTGACATGAAAGTTCCAGCATTTAAAGATATTTTTTTTTCTAAATATACTTAAAAAACAGAAGCCTACAGTACATTTTAATAGTCCATTTTTTATTTACTTTTCTGGAGCAATACTCCAAAACATTTATGCTGATATAATGCTGACCAGTCTCTGCAGGTGACAGAGAAAATGTCATAAAATTTCCTACCAATGTTCCCCCTGCTTCATGAGAAATGACGTTGAGTACACCTCAGACTTCCCTGTGTAAGCACCCCTTCCATCGGCCTTTGGGAGGGAGCAAAAGTAACAATTAACAATTTTGATTTGGCTCATATGAGACACTTTATATGTAATAAGGTCTTTCACAAGATAATTTTATTGCTGGTTTTATAAGTTACTAATTGTGGCACTGATGATTGATCATTCACCAATCCTTAATCTCTTAAATGAACTTTTTTAAATTCATAAATCAAAAATCATGTCAAAATGATATAACCTTAGATTGTTTAAATCTGATTTTGCTTTTACTCGTTAGACAACGCATTTTCTCCTTTGGCTTTAAGTAATTTACACACGAGCAGCAGCAGAAGAAGCCTAGTCGAATCTTTAGTAAAAGGAAAAACATCACAGGCCTTTTTACACAGAAGTCTTTGATTTAAAATTTTACTGAAAGTAAAAGTAGCCTGTAATACTAAAATGAAAGAAAATTGGGCAGAAGGCCCCTTTTCAAAATAATGCATGGGGATGTTATTATTGGATTTTCAATATTTATGCATTAATATGCACATCAATTCAATGTGACAACTGTTGACAGTTTAGCTAATTTGAATTGGTTTGGATTCAGGGACTCCACTTAAAGGAATCCCCTTGGGCCTCAGTATAGTTTTATCTTATGTTGATCTGTAATAAAAAGCCTTTATCATAACTTACAAAACATTTTAACTTTGTATTAGGCCTAGGTTTAATCTGAATGTACAAGCAGGATTTATTAGTTAGACACAATGTAGGGGAGTAAATTGTAGGACACTTCCTTTGGAAATGTAGTGGATTATAAGAAATAAATGCAATACTTGTCCTGTAGTACATTATTTAAGTAAATTAAATTTCACGTAATTAAATTACTTCAAATTCACTTAATATGATAACATTTGAAAGGTTGTCTATTTAGTCAAAAAAAAAGAAAAAAAATCACTGTACTGTCAAGAACATGGACAGAGTGTGCACATGTGGGTTTGTGTGTGTCCTGTGTCTTGTGTGGTACAATCATGTGTGTAATATATGCTTTCAGTGTCATGTAAGCATGATTTTCGTACATCTTACATCCAAAACCTGTCAAAGTGTCATCCTTGTTCCCCTCACAGGCCTGCAGACTGCCTAAAACACCTAGCCCACTGCACTCTGCGCTAATCTCGCGAGAGTGGCCCCGCACGGCGGTGCCTGGGCGATGCGATGCTGTTGCTGTTGCTGTGGGTTTGATTGACAGGAAACATGTCGGTGTGGTGGGAGCGAACCGGGATGCAGCTGCTGCCAAGAGAGACAGGGAGTACCTGCATCCAGTCCACACATCAGCACCTTTAAAACCACTAGGCTTTCCCCGCCGATACGTCTGCTTATGATGCGCTGAATAGCCTCTCTCCTTTTTTTTTTTTACCGTCCATTTGAAACGAAGGGGCACCCAATGGATGCTGTGGCAAACCGTGTAGTCCCGCTCGGTTTCATATTGTGTTTGATTTAGCCTACAACCAGAGACACCTTGATGAAACAGCAGGAACTACGAGGACTGTTGTTGCAATGGAGTCGACTCTCTCACGGCTCAAACCCCGTCTGTAAACCTACAACATCTCGGTTCATGGCGTTTTGCAGGTTACTCTGTTCCGTGGGCTTCCCCACGTTTCTTTTCTGAATTATTATTATTTTTTAAATTTTTGTTGTTTTTTTTTTAGTTTTTTGTTTTTTTTTTGAGTGTGCAACGGGAAAATAACGACCACTGCTCGGAAAACTATGAACGAGGAGATGACAAAAAGCGAGGAGCAGCATCTCAGTTTGCAGAAAGCCTTGCAGCAGTGCGAGTTGGTGCAAAATATGATAGACATAAGCATTTCTAGTTTGGAGGGTTTACGGACCAAATGTGCCACATCCAACGACTTGACACAAAAAGAGATACGAACGCTGGAGGTAAGCACCATTTGAGCGGAATGACTGAATCTCTGCTGTTGCATCTTCATCTGAATCAATACGGAGGGCTGTCACCGTCTGTTATTTATTTCTAGGCCACATTGCATATTTTTCAATGCCTTTATTTTAGCGACAAACTGGGTTTCTCTTGTCCCTGTTGTCGCTGGATAAAAATGCAAAGATTGCTGCTTGTAGCCGACCGCTATCTGTGTTGTGCAGTGCAATAAATCAAGAGGCTACGGGGCTGCAGTGGGCTGCTATAGACTTGCGCATTCTGCAGGTGGCGGGTAGAGAAGGTGGCTCTTCTCCATCAGAATAATATCTGAGGCAGCCGAGGCCTATAGGCAGCCCGTGTTTACAATCCATTACCAGTATGCCAGCCTGCGCATCTGTCCTCGCAGCGCATCCAGGCCCTGCTGTTATGCAAGACGAGCAGATTACTGAAATAGTTACCAAATATCGTTATCCGTTTAATTGGCCCGTGGGGTATTCCGTAAATTGCGTTACGTAATGGCCATAATATCCCGGGTGTTTGTGTTTGAGAATATCAGACTGTCCGTGTTGAGACCACTTAAATCAGCAGAGCATCCCTCCTCCCCTCAGCAGTGAGAGGCTGTTACAGGACATTAAAAAATGCCATAAAGTGCGATAAGGTCACTGAAAACTCACTATTGAGCAGCACAGACGCATCATAGCATTAAGGGCCTGTAAGAATGTTATGGTGATGCCTCAGGAGATTAAAACAAATACCATTAAGTGCGTTAAAGGTCGCCATAAACTCACTACAGAGTAGCCAATCTGTGTGTAACAACACACTTTAAGTCCCAGTGGGGATATAATTGAGATATAACATAAAAACACCACAAAGTCACTTGTGAGTGACACACACTAATCACAACCCCACAGATGGTGTAGGCCACAGCTATATAAACATATAGTGATGTATTCTATGCAACAGTGTGTCTGAGCCTATAAGAGAAGTTTGTAAGTGTTGCACAAACAGTGGATGTAATCCAAGAAGAGAGGACTAATTTTAATGTGCTGCCAGCAGTGAGCAGGATTCAGCGTGTGGATGAATGTTCACTATGTTCCCTGGATGCCTTGCAAAGCATCGTGGGCACTGGATTATTTGTTGTAGGCATCACGCAGATATTACAACATATTAATAATAGCTGGATGGATCTTTGTGAATAGATTTTTTCACAGATGACCTTTGTTTGTTTTTTTTTAAGGAATCTATTCGTTTGTCTTAATGTTTAGGTAAAGCTACATTGAGAAAATCTACAGAAAATACAGATTTGCACTTTAGAAATGATTAGCAATCTGTGTAATGTGGTCAAGTGATTACATGAAAATTAATAAATTGTTAGGGGTCAGAAAAGGTGGAAGGTGTCATAACTTCTCTTTGAGCTAAAAATATTCTGGTCAAACTTTATTGGAAGAGAAGAGGAAGATCACCTCTGCAATATTATAAACTGTTAGATAGACTGCTACATCAAAAGAAAGTTAAATTACTATTTAAATTGATGGTGTAAATGAGAAGACATGATCTGTTAAAAAGCGATGGAAGTACGACAAGTACAAACCTGCACATTTGCAGTGACATCTTTGTGAATGGGGGGCCTCTGAGAGTTTTTGGCCACCTGTAGAGTATCTTAATGAGGCCGTATTGTTTGTACCACTAACTCAAGCTTACTGGCACAACATGGTAAAAGGGTTGATGTAAAACACACATCTGGTAACTGCAGAGGGCAGCAGTGCAGGGCAGCAATGTGCCAATAAAAGAGAAGAAGAGATGGAGCACGTTAGTGGAGACAATACAGGTTTTTTAAAACATTCATTATTTATTTATCTGTTTATACACATCCTGTTGAATCGAATTTATAATGCATAGTGGGTATTTTCCTCTTTGTTGTACGCTACAAAAGTGTAACGTCTGACATGCTAATTTCACTTTACATCTAATACACTTAAATGACTTTCACTAAGTAAGCAATGTAAGATGCATCTCATGACATCTTTTGAATTAAGTCTTTTCATTTTACACATTCCCATTCCTTTCACGATTAACAATGTTTTAGTTATTTTTGGATGCAGGTTATTCTGATTGTTTTTTTCAACTGAGTTACACTGGTTATGTACAGTACAAACTGGTGTTTGCAGTTTATCATTTCTATTTTCTGACTTTTTAAAAAGCCAACTTTTAAGATCCTTCAGGAGAGCATAGCCGGTATTTCCATAGTAATACAGTCATTAATTAGAGCTGCATCAACATATTTCTTTAGCCACTTGGGGTAAGAAAAAATCCTGACAAATCTGACATATCAACTTACAAAGCTGTTACAGATGAAATGACAGAGAGAAGATGTGTGTTTACATATCCAGCAGATACAGAGGGACATTAGGATCCATTTGAAGTCATGCTTCTGGCCTCTGGATATATATGTTTATTTTCCCTAACTCTGTTTTGAGCTTCATCAACTCCTGAGAAGAATATCTGCTTCTGTAACCAGCAAAAAGCTATTGTACTGTAAAACTACTATAGTGTCTCTCTGTTGTTTTGTCCTGAACTTGTAGTACAAAGTAGGTTTATCTTTGTGCTCTGCTGAACACAGATGTCTCCTGCAGCTGAAACAGAGTTGATGAGAACAGACTTTGTCCGCTTTTCTTGTTGCACTTAGCCATTTTATTAATCAAACAGTATTTATTAAAGGGATTTTAATTGTGTGTAAAGTAGAATGTCTAGTGTCCAGTGTTATTTCTTTCTGCATCCAAGGAGTGAATTCCCAGAACTTTTAACGTCCCAATGAATGTGCCATGTACTGTGACTAAGTGTGGGTCCAGACCCAAAGTTTAGGAGAAACTACCTTTAAAGAAGCAGTAACAGTAAGCATTGCAGCAAAACTTCACTCTTTTGGAGTTTTGGCTTTATATTGATTTGATAGTGCTGTAGCATCCTCCAGCCCAAACTTGTTTGAGAAGGACAGAGGCAAAATGTACAAACCTATTTCATACACTACCTGAACATTCACAATGCTTGAAAAATACAGTCACTGGCCACATTTTCAAGTGTATGCCCACCAGACAAAATAATAGAAACACCGACATGGATTCAGGTCAGAGTGAGATATTTTGGTAGTCACGTACTGTTGTGGGTTGCAAGTCTTCTGTTGTTAAATTTAGGCTACATTCCTCCTTGTAAAACACATTTTATCAATACCCAGGAACCAATACAGATATGGCTTTGGCTACTGCAGAAACTGATCTGAATGAAATTCTATAATAGTAAATTTGTAATTTTGCATTGTCTGATTTTGTGAGATTGTACAAATTTAATCAACTAATATATAAAAAGAACAGCTCATCAGAAAAAGCAGTATAAAAAGTATAAGAAATGAACGAGAACAAGGAAAAAAAACATTCAAAGGTTAATTCACAAATGCAACAAAGGAGTTGCTCCTGAGAACAATCTAATCTTCGTCAAATCCTCTGAGTTGGGGAGCCTTTCAGGATGACAGTGCTCTTATTGCCTCCACGACAAATGAGTTGTACACCAGGGGTTTTGATCAGGATCACAGTGACGTCAGACATACGCAAGGCCTTCCTCGTTAACCTGTCCTGATCTTTAATGAGTGTTGTATGGGAGATTCCTCTGCGATACCTCTGTTTTCCATCTCTATTATTAACCTAAAGGACCCAGATTGCACCTCAGACACAATCTGTTAGAGGTGTCAAGCACTGATCTCACTTCGGCCCAAAGCTGTACCAAGAATAGCAGCCTATATCATTACCTGGATGGAGTGTTATACTGGTTTCCATTATTATGATTATGCATTGTTGGCAGTATCCCTTGGATACACTGGAATGATCAACGACCAAAATGAGTGATCTTTTTTTCAGGCCTTTAATAGAGATGCAAACACATGATATTGCATGACATGAGATCCAATTATGGTATGTAAAAGAGAGGGCAGGTCAAACAAGTGTTGTTTTTCATTTACATTCAAGTGTATGAGAGGGGCTTTACAATGTGTATTTGAGTGAGTGTTGCATCAGCATTTTCTTTTGCTTTAGTGGTAGAAACATTGTATTTTTGGTGCTCAGGGTCAGAAGATCAAAGGGTATGAACAGCAGTTGAAGCATCGTAGCTTAGACAGTAAAGGGTTCATCATGTTTGAAGCAAACTAGGTCAAAGTAAGTGTTGTCTGACCATGTCTAAGGCCACAAGTATTCATACCCGTTCCAAATGGCCACAGTCAAATACAGGTCTCCTGTTATAGCCTTATCTTGGTCCTGGTGGAAACCTGGTCAATTTCTGTGTAGTAAAGTTAGATCACTGTCTGTAAAACATATTATCTTTTTTAGTTGGTGAACTTGTCCAAATCAGTTGGTTCTTTGCAAATCATCATTTAACACATTATTCACCCTGTGTTGTGCTTCTCAGCCGCCTACCTAATTCCATTATTCACTCTCTTTTGGCTCAGTTTTTGGTCTCCACCAACTCCTGTGGTGAGAAAATCTGGCTCTTCAGTTGCTAATGCTCCACTATGTTCACCAGCTGGTTGCTTACTTTGTCTGTCTGTATATTTTAGAGCTTTTGGCCAAAAACAGATGCTTTGAGAAGCATGAGGGTGAACCAAAACAGTAAAGTCCCTGTAGGTTCATCACTTTCACACTGTCACATCACACTGATTCATTATTATAAAAATACTGATTATAGCTGCTTTAAAGATTTTACACTTACATCTGTTTAGTTTTCATGCCATGTGAAGAACTCTGAAAATATTAGAGATGTTGTATAATGTTGTGTTTATAAACTAACCCCAAGGATGATCATCAGGGTCTAGGAAACAAAGAATTTGTGTTGTATTGTGGGAGGTGTAAGAGTTAGGATTTCTGGGCCTCTGCTGTTTTCCATTTGATCACTCTTTTTTTAAGATATGTCTCTTGTGAGTTCCCTGACTTGATGGAAGTACATTGAAACAAATCTAAGTACCATTTTAATATGAGTCTGTTTTTCTTAGACCAAGTATGAAATTCCCAAAATATGATAAACACAAGGAAACTTGCTGGATGCTAAAATTTCATGCTGGCAATGACATCATGAAGATAGTGTTTTCTTTAAGTTCATTCATATGCTTTAAAGATCTTGCACTTATGTACTGTACATCAACAAACTAAAAATGCAATTACAGTTTAAATGGATCTATTAATTTTAAGTTACATTACTTAAGTTAAACTTTAAGTTAAACCTGAACTAAAGTTAAATTCACAAATTGCAGTTTAGTTTAGCTGAAAAGTTTGAATGATAGTTTATTATGCAGGGGAGTACAGTATAGATCCAGTAAAGCTGGTGTGGAAGTTATCGTCTGCTGTACATCCATTAAATGTTCTAGTTGATCTGGATTAACAGAGTGAAGCAGTTTTTAAGAGGTCAATTTAGCTCAAATCTCAAATGGGAATAGCACCATATCAAAATCTACTTTCAGAGTCTGCTTTAACAAAGACTTCATCCTTTTTTGGAGTATGGTGTTTTTTGTTATGTTACCTGTTCAGCTTTTTCATGTTTTGTTATTTTTTATAAGGTTAAACTGGATGTAAATAGGTTTTGTAGACACATCAATGGAGGAAAAAAACACTAGGACTTTGACCCAAACCTGATAACCTTGAAACTTATTCTTCTTATTATTTATTATTTATTTTATTTAGCATTACAGCTAATCTTAACATTCAATTGTTGCTTTTAATTCTTTGCAACAGAGATCTAATTCCAACCTTAGTCACCTAGGAGACTCAGCAATAACCCTGAACTTAAGGTCACAGTACTCAGGTCTAATTTCTTGCTCTGATAGCATTGGTTTGTTTCTTGTTCATAACTTGATAGTAAACAAGTACAAACAGCACTAACAGGGTTTCTGCAACTCTTGCAGTCTGCACCCTGCAGAAACAGAAGGTAAAGATAATAAAGTGTGAAGAACAGGGATAATTTTCAGCTTGTGGCTTGCTGTTAGCCAGCTAGCCCTAGCAGCTTATGCTTGTGCACCTGCCCACAGTACAATATGTTCAGTCCCTTCTGGTTTTTCGCCATAACAAGGGAGTAAAGTTTGCTTGCCAAATGTGCTCTGACTGGAGCTTTTGTAGGGAGATGTGGCTTGGTGATTGGTTTTGCAAGGTAGATGAGGGGCATTGAACTCACTGATGTCTTCCTATTGAGAGTTCAGGGCAAACACTTTTTTTCTACAAGTTTGAGGTGTATATAGTTCAACAGATGCTGTAAAACCAGAAGAGAGAGGCCAATGCAGTTGTTCTTAGAGCTCAATGCTAATGTCAGGATGATTACATCCATGTTATCTTAGTCTGTTGTGTTAGCATACTGATGTTTTCCAGTTACACTAAAATGAAAGTTTGTTTTGGTCATAAAACCAAAGCATTTAATCAATTCAGAAGATCACCGAACTGACTGCCAGTCATTCTGAAGGGGAGATAAACGTCTGAACCAAATATTCTTGTTATTCATCCAGTATTTGTTGTGGCAGAGTGTTGGACTGACTGACTGACAGATCAATAGGTTGACCTTTTCACACCTGTGGCAAAAAGAAATGTAGAGTTAGTCCACATAATCTATAGGGTAATATTTTGAGAAAGACACACTTTAATGATAACAATGCTGATTTTAAACTGTCTTAAGAAGTTTCTTTCCTTCACTCTTACTCTCATCCTCCTACCTTTATTTACTCTAAGTACCAGTTCCTTTACATATGCTATGTCATGCCATGCTTTTGGCATAAATGACAGGATTTATTTTATTCAATACTGTTCTAAGTGACAGACAAGAAATTTCAGGTTCTTTACCTTAACATGTTTCGACTGCTGTTACAGTAGTATTCCTAAGAGGGGTCTCCTGATGTTGTTGTGACATGTCTTATCAGCTGTTTCATACAGGTGTGGTCGACCTGTTGAACTTGACAGGACAATCACGCCCTCTGCTGCTCGATGGCTTTTTGAGAAAAACATCAAAGGTGTGTGAGAGTGAAAATGCCCCTCTCACCCCGGTTTATTGTCCTTTGGGCCTGATATATTTTAAGCAGATGTAGCTTTTATCTTAAGAGAATATGGTATTCAGTGAGAAGTGAACACATTTAGCCAGAGTAAATGTGTGTTTCTCTGTAGGTGTGGACTGAGCAGTCGCCTTATCGGGCAGAGCGTTAGCAGCCGTGGGCAGCTGCAGGGTTTTCTGCATTCAGAGGTGACTTGCGAGTCCCTCCTCCACTGGTTTCTACTTTGGTACACACTGATGTAGGCCAGCACTGTCTAATTTCTAGCAGTCATTTTGTAGGTGTATGTTTGGAATGGGGCCATCCGAATGTATCATCCTTAAATCTTCAAGCATCACGTCACCCACTTTGGGCCTGGACCTGTTTCTGCCATTGTTTTCAATCAGACCAACTGTTTCAGCTTAAAAATGCATAACTACAAATATACGAGCCATAGCTCTTGCTTAGAACTCAATACAGACACAAATCAAATGATCTCTTCTTACAGCACGTCATGTGTTCACTCTATGCGATGAGAAAATATTGAAAAAATTGTAAATCAAATATCTAGAAGTATGCCTTTCTGATGTAGTCCTGCAGCTACCTCACTCTTTAATCATTTGCTTCCAGCTTCTGCTGCTCATCCATGTGCAGCACACTGAGCTCAAAATTAATAGTAAAAGTTGCCATATCATAAAGGAAAAATAAAAATATGTCAACTGTGGGATTCAATATACTGGGAAATATTTTTGATAAGACTATGAAAGAGCTGTGAATAATCAAGAAAAGCAGTGGTCGAAGATGAGATCATTTGCTTAAGTAAAAGTAGTTATGTCATGGTGTAAAAAATGGCTGCAGTGGGTGTCATATTTAACAGTGTGATTAACACTTGGGATGCTGTTGTGAAATTATGTCAAAAATTTAACCCAGAACATCATGTGTACAGCACACTATAAACTAAGGCTGTGCAACAGTCAACAAAAAATGAAGAACAACTGTTATTATTCATTAGACAATAGGTGTGATTAGCACATACTGTAAACTCAGAATCTCTTACATTTGATTAACTAATTGGCTAGCAAGCTAGAAAAGCCTAGGGTTTTCAAACATAGGTCATTTCATTTTATCGACCATATTTTATGGTATGTTATAACATAGTGTGTTACAGTCCAGCCCTCTTCCCTAAAGTAGCTTCTAGTGTTTCTTTTCCTCATGGGCACCATGGAGTTTGGTTTTCCATAAACTTTTTTTTATATATAGAGCTATCTGCTACACTTCTATGACTGATTATTCTGTGCAGAGAAGATTGACAGTGGTTTGTATATGAAGTTATTTGTGAGACAGATATTAATTAAATGAGTGACGTTTTAAAAGAATAAATTAAACATTAAAATAAATAAAATCGAAAAACTCACACCAATCTACCAATGTATTGCCTGGAATCACATATGTTAAGGAACGTTTCAAAAATCTCTTTGAATTCCAAGCTCTTATGTACACACCACTTTTCCACACAAAGTGTCACCTTCATAGTATTGTGTATTACACAAGGTTATTGTTTGCTGATGCATTAATGTGCAACATTTTACTAATACAAATGGTCAACTACTTTGTATTTTGTAACTGAGCTTTGAAATAAACTAAGTTACTGTCCATATAAGTAGCTCTGTCATGATAAAAATGTGAAAATGAATTTAAAAAAATGAAAAATGGGAAAATGAAAATGAATATGTTTATAGGGAACATTCCCACAGCATTGGCTAACATTCTAAACATGTTTTCAGGGAATATTCCCACAAGACAGAGTAACATTTTCAAAATGTTCAGAGCGGGGGCGTAGAATTGGGTAGGGGCGCTAGGAACAAGTCCCTACCAATATCCAGCCACTAATGTGTAGTCACTACCATTACAACCGCTGTCCGTATTGTTTAGTCAGTGGGGTTAGCAGTCGGTCTCCGCTAGAAGTCCCGCCTCTAACCTAAATATCGCTCTCCGACTGGCTCTGCCGGTTTCTTGCTAGCATACATGTGATTGGCCGCCCCTGCTGTCACTCCATCTGCTTGTAAAAGCTGCTTTCAACCTGTTAGTTGGACAGGATGGGAGGCAGTGCATGTATCTGCAACCGCGAGTGTAAGTAGGGAGGGCAACAAAATATAAATTTCCTGAAATCAACATGAATATTATGTGTGTGTAATCAGTGGTGTCATTTGCGTTTACATTTGATTTTGTGTCAGTTTGCTTGCGTGCGTGCGTGCGTGTGTGTGTGGAACACTTGTGTCCCCACCAATGTCAAAATCAAACCTACGTCCTTGGTTCAGAGGGAACATTTTCAAAACATGGGCTAAAATGTACATATGTTTTAAGGGAATATGCTTTGACCACAACATTGGCTAATTTTGTGAAAATGTTTTCAGAGACTTTTCCACAATATTGGTTATCGTTGTGAAAAAGTTTTAATGGAACATTCCTACAACATTGGCTAACATTCTAAATATAATTTTAGGGATCATTTCTACAATGGTGGCTAATGTTGAAATGTTTTGAGGGAACATTTTCACAACATTAGGTAATGGTTTGAAAATGTTTTCAGGGAACATATCCACAACATTGGCTAATGTTCTTAAAATGTTCTGAGGGAACATTCCCACAACATGGGCTAATGGTGTTGAAATGTTTTAAGGCAAAATTTCCACAACATTGGCTAATGTTCTCAAAATGTTTGGAGGGAACATTCCCACAACATTAGGTAATGGTGTGAAAATGTTTTGAGGGAACATTCCCACAACATTGGCTAACATTCTAAATATGTTTTAAGGGAACATTCCCACAACATTTGATAATGTTATATGAATAGTTTCAGAGAACATTCCTACAATGCTAAGTCACGTTTTGAAAACGTTTTTAAGTATAGATCCACAACATTGGCTAACATTCTGAATATTTTTTAAGGGAACATTCAAATAATTTTGGTTAACGATTTCAAAATGTTCAGAGGGAACATTTCAACAACATTGGCAAACATTATGAAAATTTTTTTAGGAAACATTCACATAATATTGGCCGTGATAATCAGTATGTTTTCAGGATTATTCCCACAACATTGGCTAATTTTGAAAATGTTCTGAGTAGTGCTGGCAATATACTGGTTCATACCAAATACCGTTTTTTTGTTGTTGTTTTTTTTATGATATGAATTTTTCAGATACCCCAATACCGGTCTGTGTGTGTAGTACATAACGTTGGGAAAATGTAAAATGTAGCGGCATATGTACATTTGCCGCTATGTATGTGTACTGCTACAATTTTCAAGCGAAGCATTCTTTTCATGTACGTCTGGGCCAGTCGTGCATGAAAAAAGAAAATACTGTCATATACGGTGACCCCAAGATAATTTTAGCGCCCAGCACTTGTTCAGAGGGAACATTTCCACAACATGGGCTTAATTTGTGGAAATGTTTTCAGGAAACATTCTCCATATTGGCTAACATTTTCAAAATGTTTTCAGGGAAAATTCCCACAGCATTCGCTAAGATTCTAAACATGTTTTCAGGGAATATTCCCACAACATTGGCTAAAATTTTCAAAATGTTCACAGGTAACATTTTTTTAAATATGTTTTAAGGAAATATGCTTTGAATATAAATATAAATATGCTTCAAGGGAACATTCTCAGAACATCAGGTAACATTCCTTACATGTTTTCAGGGAACATTACCATAACATTAGGTAATGTTGTTGAAATGTTTTGAGGGAACATTCCCACAACATTGGCTAACATTCTAAACATGTTTTCAGGGGATAATCCCACAACATTGGGTAACATTTTCAAGATGTTCAGAGGGAACATTTTCAAAACATGGGCTAAAGTTATAAATATGTTTTAAGGGAATATGCTTTGAATATGAATATGCTTTCAGGGAACATTCCCATAACATTAGGTAACGTTGTGAGAATGTTTTTAAGTAACTTCCTCACAACATTGGCTAATATTCTCAATATGTTTTCAGGGAACATTCCGACAACATTGGCTAAAGTTGTTGAAAACAGGATTCCTTTGGTTTTTCCTGATTCTCAAAAACTCTGCATGTGTGTAATAAGTACAGCAGGCTGTTTTATGATCAGCATTGTTCCTTTGCATAAACTAAAGCCCTTCAGTCTTTGTGACAGATGTGCCAAAATCTTCCAGCTGAGGAGCAGAAAGTAGAGGAACAGTAACAAACAACTGTTTTAAATAAATAAAACCACTTGGAAGTAAATATAAAGGAGTATAACCCAGAAAATTAACCTAGAATCATCAAATTATAAATACTACGCACTAAAAATAAACACTTGCAATTTAAAATAATTTATTATGATTTATTGTATATGATTAATACAATGACTCATACTAATTTAATGCTTTTAGAATCTCCTGTTGTCATCTTTTAAATCCAATGATTTTCTTGTCAGAATAAAATATTTTGCATTGTCCCAATACTGTACTAAGTATAATTATGGCACTAATTATAGACTGATTTATAAATAGTGGACAGATCCAATGTTGCATCACCAAATGGTCTCTGAAATACTGTTTTGAGGCCTCGAGTTTGACTTTATGGCCAGTTCTATCTTGTTTGCTTTTTGCTGGAAGTGACCATACTTGGATGAGAGGGTGGAGCTATGGAGAATGCAAATTGCTA
The DNA here is from genome assembly GCA_029783805.1 of Acanthurus tennentii. NCBI lineage: Eukaryota > Metazoa > Chordata > Actinopteri > Acanthuriformes > Acanthuridae > Acanthurus > Acanthurus tennentii. The sequence goes on from JAPZDZ010000022.1 coordinate 9,769,309, forward strand.
CTAATGTTTGTGTGACACACGCCCACAATCGGCTGCTGTCATTCAGCATCTGCTTTATTATGCATGGCTTTTAGCATTTATATATTTTAAATGAGTAAGTTATATAAAAATTAACCCTTTGGCAAAGATTAAAACATGATTTGATTCGATATAGCATTTAAGCTCAACCTTTGTAGAGAAACCATTTCATTATTATGCATTATATTTATTTTCAGACATACTGTTATGATAAGAACAGATCAATTCCTGAGGACACTTTAAGTCAGTAGAGAGATTTGTAGTTCTGATTTAAGATCCAAACTTTCTTAATTCAAGTTGTTGTGTCAAAAGAAACTAGTGTGTCTATTTTTTAAGCTTTGTCAATTAAAGCCATTCTGTCCAGACTGTTTCTGATTTTTTTTGTACTTGCACAGTAGTAAAGCACAAGCAATTGTAAATATACTGAAATAATTTTTTTGTAAAGGGTTAAAAATTAGGTTGATCAGCATTAAAGAAACTGCAACGTATCTGTATGTGTCCCTCTTGTTCTCAGGGAAAGTTGGTGAAGTATTTCAGCCGCCAGCTGTCCTGTAAGTGCAAAGTGGCCTTAGAGGAGCGCAGTGCTGAGCTGGAGGACTTCCCTCGCCTCGGCCACTGGTTCCGCATCGTCAACTTGAGGAAGGAGGTCACACAGGTACTGTTAAAGACACTCATCTTATTATTTACATTCAGAATGAAGGTATAGAAAATACAAATACTCAAATGTAGAAAAAAAATTGTGTCTGTTATGTAAATGGGTGACAGAGATGGCTATATAAAAAAAATCTCCCTCAGATGTTTAACTAAACTCAGATCTGATGACTGCCATATGATTTAGGCCATGTCATATGACTAAACACCAGTTTCATACTCCTCAAACCATCCAGTGACTGTTTAAAAGCATGTTGATTTGATATTCATCATTTTTTTAGATTGATTCCTTATCATAATTTTTGTTTTTTAGTTGTTCCAAGCTAAACATGGCGGTTAATCAAGCTAATACTCACAGTATAATGTTACTGATCTAGAGATTTTTTGTGTGCACCCTTTTTTTGTCTTTGTCATTCAGTCTTTTTTCTGTTGAAACAGTAGCTGCCCCGCTGTTCAAGCAACTGCATTAGGGTTTTAGACTGCAGTTACGTGAATGGCCACTAGATGCTGTCAACTTCTCTCTCAAAATACAAATATTAAAACTTTTTTTTTACAGAAACCTACGCTTTCAATCAGTTATGTCACAACTTGTACTGCATGTTTGCTGTTAATCTGGGGAGTATTTTTTTCATTTGTAAAAGCTGAAAAAAATGTAATTTAAAGAATTCTGGCATAATTTGTGGTTGTGTTCTGTCTCATTAGGTAACATAAAAGGCAAAAAATGATCCCAAATTTAGGCTTTCAAGTGACACTGAAAAGCCAGCGCTTTTGCATTCCATTATATCTTTTTTGTCATTACAAACAATTCAGCCCAACCACTTGAAATTGAATTTGTTCATAACACCCTGCTGTTGTTGCCAAAAACACGACTGGAAAATTTCCTTTTGTCTTGTCTTGTGTTGTTAAAACATATGGCTGACACAAAACCACTTGCAAAAAAATCTTAAAGTCTCCTTAAAAACACCTGGTTTTGTCACTGAACATGTGGTTTTAAATCATCCTGTCATTTTAGAAAAAAAACAGCTTTGGGCGACACACTACTGCTGTAAAATGTCCTAAGAGTCACTCAACTCGCTAGTTGAAACTGCCCTAAATATGGTCTTGAGTACCACAGAGCTGAAGGTGTGAGAAAATTCAGCTCATACATACTTCATATTTAATCAGAATGATGTCATGTTTATATGAACTGTTTAAACATTAATATAATTTTAATTTTAATATTTTTTTCTAAAATTTTCCTCCTCAGCTTCTTGTCCTTGTCATTTGATGCTGCTCTTTCACTCCATCTTTGATTC
>JAPZDZ010000022.1:9778503-9797440 GCA_029783805.1 Acanthurus tennentii
ATTTAAAAAAAGCTCAATCTGGCTCAGTCGTCTCTACACACAAACACACACACAGGTCACAATGAGGCAACTGAGTTCAAGTGTTAAATACTTAATTGTGTCTTTTAGATGGCTTGCCAGTGTTATAGATTATTAAGAGTCCTGACAGGTGTGACCTACAGCATTTGATTCTGGTCTAAATGAGCTTCCACTGCTTGTGTAGATTAGTTTTCTAACTGGGCCAAACTCGAAGGCTGTGGCTCAAAACCAATTGAATGTAGAGCTGAACTGGAAATGGCCAGACTCTATGCTGAGCTTTGGATTATATGAAGCATGATGCGTTCACTTACTGATGCAAGAATCGAGGAGTTGCTGAGATGTGATGAAACAGTTTAGTTTAAGAGCAAATAGGTGAAAGGACTACATACTCAGTGATTACAAACCTCAAAAATGGACCAATCAAAGTGATTTAAATCGCAACCTTATTTTTCTCATATTCACAGTATGAACAGCTTTTTATACAACTATTACAAATCCCACTGGACAGCATGTCTGAGTCTTGAAAGGGTACAACATCCACCTTCATTTGGTTCACCAAGCCTTCTTTTCAAGTCACATTTTCATATCTGAGGCAGTAATCCAGCTAATTGGAGCACAGTTCTTAAAGGGGTTAATCTGAGTCTGAGGTGAGACCATGTGAAAAGAGATATTCACAAACCTTGTTACTATATTACTGAAGCTGTTGCTAAGATAATAGTAGCTGTGATGAATTAACTCATTTCCCGAAGCAACACTTTCATGAGTGTGATTCAAGTTCATTGTTTTTCTTGCAGAGAAATTTTACCTGGATATTGGTTTGATAAGCACTGTCAAAAGCATTTTTAAAGTGGAGCAAGAATATAATTACCAAAAGGAAAGCTTATTGTTTATCTCAAAGGTGACTGGCCATGGTTAGATTTTTGGAAGGTACACATTTTGAAGTAAACCGTACAGTTTGGTACCGTGTGCGTCAGGTATTAAAAACCTCCAGACCTGAACGAGCTTTCTGTTGCCTCCCATCTATATTTTCAGCCTCAGTGGTTTCAGTTCTTCAGTGGCTGTTTATTAGTTGTGGTCATTCACGTGGGTCCAGGCTAAACTTTCACATTTTTTGAGTGGCCTGTTGTGGTTTTATTCCTGCCGATCGAGGACCCTTGATCGAAACCCCCCCCCCCCCCCATCTTTCCCTATGGTTTGTGGATGAGTACTCTTTCAGGCCCACTCGTCCTTTCTGCATCTTGAAAGGGGTTGAGATGTGGGCCTGTTAATGAAGGTTCATGCATGAGAGTGACTGAGGTCCTCATGCAACGACGCTGAGGGCAAAGTGGCAGCAACTCAAGAGACCCTACTGACTTTCATCCATAGGTGTAGTCATTATGGCTGTCAACAGGGTATATGTTCTTGAGACTGATCAGTTCCTGCAAAAGTGATCCGTATTTTAGTCGTCAGAGAATAAATGACAGCTTATGTTTTTAATTTGACTGCAGATCTTCAAAAGAAGCACTCAAGTCCTTCGATGTGACATTTTGTACTTTGTACTTTTCACAGAAACATATTCTGTGCAGGGAAATGATAACCATGTGCCACACTGTGCAGAAAACCAACAGGTTTCCATGACAACCGCAGACAACACAAGGTCCACTGATTAGAAAAACTTCAGCCAGAGCAAGAATCAAGCAGTGCCATCATTTATTTTACTGTAATGTTATGTTTGCACTACATTTTTTGTAGTCTTTAATGAACATTTGCTCTTGTTCGGTGGATCTGTTGCAGGTACAAACTATAGACAAAGAAAGAACAGCCACGGATTCTGGTTATTTAATTTTTAGTACTATAATGATGATATTTTTTGTGATCTCTTATATATAACTAAAAGGAGTACTCCACAGTCTAAGCTTTGTACTTTTGTAACATTGCTGGATTAGGGTTAAAAAAGGATCAAAATCAATGCAACATAATCAGAGACATTGTTATTTGTTGCATTCTTTCACCTGGTTAAAACCTGATGCCTATATTACTCACAATGCAACTTTACTGCCCATAATTTCGTCAGTGTTGCCAAATTGGTGATTTGCTTTCCATATTAAGCAACTTTTCGGACCCTCTTTGTCACTTTATATCTTAAAGTTGATGAGCAACAAATGTATCAACTTATTCAAATAAATGCAGGCTACAGCTGTATGGTAGTTAAGAGGTAGTGAGCTGCTGTGGCAATGTGGATGCTTAAACTTTCTTTAGTATGAGCCCTGAAGCTATTATGCCATTTATATAGTTTATAGAGCATTTTTCCATAGTATCTAATTTAGCAGAGTCATAAAACCTGTTAAATTCTTCCTACCACTTATAAATCTATGTAAATCAGTCATTTAATCTCATAAGTATTTAAATTGTTTGTAGATTTTTAGTTTAAATTTACGGTGTTTCTGAAGTGACATTGGGATTATTACATTTATATATATGTATATATGGCTTAAGGTGATGTTTTCTTTCCTGTCGCCACCACAACTGCTAAGATTTATGCAAATGAATGGATGATTACACCATTATTAGAATGAGTATATGACGTTGGCCCGCTACTTTGGGATTCAAGGATGCTTTCATTGGATAAGAGTTGGCAGCAATAAGTTCTGTCTAAATTTAAGATTTGTCATCTGACATCACTCAAGATGATTTTATCAGAAATTGTGCAGCTCTAAACAGAGCCACAAAAGGCCTTAAACAACCTATGCAGTGTTATACTTCCTAAAATCTATAAAACAGACTTTAACTTTAATGTGTAGCATGAATGGAAAACCCCTTCACTTCTGTTGGTTGTTGTGATGGCCCTTTAGCTATTCCAATTCAATTTCTGAGAAATTATATTTGTTTTTGTCAGTTTGGTACGACAGATGGCTTGACAATCTACAATACCTCTGAGCCTCACCAGCTGTTACTGAACAGTAGAACCCTGCTATAGGGTGAAGCTGTGGGCTGTGTGGTGGATTCAGAATCCTGTGTAGCAATGAACAGGATCAAAACACAACTCCCTTGTGGCTAATTTTAAACAGTAGTGTAGTGAAGCGTAGTGAACGCTAGCAAACAGTAGCCAATCTACATGCATGGACAACATTAGAGGTCTGTTTTGTGGCCACACAAAGACAGCGTATCCAAAATTCACTTCTTCTTCCAGCTCTGCCTAGGTTTCCAGCCATTCCTGAGAAAAAACATCTGGCTAAACATCTGGCTAAATGGTCATGTTCACCAGCTGTTTGCTAAATTTGTCTTTAGCTGAATCTTTTGTAAAAATAGCTTCCTGCTTCTGATAAAATTAAGAGTGATGAGACAGAATCAAAACAGAGGCAGTGAAATGATAGACTCTAAAACCAAAAGTAATGAGATAAAAGATGCTTAAATTGTCTATATAGCAAAGGAGACTGCAGAGTTAGGTGATGAAAAATCTGAGTTTGTCACTACAAGTAAGCCCTTGTAATACTAACATGTTCATCCTTCAGCTTTTAAAAGCTTAAAGCATCATTAGGTTTCTGCAAACGGTTATCTTTAGCTGTTTGCTTTTAGCAGCTAAGACAGATGATTGGAACTTCTCTCTCCAATATTTATGAATATTGTGGACTGTAGCCTTGAGTCTTTCACTTTATTGAGGAAAACCTAGCTATTTCACAATACAGTTGCTCATCCTTTGTACTTCAGATCCAACCAGGTCAGCTTAATGCCAAGGTGCTCTGAAATAAACTTGACTCTTACTTTACGAACCAAGGACAGCAAAAGTCAACTAATTTCTTAGCTGGATCAAAGGAGAAAACTAAATGACAATCTGATATCCTCAACAATATTGTGTTCCTGCACCGTGGGACTGAATTTATTATTAAGCTTAAGCAAAGAAGACACAGAACTGCATTAATTTTCGCCTGTATTAGCAAATATTACACCCACCGACCCACAGGTCATAACCTGCACCACTCCTTAAGTTGAACAGAGTCTCAGCTCCTTTATGAGTCTTTAAAGGGAAAGTCCTTAAATACAAATATATGTGTGTGTGTGTATATATATAAATATATACATAAAGAAAACAAGACTGTTTAAAATTCCTGCATTTTATATCCCTTGTGTCTTTGCACACTCAACGTTCCTCGCGGTCTCTTCTTCATAACAGCATTGGAAAGGCTGGGGGCTTTTCTTCCATTAGGTTTCACTCTTCCTCCGGGACCTTTTATGGGAAATATTTTTCATGGTTCATTTGATGTTGTTGGTGTTGATATTGCATTTGAAGTTTGTGTTTTTGATACTCACAGATCCTTAGAGACAGTGTTGCAATGGACAAAAATAAGGACACGAAACAAAAACAGCAGAAAAAGTGAAGGGCTGTTGACAGAAATTTGCATTTTATGTGACCTCATAGTTAATAGCAGATTCAGAAAACTGTGGGGTCAGTTTTTGCTCCGGCTCAGTCATGCATGAAATACAGCATCTGCTGAAATGTACCCAGGATCAATTCTACCCAACAGAATGTTTTGTTTTGCTGAACAGCCTCTTGGCCATGCAGAACTACAGATGGAAAGAAAAGTAGAATATTACAAACTATTTCACCCGTGTCTCTGCCTGATCAATAAACACAGTCTCTCTTTGTGTCTTTTCCGAAGAACAACTTGAGGAGGATAAATTGCACAGTAACGGAGGTAAAGTATTGTCATCTGAGCTCAGAAACACTTGTTATGGCTCCTCATCTTCAACTATTTTGCCTCAGTGCCTCTCTTTGTTTCTCATTCAGCAGAAAGTTTAGTTTCGGTGGAAGTCAGCTTGTGTTATGACTCATGCAGCTTTGCCCTGTTCTGTTTGGCATACTCTTCCATTTCTCACTCTCTTGCTACATCCATTCATGCTTAATCGACTCCACATCAGCATATTTAAAAACCACTGCACTGCTGGTACATTTACGTCAGATAAACAGAAGTCAGAAGCTAATTTTTTTACAACCCAAATTGAGCACATTTGCTGGTTGTTAATGTCCGCTTGCTGGCAGGATTACTCTTACTGCTGCAATCAGGAAGAGGAGCTAATGGATGTTTGAGCATTAAGTGCATGACATTGGCCAATTTATTTTAACTTGATAAGCCATAAAACATAAAAAATTGTCACACTAATTCTTAATAAAAAAAATATTTTCTCACCCCAAGATGTAGAAGCCAGCCATGCAGATAATTTTGGTTCCATTTGCTCAGGTTTTGAGATGCTTGCTCTAGAGATTTTTACAATCAAAAAATTCATGAAAAATTACATTAAATTTCTCAGCAACATCTTTTTACATAAGAACAGATTTCCAAGGGTTTTTACAGGGACTTTGGATTGTAAAGCCCAGTAATACAAATTATGATTTGTGGTTTTGCTTGTATAATTGAAACTGACTTGACTAAGCCTTCAGTAGAAAATAAGTCTGATGAAATTATGTCTTAAAAACATGCTGTGATTAACATTAACATTAACAAAATTCTAGACAGACAGATGTTTGGCAAATTGAACCAAAACCATTAGCATGGAAAATACAACCACAGATAAGGGGAAAATGTTTATTTGTAATTAGTGTGAGCCATCTAACATGCATTTTATTAAGTATGTCACAACCAGGTGTTATGTTAGCATTAACACAGCCTCTGTGACTGTCCTTTGCCAACAGGGAGCCAGGCGAAGCAGGACTGGTCCATCCAGTGGCCCACCTCTGAATCGGGCAAAGAAAATACCCCGGTGTGCCAGCCAGAGGCCAGTCAGTGGATCCGGTTCCAGCTCTCTCAAAGCCCCAAAGTCCAGTCCAAGTACAACCAGCACATGTGCCACAGCCCCCAGGCCCTGGCCCCCCCTTTATATGCCGATCGACTGACCGTCGACAGCCCCGCCACAGGGCTCTTCCCACCCCTGGACTCTGGTCATCGCTCCTTGCCCCCATCACCCCGCCAGAGGCATTTTGGCCACACACCTCCTCGGACTCCCCTGGTGGTCAACACCATGACTCCACCCGGCACTCCCCCTATGAGGCGAAGGAACAAAGTGAAGGCCCCAGGAACGCCGCCTCCGCCGAGCCGCAAGCTCATCCATCTGCTGCCAGGCTTCACCGCACTGCACCGCAGCAAATCCCATGAGTTCCAGCTGGGGAACCGCTTGGAAGACACACAAACACCAAAGTAAGTGTTATACTCTCCAAGCTTTTTAATGGCAAACAGTTCTGGCCAGTTTGGAGCTCTGTGTTTATTTCATAACCATAATAACTATGATACAGATGTTGATACAAAGATCAAATTTCTGAGCACAGGACCCACAGCGGCTGTCACTCCCATATTGTTTGACCTCTCTTTGTAATGATGGAAAACATGTAAGCCAAACTCATTTTAAGTTAATAATGTAATTCAGTGCTGTTGATGGTTTACCTAAACCTCTAAAGTTTGTACATTTGAAATTATGTGCGGTTTAAATCACACCAAAATAATTCATTTTTATCCTTATAGACTCTAAGTATTATTAGCAAACATATCAAAAGTAAAAATACCCATATTTCTGTAAATGGCACCCAGATTTTGCTATAATATTACATAGTATTAGATTATTATTACTGATCCATTAAATGGCATTTAGTTGTTGAGTTTGAGGTCAAGTTGTCATTCAACAACATCTTTTAATCATTCAATATCTAACTACGTTGAATGACTTTAGGTAGTTTACTCTAATAGCAATTCCTCTTATGAGTATTTTATAAAGTAATTGTATTTGTGAATATAACATCTTGTTCTGCAAAGTAACCAGAACTCTAGCTGTCAGATGAGTGGTGTGGATTGAATGTTCTTGAATAGAAGCAGCAGGAAGAGAAAAGACACAAGTACAAGTATTTGTTAGTTTTACTTAAGAACAGTTCTCAGTACAGTACTCAAAAGAAATTCAGGTATCATACAAGGCCTTACTGGTTCTAGCTGGAATGCACTGTTTTACTGTGCCAGTAATATTTGCAATGTTGCATTGGCACATCATTTTATTTTCTTGTGGTTTTAATTGTAGCAGCAGGTGTTTAATGAACCTTTGAGTAATCAGCCTGCAGACATTACAGTTTGCTGAAGAGTCTTTAGAAAGCCTCATCTGTACTTTAGAGTTACGTTATGTAAGGTCGGAAGGAAAAAGGATCTGGAGGCCACAACAAAATTACAGCACTTGTAATTTAGGACGGAGCTGAATGGTTCTTGTTGCACAAATTGGTTTGACTGTTGAAATTATCTTGTTTATAAAGTTTAGAGACAATAATCCAAGTTATTACTGGCCAGTCAATTTCAGCACATGGCCTGCCTGGAGCGAACATTCAGAGATTCAGTCCTCCTTCTCCTCGATCTGTACAAGGTCTCACAATGTAATTCCATCTGATCCAACCATCACAGAGAGGAAGTTTGGGCCCTACCTTTCCTTTCAGCAGTTTTACTAGAACATAATCTTCCACCGGAGTCCAATCTGATTAGTTCGTAGGAGGGCATCATTGCCCGTATAGAACCAACGGCCTGCCGGTAGAGATAAGGAGCCCTGAGGCTTTCTGACCAGCCATGCTTGTGTCTGGTACTATGCTGATCAGATTTGGCCACGAACAGGGTCCACCTCTGCTAGGTAATCCGGAACCAGAGTCTGCCTCAGGAGAGCTGCACTCATTTTGATAATGCCATTAGATGACAGTGCCCTATCATTGCCACGCTTGGTAAGTTAATATTTAGGAGTTGTCCTCTGCTTTTACGATGGCCATCTGGGTTACATTTAGTGTACGCTTGGTCTGTGGACGCCGACCCATTGACACATGTCCTGGCACGTGGGTGTTTCCATCTGTATCTGCACCGCGAGGAGTGGATCATAGCCGCAGTGAATAGGCTCAAACGGCATTAGAGAATTGATTACCGGTCCCAAAGCTCTGATAAACTGCAGGCTGTGAGTTGAGCCCCTCTAATCAATGGCCTGTGTGTGCCTGGAAATGTTGCAACTCGTCGAGACAGGGCAGATCTGCTGGCTTCTCTGATAGCCAAGTACCTCTCATAATACATCATGATTGGTTGGAGGATGGCGCTGGCAAGCATCAAGCCGGTGGTTCAGTTCTGGCATGAGGCGCTCTTACTTGTTTGTTTTGTATCTGTGTGTGTGTGTGTGTGCAAGGGAATTGGCCTCATTGCAAAGCTTGCGTCTGTTTTTTTCTTCATGTAAAAGTAAATACCTAAGGTCAGAATCCTGAATGCTCCTATGATGCTGTGTTTTCTCTAACCCTGCATTAAAATGACTGCCTTGTTTTTCACTTAATATCTCAGGATGAAAAACAACTTGTAAACATTTCACTGAAGCAAACCAACCTTGAAAAAATACATAAATTTTTAACACAAAAGGCTTTTTCGAACTTTAATGGCTGCCATTCTGTGATACCTGTTCCTTCCATATTTACCCCCATTACCAACCTCAGGATTTTAATAAGCTCACAGTGCTCCTGGGGTCCTCATTTTCTCTTGCTTAATTGCCTGGCACCGTGGCCAGGACACAATAACCAAAGATTACCCTCTGACCCCGAGAGACATCTTTCTCCCTTTATCTTAATGAGACATGGTCTAATATATCATTATAGCTGCATAATACAGCACTAAGACTGTGTAGCTGAATGTGCAAGAATGGTCAACTTGTCAGGTTGAAGTGAAACTGAGGTTTTGCTTCTAATAAGTGATTGTTTTAATAAAATGTAAAAATTGGCCATTATCCCCCAGCTTTAAGAGCATTCGAGATAAAAGAGCTCTTAAATGTTGTAACACTCACTTTAGATAAAAAAAAGTTTGTTGTCTTTTTTTTCCAGAGCTGTTATTGGTATCAGGCAATGATATTGACATAATTTATTCACAGGATATTGGGCTGACAACAATGTTCTAGATCCCACAGTTTATAGTTGATGTGTATAATAGGGTTTCATGGTAGATTAAAATTGTTTTTCTCTCCTTAATTTTTGCACTTTCTTTCTTTTTCACTATTTCAAAATTTCACAAGAAAGCCTTTAGAAGGCGTTTTCAGTTCAGCGCTGCACTGTTTTGAATTATTTTTGGATTCAAGCACAGAAATCCACTTACTAGTAATTGATTTGTTCATGTAGTTTCAAAACATTATTACAGTTGCCATAACAATTTACAGCCCTTTACCTGTTTATATTTATCCCACATAACACAATATAACAACAACAACAACAACAACAACAATAAAAAAAAAAAATAATAATAATAATCCTCATTATTATCATGATAATCATACAACTGAAATAACAAGAAAGTAACTAGATTGAAACTGTAAAAAGTGAAAACAGATAATGGAATCAAAGTAGAGTTAATGTTTTCTGAGGAACTATTATTTAAAATCTCCTTCCTCAGTGATGTTTTTTTCCACACCATTCTAATATGTCCTTTAACCTGCAATATTGGCTCCTCATATGTGTACCATTTATGTATGAACTGTAGTCTAAGCTTGAAGCCTAAACATGAAGCCTAAGGATAAATATCTCTGGTGTTTCCTCCAGCTAACCATCTTGATTTGCACAGCTCTCCCACTGGTCACCCAAACACAAGCAGAGGTGGTGAGCAGAGCACCAGGACCGTCATTTTCCTAGAATTTTTCATTAGGAAGAAAGACTGTGTTTTCAGCTACTTTTTCAAGCTTTCTTATCTATAGAAATACAAGACTTAAAGGTTAGCTACATTGTGCTTTGTGTCTGAAGTTGGCATGAAGTGCTTTCAGGGCATCTGAAAGGCCTTTCATATACACACTGACTGCTATTTCAGTGTGTATTTGTCTTCAGCTGCACAAGATGTAATTTTCTGAATATTGTTTCTTGTCACTTTAAAGTAAAAACTCAGCAAGTAGAAATAAATCTGCCTGGATTGACCCTCATCTTTTGCTTTATAGCTTGTGCAGCTTTTTTATTTAATGTGTTTGTCTTTAAGATAATGTGTTTTCCTTTCATTTTCCAGTGAACCATCCGGAGAAATAATGAGCGAAATGTCTCCTTACCGATGTGTTCAGTAACATTTATGAACCAAGATCATCTCACTCTGAGATGAAACAGCCTTCAGTTTTACAAGGTGCAAACTTGCGGGAATTTGAGTTTTTTTTCTCACCACCTGTCAAGTGCAAGTTCAAATAGGCTCAGTTTGTCCTTGGTCCACTGAAAAAGATGCTTTACTCTGTTTTGCTCGATGGGATAGAAGCTCCACTCTCTTCAGTTCTAGTTGTTGTGGCCTGAGCAGATATTGTTTTGGCTGACCAAAGTGTTATAAGTGATGGAGCAGAAAGCTGTTCAGAGCTGCACACTGAGACGTTAATCCCTAGTGGGATCAGAGGTACTAACTCCACACTCACATGACACCAAAATATTGCCTTACAGAGGAATAAAAGTTTTCTTTTTATATAATGTCCATCCCTGTTTTTCATCCCAGAGCCTGTAAACTGGATTTAAATGAAAATTTAAAGAAATGATGAAATGAAAATAAATGAAATGAAAATGAAAATAAATGATCTTTCCCTTACCAAGTCATATTTGTGCCAATTTCTAGCCAATCCTCAGTCAATCAAAATATAAAAATTTACATGAAAAATGAAGGTTTTAAATCCTTTCAGAAGGTACTGATATTGACATCAGGTCAGATAAAGCTCAAATTCACTGGACCAGTGAACACTGTCAGACACCTTATTTTGTTTTGTAATTGCATAGAACTTGTGTCTCCAGCAAATTTAATTGTAATCTGAGGAATATAAGTAGGCCTCAAAGTGATAAATTGTGTTTATCAAAAAAAAAAGCTGAAATTTAACATTAAATTTAGGTATAAATATCTAAAGAAAAGGTTTCAAGAAAAAGCAGTAGTATAAATACTGAAATAAATTGTATTATATTGAATTTCTTATAAAGTTTGTACTTTGTGAAACTGTTAATAATTAATATACCTGAATGTCAGAAGTCTGAACATGTTGGTTAACATCTGTACTATCCATCAGGATCCTGCAGTGTTAGTAAGATAATATAATTTAAAACAGTGACCTAGTTCTCAATCCAATACAGTGAATTCAATAAGTGTGCATTACATGTGGACCTTGTGTAAAATTAAATATATTTACATCTATGTATTGTTTAACATTCTTTTGATGGGAATTGAAAGCACAGCTGATATTGAGAATATTTTCTCACTGTGGCATGTCATTTCATAAGATAAAATATCATACAAAGATACTGAGCAGATTCCTCTTGTTCCTATGGTAATGACTCAGGCTCTTGGTTGATAGATGCAATTCAAAAATAGAACTTGGCAAGCCTTTAACAAGCAGAATAATCTTGCCAATTAGTAGCATGTGAAGTCATTTGCAAGTGACACGGTTTAGTTTCTTTTACAGCTATAGCCATGAAAGAAGTCTCACATCTTTTCATTTTGCTCGCTTCAACCCTACATTAGCATCTGAAAACAGTTTTTTTTTTTGCGGTTTGTAATACAATAAAACCTTTTTTGCATTTATGTAACTTCAGTTTTAGGAGTTAGAGTTAGGTTAATATATGCAAGAAGATTACTTTTCCAGTCACACCTTTTGATTACATTTGTGTTTTATTTATCAAAGGTGAGCAATTATTATTTCAGAGGGCCACATAGGAACCTAGACTGTTGCTAGGGGGCAAAACAAATTTTGTCATGCTGTAATCTCTAATTTTATTACAAGATTAAATAATAGAAAACAAACTTTTACTTATCCTCCAGCATTCTTGTATTGGAACACACTCCAAACAACACGTTATTAAAAAAAATTACATGCAGGAGTCCTTAAACCTCATGTTGAAGACTGACCGTTGGGTAAAAATATTCCCATTTCATAAACTAAACAAAATCTGTCAGCATGTCAAAAGATAAAAACATGTTCTGCAGGTCGAAAAAAGCAGGTTAGAAAATCAAACCAAAGAAACCTGATGAAAGATTCGCAGCTAGTGCACCATAGCCTGACCTAAACACACAGGCACATGTAGCTTTTTCCCATAATTTATGAGAACATGAGTGTGTTTGTTGGATAATCCACTATGGATTTTCAATGCCAAGGAAACGAAAAGCCTGCCAAAATAATGTTTAATGCACACAGTACATTCAAACATGTGGAGCGCTTATGCTTTCATAAAAACCAGCCAGCATAATGGTTTGTTTTCAGTTTTAGCAGCTCTGGACTACAGATGGGCGCTTGGGAACTCAGAGATGATGCAAATGTTGGCAGCTCAGCCCTGAACAAGAACAGTCCTCTGTTTTTTTGGGGACTCAGTCTCAGGAGGGTGAAGTCCACACTGAGCCAGCCTCTCAAGGTTTAGTTCCTGAGAGAGACAGGCTGAAGCAGGCTGGATCGTCTGCACAGGCTGACAGACTATTCCCAAAAAAGGAAAAGGGACACACAGCAAAGAGAGAACATGTTAACATTTTTAGTAATTCCTCAGTTATTTGCATTTTTATGAACAGAAATAAAGTTTAAAAAAGATGTTTTTCATGGGTGAAAAAGCTGAACAAGAAATCACAATCTCCTGCTCATCAGCTAAAAACATGTTGTCTCAGTCAACACATCCATGTAGGTAATAATTTTTCCTAGAAGGGATTTACCACAAACCGTGTTAAAGAACACAGCTGTACAGGATCAATGAAATGCCAATATTACTGTTTGTTCAACAGTAATGACTGATGCTTCTGCTGGATGTTAAATCATTGCTAACTGTAGCAGATCACTGTATGTGATTGATTACAACCAAATAAAATCAATATAGAATCCTAAGAAATGCTCTGAGCTCTGGCTCACATGATGGTTTTTGTGTAGTTCCTCTCTGTTTTAATATTTCAAAAGAAGCTGAAATTTTTGGAACGTACCACTTGTATAATGTAACATAACATATTTACTTGACTTTGAAAGTTGAGAACAAATTTGCACAGTTAGTCAGCTTCAACCCACTGAGCACCTGCATGAACTGAATCACACACGCACGCACGCACGCACACACACACACACACACACACACACAGCTGCACACAGCCGCACACACACACTTTACAGGTTCACACATTCACAGTCAGTTCAGTGAACCACAGCACCTTTTTGACACAACAAATCGCTCTTTTGAAGATTAACCTGTTGTCACTGTTCCATTCAGAAATATTGATTTTTATTCCTCAAAAAGTCAAATAAAAAAAGTGGCAAAGATTAGACTGGTAATGGATTAAATGGTGCCATTTAACGGAACTAAAACGTTATTGAGGGCTGCACAGGAAAACCATTGAGCTTGTTCTATTGCCTGCATTCTATCTTCCCTAACCCCCTTTTTTTTTACTACGCAACCACACAGTCTTTTTCCTAGTGGCTTATCCATTTCCTTTCCACCTTGAACTGTGGACAAGTCCACTAAAATCACTGATCTTTGCAACACTAAGCATTAAGAACAGGACAATATTGGTGCATGAGCTGCAGTGCATTAAGTATCTTTGAAGTTATTACTCCTTATTGGACAGATGCTTGTAAGGGGGTTTGAATAGGTTTGAATGAGTCAGAATACTTTTAAACTTCTTTGTTTATTTAACTTTTAGCAAAAAGTGACAGCCACTTATAAAATAATTGCATGAGTTGCTTTCTAGATTGATGTTTTTCCACTACTTTTTTTATTTCTAAAAGAAAGTGCGAGACTGCAGTCTGAAAGAACATACACCAGTTATAACAGCCATGAAGCCTGTATTTCGACCTGTCAGTTAAGTTTAGGGCTGTAATCGCTCCAAGGCCAACGGAAACATGTAGTCTCTGGGGAGTAACATAGCATAATTAGATGCAAAAACTGTGTCAGAAGAGCCAGATTTATGTTCTTCTCTCCTCTGTGTAAATGTAGCTTAAGGTTCTGAGTTCCTGTAAAGGTTTTTTTTTTTTATTGATTCTCAAGAAAATTAATTTCAATATCATACTTTTTCTTCTAACATTACATCTTTTTTCAGTTAGAGGCCCAGAAGAAGGGTTTAATAAAACAAGCGAGAGAAAGTACATATAAATAGTTTGTTACTAAATACATCCTAAAATGCAATAATCACCACAATCTGATGAAACTCACCAACAGAGGTACCTGCGGGTGGAATATTTCTTTAGAGGTTTCAATAACTGTTCAAGTTACTCAGGAAACACAAGTGTTACAGATACCCAGCACCCCTTAAACTTTAATTTCTAGGCACAAGTGCGACAGCAATTTCATTTTGCTTATGTTTTCAACCTTTCTATATCTCTCCCTCTCCTTTTTCACAACATCTCCCCCTCTCCCTCTCTCTCTCTCTCCCTCTCCCTCTCTCTGTGCCCTTTTCAAAGCAGAGAGGCTCTTTGGGCTGGAGTGTCAATTAATGAACCTCGTTGTCTATGTTAATGAGTAGTAACATGCATGCGTGGAAAAGGCCAAGTGAGTTTTCAGTCTGTCACAGTCCCACTTGGCACGTCACACCAAGACCGTTCTAGAAAGTGGGAGTGTTTGTTTTTTCCACGGTCTCTTGTCTTGCCTTCCCCCCGCCAGCAGAAATGGTAATATCATACAGTTAATGCCACCTTATGAGACTTTCACAGCTTTTTGAATGTTAAGCACTTTCTTATTGAATTGGATGTTTGCTAATAAATCACATGGCGCCGGGGGTTGGCATGATTCACCCTCAGCTTCTCTCAGGGTAATTCTGCCATGCAACGCTCAGGGGAAGCAAATTTGCATCCAATCCGTGACTAATTTAGCTGTTTGCTTTCACTGAACTGGTGTACACATCATATATTTCTCTCCCCTCTTTTCCTTTCCCCTTTCTCTCTCTGTTTCCTTTTCTTCCTCTCTTCACCCCTCTCATTATGCATCTCTTTTGAGAGCCTGTCAGTGTGTTATTTAACAGTCATCCGTAACATCTAGAAAATACATTTTTATTGGATTTAGTTTTTCTCCGTGGTGTGAAGGAAACTATGATGAGGTGTTGGCAGTGATGACTGAGATCACGTATTTAACAACGTTGAGAGAGAATTCACTAAAACGCAGCTTTGAAGTGGTAGATACCTTAAGATACTATCTGTGATGTTAATGAAAATAAATAGTTGCAACCCTGAACAGGACTGAAACCTGCTTTTAATTGGAAACCGATTTTCAAATGTTTCAAGGACATATAACATTTGACCACAACATAATATGCAGGTTGTTTGTTTTATATCAAGAACATTGCAAAACAAAGCAGTAAAACTAACATTTGTAATTTAGAATTTAAAGTAAATACTCATGTATACGCACATCCTTTAAAGTTACGTAGTTAAAAAACTATCAAAACAAAAAACACAACAAGGTGAAACAAGGCCATTGCTTTCTTTTTTCCTCAAAATCTTAAGAGGGAACCTCAAAGTGATTTATTACCATGACCTCCAACCCTATGACCTCCAACCACAGTAAAAAGAGAGACTCTTTTTAAAGTTGTCCCTATTTAATTTAGGTTTAGGTTTAGTGACTGCAATATTAACATAGTATGAAGTACGAAATACATGCATAATGTAGTAATCGTACAACAATGGCCCTAATAAATAAAATCATAAATCATTTATATCTGCTGATGAATCCCTGTGATGCTGTCCCAAAGCTCCTGGAAAAACTAGTGGACCATAAAAATATAAACATAAAAGCATGTTGATGGTTCCTAATTCAGCAGATAAGAATCCTGTAAAAACCCAGTGAGATGTTGGCAGATATGATAACATAGTGTGTGTTTGCAGCAGCCCTTTCCTGAACAAAAATGAAGCCAAATTACCCCAGAAAAATAAATCTTGCACTGTTGCATCATTTCCAATGTGCAATAGGGATTTTTTTTTTCTTAGCCTAACCACCTAATTGTAACTTTAACCAAGGAAAGAACATTAGCCATTCAAAGAGACATTGTACAAGTGTTTTCGGGCATTTTTCAAACATGTTGTTGCTATGGTTGCTTTGGTTATCTGCAGTTTGATTCACATTTCATATACCTGGGTGCTACTTTAGATGTAGGATTTGCTGGAACTTGGACAGACATCTGATGACCAGTCACTAACAAGTATTTTCTGCAACTGTGGTATAATTATATTCAAAAGTCTGTTGTAGGATTTGTATATTCCTGTGACTGTGCACCCTCAAACCCTCAAAGGGTCTACAGTACAACAGCAACTGCGCAGAGTACAACATTTTGAAAAAATTGTCACAATTAAATGCAGGAACCCTCATGACTCTGTACTGCTGCTAAGCTTCGTTTCATAGAGTGATCTGTAAGCTGAGGACACTTTTATTACTTTTCATTGTGAAGACGAAAAACTCATGAGCTGTCTCTGAAAATTCAGCTGGGGTCAGATCAATGCTGCCAGACGATTTGCTGAGATACAGAGATGCCTCTCTTTGGGACACACACATCGTCACATTAGCCGCCGACCTCTGACCCTCGAGGATTATTGGTCCCACATGCTCTGCTGTGTGGGACATTCAAGTGTACTGCGCCAGGCCATGTATGTCAATGCAGTGAGATAATATATGAGTGAGTAAGAAAGGAAGGAGGAGGAGGAGGCAGCAGAGGCTCTGATTTGGTGGGTTTAGGGGAATGTGAGCTTGTGTATTCTTCTCTCTGCGGACAAAAGCTCATCCATGTTAATCAGGGCTTTGGCCCCTTTGCTATTAATGACAAGTCAGGTGAGAGGGGATGTCAACACCAGGCCCTTAACAGCCAGCTGCTGCCACCCCTTCCCTCAATCCATCCACCCGTCTATCTGTCGTAATGAGAGCTCATCCCGGCCTCCACCAGCGGCCCAGAAATTGGAGTCATGATTATGAATTTATATGAGTGTTTAGGCGTGGCGGTTAGCCCAAATGCCACTGTTGCCGGCGGAGAATGGATTTATTAGGCTGATGGTTTTTCCGTGGTGATTTGTGAACAAGTGAGAGCTGGTTTGGGCGGATAACAGGATTTGAGTGGGTGATTAGAAGTTATCCTTCAAAGTTGTGTAATTCTTTTCTAAATTAATGAAAAAAGGGTGTGTGTTTAAAGCATTTAGTTAATTTTCAAGAAATCTTGTTCGGCTTCTGAATTAATTACATCCAGAGGTTCCCGGCATGATCATTGGAGTTAAATTCAAATCTTACAGGAAGATAGAACCATAAAATTGAAGTGAGAAAATGATGTCTAACATTTCTCTGACAGAGACCATCAGACTGAAACAGGCCATATTGACAGCTGTCGCCCGATTTAATAAACAGTAGAGACTGTCTTTCTCTCCACCAACCATAAAGAGAGTTATTACCATCATTCATCATTCAAGCCATCAAGTGCAGGCTTTCATCTCAGTGTTTCTGTTTGATGTTTAAGTCAAGGCAGATAATATCTGCTTTAGGTTCCATATTGCCTCTGACCTCCTCCTTCTTTTTAGGCTTGCTGTCATTTACTGCTCCGCCTGTGCTACAAAACCACCACTTAACCCGCATGGCTGTGGGCAAGATAGCTGTTCTCGCTCTCAGCGCTGTCGCTTTAATACTTAGATTAGAGAGTTTAAGGTTTGAGCTATGGTTTCATTTTGACTAAATTGGGAAAATAAATTCTCATTCAATTCCGCGCTGTGGAGAATACAAGCAGCCAAGTGAGCACAGAGACCTGCTGGGGCACATGTGAAGGATAAGAAACATGATAAAACCTTAACATCCAGGACTGCTGATTGCTCACATACAAAAGGGCAACTCCAGCTGACCTAAGTGGTTGATTTTCCATTTCAATCCATATTATAATAGAACTAATTTGATTTGTACAGTGCTTAACTCAATAGAAATATGTACTTTTAGATCAAAATCTTGAACCTTTAGATGTTACTATATTAACTGGAACTGTTACCTCTGTTAGTAATGTTGCTGAGGATAGACATGAAATGTTGTTCAAATTCTCTGTTTCAGATGTAAAAGTAATGTGCTACTATTTCAAAATAATGGCGTTTGAAGATTCAATCCTTTATTAAATTAAGACTACATCATAATAAATGTAATGGAGCATAAATCTGCTTTTATGTTTTATATTTTAGGTCTTAAGCTTCAATTTGACAGTTTATTAACTGAAAAAATGGTTATTTTAATGAGAAAAAAATAATTATTAGGAATGAATGGAAAATATTTATGCACACTTGCTTAATTAAGCTTTATTTGATAGCCCTAAATGAGCAGTTTTGTGCTGATAGCTGAGCATCTTGTGCTCTGCTGTGACAAAAACCCTTAAAAGCAAAGAACCAGTTGCTGTTGGTAATCAGCTTCGCTTCACACACTGGCCTTAACTCGCTGTATGTCTTCGAATAAGAGGAAAACGTACAAACAATACTAAATTATGATTTTTTTAAGGGAGGGGGCTGCATGTGTATGTGTTTCGTAGATGAATGGTTCTTTATTCCTATTCATCCCAAACAATTAAGCGGCAAATGTGGTACACTTAGATGGAACAATGCATTCAGATGTTCAAAAGACATGAGGACAGTTTTTTGAATCAAGACTACGAGTGGCAGAGATTCAGAAAGTGTATGCCAAGAATATTTTATCGTTTTTTACACAACTTTGCCTTTCTGTGGCCTGTCAGAGCATTTCAGCACAAAAGAACTGCTGCTTGTGTCGTCATGTGCAAAGAGGTCAAAATAGCACTGTGTGACGTATGCACAAGGTTGATGTCTAGTTTAAACTGTTGGATGTACAAGATATGACAATGTAGTGAATCCAAGCCTTTAGACCATAATGGACCCATACATTTCTGAACATTGCATTATAAAAACTGAACCTGTCTGGTTTCAGATGAAAAAGAATTCAGTGGAAAGAATGTCATATCCTGCATATAAGCCTTTAACAGGAAAGAATGCATTT
>JAPZDZ010000022.1:9797540-9812576 GCA_029783805.1 Acanthurus tennentii
GTAAACAGTGCTGCCTGAATAGAGGGTACTGGATCTTTAAGTTTTTAAAAATCACTACTCGGTTTAAGAGAGAGCTTTGCAGACATAAAAAATGTTTCTCAAAAGATTCTCAGCACAGAAACATCACTCTAACACTGACCAAATCCAATCTTCCTGACAAGAAGAGATGCTTCTTTCCGTCTACATGACAACACCTCTCTTTTCTTTGCCTCGCCTGTGCTTTCTATGCTCTATGGGGGTTTGGTTCCATCATACAGTTTAAATGCTGGAGCGTAGTAGAGCCTGAAAAATTGGTGATGCAGTGATATTAGATGGTCTTTGTTGTTTCTATTAAAGTATATAGTAATAGCACAGTCAAGACTCTGAGCCCTGAAATCTTGATCTGCATACAAGTGTTATATTTGAGTAAATTGCATATTTCAATAAGATTAGTTTACAAATTAATATCTTTTGAAATGAATATCAAATCAGAAGCTCTGTTTCAAATACGAGAGAAAACACCTAATATTATATTAAAAGTTACAAACAGACAGCTGTAATACATTGGAATTTGTACATATTGCCAGGCTAAAAACAGTCAGGCCCATAAGTCTAATTTCTGGGCTAAGAGCACATTGTTATAACTTGTCTTGTTATTTACAACTCTTTGACAGATTGAGGATGAAATGGGTTACGCAACTTTCTAAATCAAACATGTAAAACTTAAGATCTTTTATTAGACTGCAGAACCTGATATTCAAACAGAAATCTGATGAAACTCTTCAACCAGGTCAAACTGTTTTGGTATCTCAGTCGTGGTTTTAGAGCAAACTTGTCAACTATGATAATCTGTTAAGCATAAAACTTAAGTTATTAAATTAAATTTAACAAAAGAATGCCCCCCCAGTTATGAGCTCAAAAGCTAAGTTTAAATTGATGGTCTCCATATTAATGCATGGATGGAGGGCAGATAGTCTTTTTTTGGCATCTCATGCTTATTCAAAGTGGAGGAGTGCTAAATTCTGACTGGCCCTACTTTGACACTGTTCAGTTTTATGTTGTACTTGTAATGCAATTCCTTATATAAGTAACAATTTTAAGAAGGGCTGTGCTTAAAAGATTTTTTACATTTTTTCATTATAAGTCATCAATTTGATTAATAGTTAATTTGTGTTGTAATATCTGAAAACAGTGTGAGGTCTCTGATTTTGTATGATTGTATTGAGCTGAACGCTAACAGTAACATGGTAATGTGCTTACAAACACATTATTTACATGGTGATGTTTGGCAGGTTCAGTGGTAGAGTGTAAGTTGACCACATTTACTCTCTTGTATTCTCCACAGTGTGGAATTACACATAAGAAAAATATGTGGATCTTGTGCATATCTTGAATATTTGCTTTAAATGCAACTTTGTTCTCCTACTCCACTACATTTTTTGACATTTATAGTTACTTGTCAGATTAAAATTTCTAACACCCTTTATGTCAAGTGAAATCTATGCCTCTCCAAATTTGGTGATTTTAATTCTGATTTCAAATGTTTCCTCTTATTTAGATAGATGAACAATTTAAAAAAATTTAATAAGCTCGAAAAGCATCATCAAAAATTTAGAAACATGGCTGTTTTTCCATAAAAGTTTACTTTTTAGGGATGTGGATTTCACAGTTTATGAAGTAAACTAACTGGAGTTCACAATCCTAAACGTCAACAGCAGGAAAATCTACATTTATGTTATTACAGCACCAATATTAATCCAAAACCATCATATATAACAGTACAGATTTTACACAGGCATTATACGGTGGAGTACTTTAATATTGATACTTCAAGTAGATGTTGTTGATAACACTTACATACTTGTTGCATCAGGGAGATGCTGAACACAGCACTCTTACTTAAACTGGAGTATTTTTTTGCAGTATGTTCTTGATACTTAGTAAGTAAAGGACCTTATTTTTTTTTTTCGTCATGGAGCAGATATATGTCTATTGTCTTAATTCAGCATGTTAGCATGCTAACATTAACTTATTAGGATAAAGCACCACACATAGCTGAATTTAGGGATAAAACGTAATTAGTTATAAAGTGTTACATTCCTGATCTGATAGTGTCACCAGAGGAAAAGTTTAGGGAACCAAAGTCATTAGGATGTATATTATCTGTGTGATACAGCTAATTACTACATTCTGTTCCTGTAAACACATAACCATACAATTTCTGACGGTTTCACATGGCAACAGCATGTAGGAATAAAACTATTTTTGCCAGACAGGCTTTGCAGTAGCAGTGTGCATGAACACACATGCCTGAGAAGCTCGTAAAAAAACAACATGTCACAGACCGCCTTCCTGTCAACTTGTCACTCCTCTGTCCCTGCTCCCTGGTCCCAAACCGCCAGTCTCGCTTCTCATCTGGTCATCGGCTTCTCCTCCCTCGCTCTCTCCTTCTCATTTCCTGTCTCTCACACAGGCCTGCTCTCTTCCTCAATCCTTTGTTTTACTCTTTATTCCCCACCTCAGGGGTCTTGCTGTCTCCTTAGCATCATGTTCAGCTTTCAATTCACAACACATGCATATATACTTCCCATCCCCACTGCCAGTGCTGTGTCTCCCCTGGCCTCTGACAGTGCACTGACACCCACCCATATCCCAGCGGGAGGCGCTGACAGTAAAAGAGGAGCTAACAAGAAAGGGAAATAGGAGGGAAAGAATATTTACTCTTATTATATTATCATCTACCCATCTCAACAGGTGATCAGCAGATGTCGTCATGATGAGACATCAACTGATGACCAGAGCAAACCTCATGAGCACGCACACACACCTACACACACCTACACACGGGTTGACAGACACACCCCTCATTGCGTCTATAAAACACGTGTTTTACCAACAGGCTGTTATATTTAGTAGTGATGTCGACGTCGGTGGCACAGCAGTGTCTTGCTATTGGTTAGATGGCTGTTGGTGCAGAGGTTGAGAGTCTTTTAGACATGTAGCTCTTATGATAATCAGGTCTGATAAAACAAACAAAGCAAACATCTAAATTTTGAATTTTTTGCACACGGCAAAGTGGGGACTTTCTCAGATTTCTGTTTTATTAAATCTAAGCCCACTGTTTTTAGTGTTACACTCGGTAACACTGTTTTTTATAATCCTCTATAACTGTTAATGTAAGGAATGTATTACAATACGTGTCAGTATTCCTCTTTGGTTATGATAATATTGCACTCGCTGAGGTAGTTTCTGATATCTGGGATAAAAGGATATTGTTAAAACAAAGTCTCAGACCAAATGTAAACAAGTCAATAGTTTATCCAAATAATCTAAAACCACTTTATTTGGAGGTAAAATTAAAGATGACCCAACATGATGCCCATAGTCCTTCACATCCACAGAAACAAAAGGCAAAATGTAGTTTTCTAGCACATAAGTTTGGCTATCCTGCAGATTTTATTTACTGTTTCACAACTGTTGTCTCTTACTGTTGTTGATCACAACTGTAAGAGACAACAGTGCACTTAACTTTCTGCACCAGTCATCCCATGAACTGTCTCATTTTCCAAGTTTACACCATTAGAGTAGTTTGAAAGTACACAATAACCTTCTACACATAGAGGCTTTGAATAACAGCAAAACTTGAAATTAATATGAATTACTGCAGCATGTGCCTGCAGAATAATGCATCTCCTCAATCTCCTGGATCCAGAGTCTGTGCAGTAGTGATTGATACTTTATACACCAGTGTGACAGACAACCAAAAATTATAGGAAAAATCTTTCTTCTTTGATTTCTTAATTTAACCGATGTCCATCTACTAACTTGGAGAGGTGAGCTTAATGTATTGCAACCACGTTTGTTCTGTAATTTCATTTCCATTATATTGCATACCATATTTAGGTATTTGAGTACCTTTATGCACATGTAGTGTCGTCCAGTATGAGTTATATGAAATTAAGTCTTCAAGTCAAGACTTTGAAGCAGTTTCTGCTAGGTGAAATGCAAAAAATTCTGTCACTTTTTTTAGCTTGAAAACAATTACAAACTAGGAAGGCATGTAGATATTTTCTATTTTTATAAAAAAATTAATTAGCATTACTCCAGCATATTTACACATTAGCCTAATACAATCAACAGATTTACTTGCATGGAAAAAAATAAGAATTTTTAAGTTGAAAGTTGAAGGGGCCAAGTGTCTCTTTACAACTGTTAGTGCATCTAATCCTTGTGACCCTCTTCTCCCAAAGATGATTTCACTGTGCTGTTTTAATTTGGTTCTGAGAGAGAAGCTTTTTTCCGCTGGCACACAGTCAGACTACCTTTTCCATTTTGGCTCGCTCAGGATAGATTTGGTGAATCCCCAATGAGGACTTTGCAGACTGATCAAAAATTCAAGCAACCATTAATGTGGCTGTGGCTTAGAGGAATTATTTTAACTACATATTGTGTCTAGAGAAGTTTGGCAAAAATTAAAAAAAATGTAATTACTGGCTAACAGAAACACAGATTTAAAGTTTAGAGAACGCATTTAGTTTTGTAATAAATGAAGGTCAGTGTGAGGATTGTTGCGCTTACTGTGCAATAATAATTTTTTTTTTTTTTTTTAATAAGTTTGGTGTTGGATTTACTAGCCTCAGGAAAGAAAAGGAAATTAAAAACCTAACCAGGGTTGTACACTGTTAGCTTTTATTCAACTTTGAACTTGCCAGTGCAGATTTCTGAAAGCATGACACCCTGCTTTGGATGAAACGGCTCAAAAGACTCACAGAAAGTCTCCCTTGTAATCATTTTTCTAGCCACCTTTATTTCATTTTCACCAACTTTATTAAAGCAGCAGAGAGCATGGATACCAGAAATATTATTCCATAGTCCATTTGCATAAGAAGCAACAGGGTGCTTTTCTTGCCATATGGGTCTCAGCAGAGCTCTCTGCATATTTCTGAGATAAAAAGTGAAGGTATGCAGATGGAACACTGAAAGTAATTTATTCTCCTAGATGGACACAAGTGTTAATTAAACAGAGCTTGAGTATTTTTCACTATCACAGCATCAATGTTGAGATCTGCCAGTTGGATGGTGAGCAACTGCTAGTTAGTTAGGCAGAACGCTGTGCAGTATTCATGACCCTTACTTTTTAAAAATCCTCTTG
Organism: Acanthurus tennentii; assembly: GCA_029783805.1. NCBI lineage: Eukaryota > Metazoa > Chordata > Actinopteri > Acanthuriformes > Acanthuridae > Acanthurus > Acanthurus tennentii. The sequence continues at coordinate 9,802,672 of JAPZDZ010000022.1, forward strand.
ATATGTCAGGACATGAAAAAAAAGATGTTGTTAGAATGATTGCTGCCCTCCCATGATCCTCTCTGTCCTAGATCAAATGGAACTTTCACTTTGGGATGTCAGGGTAATTAGTAGCTCTGCAAGTATGCAGAGTGGATGCGGAGGGAGTGGGTGGATTAACACATGTATGTGTGTGCATCACGACGATGTGAATGAAGCATGTTGTCGACCTCGAGCTCATTGCATTTAATTTGTGAAAATGAATTTTAGGTGACTGTTGTTGCACAATGTGACAAAACTCTCCATCACTCCTCTTTACTCTTAGTAAAAATTACTCACTGGAATCATACACATCAATGTAATGATAACTGCCTTTGCTAAAAAATACATTAACACCTTCTGCTGAATTCCTTTAAAGTCGCCTCATCAAACTCAGATGGTTTTGCAAATTGAGTGGTTTGCAGAGGAATGCAACCACAAGGTGGTAATTATAGTTTGTATTCTGCCCACACAACACTGAGCAGGATTCCCTTGATTCCCCCTGACAGAGCTGATGACAAAGTCAAAGTCTAACCTTCACAGATGATCAGCAAGATTAAAACAGGCTCTCCTCTGCAAAATCACGACTTTTGATCCCTGGATTAATTCAAATTCATATTACGCAAATCAAAGATTGCACTTTTACTCACTTCAGAATAGTTACCAGAATAAGGAGGACATATCCAGGAGGAGGAGTATGACTAAGAAATCAGCAAATCAGCAGATAATAAACTACGATACATCACTACGATACATCAAGAGGAAACTCCTGAATGATGCTGTCAAAAATCTATGGTGTTCCTGTTTACTCAGTTTGGAAGACTCTGGGGGGATAAAACACTCAAAAATGCTATGTGAAATGTCACACAAACGCGCAGTGATTTCCATCTGTGAGAAATGCATCGTGATGTACAATCCTAGACTCGATCAAAGAGCAAAACTCTGCTATTCACACCTTCGTTGATTTCTCTTGACACTTGACAAGTCACACACCTCCCTTTTCTTCTGTCTCTCTGTATCGTGCATTCGTCAAGTTTCTCTTTCCTTCAACTTTTTTAGATGCCGAATATAAAAAAGGTATCTGAATGGGTGCTTTAACAACTGTGGAGTTGACAGTCTACCCCTCAGCCTGCCTTCCCGCCCACCCGCCCACTCGCCTCCACCGACAGCCATTTCAAAAACCAAAATTGGGAATCCTCTCCTTTCTCTCGGCATTCATTTTCACTTATTCCTCACCGAACATCTACAAATCATTCGGGGAGAGGATAAAGGCATTCATAGAGGGAGATGAATGGTTTAATTTAGATTCAAATGGCATAAAGTGGGCTAATCGGAATAGCTGACAAAAGCTCTATGAGTGAGAAGTGATAACCTGCAGGCTGCTTCCTTATTGCAGGAGATGGGAGTGAAGTGCTGGGCTGGTTTACAGGTCTAATTGCGTGGCTCAGTCTAGGGAATGAGATACTGACATGGAAGGAAACATGTTTCTGTGGGATTTAACACTTAATGATTTTTTACTTTGCACAAAAAATCCGAACTCACAGCCTTTTTGACAAGTTTATTTTCTTTTGAAAGTCTGTTCATGAAGGATGAACTCTTTTCCTTTCTTTTCCTTCATACTTTCTCTCACTTGTCGCTTTCAGGTTGGTCTCCGTCTGTCTGACTTTCAGCCATGTCTTTTCTCCTGTTTGCACACCGGCCCGCTTTTGTCTTTGTTCAGTCTTTCTGGTTTTGGCTTTTGTTTTTCTCTGTTTGTCACCCACACCAGCCCTTTGTGGTTCTCTGCAGATTTTCTTGTTGCGAATTCTTCTGTTTTCTTTGTCTTTCTAGCATACTCGCCATGCAACTGTTTGACCTGTCCTTCACTGTCTAGGCTGTTTATGTGCCTTTGAATCGCTCAGACATTCATTTATAGACACACAAAGGTGATGTAGCCCAACTTGAGTGCTCACTCAGGGTTGCCGTCACTGGTCTACATGTCAAATGAATTCAGCTAAGCTTGAGGGCACGAGGTTGTGCCCTCAGGCCAAAGAGAGGTTTATTATTGTGTCTCGACATGAATTTCTGTGTAAATGCACAGCCGAGGTTGGTTGTGTATATGTTAATCTGTTTGCCACCTGGGGTCTGTGTCAACAAAAGCTCCATTCAGGCAGGATTACAGTTAAAGGCGGAGTAGGGAATTAGACATTCGCTGTGCTCATTTATAATGTAACTCATCGTTCAGGACATTTATCTGTTGTGAAATTACAGGATGTGGTGTGTAATGGACGTTGACATTCTGCAGGAAAGCGCTTAAAGCCTCCCCCAGGGGCGCGGGTTAAAGGGAAGACAGAGATACTTTGTGAGGTGAATTTAGTCCAAGATCATCCTCCTTCATCTAAGTCATAACTCATTCAAGGCTTCACACACATATTCAAAGTCATATTAGTGCCATTTAAACTTGTTATCAGATTTCGTCTTTAATTTATCGAAATATTAAAAATTAGCTGCCTGAGAAGCTTCACATTATCAAGTTTCGATGTAATCCAGTGAATTTTATTTCATCCAAGGCTACATGACAAACAGGAACAACTAATAGCTAGTTTGGCATTAGTCCTTTTAATGGTACCAATTTGCTAAAAATGTAAATAAATAAGGCCAAAAATGATCACTGGGCTCAAAAGAAAACACCTGCAGCCAACATTACAACAGTCCGTTTGATTGGCTTTAATGTGGTCTTTCCTATTAGATTTATTTTTTCTTTATTATCAAATCTGTTTTCAAATAGCCCTGTATACTTCCTCAATAGCTTTCAGATTTGATTTTTTTTTCAGTTTCTAAGGATGATATATAAGTATTTCAAAGTTGTGATACTTATAGAATTATGAGATTTAGAAAGAGAATTAACTTAAGTTTTGGCATTTTTTTATATCTGCTCAGCATTTTTAACAGTACAGAATTACCACATTTTGTCCTAAGAGTGTAAAAGTCATTGATGCTTGAGAATCCTGCCAGGCATCAAGACAAACAACCAACCAACCAAACATATATGTAACAAGAATAATAGTGCCAAAGACTCTATCAGTGAGCTGATCAGTCAGTGGTTGAACTGGTGACACACTCTGATCAGATCCTGTGAAGTTATCCTGGTCTAAAACTGGTAAGCCCTGCAGCATGAGTTTCCATGATGATCTAACACAGGAAAAATGATGACAGCTCTCTTAAAAAAACAGAAAACCTGACTTAAACCCAAGAATAGCTGAACAATCCAATAATCCAGCTTTTTGTCATTTTTTCCAGTCGTAAAAGTGCACACTGCATTTGGGATATTTTTAAATCAAATCAAATAACAAATTTTTTAAACACAATAAGCCCAAGCTGCGTCGGTTGTGTCACTGAGTTCACTCGGCTCACAGGTATCTCACTATCACATGAGTCTCTGTGTGCTTACAGGTGATATCTTACTGATATACACAAAAGTTTTACAAGAACAAATTGTATGACAGGGGAACAAAGGCAAATTGCATCACAAGCTTAATTATCCAACACTCATTTTTCTGAAATGACAGGTCTCTCAAAAGGAAGCAGGCTGACAAACAGAAGGCAGTGATTATGGGAAATTATTGGTGACTTACAATTTGACACGAAATACAATTTAAAAAGATGTTTTTCAGGCAATTTCCGAGCTTCTGCAGAGAAGTAGCACTGTAACCACAGAGCCAGCTGCCGCTGGGTAGTGCGCGGTTACACCCCCTCTCAGCTCAGTCCAAAGAGCCGATTCATTAAACTTTGATCCCATCACACCTTTCACAAAATAGACCTTTCAAAATCACACTGTCGGATCCAATGCTCCTCAGCAGGTTGAGAAGCTTTCACATCCCTAAGCTACATGAGAGTTCCTTGAAAACCAGTAATACAAAGATTACTGGCTGTCAGCCTGCAAACCTGACTGTCCTCATTTGAAAGGTTGGCAAATTTTGTAACTTGCTGGCACTCAGCACACATTTACTGCATGTGCTTATTGATTGGAAGTTTTTGGAACAGAAAGGTTTGTTTAAGGCAAATAGTCTTCTTGGTGAGGTTAACAATGGCCAGAAGGAAACACATTAACATATAATTTAAACCCGGCAGCAGTGTGTGACTGTGATTTATTTATGTGTTGTCTTTTGTATTAGATGTCTTTACATGTTAGCAGCATGTCTCCTGGGGTTTTTCTAAGTCTGTCCATCTGTTGCTTTTTCACCACTTTGGTCTAAATTTAAAAATCCTGCTAATATATAACAACATAACTGATGAGCGGCTTTTCATTTGAATCAACTACCATTTGTCTCTGTTTCTTTCTGGCCAAATACCTGTAGCTTTGTAATCAGCTTATAAACATGATACCCAACGATGCATGTGCTTATGGAATTATGAACTTCAAGATTTTCATACAAAATAAAGAATAAGAATTCCACAGTAGAATATCATAAAGTAATTCAAAAATCTATGTTAAGTGCTTTGCAGCCGTTGTTTTGCAATATGTTATGCAATTTACTTTGGTGCATCTTTTCTGCTCTATCTAGCCATCTTTTGTCCGCCAGAGTGACTATCAAACTGCTCCAAGCTGGAGTAAACATGTTGTATTCAGCTGTGGGTTATAAAGTAAGTGTAGGTGGAGAGAATAACGATAGCTGTTGAGTGAACAGGGAGTTTTATCTTAAAAATCCAGAGTCATTTCACTTTCTGAAAATTTAACTTTTCCTGCTGCTTCATTGCTTGTGGTCTTTGGACTACTGCGGGTGTAGAAATGGCTATAACTCCCATGTGGTTTTCATTAAAGCCTTTGCATCTTGAATGCTGATGAAAAGATGGTTCAAATCGTAGAAACACTTATTTTTTTGTGACTGCTCTGGCAGTTTATCAGAACTGAAGAGCAGTCACATGTCTCCTGATATTTATATTTGCATTTCCTGTCTGTTTTTTTTTTTTTACATTTTTCAAGTATTTCAGGACACTTGAATGACTTAAAATTAATCTCTGTATGTGTATGTCTATTACTAACTTTTTTGACAATTTTTCAAACAGCCGACACAATGGGTGAAGACCTAAGAAGGTGCATTGTTGAGTTTCTAGTTGTTTAGATGAGAAAAGTTAAAGCTATCATTAAAATATGACATTTAGTGGCTCTTAATCTTTCCAAAATGGCTCTTATATTCCTCAGAGCAACTTCACACTGAGTTTTCTCTATCGTTCTCTAACAACTAAATGATCAAGACAGGTTCATTTTTTATTTTTATTTGAATTTGTCATTTGAAAACAACCGAATGAGTAGCTAGACATCAATATAAGTCAGAACAATATTCCATACATCGTTAAAAAATCCTGCAATTATTTTAGAGTCTTTTCACACTTAAAAGACATAAACACTCAAGTGCAGATAATAACTGATGTTGGATTTATTTGCTCTGGAGTCTTAATAAACCTGTTCAGCCTGTTTACTACCTTAATCTGTCAATCTCTTTTTTTTTTTTGTCTTCTTGTCATGTTTACCTCAGAGCCAAGAAGAAGACTAAGCCCTTGAACCTTAAGATCCACAGCAGTGTGGGCAGCTGTGAGAATCTTCCCACACAACGCTCGCCCCTCCACACCGAACGATCTCTGCGATCCTTCTTCTTCCCGTCCTTCATCCCCTCCACACCTCCTGTCCATGCTGAAACACCCTCTGCAAGTAAGTGGATTGCTCTTTTTTTAATCAGCTCACACTCTAGCCTTTGTGATTTTTTAAATGCCTTTAAGATCTCTCTCTCATATTCAAATCCCTTTTGACATTAGCTTATTTAGTTCTCAGGCAAAATCTTACTTCTAGGAGTTGTTTTGTTTTTGCTCTCTAGATTTGGTCAAAATTTCTAGTGCACTCTAGGGTTGAAAACTGAACTGGTTGGTAGCTTCATCCGCCATCTTTGATGTAAGAGCAACACTGTGATTGCCTGACCCTTCGCTGAAACCAAACAGAGAATTTTCAGTAGTCGAAAATGTGTCTGACATGGATAACCTCCTATTGTCTGCAATCTGTAAATGCACATGTCCAAATCCGTGCCTGTAGAGAAAACGAAGTACCAGCTTCCTGGTACAAAGTCTGTATATCATCTTAGCGATGTGTTAGTTGAGCAGGTCATCATCCATGGGATTCACAGCTAATGAAAGGCTGTGTTAATGATGTTGCATAGAGCGTAGCTGCTTCCCACCCTTGTCTGTGTTTGTATCTTGTGCTACACTCTACTGTTCATGCTGTGAATATGTCCAAATACATAAAGCAGTGATATCAAACATATCATACAAAAATAGTCATCTTTATGGTTGATTCCTCCTCCTGCTCCTGCATGTTGTACCCAGGCACTGCACTTCCCCAAACCAAGAGGAGTAATTCTAGTAGGTGAGAATGAGTCTGACATGGACGGTTTCCTGCTGTGTCATAGATGTGTGAAAGCACAACTTTAGGCAATGTTTGTGCCTGATTTTACAAACATCACCGGGAGTTCATATGTGAAAACGCCTCTTGTGTTGCACTTTCTAGTGTCTTAAACCTTCTGCTTTGACACTTTGTCAAACTGATATCTCCACAAAGAAGAAACAACACTAACACCTTGCATAATTCTTGCCTCCATAAGTGTTTTTTGTTAAAAAAAATATTCCTAAGTAGAACTCTGCTGGAAAGCGCAACAAATGAGCAATCAGGTCCTGCCATAATGACCGGAGGTGGTGTGGTGCTGCACATCGGCAGCCTTATTGGCTGATGTACGTACTGCGGAAGCCATTTGACTGAGGACAAGATGGGAGTAACAGAGATCATGTCAAGGAAAGTAGTGATGGATGTTTGTCACTCAGGGTTGTGAATAGCTGTAGACCTTGACTAACACGTATGTGGAGCACGGCGGTGCATATTTGTTGGTAGAGGCATGGCAAGGAATAATCACACAACATATGCATGAGAGGAAAGATGGATAAGGATGTACTTGAATTACAAAATAAACATGTTGGGATGACAAGTGCACCTGCAGACACATGTAAATTCATCAGCATAGTCCCTCTCAATAGGAGGTATAATGATATAGGTTTGTTAAGAGCAGCGGAATGATTAAACATTTATCATGTTTGGTCCAAACAACATAGAAAAGATCTGTCAGTTCAACGTTCTAAGAAGATACTCTTTAAAAAGTTGTAATAAATTGCTCATTGATTGTTAAATAATCATTTACTTATGATCACAAGTCAATGAGCAGTAAATTAGAACCAATCTTGTACTGTCAGGTCTTAAAAAATCTCTTTGGCTGTGTCTTTTTGGTTATTTAATTTATTTAACTGCTTCAGTAGACCAAATGCTACAAAGCAATGTATTAACCAGTTGTTTACATTGTGACTAACAATACAAACCAGGTAGATTTAGGTCACTGATCTTTATTGAGCATCCGTATAAATGACTTTTTTGCATGAAAATGTGGGAAAATGTGTTTTCATTTGAACGTTAGGTAAAGAAAACTACCTGAACTCCAAAGTATCAGTGCTGGCCACTGCACACTTATGTTAGCTTTTCATCACCCTGAAGTATCTAAAACTGAATTTTAATTGAAGAAAGACATTTTTGATCACAAGCTGTAACTAACGTTCACAGGCCTCCAGTTATTCACAATAAAGCCATCTCTGATGTCTCTACCTGTGCGTGTGTGGGAGTGCATACTGACAAACCATACTGAGCTTTAGTGTCCAAGTTAAGAGTGTCCGCTCCAGGCTACAGCCGAGATTATATTTCATCCAACTCCTTAAAAACTCTCCATCTACGTAAGAAGCACGCATTGCTTTTTTTTTTTTACCCTCATGGACTAGAAAGCATTATTAGGCACGGTGGGTATCACAGCTTGGTTTGGAAACCTGCCTGTATACCTGAAATCCAAGATAAGCCTTCCTCCGTGGACAGAATGGAAGGTTGAAGGAGTCCTATCGCCTTATACCCTCCTTAAGGCTTTCTGAGAGGAATTGCTCGGCATGCTCGCTCATAAATATCTCCTCACCGACGTTCAAGCCGCTCCCTCGGGCATGTTCTAGAGGTTCTCTAAATACAGGTTACTGCTAAGAACTTGGCTTTGTTGGTGTCTGTTAAATGCTGAGAGCAACTTATACACAGTGTCTGTTTAAGTACTGGCTTATTTGAACTTTCTGTGTTCCTGACAGTGTTTCTATTACAACAGCAGCAGAGAAATCGATCCCAAGAGGAAAATAAGGTTCATCTCATTCCCTTCTCTGTTTACTGCACCTTTTTTTTTGCATAAAATAAGCAGTGTAATCACTGCCTTTATTGTCATTGTTTCAACATTTAACTTAAATGGTAAAACTTTTTATCTTTTTCTCTTAAAGCTGAAAGTTTTAGTTGTTTGGAGTCACTCTATACGCCTGTTGTACTACACTTTACACTCTTTTATTAACAAAGAGTTCCTGGTAACACTTTTTTTGAATTGGTGTGTATGAGACTGGCATGACAACGTCATTCCATGACATGACATTAGCATAACAAAGAAGTTGTAATTAATGTTGATGAATGTCAACTTTAATACAAAGTTACATTATTTGAGATGTCGTTGTAATGATAACTTGACGTTAACTAAAACAACATAATTTGTCATGACAGTATTTCAGTCATGACACCATGATAGAAGCGTTTGACACTGTAATAACACTAATAACAAGTCTAAATATCACTACTGAAGTTGAAAAAAAAATCTTACACAGCCATGCCATGTTAACAATAAAACAAAGTTGATTCTTTAAGGTAGAATACTTTGCCTACTCTTGTATGTTTCTGTCATGTAGTGTTAACTTGTTAAAGGTGCTGTATGTAACATTTACATGTTACAGTGCAAGTTGTTGTTGTGCCTCCCTGCATCATGCTTCCATCCTCTGTCAGCTTGCTTTCTGATTGGCTATCGTTTCATTTTATGTGACAATTCCCAGAGAATGTGCTCATCTGTCAACTGCGTTCCACCCACAAAACAGGATATCTGATAGTGTATATTAACATGTTTGATGCTTTTGATTTGGAAGTGGCACAGCCCTGATGTTCAGCCCTGAACAGATAGGATCACTCTTAACACACCTCACAACACAAGATAATCTAACAAGATAATCTGAAGAACCATCATGATAATCAGGACTTTCCCAGGATTGTTAGTACCTGTGTGTACCTGCCTTTTTTTTACACTCCCTCAAGTAAAGTGTCACTGATTTGCTTTAATTATGTTTTTAATTAGCATAATTATAAGTACATTTTTAATGTTGTAATCCAGATGCTCTGTGTGTGACAAATAGTGCCTAATAATACAAAAACAGAAGACTGAAACCTGTGATCAGTCACTGCTCACTGAAATGAAACATTTCCTTTTCTGTGGAGCTTCTCAGTTGCCCTGAGGGGCTCCAACTCTTATTTTAGGACTGGCACACGTGTGTTTGTGATCATGTGGACAAGCGTGTATGCGCCCAGTAAGCCAGGATAAACATCCGTCTCATGTCTATGTTTGGGATGTTTGGGATTATAGTGTCACTGCCATCTCATACGTCAGGGCCCTGCAGCCAAAAGCATTATCAATCATCTCTAGTCGTCTGAATCAAAACACACCGAGGACCCACAAGACTGACTGAGGTGACCAAACGCTGTGTGCTCGGGATGAGTCAGTGTCCAATCGAGGCTAGAACGTCAGAGTCTCGCCATGAGTTTTTTTGACTGTCCACTCAAAGATGCAGTTTGTGATGGTCTGGTAAAGATACAGTTACAATATCATAGGATTCACATTTTCTCCTTTTTTCCTTTTTTATATGAAAAGTGCCTGTTATTTATGTTTTAAATTACATCTATGTTTTTTCTGTCAGTGCCACATGAT
>JAPZDZ010000022.1:9836998-9880939 GCA_029783805.1 Acanthurus tennentii
AAAAGAATAAATGCTGGTGGATAGACTTATTGGAAACCAACGAAGGGAAATATTGCCTATTTTCTGTAATCACTTGAGGAGGGGGAGGGAAGGTTGTCGTAATTAGAATAAGACTAAGCTACGTGCAAAAAGTTTGGTAGTCACAGTGAAAATGGCTCATCACATAGTCCTTAAAATGGCGTAAGTACAGGATCTTACATAGAATAAAGGGATTCTGCATCAGCAGAGTGTCTCTGTCTGCCTTTGGTTGTAAAATAAGACTGAAAAGGTTAACAGCTCACAAAATAGAATGAGCAGCTGACTGCTTCAAAAACCGGCCATGCAGATTTATTGCATTGTGTAAAAATGCTCTGGTGTACAAAACGACTGAAGTCAATGGCACGCAGTTCAGTCCCTCAGAGTTTTAGCAGCACTCACAGACACGTGTACAATCAATGGGCAATCAGTGCAATTAAGCAGGAGGACAAAGGACACCAACATCACAGCCTGCAGCCTTAAAGGTTTCACATATAGACTTGTGCTGAGTGGGCACAGGTGCGGGTCAAGATCCAGCTCCACAAAAAGCATCAGCAGAAGCGCACAATGCATTAATTAATGCTACAGTATTAACAAGATGCAAAAAATAATCTATTACTCAACACGCAGTTTAAATGAGAACTCCTTCCATTTTACACATCAAAGTGTTTACATGTATTTGGGAGCACCGCTGCTTTTGTGAAAAAAAAAGTTCTAACAAGTCTCCTGTGGCTCCAGAGGGAAATCTGTCAAAATTGCCTCAAGTGATGTAACTTGAGTCAGCGTTGTTTGGAGTTGAAGTTTAAAAATGAAATTAAAAAAAATCTGAAAAGAAGAAGTGAGTTTACAAGACCTCTGGAGGATGTAGCTCATCTTCATGTTTTATTTAGAAAGAGGGAAATATCTCTTGTTTTCCTGCATCAGTTTTAGTCTTTTAATGACAATTAATCGTATTTAAAAATAGTTACACTTAAAGTGGCAAGATTTTCTAAGAATAATCTCACTATCTAACATTGTGCCTGGATTACTTAGATGTTTTTGGGACGTTAGTCAAGACTGAAAAGTTTTTAGGATACTCGAGAAAAGGAAAAGATCATCCACACCTTCTTAGAGCATAAATATCCAAAACGCAATTATAAAACTTGAATAAGAGAATAACAGAATATAACAAAACACAGACCAATCACTAAAACATGTCAAAGAGGATCTACTTTATTGAAATTGTTTCTCATGTAGTTGTATCCACATCTGTTCTTGTCGTTTTTAGGAACGAGGGCAACCCTTTACTTCAGATCGAAGTTGAACCTACATCTGATGTGAGTCCTTCTATCATGTGACCTTTGTGATGCTTTTCATTCATTTCTTTATTTTTATTCCTCCACATTTCTTTGTCAGTAATATCAGCATGAAAGTACATCTGAATGAAGACAAAAAGGGGAGTTCTCACTGTCACAAAAGTCATTTGCCTTACTCTGTCATATAGCATGATTTGGCTTTGCTCTCCGAGGAGCCTCCAGTTGAGTTGTGCGTCAAAAGAAGCAAAAAGGAAAAATCACAGCTACACTGTACGTCATCATTGCTCCTGTAACTGTGATATATTTTGAGAAAATATGATGCAGATTGCTTTGAATGATATACCAGCAGGCATCTTTGAATGGGTCATTTCTCCCCTGGCTATTTTTCATTTTTCATTTTTCATAACTATGTATTTTTTTCAACGGTAATGGCCTAAACAGCAGTCAGCACTTCAACTGCACACAGTTTGAGAGATGAGGTGCTATTTCATATTACAGACAACATAGAAGCATGTGTGGAGTGTGTGTATTTTTTACATAAATATCTGACATTAGTACTTACATTTTCTTTGAACATGTAGCAAAATAAAAAAAAGTAATATTAAACCACATGGTGTTACAGTCAGCAGGTAAACAATGTTTCTTACCGCTGAAACTCCCACTTAGTTTGGAATAGGTTCTAGCAGATTGAAATCCTCCAGCTATGACAGAATGACATTTGTCAGAAAATAAGCCATCGACATCTCGGTGGAAAATTTTAACACCACCTCTTTGTGTTGTATGAAGGCATTTTGATCACATTGCATATTAAATCTCTGTTTTTGTAGAAAGGGGGCTTGGAGCTGCATAAGAACAGTTCAAAATTGTTTTCTTTTCCCAGAATGAGGAGGGCAATGATGAGGACTCAGGTGACGAGTTTGAGGAGATGAACCTGTCACTCCTGTCCGCTCGCAACTTCCCTCGCAAGGCCAGCCAGACGAGCATCTTTCTGCAGGAGTGGGACATCCCGTTTGAGCAGCTGGAGATCGGGGAGATGATCGGTAAGGGACGCTTTGGCAAAGTTTTCCATGGGCGCTGGCACGGGGAGGTGGCCATCCGCTTGATCGACATCGAGCGTGACAACGAGGACCAGCTGAAGGCCTTCAAGCGTGAAGTGATGGCCTACCGCAACACCCGCCACGAGAATGTGGTGCTGTTTATGGGGGCCTGCATGAGCCCACCACATCTGGCCATCATCACCAGGTAAAGATGAAGTTGTTGTGTAGGACGGAAAGCTGGGAAATCAGTGACACAGTGATAAGTTTATTGTCAAAAAATGTGGTCACTCTAATCTGGAAAAACAGATGAAACTCCCATTAAAAGGTCTTTTATCTCAGCTGTTTGGCAAACTGACCTAATTGTGCTCATATAGTATCGTATCCCCATTCAATTGTTAACTGGAATTAGACACAATATATATGTAACATCTGCTTATGTAGTGTTGATTTGGTCCACAGCTTTGATTTAAGCACATTCATTTCAGCACTTACATGCATTGTAAAGGGAGGATAGAAAATCTCACAATATATCAATAGGAGCTGTATGATTTAGAATCTGTAAGGTTTATTAAAGGATATATATATGAATATATTTATATTTATTGGATTTACTTTATATTTTTAACATTGTGTGTGTAAGAATAGAAGTGTGTATTAAGAAAAAAGTGCAATATCATAACATAACAGTATCCTGCTGGTATAGAAAATTGCTACCCAAATAAAAATAACCATATTTGATAATATGAAAGTGAGGAAGATAAAGTTATGTACATATATAAACTGTATTATATTTGTGTAAGTGTAACCGTGACCTACACTGCAAAAGTTCACTGTTTTGTTTTTTTATGTGAAAACTTAATTTATAGTCAACTCAGTTATTTTACAGCAAAGTATGCATTTGTTTTATATAAATGGTTAAATCTATGTCAGGATATAGAATTAATAATATTACAATTTTTAAAACTTAGCAAACATTTCCTCATACTGTTTGTGATGCAGAATTCCAAATTGTTAGAAATGGAACGAAAAATATTAAGAATGAATACATCGTGTTAATCTTCCAGCTCAAAAATCTGTGATTGGCTCTGTTTCTGAACTTTGAGCAGTCACTCTGTGTTCAGGTAGCTGATGGCCTGAAGAGCTGGTTCTTGTCCCCTGAGACTTATTTTGGGTGAAATCTCGGATCAGCCTGCCTCTAGGATGACGAGTTTAGAGAGGCTGACGATGAAGCGTGCAGAGGTTAGGATTAGAACAGGCTGCTACTGAATGGATGAACCGCCCACGCCCACATCCCTTACTGCATTTGTCTTTCCTACAGTACAACTGGCTAGAGCACACGGTTGAAGTGAGCATTAATGAATTCTCTCTTAATGTAAAAACCTTTAATTATTTCAGGGATTAGTGATTGCATTTTTTGCTGCGAGTATTTTCTCATTTGTAACACCAAGGACAGGGCTGTGCTCTCATTGGGGACCACCACTGGGAATACTCACTAGTTTAAATAATGAGCACAGCTAACAATGTCCAAAGAGAAATTTTTAAAATATTTAACATCAACACAGGCTGTGAACAAAGAAGGATAGCTTACAAGAAAAAAACCTGTTTTTTTTTTTTCTTTCTGGTTTTGTTTTGTTTTTTAATGTTCCTCTTCTGTTTTTTTATTTAAAAAGATAGAAAAGAATTGAAGTAAAGGGGATTTCCATGCTGGATTGGCAGTTTAAGAAAAAGGAGAAAACAAAGCTAAAAGTTGAAAATGTCGCTTCATTTCCTTCTCATTCGCTGTGGCTGAAAATATCTTTTAAAATAGCAAACTGACTGATTGATTGACTGACTGATTGGGATGCGTGATTGCAGTGGATGCCAGCTGAAGTTGTCGTGAGTGCAGGGGAGCTGAGAGATGAGCTCGCTGCTTCTCACAAATCCTCACTGCTGATTGCTGAAAATAATAGCAAATGTCATTGCAACAGGTGGCTTTGTTTTTCACCAATACGCTGCTGCTGCCATTGTGAAGTTTCAAAAAAAAAAGGGGGAACTAAAAGACGATGAAGCATTCATCATCATCTTGCAGCTCAAAGTGAGGCATGACAAACCTGTAAATTTAAATCTAAGTGTGGCTTATTGCTTTATTAAGGATGACAGTTTTCAGGCTGTATTAGTGGAAACATAAATATTGATTTTGTCTTTTTTTGGTGTTTTCCATTTGTTACAAGTGGCTGTGGGTCGATTTTGCGAGTGCATTGGGGTCATTTTGATTTTCACCGCTGTGTTTTTTACCCATACATATGGCATTATTCGTCCTTTTCAAAGCACATAGGTGACTTTCTGCATGTTCAAGTGGCCTCATTATCTTCTCATTAGCTTATTACAATGAAATGCTGCCTCTGAACTCTTTGTATGCCTTATGCACATCCTGTTGGCTGGGGAATAGCTGTAATTGCTGTCGTAAGACCTAATGTTTTCCCATGGGTATGGATTGAAGTGACACAAAAGCCATAAAAAACGCATTTTGGCGTCGAAAAAGAGCCAGAGGGGAGGGAGCTACTAAAAACTGCAGCTGCTGTCAGGTCATCTTCAGGAATGAATATGTATGAACTGTTGGCTTCAGGTCCTCTGTTGGTCACCTGGGTGGCACAGTTGGGGTTGAAGGCTTCAGGTGTGAGGCAGGGGGTGGATGTAGCACTGTCTATTAATGCGCCATTGTGATGGCACCCCTCCAGAAATGTGACACCCCCTCCAGGCAGCGTAGCTTCACCCTGGCTCAAGTTTCAGTTTTTAATAATGACATTTCATCCCCCAACATCATCTCAGGCTTCAGTCTCATACATGTGAACTTTATGGTAGGTCTGTGTTTTGGTCAAAAGTGGCAAGAACACATTAAAAGATAACTGATTAAATGAAGTGAAAGCAGTAAAGTGTGAATGGAGAAGAGAAAGGGCATCCTGTCTGGTTAAACCAGTATTTTATAATCAGTATTCTAAATATGGATGCTTTGCTTCTGAACAATTGCTCTCAATTTAGGAGCAGTTTGCTAATACTATAGATAAAATTATTTAAAAATTAGGCGCCTAAAGCCTTTTAATACATTAACAAATTGCAGATTAATAAATAAGCTAATTTAGCCTTTTTTTCCACCCTAAGGCCACCACAGACATCTTGAAATGATATATAGACAGAATAACATTGGGTGTTTCCCTTCCTCCCTATCTTGCACACCTGAATGCGACGTTAGCAAGAGAAACTGTAGCAAGCAATCAGCATCACTGAAGTTACAGCACCTTTCAATAACAAGGCACTCAGAATGCTTCATATAAAACCCAAATGTCCATTTTTACTTCTTTATGGCCCTGAACATTTGTTCAGATATAATCACATGGATACATCCATTACTATCGTCATCATGATCTGTCACGTTGGCAACGGAGAAAAACATTACACAAATGTAGAATTAGATCAAATGATTTTTAAAGCAGAGCAGGTTTGGCTTGTGGGAGAATGAACACTCAAACTTGGGTTAAATGACTGTATGTCACTTTTTTTTATTTTTTCATTTTAACAAATTACGAGTCACTGTGATCACAGGGTTGACCTCTGATGTGAAGTGTTTTAAAGTTAAATACCATTATTACATGAGTCAACACTGTGAATTGAAGTCTTGTCTTTCTTCTCTCTCTCTCAGCTTGTGCAAAGGCAGGACACTTTATTCTGTGGTTCGGGATGCCAAGGTTGTACTGGATGTTAACAAGACCAGACAGATCGCACAAGAGATGGTCAAGGTAGAACAACTCAACACTGATTCCCTAGAACACTTCTGCAGTGCACATCACATTACAGGGGAGTCACATCTCTCTTTCTCTCTGTCTCCTCAGGGGATGGGCTACCTCCACGCTAAGGGGATCTTACACAAAGACATGAAGTCCAAGAACGTGTTTTATGACAATGGCAAAGTCGTCATCACTGACTTTGGACTTTTCACCATATCTGGGGTTTTGCAGGCTGGCAGGTAACTATGTTTTATACTCATCAGACTCACAAGTGCTTTTGTTCAGCATGTGCATACAGGATCCAGGAAATGCAATATTAGTACAGTATTGACACATACACTGCACTAATAACATAATATGGGAAGGAAATCAATTAGTGTTTGCTGAGTTCAGTCTCTGCAGCTTTCTTAAAAAAAAATTCTTCTTATCCTCTACTGAGCACAAACTGTGAAAGGTGTTCAGGAGAAAAAGGAAAAAGAGAGTGGACAGGTCAAGAATGAGCAGAGAAATTCAATTGTGGTTGGTTAAAGCTGATGGTACCAAGATACAAGGAGAAATGTCAAACAAAAAAACCAACAACTGTGGATCACAGAGATCAACACGCTGTTAACTGGTTCTTACTGCCCTAACAAATGGAGTACATTTTCTGTCATCTTACATGTCATGGCCGAGCTAACCACTAATCACATTTTGTATCAGCTGGAAATTGATCGCATGGGGCTTCAGTCCTCCAGAAACAGCTAAGTCAGTCTGAGAAGTGAAAACATTTATGGAGACAGACCAATGGAAGCCGCACAATGAGCTGTCTGAATACACCTACATCTGCAGTCACAGCAGGATTATGTAAACAGTGATGTTTTCACATATGTAGTTGGCAGATTGCATTGCTGAATTAGTCTGACATGCTGCACTGATTCACAAATTCTACTTGTATGAAGTAGAATTAAGTAAGCTACACTTCCTACAAGTAATGTTGTGTTTTTCAGAAATAAAAAGTGAAGATAATTATGAGAATTTTTTTCTCAAGTGAAGAACACCTCACAGCTTTTACTGTAAGATGGTGGGATGGGTAGAGATTTTTAAAAAATTAAATGGAGTTTTATCCTACACATTATTAGCATGTGTTTATTGTCACTACATTGTAAAGTGCCTCTTAATTTAAAGGAATAGGTCAACATTCCTGCTAACATTTGGATGGCCAGATCATTGCCATTCTCATATCAGCAAAGATTTGGGGTATTGCTGGGTAACAATTAGCTAGCATAGCTCAGAGACCGGAAGGCAGGGAAACAGCTAGCCTGGCTCTGCCTGAAAGTTAAAAATCAGCTGCTGGGCACCTCTAGAGATTGCTAACCAGCATATTGTATTTTATATGTTAAAACCAGGTCGGTTGCCTGTCATAATCAGTGACTAGGCAATAACAAGTCATCAGAAAGTCATTTCAACTGATTGCTGTTTGCAGACATATTAACAGCATGCAACAACAAATGGAACTAATGGTCGTTGTTTTGTCTTGTTTTGTACATATTACATACATTTACATCGTACATACTAAACAAATTAGATCAAATATGTTAATTTGTGAACGTAATGAGATGCTGGTTGGCTGCTTTTGGATAAAGCTATGCTAGCCATTTCCCACTCTTTGTAGTCTTTATATTAAGCTAAGTGTCTGCTGGTGTTAGCTTCATACTTTTCATGCAAACATGAATGTTATATTATCTTCTTATCCAACTCCTGGCAGGAAACCTTTTTTTTTTAAATGTTATTGACATTGCAGTCATCGAGGTACACTATAGTTTGCTTTGAGATATTTATTCACTGTAAAGAAACTAAAAAAGCTGACCACACAGCTGATTGATTTGCTTCAACTTGTACAATGACTACACCTATCATCATTTATTTTCTGTTTCCCTGTCAATAATGATCACATTTCCCCCATTAACATATCTGCTGACATTTGGAGATACAGTGATATTTAAAACTTGAGTACTCACATTACCACACAGGATGCAATTAAACTGATGATAACTGTCAGGAAATATGGCAAGAAGTAAGGCAGAGATTGTTTTTTCAAAAATTATAAAACACATTTCTAATAAGTCAAAAGATTTGACTGAAACGTGGGTTGGCAGGCTCAACTTATTTGCCTCAGCATTTTTTTGCATTTGTTTTTTCTAAGCTGTGAATGAGTCAACCTTCTCTTTTGACATTTTTTGATGTATAGCAATAACAGCACTAAGGCTAAAACTGTGTATTGTTTTGTTGCACAGATTTAATGACATGTTTTATCAGAGCTTTTTCTTCTGTTTACATATTTAGTGGGCTTTAGTTGCACAATCTGACATGCCTCAAAACTGATACAGTGCAGTTTAACACACACTCTGAATTAGACCCATCTTGCAGTCTTACTTGCAATGAATTTATAAGGTTGTCTTCTGTCTGACTCACTTGATGTAGACTGTAGGTACAAGCCTGTCATTGGACGACTATTTCAGTCTGCCATTTGCATGTTACTATTTTGTAATGGCACTGTCTCTGCATCCTGCCCGTAGTGCCACCCAAGATGACTGAGATTGGTCTGAAGAAATTCAGGCAAGGCAGAGTGTTTTCCCTGTTGGAGGAATGATAACAGATGCAGATAGAACTTTCTGTAGCGCTGATGAAGCACTCTGGAGATAAGACTGGCAATGCAAGACTAGATAGTCATGATCACACAGCCTATGGGTTTTTTTCAGGAAATGAACTGACAATTGATTATGATTTTGATGCAAATGGATTATACACTTAGATGCTGATGCTAGAAACTGTCGGAAAATTTGCTGGAAATATGTGAGTCATGCACTTGCAAAGATAAAAGTGCTCACACCTTTATGAAATGGTAATTGAAAAGCGAAATCACAGACTTATCTTGTGTCTGTCATCAGTGCTGTAGTGAAAATGCAAAAATGTAACATCTTTATTGGTTTGGCAGCATGATACAACAGATCAGTATAACCTGAAAAATCTTCATCTTCACGTTTTCTCACTCTGCAGCCGAAGAGAAGACAAACTGAGGATCCCCAATGGCTGGCTGTGTCACCTGGCCCCTGAAATCATCCAGCAGCTCTCTCCGGACACAGAAGAGGACAAGCTTCCCTTCTCCAAACAGTCGGATGTCTTTGCTTTTGGGTAAGTGTCCTTTTACCTGTGATGCCCTTCTGTTTGTTTGGCCGGATGACTTCAGAGTCTGATATTAGACGGTCATAGCCTGATGTTGACTGAGAGTGTTTACAGACCAAAATGGGTGTGAGAATTTGAAAAAATAATCCCACTTGCTCTCACAGGGCGATTTTTCTAAAACGTCACATCACATGACAAAGAGGCTACTCTCATTAACAGGTTTTCAGATCTCATTATAGATACAGATTTTCACTGCTGACTGTACAAAGACCAAGATAATACATTAATATAATTTAAGTGACAATTTTGCTTCTGTTATCACCAATTTTTAGATATCCAACATGTGACCATTTAACAAGAGCAGGATTAACAGTTTTAAAACTTAATTGCCTGAAAAATATCTGATTTTGACACAGACTCCACTTGGTTCCACGTACCTGATTATTTGGAAGATCCCATATTCTCAGAAATGGCAAACTCCTCTGAATGGGCAGATATCCTTTATGAAATGACCCTTTGAAATACTGTACATATAAGAATTTGGTTGCTGATTGGTCTAGATAAAGAGATCACTGGTTTGTGATTGGTTCCCCAATGTGGGTGAGAGATAAGGTTTGAAAGCACAGTTGATTTAATGATGCAAACCGGGAGAGTTACCTTTAAACTGATTAAATTATCACAGGAAGAGGGTAAAATGTGTAAATGGTGAGGAGCCAAGAGACATCAACTAATTGATGAGGCAGGAGGAGGGAATCAAAGATTTATAAATGAAGTTGGCTCTGATTGAATGTGTGTTAATCTTCAGCTCATTAAGGCTTTTACATTTGGGCTTCCAAACAGCTCGTGTCTGGCAGAGTGTCTCACCAGGTGAAAGTCTC
Organism: Acanthurus tennentii; assembly: GCA_029783805.1. Lineage (NCBI taxonomy): Eukaryota > Metazoa > Chordata > Actinopteri > Acanthuriformes > Acanthuridae > Acanthurus > Acanthurus tennentii. The sequence goes on from JAPZDZ010000022.1 coordinate 9,847,147, forward strand.
AGCTGCACAGGCAGTGATGGAGTTTTATGTCTGGCCAGCAGCAACAGGAGTTTGTGCAAATTGATTTCAGGGAATCAAACATTCATCAACAGAGCAACAAAGAAACAGAACTTACAACGTGCAATACCATGTGAGTTGCAGAGGTTAAAGATGTATTTAAATATGAAAATATTTCATATGACTGCAAAACAAGGACTACATACTTAGGGCAGTGGGTTGTAAATCACTGGAAAACATCCTGTAATTTTTTACTATTTTACACTTCTCCAGCTCATTTAATACTGAAACATAATGTAACAGAAGGCAGAATTAAAAATGTCCAAAAACAGTATAATTATGTCTTTAAATTTTACCAAGCTTGCTGTTTAAGCAAAAGCTCAAAGCAGGCTGTGGTGTGTTGTGGTCCGATCACAACGAAAGGGTGTTAAACTTGTTATTAAGCAGACTTAACTCACTACTGCCTTGTTAGCTTAAGGAAGCCCAGCCCACCATTCATAATCGTACTTAACTCAACCTCATATCTCGTGTTATCAACTGCAATTTTGCTACAGTTTCATAAATTTGACATATAGTATTGTGCAACAGACGTTTTACATTTGTGAACAAAATTAAAAATGAAAAAAATTGCTTTATTTTCATTTTGAACTTCAGAGTGACTGCATTGCGATGGCTTACGCAGAGCTTTTCTCGAGGAAGGAAGGAAGGCTCTGTGCAGTAAGCCAAGCTTTCAGCCTTTAGACCTTCATCTGGGCAAATGGTTGGCAAAACAGATAAGGGGATCAGTCAAGGGTATAAGCCACATTACTATAGAAATTGTTGGGCATTTGGGAAATAAGCCCATTTACTTTCTGGTGTTGAATCAGATGTGGAGATTGATACCAGTCTTATTTGTGCGAATGGTATCAATCTCCTCAATCTTCTTATCTCATTCTTTACAAGAAAAGTAAATAAGCCGATTGTCCAAAATGATTACTTTAAAACATTACACACAACCAAAGGAGGTGTAAAAGAAGAGCTATTAATTGCTAATAGTCAAATAAAAATCAAATTATTGCATTTTATGGGACCAGTTTGGCACAACAAACCTCTCTTTCTTGCACTAAGGCAGTTGTAGCTTTCTTATCTTATCTAACGGTTAAAAAGTCACCAGCTTACACCTTAATCCTCTTTTTGTGTTTGTTTTTTTTTTTGTATAGTCAGTTTGATCCAAATCATCCCACTGACTCCCTCAGTCCCTCCATACAGATCGTTTTTTTGAGCGTCATGTCTCTAAAACCAAGGTGTCCTCCGTCTCTTCCTCTAAAGTCCAGTTCTGAGTGTGTCCAAAGTTGATTACCCCCACCTCCACCCCCCACCCAACCCACCCATGGCGCCTGTTCTTCCTCTGCTGCCATTACTGATTCATTTGTGGGGGCAGACCCGTCTCTGTTGACTCCTAGCACAATTGCGTTTTCAGATGGTCCCCCATATGGAGGTTTTGTTGCTATATCATTCTGAAGGGAGAAAGAGTGCAGTGCTGGCGCACAATGTCCAGCTGCTCTGTTACCCTTGTGTTACCTAGAGGTGACCCCCACGGCTGTTTTACATATTCATCAACCATCAGCCGTCATTTTTTTTCTTACTCCTGGGCAAAGAGCTATTTTTATTCTACTCAAACATGACGTGCAAGAGCTGTATGAAAATTACTTGCACAGGCAGGGTTGGGTATGCTAAATTTGCATAGACAGTAATTAAAATGTGTTGTTTCTTTTACTTGTGGATGAAAATGTTTCTCAAAACTTAAAGACGAACTTCATCCCTTGAGTTCAAGTTTTTTGCACATGAATCTGACAGCTGATTGAAACCCTTGAGCTGGATGGTTTGACATCTTTTCTGGTAGTAGTAGCAGTGGCATCTCTAGGTATGTTTCTTTCTCTTGATGAGCTCTGTTCCTCCATCTTCACAGCACCATCTGGTATGAGTTACACGCACGTGAGTGGCCTTACAAGAGTCAGCCAGCAGAGGTGATCATTTGGCAGATTGGCAGCGGGATGAAACCCAACCTCGCCCAAACCGGCATGGGGAAGGAGATATCAGTAAGTTTTACTTTTTAATTTGTAACCATCCATGAGTCACTCCTTTTTTTTCAAACTCGCTGATGAATTGCTGCATATTTTTCATGTTTAAGCACTGACTGAATCCCAGACTCATTTTGCACTAACACATTTTGTAAACTTGAAAGAACTAATTTTCTGTGATAAAAACCAAAAGCAATCCAGAGCTGGACTCACTGAAGTGCTCTCAAAGTGGATCGTAAGACAATAATCAGGAACAAAGAAAGTTTTTAGAAGAATGCTCATAAAAGAAATTTTAACTGAAGAACTTTCCTAAGAAGACAATCAGAAACTTCTGGTCATTTATTTTGCTTTAATACATTTCCATAACCCTGTTGGTTACGAGATGTTGAAAAGGTATTATTACTGACCAAAATTTGACTTACAGATTAAGGAAGTGTTGCATAAAGCTGCAGAATTTCTGAAAAAAGAAGTTTAAGCACCTTGTTGCTGTATCTAGGTAGAGGCTCAAGGCATCTCAACCTCACTGGCCTTTTTCCCGTCTCCTACCAAATTTTAATCTTACTAAACAGGCTGCTTCTGTTTTAATGCATTTAAGAGAATTTATTTATTATTTCTGTTCTGTCACCCTCCTTGTCAAGGCTATTTCAACCATAATGCAGAAAAAAGGCATCTAGTGACATACAGGAAGATCTTGAGGCTATATAAATGAAAGTAAAATGGTCACCTTTTCCACTGATGAGGGAGCATTTTAAGTTCTGTTGTTGACAATGAAACCTGATTTGCACTGTCTGACATTTTTAATGTTGGTTGTTTTTGATATTATTTAATATGTTTGAAGTTAGAACTGTTTAAGTATAATTATCTTGTATTTATATTATTATGACATTAGGTCCATTTGCTTTGCTTATAAAACAACTGCTAGAAATGTTCTTCAGAGGGCTACTATTTCCTTTATACCCACAATACATTTCAAAGCCTCTGCTCTTTCACTTTTGCCAAGAAAATGAATCAGTATTTCTACCTTCACCAGCTTACACAAGACTCCAGACTTGTTCATGAGTGAGGAATATGTATACCTTTGCCTCCTTGCACCTGTCCCCCAGTGGTATTGACTTTCCCTGTCTTTACACCATGCAGTTCAACAAGGTGTCCTCCTTGAATGCTTTCACCTTGCTAAACTGCTCCACCACCTCCTCTCTCCTTGGAACCAGTGTCCGTTTGAACAAATCTGCAGGTTCACCTGCTAGTCCAGCATGCTCAATCTTTTAAGTGGCAGCAAAGTTATGCAGGTCACACACTGTCATTAGCTAGCATGTCTTTACAAATCGCACACTGAGGCCTTGGTGAGTCACTTGAGTCAGTCCAAGTTGAACTTAATTCAGGGTATGTTTTATTTCGCCTACAATTTAGTTTAGCTTCTGTAGTTTTAGGCAGATGTGCCTTGGGTACTAAAAATTGCTTAATTATGCTACTTCAAGTTACTTAATTTCCTCTGTGGGCTGTTGTCTGCACCCACTGCTGCTGCTGCTGCAGTTGCTTAGGGTGTCGGTGATGGGGCCCTAATCATCAGGTCAGACTACAATAACTGATGTCCTGTTGTTTTCAGAACACCAGCCGCCACCCCCACCCCCACCAGACCCCTCCTCCTCAGTGTCTTTTCCTCTTACTCTTCCCCTTATGTCCTGACTTCAACTTGCACACGTCACACAGTGAAAACCTCTGTGTAAGACAAAATAAATATTTGAGGAAATTATATTTTGGCCCAGTTGGAAAGTTTGCACAACGCTTACTCAATATTTGCACAACACTTACTCATTCAGTAATAATGCATCCATCCTATAAAAGACCTTAAAATTGTTTAAATGCAAAAATTGTTTAAATGCAAAAGATTTAATAAGTCTTGTCTGTTTTTCTTTTCACAGGACATTCTGCTTCTGTGCTGGGCGTACAAGCAGGAAGAGCGGCCCAGCTTCTCCAAGCTGGTAGATTTACTGGAAAAGTTGCCAAAACGGAACCGTCGCCTTTCCCACCCAGGGCACTTCTGGAAGTCAGCTGAGTATGTCAAATGAGTTAGAGACACAAAACAGCAAACAATCAGCTTCTATTTAAAAAAAAAGAAAATACAAAATCAAAAAAAACACAGCCGCCATAACTCTACATAAGTAACCCACCTCCTTAAAGAATGCACTGAATCCAAAAGCCAGCCCAGTGATGAAAACTGCCCGTGCTGTGTGTACTTTCATGGAATGTTGGCATGTGTGTGTACAGATTAAGTCGACTGTCCAGCTTCTCAAAGCAGTGGGGACTCATACTTTCTTTGGTTTGATTTCAATCATACAGGATATTTTTTGCTTTCTCTTTTTTTGTCTTTTACTATTGACTTGAGCCCGTCATGATATTTGATTTATTTCCTGGATGTATCTTGCTTGTAACTTTTGACTGATCACATCATCCTGGACTTCAAAAAAACATGTTTGAGTACAAATGTAGATTTTTTTTTCCATGTCTTCTTCCTCTTCTTTTTTTTTTGAATGAATGTAACTGTTGTACATCAAGCATTGTATAAAGTCACAACATTGTCGTGCCATTTCTTATGTCTGTCAACTGTGTAGACCATTCTGTCAGTGTTACCTCATAGTCTCTCATGTGTGGATGTCTTGACATGTTTGTCTGAAAAGCTTTATTTAACTTCTAAAAATGTCCTCTTATTGACACCGTACCATTTGAATGTGAAGAAGCCAGCGTCCCTGTTTGTGTGGGGATGTGCTGGCACGGTTCTTTGATGTGAGACTCCTCTCTGGTCGGCCTGTACTTTGAATATTGCCTGTGAACATACGCGAGACATTTGAACAATAACCGGTCAGGCCAGGACTCCCTCACTTGACGCTGTTCTGTGAAATTGCTGACACTTGAAATGTATCTCGCCAACTGTTGCAGAACTAATTACCTTTCAGAAATGCTATCACTGAGCCCCCAACCCCCTCATTTCTTTGAAATCAATGTATATTATTTTACTTTAGGTAGCTAATGCTAGATACAGATAAAAATCTTAAGCTCGCTGTATAGTCAGTGCAGTAATTTTAAGTTATTTCATTCATCAGTTCATAAACTTTGTATAACCTTATTAGTGACAGAGTATTGAGAATGATGCGTCAGTTTTTTGAGTATATGATGCTATTTTATATGATGTTTGGATCAAAGACCTGTAATGGGCCTCATTCTGAGGACCAGAGAGCTTTTGATCCACGCAGGGAAAAGAAGTTTGGAGAATCCAGGCTCTGTTATGATGTGACTGTTAGACACATGAAGGGAGAGCACATGACCTTTGAGAGGCAAAACTGAAACTCTGAGTTTGTTGAAATTTGTCCAGAGTTACTGCAAAGCAGTGTTGTAGTCACTTTGACTCTTTAAATTCATCCTGCCTCAACTTGATTTTTTATCCAAATGGCTTTAATTTATTCATTTCACTTTTATGCTGTGATTCTGAGAATTAGTATATGTAATCAACATCAATGTCATAAACAGCCCATTAAGAAAATTAAACATTTTAAGATGCAGTATCCCTAAAAGTAAAAATATTTGAATATTTACTTCAAATCAGTGCTAGCTTAAGACATTTTCCATCCATAAATAAATAACTTTAATAATTTAAAATTAGCATTGTTAATTCGTGTTCACACTGAATACAAAATGAATTTTAACAACATTAAAAGCCTCTGGAGAGGCTGAAAGTGGATGCAAACAGTTACTATTATGTGCAGGATGGGCTTATTAAGCCAAACTGTGCACCCTGTTCTTTACAGTGACCACAGAGACCACAACAGAAAGTTATTAAATCATCATTTATCAATTAGATAAAATTACAAGCTACTGCAAGAGACATTGGTTTTTCTTTTCATTATATCTAACCATTTAAACTTAGATTAACAAGCAACTCTGAATATGTTTTCTAACCTTTTTTTACTTGTGCAAAACATGTGTTTTTTATGTGGTTTGATTTCAATAAACTTACTCAGTCTTTTTTTGGCTTTAAGTAGTTATGACTACAACACTGCTGGAAAGGTGACTGTGGAGGAAAAATGAATCTTACACATGCCTTCTTGTTTTTAAATCTTGAAAGAAATTTTATTTGATTAAAAAGTTAAAGTAACAAGTAAGTAACTTAAATCTGGCTGAATCTTCCCTTTAACATATCAGAAAAGACATATCAGGATGCTGAAGACCACCCCAGGCCATTTTTCTACTTCATACTGTACATCATAATATATTTTAAATGTTTGTTTTAATGATATAGTAAAACTAAATCATATCATCATGAATTGGAAGCTGTGGCGTCATTCGAGCTGTATACTGCTTTTGATTCTCTCTAGCCACGTCAAAAAGATAGAGACAATCCAATCATGTTAAATAGTCATTTTCCACCTCATTATATACACATCTGTGTGTTGGAAAATGCATACAAACAATCTGCTGCTGTTTTTTTGGAGTCTGTCTGTCTATTTTGGAATTGCTGGGATTCAAATATTGTAAGTGGATCATTTATATTTGTACTGTTTACAACTTTCAAGTGCATGAGATGGACTATCAAAGATTGAATCTTGTTATGAAAAAAAAATTCTTCTTCACTATATATAAAAAAAAGTATGTGAGCATTTTTCTGATGAACTGTTGTCCATTGAGCAGTTTTATGTCAGGCTTTGCAAAACTTTTCAACAGCTTTGTTTGGGAGAATGATTGTTCCAGAATATTTATAGATTATATAAATGACTAGACTAGCATTTACATAAAAAAAAACAAAAAAGAGTTGCGACCTGTGCACATGCTAAAGGTGACAACAACCTGACTGGACATCAATCAAAGATCTAATATTAGTGCCAAGTGTACATAACAGATTGTAGACTATGTTTTATCGTCACTTTTGCCGTGATATCAATATTCCTTGTGAATTTTTTTGACTTCTTTCTTTTGAATGTACAAATTGTGTTGTGTTTTTTTTGTTGTTTCTGTTTTCTGTTCATTTAAATTTATTTTCCTCCATTTTTCCTTCTAATTGCATAAGCATTGATGCTGTGTTGTTTCTTTTTCCTTGATTCCGTCTTTGTATTGTAGATGATAGCTCCAAAAAGCTTGTATTTAATGATGCCTTATGGTCCATGGCTTAGTGATGAGTAGATTTTGATCACAAGCTCTTTTATTTGCTCCCATCCTTTACAAAGTGTATGACAATAAAAAGATGTTTTCATTTTGGACGTTTTCTGTTTCTTTTATGTCATCTTTTATCTTAGTCGACCCTTATCCATATTTTACTTTGGTTGAAGTTTTTAACATGTCTTCATAGAGCAAAGTACAGTGTCAGTGTCAGTGCTTGATACCTAATTAAATCCTAATATTTATCATAACTTAATTTATTTAATGAGGTGAATCTGATGTGAAAATGTGCAACCTTGAAGCTGTGTGTACTAAATATCTAAAGTGATCATTTACTTAAAATTTATTTTACTATAAAATGTTCAGATGTGACAGGCGGTTACTAAAAAGCAAAACCTTTCCTGCAAAAGAGATCATGATACAATGTACAATATTTCCCACTGGTTTTTATGTCAGGAGACATTGGAATTTCACATTAATCATTTTGAAATTAGGATAATTTACGATTTTACCAAAACTTTGATAGGAACATCAACTACACTCTTATTTTTTCTCACTCAAGGCCACAAGAACTATATTCCTGAAGTCTTGTCACTGTGTGGTTGCCTGTTGCCAGACAGACTTTAGGTCACTGCACTTGGCAAAGAAATAGTCCAGCAAACAACCTCTGTGACACAACAAATTGTTATTTTTACACTTTACTTTCAAAACAAATTTTAAGACAGAATGTAAACATTTATGCATAATACTATAGGGATAGTTTGTTTGTTTGTTCAAGAAAGGTTGTGGGAGGCACTTATACATAGTCAGTGTACTACCTACTGTAGATGGTAGACAGCACGCCCCCAGGAGGAGGACCGGTGTAGGAAGCATAGAAGTAAACTTCTGTGGACAGATGCAACAGCAAAACAAGGCTCTTCTTTGTTGTCAGGAAGCACTTTACAACAGAAGCTAAAACTGTTTTTTGTCCAACACTCCCTCAATCAGTTAGTTTGCATGTGATATTGTTTATGTTTCTTGTTTTTTCAAATGGTAAATCAGATTAAATGAAAGAGAAATCGGCATACACTGAAACGTAAGCCCTTTTTTGGTGATTAAAATGCTGCTGTCCATGTGTGCAGACGTTCATTGCTTAGCTTCCTTCACCAATAATCCTGCTACTCTTTAACTGGGGGCATGTCAACCACCATCTAGGCCTACTGTGGATAATAAACTGTTACTACATTTTGAAAACCCTCTTAAAAAAATCTGAACTAGCTTTAGATGGAGCCATGCCAGCTGTTCCCATTGTCATTATGCTAAGCTAAGCTAACTGGCTTCTGGCTTTTGCCCTGTATTTACTAACAGATATTAGAAGATATCAATATTGGTACCTCGGTCAAGCAAGAAAGCAAATAAACAGACATTAAATAATATTAAACCATTATTTTAAACAAATCTTGCCACAAAGACCACTCCTTTTTCTGTGGCTCGTACACTCAACAAATGGCAGCAAGGTCTTAATCCCTGGCATAAAACACTGCTGTCACCTATACAGTATATGCATATAATGTGTGACACAGCTAGCAGCTACTCTGCAGTTCTCTGTAAATTAATAAAGAAAGGGACTACTTCACTTCAATTTTAGCTGAAAATATCCAGAGCAGTCCAAACCATTAGAAAACTGAGCATGCACTGTGGTAAATAGTGTCCTCAAAACCTCAAAGAAAATTGGTTTGAACTTGTTCCCCTCCATGAAAACCTTGTGAAAATATAGGTTAATTTGAAAAAAGACAAATCAATCTTCAGCAAGCTTTACTATTCAAACTGTTATGTAAAGGTCGAGGTGAGAAGTGTCTATATTTGAAGTTTGCTGGTTCATATTTTGCGACTGAGAGTAGCCTACCTGTTTCCATGACACCCATGAACTGAGCTCATGGGTTCATCAATGAGAGCAGCTTCACCCTGCATGCTGTAACATTGCAAACACATCAATAAGTTTCTCTCACTGAAGGCTGGAAAAATACAAGTTCAGCCACCTGAAACCAAATGATCTCTTTTAGTATAAAGTATAAACCTGTTAACCTCTGTTAGAGATAAACAGCCTGTACTGATCCAGCTTATTACCTCTGATACAGCCCCTCAACACCTACACTAACATTCTTTTTAAAAATAAATATCAGCACTGTGGATTTTAAAGTAACATTAAAAGGGCAATGTATTAATCAGAGCAGATGTCAACAGAAAGGTCAGGAAATATATCACTGTCATACAAAATTTGGTTATAATACGGCTCACCATTTATGTTTCGGCTAGGAGGAGTGGCCCTTAGTGATTGAGAGAGGTGATCAACTGACAACAAACTACAACTGTTATCTCTGAGATCACATTCGCATCCAGCGTTAACCTGAGATCTGTAGACAAATATCCCATTGTGGTAATAAAAATTCCTTGATAATGCAAGGTGTAAATTCATGCAGAATGCATTCTGATCAGAAGTAAAGTGAACTATTTGGCCAGAGCGTTTTTTGATCTCAGCCAGGTGTGCACAGCCTGACCACCCACTTAATGATAAATACTTAAACAAAGCCTGTTGAAAGATCAGCTCCAGCCTTCCCTTCAAGCTACCTTAAACACTAACTTGCCATACCCTCAAAAAAAGATTTTTTTGGTTGGAGCACAACAGCAAAATATTCTGTGGGGACGAGTGGATGCGATGCTATGAGCATATTTTATTTTTTACTCTCCAAGGGGGGAATGGCTACATACAGCTTTTATTGGCTTTTCTGAAATACTGGGCTCAGAAATTCCTAAACTACAGCAGTCAGGTTCCCACATTAACCACATCAGTTTTGTAACTTCTTTCTGTTATCAGGCCTTTTCCTTTTGTTCATACAGGAAATTAAAGACCTTTTCCTAATGTGCAATGATGGATAAAACAGTGCTCACTCAGTGAAAATAAAATCAAACCAAAGTTATTTTAAAGCTAATATGAGGCATCAGCAGTCCAAGCGAGTCAACCCAGATATCTATTACAGTCATGTCCTTCAGTACAAAATTCTCTTTGTGTTTAAATAAGACAAGGTTTCTTTGTTGATTTTCAAACTTTGTAATAAAAATACTTCAGACTTTGTCCCCAGTCATCAAACTGACCAGTATGCACAGAGGAAATGCCACAGGAAGATAAAACTGTTTAGTGTTAATGTTGGCACCCAACTGTTGACTTGAAAAATGTGAGCCCTAATGCAGCAGGAAGAGGCCGAAACAGGCAGCTTTGCTATTGTGTTTCATAAATATCAGAGATCTAATCATTTGGATTGGCTGTTGCATTCCGCATATATTTGTACCTGCAATAAAATGCATTTTTTCTGATCTGAATATATATTCAAAGAAAAGCTAAGTGTTAATGCTTGCTGTAAATTACTTATTAACTTTCTCACACACCTCTGCATACAGAGATTATTTTGTGTAACTTGAAGTGATTATCATTGCCAGATTAACATTGCCAGTTACAATGACCAGGTTAATTCTTTTGCACTTAAAATCAAGGCTGGAACTAACATCAGTAAATCAGCTAAAGCTGTCATTTATTTGTCTCAGCTCCTCTGTAAATGAGCTGGTGTATGGATAACAGTGTGTGCATGCTTGTGTTTGTGTTTGTATGGCATAGAGTCAGACCTGTGAGTCACTGGTAAAGAGAAAGAGTGAGTTAGTGAGGGCATGGAGGGGGAAAATTGGACTACAGATAAATAGATAGACATATAAGAGTGCTGCTCCTCCTCCTTCTTCTTCTCTACCTCTGCCACCGAAAGTCCAGCCTTGTCCACTGGAGCGTAAAAAATCCACATCACCCAATCTCAGGGAGGCTGAAGCCCATCAGAGCATGAATGTTTGGTCTCTGTCGAGGTTCTTAAAGGTGTTAAAACCTGACTAGGTTCAGTGCATTTCTCATTCAAGGAAAAAAAAACCATTTTGAATTGAAGAGTAAATTAAGATTTTACATTTGCAGGCTGAAATACATTTTTTTTTGCCACTAACTAATCATGCCAAAAACATAATAATATAAGATGTTAACATGTTCTTAAGACTTGAAAGCACAACTGTAACACAGTAACAAACCCCAGGGGATCAAAGATCTGGTTGCTCTAAGATGTCGCAAACTGATGCCAAGGTTCATGTACAAACTGTACATAGATCATTACATATATCAGTGGTTCAAGTGGTCAGTGGTTGTGTAAAAACCGCGGATGAGATGACAAAACACAAGGATTTACAAAAACACCCTTATTATTTTAAAAAGAAGGGATCTTAACTTAAAAAGCTGAAAACTGCGGAGTCCAAAGAAATTTATTTATTGAAGAAACAAATATTCCACAAAGTTTAACAATTTTGAATTTTATTTAATTTCATTTTCCCTAATCTAGTCCTAATGTTTGTACTTGATCCTTTTTTGTCACCTTTTTATCTCTTCATGAAATTTTATTCATTGTTGCCTTTTTTTCATTTACTCCATGTATAAACTGTTTTTCTGTCAGAGTTGAGGAAAAGGCTGCAGCTAATAAATCTTCACGTCTTAAAGCTCGTGCTCATGTAATAGAGCAATTGTGGGAGTCCGTCCTCATGGCAACACCAAACAGAAACATCACATTTTACAAAAGAATAAAAGAATATTGATTGACAGTATTATACTACAGTCAGGTCTGCAGCAGAACTTCAGTCAGAGTAAGCTGCAGAAACATTTCATCTCTCTCAAAAATCAGTGGTAATTGTTAGCAACAACAGTCATTGAGAGGAACAATAAGAAAAATCTGCAGCCAACAGTGCCCTTAGTGACCATAATGCACTGCTGCCATTGGATATACTGTTATTTAAAAGATGTGGCAATAAGAAATATAAAGTTTGTTCCAAGATATCAGTTGTTCATTTAAATAAAAGTTGTCTAATTGTTGCATAAACAACACCAGTAGCTGTTTCTGTGCACTGGCTGTTGTTCTTTCCACCTACATGTACTGTAAGAACTCAAAAATTAATATAACAAGTTTTTGAAGATATTTTAATGAGGTGTTCTGGGAAATGTAGGAAATCGCTGAGGAAGGATGGGCAAGGCAAGTTTTACATCACACATTGGAGACATAACAACCTTCCTCTAGGACCTTGATTAGATTAATGAGTCAAATAGCCAATTTAGAGCAGCAGATTAGCTTTGCCATATAGCCTCAAAGGACTGTGGGGTTCTCTTGATTCATTTAAAGACACCCACATGGCTTATTATGCTGGAGATGTATTTCATTAGACCAGAGGTTTGGAAGACAGACGGCGAAAAAGAGAAAAATAGAGTGAGAGAGAGTGAGAGAGTATAAGCACTACAAAGTGTGCCATATAACAGAGATAGCTAAAGGTTCAGCTCATAAGCCAAAAGCCGTGCCTTTAGGCTAAAGAAATGCTGGCAACACCTGTATCTGTTTCAATCCTACACATCTGTTTTTCAGTAAGCAAATAGATGTAACACTTAGAAATACTCTAAATCAGATGGAAACATCTATACTGACTGAATTATTACAACCAACGAGGCTGCCTGTCTGACTTATTTGAGGAAGAAGTTCTTGGCGGTCAAACTGTGGTGATTTTCGCATGCTGCTTTAAGAGCCTGAGAGTGGCTGACTGTCTGACAACCACTTGGCAAACCAACACTGGTTTGAACTGTACATCCCAAAAATAAACCTTACATAATGGAAGAGGAGGGAGGATGTGACCCTGTCTTCCCCTCCAGCAGGCCCTATGCTGGCCCATCTGGCAAGATAATGTGCAACGGCAGTGTCTCTCAGACTTGCTAGGATCCATTGTGTTTTCTTAAAAGGAAAGTTATACATTCTGTTGAGCCCAGTGTGTGATGGCACTGTGGATTTTTACAATCCAGTCTTAAATACTAAATATTAGGATATGAATACCACTTTATGTCTTTTCCTTTTGCAGTTATGTGAAAGTCTCATGTGTAATTGGAATTTCTTTGGTGATGTGTGATCATAAGTGAATTATGCATGCCTCTATGTTCTCATTTTTGCAATGTATAGACAAAAAGAAAATACAACTTTTCTGAAAAAAAAGACATTTTAGCCTCTGAAAGCCTGATTTCTTTTAAGTGTCAAATATTCATTAGGAGTGAGTATCAATCAAAGTTAAGAGTATAATTTAAAAAAAAAACATTCTTAGTTAATTAATTAGAGTCCAAACAATTAAACATAAAAAAGGTAATTTTTTAAATATTATGCATATGTGCTTCTTGCCAAGAACTAGATGAGAAGATTGATTCCACTTGTAAAACTGCCTGGTATCAGTACGGTGATAGGTAATAGATGGTTAGCTTAGCCTAACAAAGAGACCCCAACCCTAACTACAACAAATGGAAAAATGGCTTGTCTGGCACCAAGTAAGATAACATGTCTATACACCAGCATCTCAAAAAACACAAAATTGTCTGCAGGTACATAAAGACAAGTATTATCTTATATGTACAAAAGGAAAGTGTAGTCATTGCAAGTTGTGTGTTTCCGACTTTTTCTTGCATTGATGAAGTCACCTCTTGAAATGTGTTGGTTACTATGAAAGTTGCTAGGCAACCAGTGGAGACTCCAGGAAGTTCCTGAGCTGGCAGATTTGACTGATAGTGCTGCCAGTATAAGTAAACAACCTCCCAATTATCATCAGATTAATTTTTTTGTCTATTCTCTGAACTTCTGTGTCACTCAGTAACATTGTGGTTTCTTAAATCAACTCCACCCAGTAAAACTGTGAGAGGAACGCTGGCAAAAAAATTCACAAATCTCCTATCTGAACTAACCAAAACCATTGCTACATCTGACTGAAATGTTGATTAAAATATTGTTTTCTAGGCCTTAAAAGGCTGGCAGGCGCTTTGACAGTTGAATCACTGTCTGCATCAAGTAAAAAAAAAACACCCGAAATATTTTTGTTTTGTTTTGTTTTTACTTCATCATGACTGAATGACTTTCAATGACAGCTTTCCACTCACAATGCAGAACATATCAATACATTCATTTCCTGACTATTAATCATTCTTCACTGCTGTTTCTGTCATCCTGGATTGGCTAAATTAAAAGAACACCTCTGAAATACAATTTTGGGATGTGATTTAAACTGAATTCACCTGCTCTACATTTTTGGCTGTCTGTCTAAACGTAGCCTGTTAATAGTGTGGTGTCCTGCAGGGCTGTGTGTTAAGACGGCTTGCAATTTAATGTTGTTTTTGTTTTCCTTCCCTCCCCCTTCCTGCTCCAGGCTGTAACGGAAGCATCGATGGGACTGTGTCTTTGCGTGAAGCTCGTCCTCAGCTCTGCTCACATCTGCTCCACCTGCCCTCCCACACTCTCCTGCCCCACCCTGCTTCCTCAACCCCCCACCTCTCTTGCTCCTTCTTCTTCTGCTCCAGCTCTGACACATACATGTTTCTCCCTAATGTCTGATTGGACCCTTTAGCGGCCAGCATTGGCCCACTTAACCAGAGTGGGTGACAAACACGCCACAGACTTTCATACAGAGAGGCCTTTCTCCGCTCTATGCCTGAAGCCCTTCCACAAAATTGTCTTTCTGGAATTTCAACATGCATACAACATCATTCATGCCATGCTGAAACTCATCTTAAGCTGCAAAAATGTTTCTGATGCCATGATTGTGCAACATATCATTCTCAGCCTTTGTAGGGAGCTCACAACTACAAAACTTCTAATTAAATCTGGAGTGTGAAAATATGCAAAGGAGTCATTTTGACACATTTTAAAGTTACCATGGTCCTCCATAATTTTCTATGTCAACTACTAATGATTTGAGCTAATGTTTTAGGTTCTGTAACAATGCATTTGGAGTATGAACCCATTTCTTTTCCAACTCATTTGATACACACTTTTTCAGGACCGTTCTGGTGTTGCTTTTTTAACTAAATGGGTTTCCCTTTTGAGTCTGTGTGCGATGCTCAATTTTGTTAGTTTAAGGTACCAGAACTACTTGGTTAGGCCTGGGATAAGATCATCAACTTTTGCTGCTCCTAATGACTCAAATGACGGTCCTCTGTAGTCCTGTGTGTGACCCATTACTCCACACCAACATCTGGCAATCTGGGGATTTTTAAGCTCTTTCTTCTTTGTAAAGTGGAGCCATTACAATTAGCATCCAATGCTGTTGCAGATGGGTTTGCATATGAGTTAGCAGGGTGCATCAAACACAGAACCTAAAGTGGAACACGCTTCATTACCAAGTGTTGCCAAAGGGTTCCGAACAAGTTTTTGCATGTGATGAGTTGAGAGTGAGCAGAGGGTGAAAATATTGAAATAATCCACAATCTTATGACTTCTCAAGGGTTTTTTGGCTGCAGAAAAAGACAAACTCAACTTCATTCAAAACAACATTTAAATGTATTTTTTTGGTGGATCCAAAAATTCAGATATCACCAAAATTAAAAAAAAAAATTAACATCTCACTGTGAAGTTCAAAATTATTCAAAATATAGTCTTTGATAAAGACTTATACAACTAATGCATTACTCAAATTTTTTCTGTTGCATTTGTTACTTTTTCAAATTAACTCTTTTTTCCTTCTTTCCTTGTGTCTTGTTTTCTATACATGGATCCTAACTCCTAGAAATTTCAAAACCATACTACTAAATTGCAACGGCTCATACAATTTTTAAAAGAATTAACCCTCCATGCAGTAAATAATGAGGCATACTTAGCACAATAAAGAAACTTTTTCAATGAACATATCTACAAAGTTGCAAAATGTTCATGTAAATGCATCCGCAAAATGTTTAATCAACATATTCATGCCTGCCTGCATCCTTACATTTCTTTTTTTTCTACATTTCCAAGATTTCTTATGCATTATAAGACAATCTTCCAACCAATTCCCTTTTTGTTTTTAATAATATGATGTAATTTAGCTGTAAGCTAAATTGTCCAAATGTCAGTGTAGAAATGTTCCTTTTAAAAAAAAATCTGATGCTGTCAATCTCCACTCCCCTCCCTCTGCCAAAATGGCCCTCCATATTTTGAAACCATTAGGCTGGCAGGTTTATTCGTTCGTGCTTCCTGCTATTCACCATCAATTTAAGCATTAGTAATTTTTTTTACATTTATTTTTTGTTTTTTTAACAATCTTTTAATGAGAGATGGATCAAGATTGTGATGTGAGACTAAAGATGCAAACCCAATTCTCAAGCATCACAATTTTGCGCTTTGTAAGCCCACAATCAACCCTGACTCACCTGCCAATCTTTTCTGTGCTGTACAAAAATGAAGTCTTTTTTTCACTTAAAAACATATTACCTGTAAACAAAAACCAGGTGAGGCTGTATTATGATTCATATCACAACAACAGTAGTATAGTAGTATATAAAAGTAATTTCTTAGAGGCAGGATTGACATGCACAGCACTTTGTATGTTTTTGAATGGAATATGCTACATAATCATGCTAATACTGCGCTGATGGTCAGATCTGCAAGCTGTGCAGCTCATCAACAGACGTTTAATGGTGACCAATGAGCAGCTGCATCAACACAGTAAGGGGGTTTAGTGCCTTGTTCAAAGGCACCTCAGCAGCAGCAGGGAAAGGTGATTTTTTGATTTTGTCATCCAGATTTTCCAAGTTGATCCCATTTTTTGAAGCAGTTTTGAATGCATACATATGATTCATTAAATCCTCTCTTTCTTAATGATGCTCCAAGTTCATATAAGCAAAATCAATACCTATTTTTAATGTAGAGATCTCTGCACACAATCTTTTGATCAGTCACTAAAATTGTTTTGTTGCAAGAGAGAGATATGAGAGAAATTGTTTTCTCTCATATCTTTTTAATCTCTGAACCAAGTTTTTTAAATTTACCTGCTAAGCTCAAGCAGGTCATTTCTGTGAGAATGAAGGGGTATCAAACACTAGTGAAGAAAACCTGTGAATGAAAATACTATTACATGGTCTAATAACTTAGAATTCATACAACCATTTTTTTGGAAGGTGAATTAATCTTTTCCCAGCAAGTGAAGAAGAATGGAAGGAATTCCAAAAAACCTGAACCCACCAGACGAATGTTACAATGTATCCAATGATATTCACATCTGCAGAAATGTATGTGAGTTTTCTTTTTCCTGAGATAGTTTTTTTTTGTGAATAACTGTAACATACTGCTTGAGTAAACTACACAGATACAAAAATACAGACAATTGTGTTTGTGAACGAGCGAATAGATTATTCAAACTTATCCCCAACTAATGTAGGTGTCTAATGACCTCGAGGCTATGCAATGAGAATCATGCAGCTCAATATTTTAAAAAGTGAGATTTTTTTACTGAAGTGCAGATTTAATTGACTCACCTACTCATTCATGACATTTTGAGTATGTTTTTAACATTTTACCATTGGTAATTTAAAAAAAACCTTTTATCTTTCAATGCACATGAAATTTAACATAAAATTAAGGCATTTTTGGTTTATTAAGGGAGCACATCTTCCAGCAAACTATGATTATGATATTTTTACCTTTTTTTTTAATATGATGTAGAGCATTTCAAATATCCCGTAAATTTGACAACAGTCAACAGGGACAGCCCAGGAATTGCTTATCTTCAAAATGGGAATGGTCTGCAGCTCTCTGCTGGCAGCCACAGTCACTGCATATGATGTATGAATGTCAGTGTAAATACGTCAGGTCTTGGCGTGTTTACACAGGTCTTTTTTATTCAGAGTGAATAAGAAAAGCTTTGGTTTGTTGCTTTTTTCATGTTGCTTTTACATGCACATAATGATGTCGCTATTACCAATAATGTGAGCAAAGCAGGTGTCTGATTAGGCTATTGACATGGTTTCACACTGTGAATACTCTCTCCAGTTAACAGTACCGTTTTTATGAGTGATGTAGTTATTTTCTCATTCCCACATGCTTTATGAAAGCTTTTCTGTTTTTAATTTTCAGCCTGCCCTAAGGCTATTCAGTATCAAAATTAATCACAACTATGATTTTTCTGCACCAAGTTCTGAGTTTCACATTGAAAATGAACAATACTCCACCACTTAATATCATTCAAAGTAGGTGATTTAAAAAAAATATATATATAAGGACACAGGCAGAGCAAAGATTACAAATGTGGGAAATGATTTAGGTCTGCCTGCAGCTATACAGACTCCCTCTACATGTTTTGATTTTAAGCCTTTGGTCTGACCATTTAGAAAAACTACATCTGTTATGCTTCACAGGTGATGATGTTAAAGGGTGAGTCTGGTGATATTAAATGCTGTTCTTGCTGTCAACAAAATGAATGAAAAGACTGAAAGTAACAATGTGGTATTCTGTTTCTTAGTATATTTTTTAACTAATATGCCAGCTCCAAGTCAATTGTTTGAAATTTATAAATCTTTAAAATTATATATACTTTGATTTTTTAGCCCTTACGGACCAAAAATAATTGGTAATAATAATCAGGGGAACCTGTAGTTTCAATCTGGTCCATTATAAGTCCATTTTACATTTTCTTTGTCTGAGACTGGATGAATTTACTCAAAAAATTGGAAAACATCAGTGAAATTCTTTCTTTTTTTCCTGCAGTTAAACTCAGACAGCGCCTCAGGGACTCTGTTGGTTTCGTTTTTAAAATGGTATTTAGAAAATGTACTTAAATGTTTTAAGCTTTCAAGTGAGGCTTTAGCTACATTTAAGCTTTCTTGAGCAAATTACAGCCATTTATTATGCTTTATTATATCATTATCCTAGACATTATCCTAGACGTGAGAAATGGGTGTTGTATTTTCTTGACATCTATTTTTATCCAGTAGATGTGTTCTAAAAAGTTCAAATAGAAAGAGAAAAATCATAATTGAGGACACTGAACAAAAAGTGACTTGTTAAAATATATAATATAAACAAAAAAGCTAACAGTGCTAAACTGTGAAACACTTTTTCAGAAAAGCAATACAATATAATATCGGATATGCAACAAGATACAAGTATCGAAAATAATCTTTACAAACTATAGTCAAATTGAAAAACAAAAAGGGACACATGCTACCACCAACAATCCGAAAAGCTCAAGTTCTTATGACTTATGTGTATTAAATTAGCAGTTTAAAAGTCATAGACAACAATGCTGTAGACAAGAATAAGCTTTATCAGTTCTGGTTAGCAGGTTAACCTCATTGTTAGTTTTGGTCTTTTCATTAGATTTTCATTTGGATTTTATGATGTTGCGTTAGAATACATAGTACTTCCATGAACTTTGCCCTGCTCACATTATTGTCCAATCCATATTTCTGATTTGCATGTAAAAGTGCCTATATGTTTGGAAGAAAGGAACGGAAACTTGTCAGTTGCCTTCTTATCTAGTTTTGATCACGACACAAATATAAAATCAACTTTCTGCCCACTCTAGTTAAAAATTTGAAAGTCCTTTCCTAACTAGCTCTTACTGTTTTCAAACAGAGTACTTTATAGACAATGAGGCTCTGCATTCAGTGTGTGTTCACAGTGTGGGCAGAGGATGAACCACGTTAGACTTATTTCTCTGCAGTTCCTCTAAACCCTCCTACATGTGTTTGGTTAATAGGGCCCTGTTGAGATCAAACACAGTGGCAGGACATCAAAAAAAAAGAAAGAAAGAAAGTGAAGGGGGAAAAACTAATTCATAGAAGAAGAAAGCCAGCTCAAGACTGCAAAATGAGCTGTCCTTAGCTCCCCTGCTCACCTAATTCCCTCTCACTCAACAAAATATTAACACAAGTATCATGACACAGTCATCTGTGGGGAACCAGCTATCCAAAATTCCGATGAGTCCATGCAATGAATGGATGTAGAGATGTTTATTTTCCTAAACAGAATTGTTCACGGCTCATTGTTGACAGCCGCAATGAGGCTGCAGGAATTTGTGGATACATGCATGTGTGGATTATCATAAAGTCATGACTATATAGAAAACCTTTTCGCTTGTAAAACATTTATTTAATTTTCAGTATTCTATTTTTATTTATTATATACATTATTAATTATTTACCAAAATAAAAAAAAGTTAAAAGGTGCAGTAAAAGATCCTGCATTTTGTTTTTGTTTTTTTTTTTTTGTCTGTTTAGTAAATATATAGCAGGCACAAGCAGCTATTTAGCTAAGCTTAGCTTAAAAACAAAAAACGCAGGAAAAGTTATTCTGGCTATTATTAACAGCAAGTTGTTGTATTGTTATGCTACGTTAAGCTAACTAGCTGCTTATTCATTCATCTTAACTGCACAAACTTGAGAGCGTATTAGTCTTCTCAAAAAAAGAACACATACTCATTTTAAAAGCTAAAATAAAAATTCTATTAAAGTCTGAAATTCAGCAAGAAGGGAAAGTCATTGTGCTGTGTAACGCTAAGAAATACCATGAAATTGTTCTCAGTTTGACTGTTACTGAAAGGGCTTCTCACATTATTTTTTAAATTTTTTTCCAAGTTTTGCTTGGAAAGGTTTAAAATGTCACTTTAATGCTGTCATCAAATCAAAGTCATGAAAACTTGAGAATGTACGGGATGATGTCAAATACAAGCAGCTTTTCCCCAAGGGAGAGTTGATAAAACATGAACAGATCAGCCAAAATATACAGTATACCCTCCTTTATGAAGATAAGTGCTCCATATTTTAATTCACTGTTATATTGCTGATTCAAATGTGCTCTGAATCTGCTTTCATCTATAAGTGGAAACTTTGTGCTATATAAGAGAGGTATTTTTGATGTATTTTCCGTAAACCATCGCAGTTTTTTCTCCTTTGTGGTCATTTTGTTCCTGAAATGCTTTACTGCAACACAGTCATGCTTCTTCTCCTCCAGATTGCTGAACTTTGACAAATCCTCAACTCCCTCATCATCCAAATCTCTTCTTTGTGACCATCAGCATCACTGCACTCATGATAACATCAACGTCCATACTGCTGTCCTCACTCAAAAGAGCTTATCATCCAAGCTTGTAATGGATCTTCATTTGTATAATTTGTACAGTAAAGTTTATAAAAAAGTTTTCTACCCTTCCAGAAATTATTTAGTTTCTGCTGTTTAACTGAATGTCAATGAATAACAATTTGCAGGCCTTGTTATAAAATTTGTGTTTTTTGTGCAACCCTTGGGTTTGTTCTACTGTCCAGAAGAGAAGAAAAATTATCAATAAAACTTTAAGTGATAATTTCACGGTCGTCAGTGTGGAAGTTGTGTCCCTTCTATTCTTTTAATAATAGAAAACAGGCAATAAAAGAAATGCCGCTTCAGAAAAAAAAGACACAAAACACCAGAACATTAGAGCTTCATCTCATGCCGTGCGCATCAACTCCTTCATGTGTTGTGACTCTGTTTGTCTCTGCTCTGTGAGGGAAGAGGTTGATGTTTTAAATGAAAGCAAACAGTCTGACTCATATTGTGCCCTGAGACATCATTAATGTTGCTATTAATGCCATTCATGTTGCCTCGACATAAATTTAGAAAGCTAATTCATTATTCTCTTGATATTGACCAGGGAAGGCCAACTGAACTCATTTGATACTTTATTATTATAGCTCATGGCAGTAATTTGAAGGATAGCTCACACACACAGGCGCACACACACACACGCACTCATGCACACCCACTCATGCACGCGCACATACGCGCACACACGCGCGCACACACACACACACACACACATACACACACGTGCACACACACACACACACACACACACACTGCATCTTAAATCTAAAACAGGCCATTTCTGCAAATTGAAACATTATTAAATGTGCTTATGCAGTATGTTTAACACCTGTCTAACTTTTACAATTGAAATGTTACTTTACAAAAGGCCCAATATTGAATGTCAGTAAAGAATCCATTCTTTTTCTGTCATATATACTCATGTATTCAGTGTAGAGAGCATAGGGAGCGGGGCACAGTACACTCTGCACAGGCTGTCAGGCTTAAAAACATAACCAAGACAACCATTCTCACTCACATTCACTCTTACAGGCAATTTAGTCTCCAGTCCACCCACTGTAACCAGCTGCGAGAGAAAACACACACCAACTCACAAAAAGAAAGCCCCCAGATGCATTGTGGTATAAAACCCACGACTTTGTTGCTATGAGGAAAACAATAGCTTGTGGCCACTGTGCAAAGTCAGCAGTGCATCTGTTCCTTTAAAAAACATGACTCAATAGCACAGCTGTGTTAGCAGAGATTTGAGTAATTTTATGAAATGTCATCAGTTTTTTTGGTGAAATTTTATGAGCAATGTCGAGCTTTTTCTATAGTTAAAAAAGCAGTCAGTAAGTTCCTCACATTCTGTTTAAAATAAATTGACAGTAATAATTCTTATTCCATGTCCCATGTGGTCAGTTAGTTTGATTTAAGAGCATAGTATGTAGGATTTTCCCTAATAATGGTACATCTAAAAATTCAAAAGAGCCAAGTGCAAATCTTTTGGTGGTGAGATTTGCATTTGCACAATTGTCAAACATCACAAGAAAATAAAAAATGCTAATTACATTTAGCAAAACCTGCTGCTTACTTATTTTGGTAAACACACTCCTCATTTGAGCCTGGGTCTTACTGAGGCTGAAATGGGTATGGCTTAATCTCCCCATTTTCTCCCTAATGCTAACTCTAACCGTCTTGAAGCAGGCTGTTCTTTCACCAGTCAACACAGAGCAAGTACTTGTAGTGGGCGGGGCATAAGGGCTGTGACGAATGAATCCTGAATTTTGCTTAATAAGGGAGAAAGAATAGATATGCTTTCAAGGAACAATTTGTGACACCTCCAGATGTGTCTTTGCTCGAGAACCATCCTGTTTGATACAATCAGTGTTTTTTCAGACTTCAGAGGGGGGATTAATAAGCAATGGAGATAAAGGAGGAAACTGAAACTTACTCCTGAATTTTATGGACTTCCATCCCAGTTTTAATGTAAGTGCTGCCAACCACAGCTTAGTTTGCTTTGATGTGGACACAGTGCAGGTGGGTATATTATTTCTAAAACGAGAACCTTTTACCTGGTTTTACTTATTCATAGAAAAGAGGCATAAAGTTCTATCTAGAAGTGTGCAAGTGCACTTTACTGATTATTTCTATGATTTTTTTAGAAACTGGATACTCTGTTAACTGTAAGAATAGCAGATAATGAAACAGAAGGTGAACTTTCAGAGTACAGGCAAACATAAGTAAGTACAAATGCTAAATAAAACTGCAGTACACCGTTTTAATTACACAAGGGAGAGAAAACTAGGGAATCACGTAATTGAAAAGAGCGGAAAAGCAACAAAGACAGGAAGTAACAGAGGCTTGATAAGAAAAGCTACTAAAACGAACCAGGAAAAAAAATTAACCCAAAGCACAAACCATGACAAATGATTATAATCTGGACTTCAAACACTAGCAGCGTCCTAACCAGGCTACTTTGATGAACACGCGTCTACATCATTTTTAGGCTTCACACTCAAACACATGACTCAGAAAATTTCTACTTGTAAGCAACTAGCAGAAGTCACTTCATGCTTGTAATTTGAAATATCTTGATGCACCCACACTTGCAATTTGCCGTCTGTAACACTAATATCATCCAGGATTTCTAAAACACACCTGTGTGTTTCTTTGTAAAGGATGAGAAAATTAAGAACCAACACTTCCCTCTCACACGTCTACTGATTGAAACAGGAGCACAATGGAGTTGGATGAAAAATCAATTTGGGGTGTCGGGGAAGGTGTGGTTTGGTGAAAATTCTGCTTTGATTAGATATGCAGAAGTAGTGTTTTTGTTTTGGATTAGTCATGCTATTGTTCCTGAAATTCAAAGAGTACAAACCAGCTGCTCATAATTCTGTGCCTGACTGCTGGTTTTCTATCCTACCACTTAATTATAGTTAATTACAGCTAATTGTAGTTATTTGGGTTCACCTTACATTCACAGTGTGTTCATCACTTTCTAATTGGATAGCCAGCAAGACTTCTGAGTCCTATGATCAGGGCTGAAACCCACGCCTTCAAAAGATGATACTAAAAAAACAAAAAATTCATAGTTGACTTACAGCACTAAAACACATGTGCAGTCTTAAAGCTTCAGTGTATTGAACACATGCATGAACTCAAACATTGTTGATCAGAATGTTAAGTAGTATATTAATTTAAATACTAAATAAATATGCATTATAATAATAATATCATGTCATTATTAAATGACAGATAGAGGAAATACGGTACACCGTAGAGAGAGCTATGACTTACATTGCTTAATAAATTGACTTTTTTGAGTAAAATCTTTAAAGTTGCAGAAAAATCTGTAATAAAATAAGAAATGCAGAGAAGATATTGTGCTCTATGACACTGCACAGCTCACTAAGCCTGGGGTGAACTCCAACAGCTATTATTTTGCAGAGGGCTTCTGAATTATGTGAGACGAAGCAATGAAGAGCCTCACAGCTAATGACAAGTTTGACCTTTCGAGGAGACCACAGTCGTCGTTCCTCGTAGAGGCATGTTGAAGGAAGCCAGCAGTGGATGGGAACATGCTAAGATACAAGGATGCAAAAAAAGCTTGTCTTTGACTTTAATTATCCACATCAAGATGAAAATATGAGACTATTGCAGAGAGCTCTCTCTTTTTTGCACATGGTTGTTTGTGCATTGAAAATGGACGCGGCCCTGCACAAGCCATCAAGCAGCAGCATTAGAAATATGAAGCTAATGTGAAGCATCCACTGGATAATGGCATTAGCAAGATAACATCGCCTAAATAATTTGCAATGTTGTTTCCCACAGAGATTCTACCATATTTATAGATGTTTGCAGGAGCCATTATAGTTGTTCGCTATGACCACATCAATTGTTTAAGATCACTGCAACACAAAATAGCATTCATACCAATGCTCCTTTGGTGGAAGTTTTTGCAAAACTAATTTAAAGTTCTGGAGATCAACAGCACCAGTGGGCTTCTCCTCTGATTTATAGATTATGAATTTGAAATTGTTGCCAGTCCCATGGAACCCATTATTGTGCTTCACTAGAATTTGGGAAAATGATTTCAACCCCTGATGCTGTTGAGTTTTAAACCTCTAACAGGTCAAAGTGGCCTCATGTGGACTATAATATACATAATAGTGATACAGTGTTAATGGTCATAGTCTCAGAGCGCTGATTTGAAAGGTTTAAAGCCAGGTGAGCACCTTGATCTCACCCAGGACCACAGCAAAAGACTGTTTCCTTTCTAAATTTTCATCCTGTCCAGCAATTTCATATGCAAGAGGATTTCACAGTCTTTGCTCAGACTATTGCTTCTGACTCTCTAAAGACTTTAAAGGACTCAAGAGGCAAATGAGTTATACAAAGGCTTTGTCATTATTTTTTTTTTTGATAGCAGGTTTCTTTGAGATATACTTATAGTTTTCCAGTGCACATTTTGAATCAGAAATTGATATCCAAGCTCTATTTTTTTTTAATTGTTTGATGTGGCTGTCACAACCAGTCTGCCAACAATGTAAGACGGTTTAATTTATTAAAATTTATTTACAACAAATTAGTCAGTATAATTAAAACAGATGGATAGGTTGACAAAATTGATATGTGGAAAAGACTATTGAGAGCATGCTGCCCAAATGTTATGTTTGCAATCCAAAAGATGTTTCAACAAAAAGCCAGTACAAGGACATGTGTGGGAGGGGGATCTCTCACTGGCTGGCTGCGACTCAGGTGCATCTCATAGAATGCTTGATAGTGCTGCCTTCAGGTCCATCCTCTGCAGACAGGAAAACAGAGCAGCAAAACAAAAGCAAAACAGAGAGGCAGTCATGGCCATATTCAAATTTTCACGACAGTTTCTTTAGTTGAAAAACTAGAAGTACACCGTGATACAAAATGTTACAAAAAAGATTTTTTAAATTAGTTTTCCTCTTAAATTTGGCCACAATTTTTGTAAAAAAAACAACAAAAATAGAGCTATTAAAGGTCAAAAGTGTCACAAATGCCTAACTTTTAATCTTTACACTCTCATCTGGGCAAATATTTGACTTTATACTTAGAAACGTAACAT
The DNA here is from genome assembly GCA_029783805.1 of Acanthurus tennentii. Taxonomy (NCBI): domain Eukaryota; kingdom Metazoa; phylum Chordata; class Actinopteri; order Acanthuriformes; family Acanthuridae; genus Acanthurus; species Acanthurus tennentii. Next base: position 9,873,396 of record JAPZDZ010000022.1, read on the forward strand.
AAAAAGGATCAGCTGTGAGTCAGATTATGCAGAAATAGCTTGGCATTTGGGTAAAAAAAAATTACTCACTCTCTTGCCCATAGATAGATGAGAGGGTTGATTCCAGTCTCATATCTGTCCTGTTAATATGAAGCTACAAAGCCACAAAGATGGTAAACTCAGATTATCATAAAAACTGAAAAAAAGGGGAAACAGCTTGCCTGACACTGTCCAAAGACAACAAAATTCACTGACCAGGTGTTTCCCCCTTGTATCCAGTCTTCATGCTAAGCTAAGCTAAGCTAAGTTAAGTTAAGCTAAGCTAAGCTAAAAAGCTGTTAGCTTCATACTAAAGGCACAAATATGAGTGTCTTCTTCTAACTTAGCAAGAACCCCTAAATGTCTATGTTTCCATCTTTCTTAATATTCTATCTGTTCATATAGAGTATCTTTAATGAAGCCTTGATGCTCAATTTTGTTTTTTTTCTGTATCTGATTTTTTTGTGTGTGAGTGATTGTTCACATTGTTGTTAACTAGTCACAGACCTGAAGTGACCTGCATGCACAAAAGAGCAAGAAGAAGCCAGACGCAGCATGTTGTGTACGGAATAAAATTAGTAACCATGAAGACCACAGAGGCCAGTGTTTACGTTATTTATGTTATTGTGTGATGGAAGCAGGCGAAATGTATGAGCAGATGATATCTTGGAGGGGTATGAAGAGAAAGAGAGCTAAGTGTTTGTACAGAGTTCATGGCCACTGCTCCACAAAAAGCAATAAACAGAGGAGCATGTGGATATGGAGTCGGAGCCAAGAGTGGTGAGATCATGACATGAATGGCTTTGGTGAAACCAGTTTCTTTCAAAGTTCAAAATGGCAGCAGGTACTTGTTACTACATCTGTCAGCACTTTGTCCCAAGGCTCTTGCAGTAATACACTTTATGCTTCAAGCAACACATCTCCTTTGATAAACATGATGGCATCCTGTTGTTTTGGCAGGCAACACACGCCCATGCCTAAAATGTACAGTATTGTCAGGCCCACTAATTGCACAATCATCATGAGTTTTGCAGGGCTGCGGGCCAGGTCCTCAAGCTTGACTAAATCCAGCTACCTCAAGGAGAATACCTCAAAAAAGTTTGAGGTTGAACAAATCATTTTGGTCCCAAGCGATTTGTGCTGTTCGTACTCTCATGAAAAAAATCAGATCCTAGTCACACGGAGGGAAAACAAGATATGTGTGACTTGTGCTTACAGTGTGTGTGTGTAGCTTTGGGCCCTATCTGCGTTCTTGCCAGCAGACATTCTGCCAGGCCAAAGTAAAGAGCCACCACAGGTGTAAATGATAATTAAATGATGAATGAAATGCACAAAGCTGCTACAGTTTCCTGGTGCTGGCAAGTTAGCTCACTGTAACGCAATGGTGAAATGTTCATTTTGGCATCAGTAACCATTTTAAGTCATTCATAGTGCCCATTTAAAGCTCACACTATGCTCAGTCAAAGCTCCTGTTTTAAAAAAATGCTGGTGCATAATTCAGTCACGTTGTTTTATTATTTTATTCTCAACCTACCACTTAGTTAATGATACCTCTTCTGCAAAGACAAGTTGAAATGCTGGCTGAGAAAATATAAAGCCAAAAGGTGTGTGCCAGATGTCACGTGTGATACACCTGTTGATAGAGAATGACTCACAATTATGGCTAGGTATTGTGAAATGTACAACTTACCAAAGATGGAGTCTGGAATATGAGTAGTGAATGTATCTATGACAAATAATTCTTCGAAAACATTTAAAAAACAGTCATTATCATAAGTGTAGGCAGTCAGTAAAGATTGAAATAATGAGTTTAAGGGTTTCCTTTGGACCAGTGGTTGGTTTGGTTAGAGGTAAAACTTTAAAGCAAAAATCTCTGAACAAAATTTTCAGAAAATTTTGCTCCAGGATCAAGTTCAAAGTAATTTAGGGTGAAACGGCTGTAAGATACAGAAAGTTGCATTTCATGGAGCTTTGCGACAAATTTAGACCCATAATTCATATGATAAAATACTCAGAAATGTCAAGAGATGTACAGTAAAACATGATACGGCTTGGATAAAAGACTTCCCACATCTAAAACACTGCAAGCTCTTTCATGCCACCCACAAGCATTTCGGGGTTGACACCACACAGGCTACTTGTTATCATCCTCAACAGTCTGTTGTGAAGCTGGGAAACAAGAAACAAAATGGAGCTTATCTTTCTTGATAATGATTTTGCCTGATGACCTTGACAGAGAGCAAACAGCTGATTTCCATGTGCAGCGCTGCCCTTGGCTCTTTCCAATCCACTGTCTTTGGCTCCACAGCGTTGACCCTTTTATCTGTGCTCAATTCATTGGTTACAAGATGATCTCAATGCCAACAAAGAGTGGGTGTTTTCTTTTCAAGTGAGAGATTTTGCATGAAATGCCCCAGCTATGCTCCTGCCTCGCTCTAGCCCACTGGCCTTAAAAGATTTTCAGTTTCACCCAGGAGCTACGGGGAAGCAACGCGGATGTTATATCGTGGATCACATCAAAAGAAACAAGTTCTCCGCATCATAGTCAATGAGAAACTGCTGGCCCCGTCAGACCTCCTCATGTATCACCATTTTGCCAGTACTGCTCACTTCATTTCGGACTTTCCAGCTGTACAACACAAGTGGTACAGCTGACAACTTCTGAGCTTCCAACCTCCCCTCTTGCAATGCAATATATATTTAAAGAGTTTCTACTCTCAAATTTTACTTTCATTTTACTTAAGTGATTGGCAGGCTTTTCTAACGTGAGCCTTTCTAAATGAAATCTTTGCTTTTGTAATTTGTCAAATATTTGCAAAAAAGTCATATCCTTGAAAAAGTTATTCATGAATATCCTTTTAAGAACAATAAGATCAGTGGAAAACAAGCTAACGTTGTTGTTCTCGCATCTGTTGGAAACAAAAACTGCCTCATTATTCAGGTCAGTCAAGTTGGACGAGGAACTTCTGGGTGAAACAAAATCACCGAGACCTGTTTGGTTTGAGTTATAAAACAACAAAGCTGGTCGGTTATTTTTGATTTGTTGCAACATTTGGTAGCTTGGGTGTGGTGACCAATCAAGCAAGAGTAAAATTTTCGGAACCCTTACTGGGTACTCTTTGTGACTAAACATAACCAGACCTTAATGACAGGTTAGTTACAAAACAAAGATGAAATCTTAAAGGTTCAGTTAAAGGGCAAAGCATTAAACAATGCTTTAACATATCCACTGACTGTAAAAATGTGCATCTTCAACATTTATTCTGGTGACAAAGCACAACATGTAAACAGAATGACTGTAAATTGGCTTCAAATTTAAAAATGCTGTTGGTTGATGGCATCTGCTTTACACTTCTTTAAAAACATCCATCATACAATGTCAAATGATTCCGTGCTACATTTTACTACATGAGACACCACAGCGTAAATTTTAAAAAGGATTAACTTTCTCTATCTTCTTTCTGTTTTGGTTACATAATCTCTTTCTTAAGACTTAGTAAACATGCATTATTTGTTGAGTACTTCCTGGTCACATCTTTTAGTGTGTTTTGAGGGGAAGAAGCTTGAGGCTAACCCATAGGATTGTTTTTAAAAGCAGATATACATTAAGGCCATCTGTCCTTTTAGTCTTTCCGATTTGTAATGCAATTTAACATTGATAAGCCTACAGAACTGAAGTGTGGAGCAAGTGAGGTACATCTGCCCTGAGCAATATACCTGGTAAGTCTGGAAAGAATTGAATAAAGTAATAATTTCTCTTGCATTTATAAGCATGCAAGTAGACAACTACCTCAAAATGTACAGATGCAAGACCGGTTTAGTGCCAGACACTTGCTGTTTGAATCTAGGGACTCCAAGTTGTTTTCATGAAAAGTTTCCCCTTTGTTGGTGCTTCCTAGTGCTTCACATAGAGGAAACTAACACGAAAAAGATGTAGTTATAAAGGTTGAGCTAAGAAATAATGTAAAACAATAAAGACTACGAAAATAAATGAGTAGAAGAAGGCAAGGCAGCATTAGGTTTTCCCGGCTATTAATAATGATTGGGCTTAAATGCAATCCAATGTGACTCACGACACCTGCATGTTAGCATTTTCACAACTGTGGCAGCTCCGCCTCTCTGCCCTGGCCCTTTCTGCATCAGCTGCGTGACTGCCGTCACACCTGCCCCTTCAGTATCTTCTGCGCAACCTGAGCTTAGTCAAAAGCAGTTGGTGAAAATCTCCAAACTGAGGGCCTGCTGCTCTACCTCCAGAGTGTCAGTACACAAATGGGAGAAATCTCTCATTTTTATCATCTCTCAAGGTGTTCAGGACTACAGCTCTAAGTAGTTAAAGAGATATTTCCCAGGAATAATGAAACCTTTGACCCGCAGTTGGCACTTCAGATTGTAATCAGTAGCATCACTCAAGCCCTCATGTAATAATTCCACACAACAGTTCATTGAAGCATTGCTGATTACTCCGACTCCACCTGCATTCTTTTATGGGTGTTAAAAGAAAACTCCCACTAAGCTGTTGGTAAAAGAACAGTGTCATAGGCTGCCGCACTGATGCTCTTCCCTTTACTCCCTCAACCTCTGCAGTTCACACAGTAAGCTAAGTCAGATAATATTAGGAAATATTTTTGGAAAGGAATTTTCGACATTGAATATATGTATTTCGACTAAAATCTGATTGTTTGTGTTTTATCCTTTATTAACATTGGTCTTTTGATGCCACTGTGTAAGCATTGGCTGTCAACACAGTTTTTTTTTTTTAATTTCTGACACATTCACCAAACAGACAGGTTTTTAAAAATGCTGTTAAATAGCCTCACTGGTCCGCCAAGAAGCAGACACATGATGAAAAAATATTTATGTTGCCATAGAAACAAAACAAAGAGCACTTGTCCTGAATATGATTAATTAGATGTCATTAAAATGTTGGGAAAAGGTAAGATGTAGTAGTAAGGCAATGTATACAAGTAAGCACATCATGATGTGCATGCATGTCTAAATTTGAGTGGCTGTACTACATATTCGGTATACATCACAGATATACCTACGCTCCTGCAGAGATGACTAGTTATTACACTAGTTATTTCTGTAAATGTAAAGTTAATACAGTCAAATCTTTGGTCCAAAGGATGAATGAGGCACCGAATAACTTTCTAGATCCAGTGAAGGACTGGCTGTTGGTCTAATAGGCTGATAGAAAGAAAAACCTCAGATGGAAATGACTGAAGTAAAATCCAAAAGATGTGAAATTACTAGTATGGCCCTTCTAGATGGTTTGTGTTGAGGAAATTATTGGCACACACATTCATGGAGGCATGAAAAGAGTCGTGCAAACAAAAAGTCTCCTGCAGCTACACATACACACACTTGTGTACAATAAAACTCTGTATTTTCCTTTAATGGGTAAAAAAAATGGGGAGAGAGAAGATGTATAAAAAGAAACCAATGTAATTTTAACGAGGGAGTCTTAACTCTGGGCAAAGTGCGACGTAACAGGGCTAAGCAGGGGCTTTGCACAGTGATCCACATGGTGTGTGGCTTTATGAGAGGGCAGATGGTACCACTCAAGCAGGAAGTGATTGACATAATGACATGGCCGACCACGGAATGTGGGTGTATGTGTGCACTGAATGAGTATGTGTGTCTGAAGACACGTCCTTTCAGTGGATTCAAAGAATTTTTTTTTTTTATAAAAGGATGTTTTTCTTGTGAGTACATGTGTGTGTGTGATGTTCAGAAATTGCACTCCGATTTGTCTGCATGTTGACACGTCTAGTGATAGCTGATTCATTGCAAAGGCCAGTCTTATTACAGTGATCATGCTTGAACTCTACCAGGTTACATCTCACTGCTAACCCATTGCACTAGCAATCCCCATATCTAACCAAAATGTCTCTGCGTCATCTGCAAGATAACAGAAAAAACAAGGAGGAGGACTCCTTTTTCAGCCTGTTACGATAAATGGAGGTAATTTTTCTCCTCTATTCTGGGAAAACCTTAAGAACTGCTGAGGAAAAAAAAGCTTATTTAGTGGTCACATGCAGAGAAGAGGGGCTGTAATGTTTTGAGTCACATCATTTGTTATCAGTAGGGCACCTGAGAGTGGTAGACAGGGTGAAAGAGAGTTGAGCTGAATTTTCATACCTTCATATTAGGTGACCTGCAAGTGTTACACATGGTGTCCTCCAACCAAAGGTCATGTAGTTGACAGCTGATGCCTGAAAAGGGCCAAATGTGTCCATTAGCAGCTGCATGTGTCCTCACAGTCCTGCAGTAAGAGTGTTTCCGTTCACCTGTTTAAAATTAAACATAATATACCCTGAAAAATTGCATATCAGGACCAAAATATTACATGGAAGGTTTTTACATTTGGCTGAGAAAAACAGAGATGTTGGTGAATCAGTAAAAATGGAACCTGTTGAAGTGCAAGTGAAACAGTTTTAGGAAATAAACCCTGCTTTATACAAAACATGGGATTTGAACATGAAGCCAACATAAATGCCATAACCTTATCAAGTTCACATGTTTTTCCATAAAGTCTGACTACAATCCTCTTCATCTACAGTGGTTTAATAGCATCTGACTGGAGAATTTTACCCCACCAAATGTCTGTCTCAGTGCGTTCAACTCATCATAGTCTCATAACACTAAATATCATAAAAGAAAATACAATGATGCACATTTTTCTAGAATTTCTGTTAAAATTTGTTAGCAAATGATAGGAAACTTGACTAGGGAGGGTGGGAGTCTTTCTGAAAATAAACATTCGTTTGATGCCAGCAGTAAAAATTGGTAAGTTGATACTTGCTCTGCAGTGAAATTATATCTATCTGTCTATTAAATATACCATAATTGTCTTTTTTTGACAAGGACTGACCTTTATGGGAGATACAGAGATTGGTAATGTCCAATTATTCAAAATAGTGAAACTATTTTTCATATTATCAGTAAAATGCATTTCAAATTCTAATTTAATAGATAAGAGCTTGGGATGTGATTTTATAGGTCATAGTAGGAGCACTTCATTACATAATATGGCACAATAGTGAAACATGAGTGAATAAAATGGCAACTGTGAGATTTTCTGTTGAAATGAGTTCAAAAACTACTTTAGAGTGTACAACAAAGAGAATCCTTCTGGAATTTAAATATTTAATGGCTGGTTGCAACTACTGCAGCTACACCTTTACAGTCACAGCAACCTTTCAAAAAAAGTCTCAGCACATATTAATCTCTTTCAGCAAGCAACAAGTAAAAAACTAAAAAAAAAACAGATTTGAAAACAAGAGGTGTGCGTTTTCCTCTTGTCTTTTCTGTCGTAAAAATAAGAGCTAATATTAAGTGTCATTTTATCTGAAAAGTTAGCACAAAACAGAGGCAACACAATCACAGAACTGTCAGATATGATGTGTCAATTGTTGCACTGTGACACAGTCAGTGTGGCTTCCTTCTTTGAGGAGGGCCGTTGTGAACCCTGATTTTAAGAAAACCCCCCCATTAAGTGATCAAGGATCTCAAGAAACAAGTTT
>JAPZDZ010000022.1:9881039-9893414 GCA_029783805.1 Acanthurus tennentii
TACTTTCTTCTCCAACTTTACCTGGTTTACATTTAGACATTTTAATGTTTACTTCCTTTTTTTTAAATAGCAGCGCCTTTGATCTGTTTCTATTCAGTGCAAACTGAGTCACAGAGCTATTGAGTGGCTAGTGTCCTACTTCTTTTTGAAACGAAACATAAAATAATGGCAGGCAGTTTGATTACATTCGTGCTTGGCCTCTGCATTTTAATCAAGCTCTACTGATGCTCATTTATGTGCGTGCTGAGCAACAGAAAAATTATTGGATAAAAAGGATGCCATAGCAAGTTCCTGCAAGTTCACGCTCAAAAAGTGCTGTAGCAGTGACACACCTTACCTTTCTCTTGCCTCTATATGACGGCCTACAGTAGATTCTAGGAGGAGTGTGTATGTGGGGAGAGTCTGCTGTTGCATGCTGAGTGATGACGATAGCCGACTTAACTAAACCCACCCACAGTTCATTTAAATGCCCGCGCACGGCTCTCTCCCAGCTCGTCACTGTGTCTCCCGTTGCTCTGTATTTATAAGGCGCCCCGGTGCGCGGAAAGGCACAAGCGTGCCTCGTCTCTAGAGAGGCAGAGCGCGTCGCTGCGACTTGGAGACGATTTTTGGAGGAAAGACCTGTGCAGCAGCTACTGAGGAAGAGTCGCGGGAGCGCAGGAGTTTTATCCCAAGTTCACCGCAGCTTGCTCTCAGGGGTGAGTTGTTGTTCGTTATTACAATGCATTTTTTATTTTCCCCTTTGTTTCTGGGAAAAAATTAGGCTGCGCATTCCCCTGCTGGATGGAAACGTAAGAGCTAGCAATAATTGAGAGATGATGGAGCGCTGAACTAATCTCCAAACCTGTGGCTAAATTGTGAGATGCGTTTATTTGAACAATCTCCTTCTAACAAAAAAACGACTATAGGAGTTTTTGGCCTTGTTGGTGTTGTGGTTATTCTTATTTATGCCCCAAAAGTATTGCCAGAACTTGTTGCTTTTGGAAATACTCAGTAAATTCACGCTCAGTGGGAACATTTTGTGCATTTTTGCCGATTGCATTCAGGAGAGCTGAGCGAAATCAAGCTCATCTACACATTTTAGTTACTGTCCTTGCATGCTTTGTTAAGTCTTAAAGGTTTTATTATTTTTTTACATAGGCTTTTCCCGATGCATTACAAAGATGTCATTGAGCTTTCTTTGCATTCTTTGATGTAAATGTTGCTTGTTTTGTAGATCGGTTACTGATTTTATCTCAGTTTAGTAGCTGCTGGTTTGCTGTGTCTTGTCTCGTCAGGAAATCAGAGATAGAAAGGAATTTACAGCAGAAACGAGCCATTGCCTCGTTGATGTGTGGTGTTGTACATCTTAAATCTCCAAGTTTGTTTGTTGTTGCATAGTTGATGTGGACATAACTTTCCCTGCAGAGCAGGACTAACCTGTACACGGTTTAAACTTTAAGGTTGGCTAAAAAAAATACTGGAATGGTCACATAAATAGCTTCACCAGAGGCCTTAAAATCTGTCCCCTGGACGGTTTCCCCCCATTGTCAGGTTGATAATCCAGCGGTGTTTTTCCGACAGAAGAAAAACTTTCTATAAAATTCAGGGCAGCAGTCCAAAAACAGAAACGTGACTTTTCCTTGTGAGGACCAATTGAAAAAAAGGCGGAGGTTTTAAAACACAATTTACATGCTTATGCCACAGAAACAATAAAAAAATAAACTGCAATGCATTTGCAATGAGAGGAAATCCTCAGGCTAGTTGGCAAGGACTGTGTAAGCTATGAACATATCAGGAATTCGCTGGTAATAAATGATTAGCTGACAGTAGTTTATGAATAACTTGGGGTTAAGACTAATGTTAGCTTGTGAACAGACTGATAATTTATTAATGAACAAGCCTGCGATGATGTTGAATAATAAGGTGCGAAATCGTAGCTTACACAGCTGCTGTGTAAGTCCCTTTCTTAGCTAGCAATGTTATAGGCTAATTTTAATGATATGACGTATAAAAGAAAATAATCTTTCCCCTGCAACATTCGCAGAAAAAAGATTTAAATCTTTATATTCAGAGCACAGTCCCATCAATATTCACATATGTTATTGGAAATTTCTCATCTTAGTAGGGGGCAGCTACAAAGAGTGAGGATTAAAGGGCCGCCAAGTTATTCCTGAGCCTCAGGACAGTCTAGTCAATATTTATGAACGTGCGCCACTTTTTCCTACAGCCACGAACTGAAGACCTGACCACTTGAATGTGTGATTCACCGATACGCAGAGTGACAGTAGATGTAGGCTTGAACTGGATTAACTAGGAGACTTTGCCACTTGTGGCCAGTGCAAGACTATATGGAGCCTGACCTCTCTCTCTCTCTCTCTCTTATTTCTGGCTGTTTGTAAAGAGTAAAGAGTTAAAAGATAAACAACTCACTGGGCTGTTGCAGAGAAGCAGGAATAAAAATAAGTGGAGTGTGAAAACGAGCAGCTTTCAGAGGCTGTTGGGAAGGCAGAGCGCTGACCTTGGTGCTGAAAAATTCCCGCTGAACGCCGCGTGCCTGCCCACCATACTGATTGCGTAGCACGCGCAGATGTGCTTCAGCTGTGTTTTGTTTTTTTTTTTTGTTTTGTTTTTTTTAATCTCCTGACGTACTGTACATTCCCAGCGACGCCTCCCACGCGACTGTATGCAACGGTTCCAAAGAAGGACTAATCTGTTTTTGCATAATAACTTACAAGGTAGTAAAACTTGCTTCTATTGTTTGTGTGTGTATGTGTGTGTGTGTGTGTGTGTGTGTGTGTGTGTGTGTGTGTGTGAAGTTCATTTCAAGTCAGGGACGATGAGTCACAAGATTAAATTCTATGACCCGAAGTTGTACTCTGCCACGAGTTGCAATGCAGACATGTGCAAGCATGATTTGAATCTGGTATAAATAAATGAAAAAAAAAACACTGAAGTGTTGCAGTCGCTGAGTATTGTATGCATGGAAAACAATTCTAGCAGCAATCATAATAATAGTAAATAATAAACCAAAATACATTGAAAAATCTTCTGTGCTGCATACTAATGCTCAAAACTATGGACAATTGAATCTTTTTTACAATATCAAGAAGGTGATTTTTCTAAGGTTATTGTCTCTCAACCAGATAATTTATTTCAGCTGTAACTGGCTGAAAGAATAGTAAAAAACAAAACTGGAGAAAACCAGAGGTGGAAGAAATACTCAGAAGTGACAGTAACAATGCTATCATTTTAAAATACTTCATTATGTGAAAAGTCTTCAAGCATTGAAACCAGAAAAATAATAAAGAAAAATTTCTCCAGTTACTCTTGGCTGTATTTGATCATTCTTATCAATGATTTACCTTGTTAACTGCCACATATATACTTTGTTTAGCTTAATCTATTCAAAACTATAACATTTTATAAACTGATCACAAGTTTTTTCCTATATAAAACCCTTATTCTACAGCTGTTAAATAAAAACATTTAAGTTTAATATTTCTGTCTTAACTGCAATAGAATGGAAGCATGAAATATTTTCAAAAGGAAGAAAGTATTATAAGCACTGTAATATTTCTCAGTTCTTTGGTAAATATTTTACAACTGAAGAAAATAAACACTGCTGTCTCAACAGTTGTGTCTCATTGAACATATTAACATATTTTTCTTGTGACATGTACTAATGCTTAGCCAAAATTTGCTTTTAAGGCACAGTTTGATACAGTGTGAAGTCACTCTGATACCATTACTGAAGATCACAGTGATGCAAGCAGCTTCGATCAGCTGAATAATAGATATTTCAGGTCTGTGTTTATCTGTATATATATTTTGCATGTGCACTGTTGCTCAGCAGGAGTTAATTATCTGTGTAATATTACCTTCTGAAAACACTTAATGAGTCATATACCCTCATTGACTTATGTTAAATCAACACTCTTTAAACAAATCATGCAGTCAAGGTAATTTCCTCAAAACTAATAGAGCCGCTGTTTCCTCCTCCTCCTTCTGTTGCTTTTCAGAAACCCCCCCTGGGACACACACATATACTCGCAAGCAAGAACAGGCGCACAATCACGACAACAGACACCATGCAGGAGTCAGAGCCTACAGTGTGCCAGCTGCAGCCCAACATCATTTCAGTGCGCCTTTTCAAGAGAAAGGTTGGAGGTCTGGGCTTCCTGGTGAAGCAGAGGGTGTCCAAGCCGCCTGTCATCGTGTCTGACCTCATCCGTGGTGGCGCAGCAGAGGAGTGCGGCCTGGTACAGGTGGGCGACATCGTCTTGGCGGTCAACAACAAGCCCCTGGTGGACCTGTCCTATGAAAGGGCCCTGGAGACACTGAAGAATGTGTCACCTGAGAGCCATGCTGTGCTGATCCTCCGTGGGCCAGAGGGTTTTACCACCCACCTGGAGACCACCCTGTCCGGAGATGGCCGCCAACGCACAGTGAGGGTCACACGCCCCGCATTCCCACCTTCAAAGTCCTACGAGCACTGCTCCCCTCTCAGCCCATTCAGCCCCGGGCAGCAGCAGCAGGTCAACAAGGAGCCCCAGCTCAGAGCCATCGAGAACCTGTCCTCTCCTTCCATCACACAGTCCCTCCTGCAGAGGGGAGGCGTGCAGGCCCAAGACCCCCTGCTGATGAGAGATGGCGGCCGTGGAACTCTCCTGTGCAACGGGCTGGAGGAGAACAACGAGTTGTTGAAGGAGATCGAACCAGTGCTGCGCCTCATCAAAAACAGCAAAAAGGACATCAATGGAGAAGGCCAGAGGAATGTGGGGAGAAGGGACGCTGAGATCCAAGTGGCCTGGTAATTTATGATTTGTTGCTGCATCATTGATCCCTCAGTCAAAAGTGTCTTTGTGCTTGTTCCCCTGTGGTTCTCTGTGCAGGTCGAAGTTAGAGCCCAGTAAATTTAGAATCAGTGTTACGGTCAAGAACTCTTCAAAAAGGTGGTTATAAGCTGACACAAGAGCCTACACCTGGTCCTTTGATTAAAAGACAGTCTCCTTAGTCACTTTGCCACCCCCAGTCCCCAAACTACCTGACCCAGCTGTGTTACATTAGCAACCTCAGACAGGCTCTCATTCATCTAATATGGTTCAGTATACAGTGCCAAGTAATTACTGTCTACACACTGGTTTCTGGCAAACCTCATTTAAGATGACAGTTTACAATGCTTGCCAATTTCAGATGCATTTCTTCTTTTTTTTTTAGGACAAATGCTTTGTGACAGTTTGTGTAAGTTTCCATTAAATGTAGCAAACCTATAGCAGTTTCACACTAAACAACGTCAGCATTATCAAACCATTTTGCTCTGGATCAGGATTTAAGTTATTTGCTCTATCTTTGGTCGGATATTGGTTTCAGCATTTTCCGAAAATGTCTTGCTTGCATCAGAGCATAAGAACAGTCTGCCAAAATATGAAACCTTTTTGCTACAGTTTAAATATAAATATTGTATTCAATAGTATGGATGAGGGTTTCCCCCTAATAACACATTGTGGACCCTTTTTAGCACAACAAAAACCTATTACTAATGTATTATTAGACCTTCTTTGATTAGCTTGCAAGAGAATTACCCTTCTCCAGAACAGTCCCTCTGTGTTTGGAGGTTAGCTGCATCAAAGTTTCTGTGAGCACGTAGTTGAGAAGTGAATAGCTGGAAGCAGTTCTGTTCATTCAGTCACTCATAAGAGTTGTGCTTGGACTGTTTTTTGGTTTTTGGTTATGGATCTGCGTTAACATATATAAAAAATAGGATATTTTATCTAAAATTATGTTGCAAGTTTTATGACCTTGTTAAAATCCTGAAAATTACATCCACTTCTTCTCAATTTCAATTAGGTGGATGTGCAATTCAAATATGTGCCGCGTTTAAATACTTCTCATGAGATGTTAAGAGTCTTAGCGTTTGTGCGTTGAAGAGTTCAAATTTCCACGTCCCCTTTTGTGGAAGTTGAATATTGCACCGGAATTCACTTCCAAATGGTTTGTGATGTCACTTATAATGCTTGTATGTTCATATGCCTAGCAGTTTAAAATATAATTTTAAGCAAGCAAAAATAAACTTTTACCATGTTTTTAGCTAATGAATGTGAAAGGAGCCTTCAAACTGTGCACATACATCCATTCCACAAAGTGAAAATCAAACATCCAACACAGGAATGAGAAGAAAAACATAGTTTTAAGTTAAGGTGGGGTTTAAGTATTTGGACTGGACCAGCCTTTTCAAGGGCTTCGCAGTCTGGGCCAATAATTCATCCACCAACTCTGTCTAAACGGTCTGCACAGTGTTCTGTTGATATTGGTGTCTCAGTTATCTGCTTTTGTACTCCCACGACCAATTGAAATCAAATTGAGTCTACAGTCTCCATGAATCAATATCTCATTCTTGACCAAACCCTGCACATCCTCCTCTCTGTCATGAATACACTTTGAGTGATTCATTGCTTTCTGAAGAGACATGTTGAGAAAAAAAAAAAAAAAACAACTCAAAGAAAGCTCAAAGAAAGGCTTTTGTAACTTAAGACAATCTAAAAGCATGCTGCTGTGGGTCAGTATGATCAAGGAGACAGCTTAGTTATTTTTTTCCCTCTGGTTTGGCTTTGGAAGAGGGTTTTCTGAAGATTTCTAATTAGAAGTTAATGAAAAAGGTCATTGTGAAGAGAAAAGCCAATTATATCTGCTTTTTTTTTCGAGGCACATTTGTGCAATAACATCTCTCAAATTATTGCTTGATGACTATTTCACTGGAATGGAATAACACATTCTAACTGATAATATAAGTGAATTAATTTTCAGAGGAGAAGCTGTTAAAATTTCACAATCCACCATGAGGCCGATGACGCTGCATGTCAGAGACTGAGCTAATGACAAATGACACATGCAACTCCTCTCAATGTTTCTGCATGTCTGAACTCAACCTCTGCATTATGGGGATAAATATGCTCTTGCATATGGTGGCAATAAAGAGATACAGTGTGACAGGGAGTTTGAGAGGGAGAAGAGATGCCTGAGAGGACTCATAAATTAGCATGGACACGTGCACACGAGATAGATAGGGGGGCGTGAGTGTGAAAGAGAAAGGGGCAATATGTGCGTGGGCATGTTCCATCAGAGGAATGCAAACTTGATATCACACACTGATGAGTCTGCTGTATTTATTCATGTCTCGTGTGATTTGTCACAGGAATTTTTTTTCCCTCCCCCATTCTCCTTTAGTCTCATAAGATCATACAGTTACAGCTCAGACTGAGATCTCACTGTTTATGTCTAGTTTCTTTTCATCTCTAAGTAGGAAAAGGAGCTTGTTTGTATACTGTACTCCATATTCAAACACAGACAGAAAGCCAGTCATCATCCTGTTTTGTCGTTTGTTTGTGCAACTGTATTTGTCCTTTAATGACCAAATAAGACTTAGTCTGAATCAGTCTTTGCCTGTATTATTTATCAGTCCAAATGCAGAGATGCCAGCCAAGTTCTGTCTAAACACCCACATGGTTCACATGCGGAACCTTTAGAAATCACGTAGGTTTTTTCCTTTTCAGCATAGTTTTGGAGGGTGTGCAAGTCTTAGGTTTTGTTCGTTTGCTTGTTTGTGTTTTTTTACAATGAATGAGGGTTTGTGTGTGTTTGCATGTGGGCTTTTAACATGAAATAAATAAGTTTGTTCAAACCCTGATGTGAGAATACACACCTGACAGAAAATTGTTGATAACTTTCAGGGACCTTGGCGTGGGAAATGGCACGTCTCCCCAGCTGGCATCAGATAACAACAGAATGCTGGAGAACATGCCCGTGGTGCTCAACAATGCTGACAATGACAAGGTAAAATAAAACAATTTCATAACTTTTGCTTACAGTTGATCTCTTTCACCTTGAATAATTTCAAAGGTTAAGCATCTACTTTGTATAGATCCATAATTTAAAGATATTTTGACTTTTTTATCTGTGTGTCTGCATGTGCTTGCATGTGTTCATGAGCGGTTTGCTATGTGAATCCCTGCAGCTGTATAATGCATGTGCATCCATGGCTGCCTCTGCCTGTCTGGCGATAATCCACAATATTGGCAATTTCATGCTTTCATAAAGTAAGCATGCACATCTGTGTTGCTTCTCTGCACATAGTAGTAAAGCCGTTGCTTAAGATCCCATCACCTCGGTATTTGGTCCTTCCGGGGTAAAGCTGATGCAGCATTAATTCCAGCTTATGCCTTCCACACAGAAGGGTCTTGTCACAGGTCTAAGTGCCTGTGACATGGATAGTAATCTGCCCATGGTCGGCGTTATCCAACCACTCGTGATGTTGTTCGAGCCTCCATCAATGGGACCGGATGTGGCGAAATGATTCCAGGAGGCATATTGAATGCGTGCAGCTGCTGATCCGTCTCTCTCCATCATATGTGTCCCCTGCTGAAATGATCCAGCCCCTGAGACCTGCAGAGAAGAGTGTGTCAGTGTGCATGCTTGTAAGAATATTTGTCTGGAAGTGATATAGGCAGGGGGAGGATGTGGATGGTGCATGCTTGACAGCAAAGAGTGTATGAAGGCTACGTATGATGCGATAAAAAGTCTCTGCTGGCTGTGTGTGCCCATGCTGAGGGAACCTATGAGCTTGTGAGAAGGCAAGAAGAAAAATATATGTGTGTCTCCAATATATACGTGCTGATTCATGCAGCAAGAAAGTTCCATTACTGGTATTTTGCTTGACTCTAAAAGAGGGTTTGATGGTTCGTTTCTGTATTCAGTTTGATAAGACTTAACTCAGACACTAAGTTCATTTACAAAAAAAAGGACAAAGAAAACTTTATGAGAAAATTCAAGCTGAGTTTTTTGCATGATTAAATACAAGGATTTCAAGTGACATGCCACTGGCCTGCAAATTATTCTCCTCCTTCCTGAAGGATTGTCCATGTGCCCCCAGCTTGAGCTTCTTTTTCTGCATAATTTAAGGCTTAATAAGCCTGCTGCAAAGGAGAGGCGCTGAAATGTTCTGTCAAATTCCACCGGCTAGTGAGTTCTGGAGACACCACCTTTGATGATCCGCTGAAAGCAGAAAATATGCCTCGATGCCTCCATTTGTTTTTTTTTTTCACTCACAATGGCTTAATCATCACTGAATGAGAATAAGAAGCCAATTATCAAACCATAAATTTTCTTGTCTTAAAAAAATAACTGACTGAAGCGTATAAATATTTAATGAATATAACATCTTTTTCATTTTTTAGACTGACTGTCACTCACTTTCTTCTTTTTCTGTTCCCAATTACCCACTGTCACGAGCTTGTCAACTCCATTTCCCCATAAGAAGTTTAATTGATGGGTAAATAAGGAAATTTTACTGCTTAACTGTATTTACCAGAAAGACTTTGGTCATTACGCTCCATTATGAAATTATCTTCATTAGATTAGCCTCAATTATCATTGATGCTCACCACGACACCTAATCCTTTACACAGCGGTCTGGGGATTGACTATGATGGGATTTAGATGTGCTGTAATTGCATATGTGGTCCAGAAACTTCCATCAGTAATAGGGACCGCACGAGGGAGGATGGTGCCATTAGAACAGGCTCGACTTACTATGAGCATTAGCAAACAAAGGGACAGATAAAATATTATGACAGTCATAGACCTTTTTGTATTAGTTTCTTGCAATTTTATTGGCTGCCTGCTAAGCCAGGCAACTTTGACTATGTCTTTAAACTTACCTTTCTGGCCCACTACACCTTCAACAGTGGCAGATTTACACTTGAAATCAGGCTTTGTAGCCAATTTATGTCAATTGGCTAATGGTGCTGAGGGATTTTATCAGCTACAGCTGACCAGCTAATTAATTGGCAAAAGTTTGTTGAAAATGCTGTCTAAAGATAAAATTTTTAGTTTAAATCCCCAAATCAAGAAAGGGCAGAGCTGCAAATGTCTTTCTAAATTCTAAAGTCAGTACATAGGACACACTTCTTAGTGGATGTTTAGTTTTGTTTCACATCACCTGACAAACTAATGCTTAACTTAGAGGAACAGTGTGCACCTTTTAAAGTGCCCTATAAAGTAACAGCAAGCCAGAGCTCTTGATAACAACAAAGAGCAGTTTGTAATACCTGACCTGACTCCTGGATGTACTATAAATCCAATTTTTCTGTTTCAATGTTTATGTGATCACATAAGAACAAAAAAGGCATATCGCCACTGCAGACTATATAAAAAATTTGCTACTAAAAAAGCTAATTTCCATTTCTTACACTTCTACTGTTTTTGACTTTTTCCTTTGAGATGCAAAAAACAACTACAATAGTCATAAAATTTTGTCAGTGCCATGTATCACTCTAGCTTCACCCCTCCCTGCTTGCTGCTTCGGCGTGTGGAGAAGGCCTAATCAAGCTTGGCTGTGTCTGAATACCCCCCTCTATTTACAACAGAGTCAGTGTCTGCCACTTTATTAGAGAATCAAAATTTTATGCTGTAAATCTATCCACTAGTTTCCACCAAAACCACACAATGCAACAAAAAAGTAGCGTCCAAATACACCCCTTTCTGCTATCATATAATTACAACCCCAAGACAAGCTCTGCAGATGCAAACATGACGATGTAGCGACTCTACAACTAAAAGTGATGATGCAAATGATGGTAAGTGTAAAAAAATCTCTATTTGTTGGTCATTATTAAGTAAATTATTAAATGTCTGTGTTATGGGGAGTAGTGAATGAGTAAATGAGGGAGTGATTTTTAATACAGCCCTCAACAGACTGCATTGAGCTGTTTGGACAGTCACTGCTTGGCAAAGGGTTTAGCAAAAGGTCAACCCAGCCATTTGTGGACAATCAAATCTGGCATATGTTCTCCCCCTTTAACTCTATTGATTTTATGTCGATCTTCCCCAAATATTTAATTAGTAGTCATTTAATAACTGACCTCGCGCTCAAGAATGTATTTTCAGGGGCAACAAAAGATGACCCTGACATTTAAAATTTATAACAGTGCTCATCTATGCATAAAGAAAAAAAGGGAATTGACATTTTCAAGTTGTTCATATACCTAAACAGGCTTCTCAGAGACCTGCACATGGCATTAAGAGGAAAACAACTTTTTTAAAATGTAAATGCCAAAGGTATAGCTTCCGGTCTGTGAGTGACAAGCCTGACATTCATGTTCATATACAGATACATCTGCGCTTTATATCAACAAACCTTAAACTCTGCATCTGATTTTCTTTGTCTGTTCGACTGAGAGTCCCTTCACGGTACGGCGATCTTCCTTTCTGTCCACAACCTTGGTGATAACAATGTGTCATATCTGAGCTGCACAGCGGGGGATGCCGCTGTTGGAGCATGAACATGCAGGAACTGAGCACTGCACTTTGTGTGTGCAAAATCAAATTCAATTCAATCCTCCTCATTACTCTCTGCTGTTTGAGAGGACACGAAATGACAATGAGACTCAACTGGCGTGACACTGTTGGTATTCATCTCCCCGGCGAGCATAATAATTGTGTCACTGCTGTTCAGAAGCTGCTCCACTGTGCGATTAACAATACCGTAGGAGATAATGAAAGAGCCTCCAAGGTGTGGGATTGATTACTCTGATCTCAGGCAATCACTTGCTGCCTTTCTCCAAAAGGCTTACAGTTGGCAGTGGGGTTAAATTGCAGGCATTCATCAGTCAATAGCTACAGTATTGGAAAACCCAGTGAGCAAAGAGGTAGCTTGCCATCATCCTGCTGTTATATGTTGATTGCCTTTATCCTGGAGGTGGAGATAAAACAGAAATGGAATAAGGAGAGAATGTAAGTGGTTCCTTTGCATAAGTCTGTGTGACAGAAACTTATGCACAATGACAAACTGATTTTCATTGAGGAAAAAGTGGAGGCCATCGAGAAAACTCTTTGTAAAAGTCTTGCAGAGTTGCTTCCAGATATTATTTGTATAATTCCCTTCCTTAAACTTGCCAATCAGTCTCCAATTGTGGCACTCAAACCCATTTTGCACAGTGGGATGGCTGCATTTCTTTTCAGGTTTCCTCAGTATGACTTCCAATTGTAAACTACTTGACCACCTCACACCAAAAGTGTTTCAGAGGTCAGAAATTCTTCGATAGACACAGTACAACGTCATGAAGTAATGACTCATGTGTGCTCTTTGCAGCCTCCAGCCCAGGGCGGGACCTCACCCACCAAGTCACTGCAGAACGGCAGCCCCTCCAAGTGCCCCCGCTTCTTAAAAATCAAGAACTGGGAGACTGGCACCGTCTACAATGACACGCTCCATCACAGCTCCAGCAAGGTAAGACATGTAGAAATCAGCTCAATTAATGGTGCTGACTGTAGCATTTACTTGCATCACTGAGGCAAAGGAAGAGAAAGATTTTCACTTCAGGATTCATGTCATCCTTT
>JAPZDZ010000022.1:9893514-9908626 GCA_029783805.1 Acanthurus tennentii
GCTGACTGTAGCATTTACTTGCATCACTGAGGCAAAGGAAGAGAAAGATTTTCACTTCAGGATTCATGTCATCCTTTAAAAGAATGGGTTACTATGGAGGTTTGCAAAAAGTTTTGAGGTGCTATTGTGCTTTCTTTAAGCCCTGAGACCCTACGCTAAACTGAAGAGGATTAAAACTACAGACACCAAGTGACCAGAAAAATAGAAAGACCTGTATGATGCAACTGCAACGCAGTGTAATACAATAAGCTGCAGATAAAAACAACTGTGATTAAAATTCTGACTTCTTCAGTTGTCAGTTTGCTTGCTGCAGGGCTGCAACAGCAACTATTTCTCAATATTAAACCAACCTGAAGAGCCAAACACCATCTCATGACATGTATGCCCATGCGCATGCTGCTTTTCTCTACAATTTATGAGAGCAAGAGTTTACTGGACAATCGCATGTGGATTATCAATGCTAAAAATAGAAAGTTTGACAAAATAATGTTTAACACAATACATTCAAACATGCTTTCATAGACACAAACAATGTACTCCTGTTTGTATCTTTGAAAGGAAGAGTAACCTTGACAAGTGCACTGGTCTGTATGGCAGTCTGTTATAGCAGTGAGGCCTTGCATTGCATGAGGGTTTGTAAAAAAGTCCTTGTTGAATCTGAATCTGAGTCCTAGCTTATTTAGAAATTCATCTGCCGCCCTTACCTTCCCAGCTTCCTATAGACTTCAGGATTTGGTCTCAAAGTGGTGGCCCAAATTGTAGTCTTGAATGCATACAAGCAGACAGCTTTCTTTTCATCATGAAAAATACTAAGCAGTCAATGCCTTATCAAACACTCTACATTCTCAATCCACCTTTTGCTTTTTAGAGCTCATTTGTCTCATTTTATATGTCAGGTTTCAACCTTTATTGACTGCATCGCACAGAGTAAAAATTCCCAGTCTTTTTACTCAGCACATGAGGCTGGGAATTTAAGCATTTCCAGATAAAAAACAATTTAAGTCATTTGTTTAATTAGATTTTGTAGTTTTGTAAGTAGTTAAGTTTAGTTTGTCAAAGATCTCCTGGCCAGACAGAACCATCATCACCATCAGCCAGCTTTTCAATGCTTAGTTTTGTTGTAACTCAGCTAATAATGGTAACACACAGGATAAAAGTATGTCAAAAGCACTGACTAACAGCATACAGTAGATCTGGTTAACTGACAAAATATTTTCAGACTCACCATCTCATAATTTGCAAGTCAAAGAGATTGAGAACAAATTGCTCAACTTGGTGTGCTTTTCTCTTTTTCTCACTTATTGTTTATACATTACGGAAAATGCCTGAAATGTTTTTTGATTTAGCTCCTATTTAGCCAGAGAATGGAGTGTTAGGGAAATCTGGTTAACGCTTAGGAGAAAATTAATTCTTAAGAGTGAAAAAAACACGAGATCACAGACAAGGGTAAAGTAAAGGTTAAGGAAAACTAAAATAGTCAAACGTGATATTTTTATTGAAACTATCTAAATGTAATGCATTTATAGTAGAACAGCAGGTCAAGACTTATTCTTCACTCAGTTTACAACTTAGGTGACTTGATTTATGATTTAGTTCAATTTAATTTGGTTCTTTTTCTAATCAGAATGGCACGATAAAGTCACACAACTTTCTGGCTCCTTATGGACAAACAATTTATTTTTGGGCAAATGACTGATGCTATGATTTTAGCTAAATAATATAATTTCCGAATATTTTGGGAGCAAAACTCCAAAAAGTAAAGAATTTGATGAAAAAAACAATTTCTTATCCTCTTTCATCTATCAACAACTCTGTCCATCTATTGTTTTCTTTTTATAATGCAGCCTCCTCCTCTGGTTACTAAGCCAGTCTAGCTAGCACAAGGTGAGTCTTACTGTTTAAGCATTCACCCCCTAAGACACTGCAGCCGTTTGTAAACAGCAAACAGCAGCCTAATTACTTTGGTGACTTATTGAACAGGCTGTGCATCCCAATGAATGGCCTGTAGAAGCATCTTCAGATTTATTATATATCACAGACGCTGCTGTATTCGAGGATGATCCGTCTTTTTCGAAAAGGACAGCTGGCTGGCATGAATGCCCAGAGCGGTATGATGAGCGGACGTGCTGGAGCACAAGTGATTCCTTTGTTTTATTTTTAACACTCCCTGCTCTAGTCATCCATTTCCCCCTTTTACTCTGTCACCTCTCACCGTTCATGTTTTTCTGCCTTTACATTGTTGTTGCCTTTAATGGTTCCCTTGTAAGTTCTCTTTTCTTAGCTTCCTTTTTCATCTTTCATCCATGTATTTAACCTTTCTATCGTCCTGTGTTTTGACTGGCTCTGATGACGTGTTTGTAGTCTCCTCTCCAACAGACTTTTATCTGCTTTTGTTGAATAACGGTTGAACTTCTTCGAAGGGGCATGGCGGGGGGAGAGTTTATTTTGAACAGACTGCCGGTCCACGTCTGAATGTTTGGACAGTGCAAGTATGTGGTTCAGCATTACAAGCCAATTTTAGCAGCTGGGTCACTGTCAAATTTCCTCTTCAAATGCACGCCTGCGCTATTGCTTCTGTCGTCCACTACTGCTCACTCATTCGATCTCCTTTAAGCTCATGAAGACATTTGGGGAAACTGAAGCGACAGCTGACTTCAGCTCTAATCATATTAAACTGACCACACAAGGTTGCTCTCAGCTATGAGCAATTTTCTGTCTATATCCGTCTGTTTTCTTATCTTCTGTCTTTTCTCCTCGTTCTCTCTGTCTTCCTGACTCTGCTTAGTGGAAGGATACCAATCCATGACTCACTGAGTTACTCATTCATTTCAGTGCGTGCCAGCCATGTGTGTGCGAAATAATGAAAGAAATTGTAAAGCAGTTATGATCCCTTGTATGAACTCATAGTCTGCAACAAATAAAAATTGACCTTTTATTTGAAATATAGGGAACATAATGAAAATGTGTTTTGGCCTGCTTATTAAATACTATTTGCTGTTTATTTCTACGTGAAAAATTTGTGATAGAGAAGTTTTTCTATCATGAAATCTCTCCAGCAAAGGTTGAAAGCAGCTCTAAATTTGATGATTTGTTGGGTTCTTGGAGAAGAATGTATAATGTATTTTCACAGGGACAGCACTCTGAAAATGTTTTTTCATGCATAGAGGAAAACAGGTGCAGTGATAATGGTTTTCACATTGTTTGAAGTTAAAGCTAACATAAAAAGTATGAGAAATTGGATCTAAAAGCCACTTTCTTTTCTTTCTCTTGATTTGATTTTCTTTAAGTAGGCTATAATACAAGCATTACCTAGGTCTGCTTCATATCAAGAAAAACAAAGACTTAGCCTGCTAATCTAAAATGAATAGAGAGACAGGGTAATGTGATAGCTCTGCCTTTTGTAAATTAAGAGGTTGCTCTCATGCTCTCATGATGCATTTAATCACAACAGTGAGACGGATGCAGACAAAGTCTCTTGTGAGTAAACAGGAAACCTGAAGGCCGCTGAAATCCGCAGAAGGAATTTTGTTTGGTGCACTAAGGAGTCAACACAGCCTCTATTGTTAGTTTTTTGCTTTGCTGGAATGTAAATTTTGAGAATATTTCCTAAAAAGTTGCTAAAGAAATGTACCATACGACCTTGCTCTTTAGTTGCATTGAAAAAAGCAGAATTCATTCATTAAAAAGCCTCACTCCTCTCTGCTGTTATTTATCTTTTCAGATGCCAATCTGCTCTGAAAATGTGTGCATCGGCTCTGTTATGATACCCAACCAGCACGTCCGCAAACCAGATGAGGTCAGGAGCAAAGAGGAGCTTCTTCCTCTGGCAACTGACTTTATAGATCAGTACTACACCTCCATTAAAAGGTGAGCACAGCTTCTACATGTTTTAGAGCTAGATGTTAATGGGTAGAGCTAAATAAAACATGTAATGCTGTTTTAATATTAGGCTGCTGATTTAATTAAAAGGGTAAAGAAGTTGGATTTTTTTTTTAACTTTTATTAAAAATTAAAGCTACTTTAAATTCATTTTACTTTAGCACAAGTACTTGTTTAAAAATACTGATTTACATACACTACCTGTTGTGTTGTGCTAAATGTATGTACATGTTCTCTTACCCTGTTTGGACCTTTTCTGTCCCTGCAGGTTCGGCTCTAAGGCCCATGTTGACAGGCTGGAGGAGGTGACCAAGGAGATTGAAGCTTCAGGAACCTACCAACTGAAAGACACTGAACTGATTTATGGAGCCAAGCACGCCTGGAGGAATGCTGCCAGATGTGTAGGGAGAATCCAGTGGTCCAAACTACAGGTTATACAGCATTTCTTGAGTCACTGCACAGAGCTGTTATTGCGTTAATTGTTAACATGCTGTGTTCTTGACAACTGAATGATTTTAATAGTTCCTAGGATGGATTCTGCTTTACACTTTTATGCTTTTGTATAGTATAAAATATTCAGAGATTTTGTACAAACACCTGCCTCAGTCACTTGTTTGGTTTTACCACAAAAATATATGAGTACATGCTGTAAACAATTCACCATGCGTAACCC
Organism: Acanthurus tennentii; assembly: GCA_029783805.1. Classification (NCBI taxonomy): domain Eukaryota; kingdom Metazoa; phylum Chordata; class Actinopteri; order Acanthuriformes; family Acanthuridae; genus Acanthurus; species Acanthurus tennentii. The sequence goes on from JAPZDZ010000022.1 coordinate 9,898,067, forward strand.
TGGTTCTGTGTTTTATTTTTTATCTTTGTTTTCAAGGTTTTTGATGCTAGAGACTGCACAACAGCTCATGGAATGTACAACTACATCTGTAACCACATCAAATATGCCACCAACAAAGGCAACCTGAGGTAAACAAAACACACACATACACACTGATACAAATACATGCTTGTTTTTGTAATTATATACTAGTAAAATAGGCCTTCCCTGACATAATGCAATGCTCAGCCCCTTACCCTCGCCATAACCATCACAGCTAAATGCCTAATTCCAACTCAAATTGTTTTCCTTTTGTTCAAACTCTCTTCATGTTCCTCTGACTACATTCGTTCCCATCCCCATCTGTCGCTGATGTATCTCATCGCCCCTCTCTCCCTTTCTGACTACCCTGACTTGACCTGCTGTCCCATCTGTCAGCGTGCGCTCTGTCTCTTAATGCTGTCTATGACACTATCTGCTACCCGTCTATCTGTCAGCGCCTCGGCACCAATCATTGCCCCGTCAGTGAGGCAGTGGACCTCGCTAACAAGCAGTCATTTGTCAGACCTGCAGAGTGCTCGGTCACTTTTTCTGCCAAGTCCTAATCACATGTGACACCTCATATTTACTTCTTGAATGATTGATAGCTTCTGACTCATTACTACGCTTAGCCTGGCCTTGGGAGGACAGCTCGGATACACATGTTGATGAGAGCCAGCACAACATCCTGGCTTTGACTCTCTCAGCTTGGCTTAGATAACACAAAAAGCACAAACATAAATGAACACACAGTCCTATTGCAACATATTGCAATGATTTCAGTTTTTTTTTTGTTTTTTTCAATATACTTGTTAATATTACAAAAAAAGAGAATTCTTAGAAATTATTCAACAATAATGTGAAACACTAGACCATGAGTCAGTTGTCAACTGGCAGATATTATGTAAAAATTGAGAAAATGTTTGATTTTCCTTTTAACCAAAGGGAGTGAATGTTGGAAGCTGCTGAAAATAAAATATCACTGTGCCAATTTCTCTCAAAGCATTTTTATAAAAAAGTTTATTAATTGTAATGAATGGTCTCTTTAATTATTTACGAAATCTTTATCATTATAAAGTTATAATAAGTAATTTGTGATAAATAAGAGTAAATGTTTGCTGGTGTTTCTATTCATTAATAATAAAGTTAGAAATTGTTTTTACCTCTATGAATATGCGTGCATAGGTTTCTCTTCCTTAAAAAGCCATTGAACCACAGTCCGTGCTCATTAATGTTAAGTTGTACATAGATTTTGGTCCACATAGTCTTCTGCTCTCTCCTAGAAATAAATAGTCAAATAATCTAAGTCAAAGTGGTTTTCCCAATTTGGCAACACATACTTAAAAAGACTTATAATGGATTTACAAATCATAAGTAAATAGTGTTTTTTTCAACTTTCAACAAAGCTATAACTTACCATTTACATACATACCATCTAAACTCATGTTTTAATAATAATGCACAATAATCTAATAACACGCATTCTTTTTACTATTTCTCTCATTGTTAGGATTCACAAATTGTACTCCCTCATACACCATCAGTCAAAAGTTTTAGACTGTGAATTAAGATGATTCACATAACAATGTTATGTAATGGCTTTAAATGCAGTTGGAATAATTATTTCATGACTTAAAAATAGAATATTTTCTTCGTCTTTTTGACATCCTCCAGTCACTGCATTATGTGTTGCTACCACAAGACAAATAAAAATAAAGTTAAAATGTCAATTACTGGTGTCTCCATTTACATCAGTTTTTGAAGGAAAGCTGAGGAACTGTTTCCTGCAGATGTAGACTGCACAGCTGGCCCAGATTCACACCAGCTGCTCTCTCCCCTTGGAGACTTACAACCAGCTTAGCAGTATTAACACTTTTACCCGGTCATGGCATTAAAACACCACTGGGAATGTGGAACAGACCAAAGGTAGCCATGCTTTGGTCCTGCTGTGAGTCCTTTGACATAACATAATTAAAAATGCCTTTGGGCAAAGATTACGCGTACAGTACCAACCATCTGTTAGCAATCTTGTCGATTAACTTAAATATTCATACACAACATTTAATGCTATGCTGCCTCTTACTCAGTAAACAGTGTTTGTAGAGATCAACATGCTTTTTATTCAGGATATTGCTGTGGCACAGTTCAGGAATCGTATTATTTTATCAGTAATGTTCCAATTGTAGAGTCAGTAACAACCTCAAAGATGCATATGCTACACATTATTGACATACTACATTCGTTATTATTTTCTGTTTATTTGTTCTGTCGTAGGTCTGCCATCACCATATTCCCTCAGAGGACAGATGGTAAACATGACTTTCGAGTATGGAACAGTCAGCTGATTCGTTACGCAGGCTACAAACAGCCTGATGGACAGATTGTGGGAGACCCGGCTAACGTTGAACTTACGGAGGTACAAATGATAAGCTGTATTCTTAAGTGAATGAGATAAAGCTGCAGAAATCCACTTTTACAGCAGTGCCTTTTTTTGGTGTTGATTTTAAATTGTAGATCTGCATGCAGTTGGGATGGAAAGCTCCCAAGGGCCGTTTTGATGTCCTTCCCCTCCTGCTGCAAGCGAATGGAAATGACCCTGAGCTGTTTGAAATCCCTGAAGACCTCATCCTGGAAGTTCCAATCACACACCCAAAGTAAGTTTTGCCTCACCTCCTGACTATGTATAAAATATACAAAACCTAACAAAACAAGAACAAGAACAGACGAGGGCTGCACAAAAAGACATCCACCCACTCACACCTTTTTTTAATAGCACTCCTCAAACAATAGGGTGCTTCTTATACCAAGAAGTCTGATTGGGTTATCATCACATTCCAACTGTGCAGATTATTCCCAGAAAGCGCAGCTAGCCATACTTTATCTGTTGCTATGCCGGCATTTGTGGAAACCATGGGGCTTGTTAGTGAGGTTTCAAGTGTCCTCCTGTTTTTCATTTTATGTGTTTACTTTACTTTCTTAGAAAACTTTTCTTACATCGGCAGCTACTGCACAAAAACCAGCATGCCTTTTAGACATTAACCATTAAGCTGCTATATCTAAAGCCCATAATCACAGCAAAGAATTGTGTGTTACCCCTCACTTGTTCTCACATATCCACACACACATGCAGACAGAGCTTTCTCTACATTCCTTCATGCCACACAGAGCACTTCAGCTTCCCTTGACATTCTTATCGCCCTGCCAGACTCTTTCCAAATTGGCATCTATTGCTCCATACCCTGCATCATCTGTCCCTCAGCACTGGCAGCAGCTTGGCACTGGCCTGCGACCACCAACAGCATCTCATCATTATACATGATTGGACCCAGCTCTGTGAATAATACTCTGAAAGCAATGTTATCAGTCCCCCTAGAGGCTGGGAGGAGTGATTGGTGGGAGGTAGACTGAGGTCCCGCCTGCTCCATCCAACAATGGAAAGCTATCCACAGTGGTTTCTTTGTGTTAATGTTCATTTTGGCAGCAGTCCTTTTTAATTACACACGTCTCTGGGATAAATATGTGTTTGAAAATACAACCAATAATTATTGCAGCTGCAGTTCCCCATCAGTCATTCCCTTGCTTGCTTTGCCCAGGTATGAGTGGTTCAAGGACCTGGACCTGAAGTGGTACGGCCTCCCTGCAGTCTCCAACATGCTGCTGGAGATTGGTGGCCTGGAGTTCACAGGCTGCCCCTTCAGTGGGTGGTACATGGGCACAGAGATTGGCGTGAGGGACTTCTGTGACAGCTCACGCTACAACATTCTGGAGGTAGAGCTTTGTGCCAAAACACAGAGTCATGCTGTAGTGGAGGAATCAATGTTGCAGACTGACTGAAGCAGAGAAGAGCATGTGTTGTGTCACCAAATGACCCAATCAGAAAGCTATTATTCTGCTAATAGTGCATGCTGAAGAGAAAGCTGATTAACAACTCTTGACAAGGAGCCTGTTTGCGCTTTGTCAGAAACTCTCATCATAAAGTCTTTGATATTTTTTTGTATATCATACCAAAACATGTATTTATTGATGCAATCAAACTGTGCATGTTCAAATGTAATTGGAGATGAAATAGTAAGTTGTTTTGCCTCAATCTCTAAATTCTTTAGGGTAATATAAGATTCTTTTTGATATAACATAAAAGTAGTGAAATCACTCTGTTTACTATCTTTCCTTGATCCCTTTTAGACAAGTAAAAAAGATGGTCCTAAAATCTAAGTTAAGACCGTAATCGTTCAATTTTGAAGAGCACTTAATGACCTATGGGTGCCAGCTTTGGTGGATATGCCCTGCTGTAATAGAGAAATTGTGTAAGCAGTTGTTGATGAAAAGGGACCTTTGTTTATATACTACGCTTTGGTTTTTGTTTTTGCAGGAATTATATGGTAATGTGAGGACAAATTATTTTCAGAACTTTAGCCAATGAGGAACAAAATACATTAACTTCAGCAAGTTAAAATATAGCAGTCATCTTCACTTTAATGATATATTTATACAGTGATGGAAGAACATGAAGGACATATTTCTGGTTTCAATTTCCTTAAAAAAAAAAATGCTATTAGAATACAGCACCTGCTGGGAACCAGACACATAGTTGAACATCACAGTCTATCTAAACCATTATGAATAAATATGAGTTTCAAGACAATAGAACATAGACCTTGACAGATGAATGATCACATTACTCTCTTCAGGGGTCTTTTTCTTGTTTTACATGTTGTATATTGTCAGTTTTTAATTAATTTTTTTGTTTGTATTATGTAGGAAGTTGCAAACAGGATGGCCTTAGACACCAGAAAGACTTCCTCCCTTTGGAAAGACCAGGCGCTGGTGGAGATCAACATTGCTGTTCTGTACAGCTTCCAGGTCAGTACACCTGCGTTCAATTAGAGGAATGCCTCACTAAACCTTCCTTCTCTACACAATAACACACACACACACGCGCACACCAACACACTACCACTCAAACACACATACACACAAAACACACACACAAGTTTGTAGCTTGTTACCTATGAGAATAGCAGCTATTATCACTTCTGAATACTACTCCTCTGTCCATTTGTTCATGTTAAAAGCATTCATCTTTTTATTTTTTTGATCACTTAGGAGTCGTATCCTGTATAAGCAGGTGTAACAGATTCTCAGTGGAGTATCACTTAAAGTGCGTTTAAAAATATGTCACATACAGGTGTGAAATTACCTCAGCTTTGAACAAGAAAACTGCATATTTCAACATTAATGTTGTAACTACTTTAATTACTGAAGCATCAGAGAAAATTGTAGTATACTGTAAAACCCAAATGTGTGGGGATTTATTGTTTTTTTCTTTTTCTTTTTTTTTCTGTATCTTGTATTTTTAGTCATGCAAAGTGACCATAGTTGACCATCACTCAGCCACAGAGTCGTTCATGAAGCACATGGAGAATGAGTACCGGGTGCGGGGCGGGTGTCCAGGAGACTGGGTGTGGATTGTGCCTCCTATGTCAGGAAGTATCACGCCGGTTTTCCACCAAGAAATGCTCAACTACCGTCTCACCCCGTCCTTTGAGTATCAGGTGAGTGTGTGTTGGGTTTTTTAGGGGCAGAGAGCTCCACCACATGTTTACAAGTTTGCAAACTGGTTAGCTAGTCAGCTATATTGAGAAGGTTATTAAGTGAATAAAAGTTTAAATTTACCTGGAGTATGGGTAAAACAGAAAAAAAACACACTTCAAAGGGCAGTGGTACAGCATTTTGCGAAATTCTTTACTCTAAGGATGAATATCACAGATGATGTCTCAGCATCTTGTGGGGAATTTTAATCTTAAACAAATTCAACCTCTGAACTCTGATTTTCCCAAATAAAAAAGCCTGATCCCTGGAATACCCATGTGTGGAAAGGAGTCAACGGGACACCCACAAAGAAGAGAGCCATCGGGTTCAAGAAGCTTGCCAAGTGAGTGTGCAATTATACAGTTACAGAAGAGTAAGCCGTGCATGGTTTTGTTAAATTGGCGATTAGTTTCCCCATTGTTCCCCTTCCTGCGTTTATTGACTCAAGGTTAAATTGCAGCCTTAAATGTCAAAGATAATGTACTGTAGGATGTGTGTATGATTATCTGGAGCCAAACAAGTAATCACTTTGCCTAACACAACTGCAATACATGGGAAGGAAGCTGGAGTAGTCAGCGATGAAATTTATCCAATCAACCCCTAAGGGAGTAATCAGAGCTCCGTCAGAGTTTTGTTGGTGTATGCATGCACTCGTGCACGCATATGTTGGGCTATTAATATAATTGCCTCGAGGATATGACAAGCCAGGTAATCACAATCGTCATCCATCCGCTACCTTGACATAATGTTTGTTGCCTGCTGAAGTGAACCGCACTACCCTCAATAGCAAATGTGTTATCAGACGCATTGACGTGAGGAAGTCTCCCGTTCACTGCAGACAATTAAAGGTTGCAAACTCTGTCACTGGTCATTGATTGAATGACTCAATTCGTTGTCCTGTGTTTTATTTGTCCTGTCTGTTATTTGTCTGTTTTTGCAGGGCTGTGAAGTTTTCGGCCAAGCTCATGGGCCAGGCCATGGCCAAGAGGGTGAAAGCCACCATACTGTTTGCAACAGAGACGGGCAAATCGCAAGATTATGCCAAAACTCTCTGTGAAATCTTCAAGCACGCCTTTGACGCAAAGGTATGCTTGCACCTGCCTTGCATCATCTTATCCTTAAGTTGAACACAAACTTGCGTGTCATTGTGGGGACGTCTAATTGAAAAAAAGGAGGAATTCAAAGAAATCATCCCCATATACCCCACAACCCCCCACTCCGCGGCTGACGAAGGCGAGCAGATGCCAGCTGAGTGCAGGCGACAAGGGGGTAAAAAGAAGAAAGTGTGTCTTTTGTCACATTTTCTTCTTCTCTCATGCGGTAAAGTGCCGCGGGTCGGAGGCAAGATTTAACCAGTGAAGCGTTGAGCAGTGCAGTAGTTTAAGACAAGATCCTGAAGCACCCCTGGCTGTGCAAATCTGTTTAAAAAAAGAGAGACAGGGAGAGAAGAAAAAAAGCTAAACATGCTGTTCTCAATCATGCACTGTGTGCTTTTCCTCCAGGTCATATCTTATTTTTCCTTCCTGTTTTCCCAGTGTGATCAATCATACAAGAACAGATTCGTGCATGCAAGTGTGTATGGATGTGTGTGTCACCAAGAGTGGGTGTCTGCAGATGGATCGCAGGGCAGATGCGAACGCCTGGGGCAAGTCTTGGTTGTTGTGGGGCTAAAGCCTGTTTTCTCTTCATGCCTTTGGTTTTGTGTGTGTGTGTGTGTGTGTGTGCATGCCGTGGCAGACAAACACCATCATGTTGAGTGGTGTGCATCATGGATGCTCGTTGTGTGGCAGCAGCATATTATCATCTCGTTAGAGGCGAGGACAGAGTGGTCATTACAACTTCCTCCCCTGCCAGCGGCTGTGTGTTCTGCCTTAATTTACACGCTCGAGTCATCTGTTGTGCGGAGAGTGTGTTCAACAGACGACCACATTATGTGAGTGGAGGCTATGGTTCCCTTGGCTTGATGCTCTTTTTGTTGTGACATCCACAGGTCTCATCAATGGATGAATATGATGTGGTGGACCTGGAGCATGAGACGTTGGTGTTAGTCGTGACCAGCACATTTGGAAACGGTGATCCACCTGAAAACGGGGAGGTATGTGTGTTATGTAACAACTCTAGTTAGCTAAGCACAGGACAGACGCACAGATTACTAACAGCCCTGCTATGGTTACTGTAGAAATTTGGAGCTGCCTTAATGGAAATGCGCCACCCAACATCCAATACAGAAGACAGAAAGTGAGTTAAGTCACTCGGCCTGTTGGTATTTGCATTCCTGTGGTTCAGTTTTCTTCTTTTTTTTTCATAATTTAAATGTTCTTGCATCTCATTTCTTTGCTCTACCTCCTGTCCAGGAGCTACAAGGTTCGTTTCAACAGCGTGTCCTCCTACTCTGACACTCGCAAGTCCTCCAGCGATGAGCCAGATGCCAGGATTAACTTCGAGAGCACTGGACCTCTCGCTAACGTCAGGTAAAGAAAACCAAACCAAGAAAAAAAACAGTCCGAAAATAAAATAAGTCACAAAATAAGGCTCTGTGAGTTTTTAAAGGATGAACCCTCACAACTAAGCAATGACAGGGTGATTTGCAGGTTAATAATCACCCAGATGTAAAGGAAAAAATGGTCATATTGTTGTCTGCTGCTGTTGAAACCATGTTTATATGAAACCTTAATGTCCAATAACATTCACTTTTCAATATGACCCATTGGAAATTAATTCATATTTGAATCTATGAATCACAATATCAGTGCTCTAAAAAAACAGTCACTCAGCCTCATTTCAACAATGATTTACTGAATAATAAATAATACTGACTGATTGTACATAGAGGGACAGTATCTGTAAGCAAATCTAACTCACTGGGTCATTCGTATTACCTTTTTTCTAGTTGGCAACAAAAAGATGGCATTTGTTGTATTTTTCTTGCACGCAAAGAATAAAAATGTCAGCATTCTTGAGGTCTGCAAGATATAAAAGAGATATTTTTGAAAAATAATAGAGCCACAGCCTTGTCTTGGAAATAGTTATCCAAAAAAGAAAAAACCTTGGCAGCACCATATTTCAACAGTTTTGTCTGTTGGTTGCGCTAGAAAGTAAAGTAAATTAGTAGGTTGGTATTGAGTTGTAACTCTAACAGAATGTCTCTGAAGTAACATTTTCTCTGAACTGAGTTTTCATGGTCAGTTCAGTCAGACTTTGCCTCTAAAACTTGTCTGGGATGACAGATCTTATCACAGTGGACAGTTTGCTGACCTGTTCAAGGAGAGAAGACAACAAAAATTTTGCTCAGACTCAAACCTGATGCGGTTTGACGGCATCACAGCAAAGTAACAGGAGGACGACTTGTTCGCTCTCAGAGAACTGATTTATTTCATTTTTACATCCAAATAAAACTAGGCAGAACAGTTATTTGTAAATATTTCAGCGATTCTGGTGCTTTCAAGAGGGAAGAGAAGACCGTTTTCTTACATGGACTCCATAGCAGCGATTTGTGAATGTTTATGTTTCTGTTTTAAGTTTTTTCAGACTACCTGCCTCTCTATATCCATCTCTTTCTTCAAATGTGTGTGTGTGTTTCTGTTTAGGTTCTCAGTGTTTGGCCTTGGCTCCAGGGCCTACCCACACTTCTGCGCCTTTGCCCACGCTGTGGACACGCTGTTTGAAGAGCTTGGGGGGGAGCGCATCCTACGCATGGGAGAGGGAGATGAGCTGTGTGGCCAGGAGGAGTCATTCAGAACCTGGGCCAAGAAGGTTTTTAAGGTCGGTTTCACGGGCTAAGACCCTTTGGGCTTGGTGAAGTTAATGCCTTTAATCGTAATGGCGTGCTTGGACTGGGAACACTGTGCCCAGTGTTTTTTGGCTTTAGTTCATGATTGGCATGTTTACACTAGAGGATACCTGAGCAAGGTTGGGTTGACACCTCCTGAAAATGGTGGAAGCGTTTCCCATTCAAGGCTGGTATGAACAGAATATTTACCCAAATGATCTTGAAGTGTGAGGAGTTTACAGGCATAGTCTTATTGTATCCAACTGAATCTCCTTGACTTTGAAATATCAAATATATTTGATATTTATAACTTGAAGTACTGTAGTCTGAAAGGAACAGTGATAGAATATTTAGTAGAAACCTGCAAAAGTCAATGAAAGTGAGCTGACCGGGAAGCTTCATCAGTCAGATGTTGTTGTTACTCGCCTCCAGCTTTTGCTGTAAAATGTATAAACCAAGCTGATTGCATCTTTTCAGAAAAGCCTCCAGTCACCAACCCCCCTACCCCCCGCAACCACCTCCACCTCTTTTTTTTTTTTTAGCAAACACACTTAAGTGCAACAAGATGATGTTGACAGCCTGGTCACGGATTTGGTTTTTTATGTATTTTTGTTTGACTTAATTTTTTGTGAGATCCCAAGTCTCTTGATTTGCCACTCTGACATCAATAAGTACAAAGCGTGTGCTCTTGCATTTAGACTGAAATGCCCAATGTGTGCCCTAAGGACTAAACAATAAGTATTGGTTAAGTCTTTGCTTCTTCTGTGATCTCCCACATTTTCAAAATCAGTCAAAATTAAAAAATCCTTGAGTCTCCCCCAATGTTTGGTTTCGGTGAAAATATGATTCCCTGTTTTCCTTGTAATCACATCAAGGTAAATGAAGCCCTCCCACTCCTTAAAAACAACCCCAGCAGTCACGGCAGCATTTTGAAGGTGTTTGGCCGTTAGTAACCTTGAGCTGTTGAAGGCAGTCCTGCTTAGAGTGCAAGACATCATTCTCCAAATCCTTTGTTATTCCTGTGTAGGTGTGAAGAAAAGCTTCGAATAATGGTCGAATAATGGTGCGAATCTGTTGTTACATGTCAAGGCTGCCTGTGACGTGTTCTGTGTCGGCGATGATGTAAACATTGAGAAGGCCCATGACTCCTTGATCAGCAATGACCGCAGCTGGAAGAAGAGCAA
>JAPZDZ010000022.1:9915132-9938237 GCA_029783805.1 Acanthurus tennentii
ACCATTAGGGATTGAGTCGTGCCCTATGATCCTGGTGTTTGGCTGTCGGCAGTCTGAGGTGGACCACATCTACAAGGAGGAGACCATCCAGGCCAAGAACAAAGAGGTGTTCAAGGAGCTCTACACGGCTTATTCCAGAGAACCTGGCAAACCAAAGGTACAAGCGCTGAACTGTCTGTTGATGAACATGACTCAGTTTGTCACAAGTCTCTTTGGGCTGTGTGGGCTGTAGGTAACATCACAGAGTAAGGAGAGTGCTGAATAAAAAACCACAGTGGTACTCTCACTCCAATAGAAATCAAATATTTTCATTTGACAGTTCTCTACAGTTGTTCTACAGGTACATTTTTTTATCATTTGGTTTTATTGCTGCCTTCTAAGGGACCATTTGGACAAAATCCAGCATTGTGTTGAAAGTTCTCTCATTCATTTTTAAGTGTGTAAGGTTGAAAGGCTGCACAGTGGCAGCACAGACCGCAGGGGTGTAAAATTAAAACCAAGTCAACTTTTGGAAGAACACAACCTGACTTTATGCCAATCAGAGTAAGAACAATCCTGCCACAAGGGAGTACAGAGACTTACTTTGCACATGCAAATGGGCCGACACTCTAAATTTAACCCACACCTCTGCACAAATCTAAGTTTTTCTTACTTCAAATTCATTCTCTCTGATGTATTTAGTTCCTCACATGACAGTTTTTAAGCTTGCAGTTTGAAGTTTACTTCCCATCTGCCAATAGTCTTCTGACTCAGCTCTATACATTGTTTTCTTTTCCTATTTTTTTTATACATGAAATCTTAAGGAAATTCTTTCTTTCACCTCCACCCTCTCTGTCAGAAATATGTACAGGATGCACTGCGAGAGCAGCTGTCAGAGACGGTGTACCAGTGCCTGAGGGAGGAAGGAGGACACATCTACGTGTGTGGGGACGTTACAATGGCCGGGGATGTTCTCAAGACTGTCCAGCAAATCATCAAACAGCAGGGCAACATGAGCCTGGAGGATTCCGGCTTCTTCATCAGCAAGCTTCGGGTAAGAGAGAGGAAAACAGCCCAGGTCTGTGGGAAACATCGTCAACTTGATGCTCACCATTAAACCCCACTGTGCAACTCAGAGTGATGTTAGTCTGAAGGGCTCTTCATCATTGCAGCTGTGCCCTTGAGCAAAGCAATCAGCCTCCAGTTGAACAGGCGAGGTTCTGCAGGGCAGCTCCTTCATCTCAGTGTATGAAACTGAGTGCTAAGCATGGAGCCATGAAAAGGAGAAGGCATGTCGAGCCGGTGCTTCCTGAGGAGTTAGAAAACACCCCCACTGGCTTATTTTCATTTGTCAACTCAGGAGTAAAGAGGCTCAGAAGGAATAATGACATGTGTCAAAAAGCCCATTATTAAAACGTGCTTGTGTAGGTCACAAATTATCTGATGAGTTTGTAAAATTCAGACTGCAGACTCCTAAACACAGTCAATACACCTTTTTTTTCCCCTTCAAATGTTGAATCATGATGCAAAGTTTTCCCATTGTGTGGTCTAAAGACAGATGAAGAAAAGCTAAAATACACAGACTCAACACAAACACTGCTGTATTACAATCTGTATTACATCATACACTCACTTTAAACGTGTTTCCTCTTACACTGTCCCTCCCATCTCTCTCCACTTTCACCATCCAGGATGAGAACCGCTACCATGAAGACATTTTCGGTGTCACTCTGCGCACCTATGAGGTCACCAACCGGCTTCGTTCAGAGTCCATCGCCTACATCGAGGAAAGCAAAAAGGACTCAGATGAGTAAGTGGTTTTCACTTAGATTTCAAACATGTATTCAAGACAAGCAAGCTACATTAGCTGCACTGCCATGAAGTGATGGTCATGGCGTCATTTTTGTAGAATGATGGTGCTAGACAGAGGACAGCAGAGCCGTCAGTTCTGATGTTTGTTTGGTCGTTAGATTGAAACAGGGGTCAGATTGAAACAGCCCAGAGTCCAGATCACACCAAATTTCATGAGGCTCTTCACTTTTCCATCCTGAGGGGATAGATGATGAGGGAGAGGGGCTCTTTTGAGGAAGAGCAACAGATATGAAAGTAAATTAAAAAAAATATGAACCATCAATGTGTAAAATGTCATTTGTGTAAACTGAACTTTGAACTAGCTCTTGTAAATCGTGAACTTGCACTTGTTAACAGCAACCGCGCTGCCCGGATAATTTCAGTTTCAGATTATAAGCCATCCTGCTGACTCAGAGTCATGAATCATATTTGCAAGCGCCTCATGCATAAAAAAAATAAAAACAAAACAGAAAACAGCTCACATTTGTTTGTTTCTTCCTTCCTTAATGCACAATTTTCTCCCTTTCGTTGTTTCAATGCTACTCTCTTTTCTCTAGATTTGAAAGAACACGTCCAGCGCGTACACAAATGCAACACCCCTGATCTGTGCACAATGCCTCTATAGTCTGTTTTCTTACTTATTCTGCCTTTTTTTTTTTAGCAAAAATCCTTTTTTTGGCGGTTGGTTAGTTCAAATTTTATGTTAAAAAAAAGTGTTTTGGCCCAGCACAATGAGCTTTAACTGAGCTGGTGCGATGACCAGAGCAGCTCTTTCTCAATAAGACATGCCAGTCTGTAACCTGTAGTTGGTGACGACATTGATATCTTATCACCTCTTGTTTCAGATGAAAACAATGGGTAACTATAGCAACCTGTGGAGAAGGGGCCTTTAAACCAACAGGATTAGAGTGAAAGCGAGTGGCTGTGCTCCATTTCTGTTTTTGTTTCCGTCGTTATTTGCGCATATTCAAGATTAAACACTTCATATACCCTTGCCATGAGAGCAAAACAAGGGTCCTACATAGCCACCATGGCTCATTAAGCACGAACATAATGCATCACAGACGATGGTTCCTGTGTGGATTGTCACTTGAATTTCACATTTGGCCATCAAAGCCCATGCTCGCTGGATGAGTAATGACTGTAAAATCTCTATCTCTTTGTCTGTGTCGCTCTCTCTGCTTGTCTTTCTGTCTCTCGTTCTGTCTTTCTTTTTCCCAGGGTGTTCTGTTCGTAGGTCTATGAGTTGGGGGGCTTTCTGACGACAACCAGTCCAGAGGACACGGCATCAACCGGTTGAAGAATACTGTGCCAATTTTTGTACTGTAAAAAAAGAAAATGGGTTTCTTTCCTTTTTTTTATACCACTTCAATGTTTCTGTTGGGCTCTGCGATTTTGTCTGTAGCAAGTTGGAAATGTTCTGTTCTCTGAGAATCTGTTTTGCTTGTTGATGATACTTCCAAAAACTATAAAATTGATCATTTTTTGATTCATAATGTGTGCACCTAGTGTAATGACCTGCCTCATTGTGAATGCATGACCAAGACAAGAATATACTCGAGAAATATAATATACTCTGTGTTATTGTTACAGTTAAAAGACTTTTATTGAGGTTTTATATTTAAGAGGGAAAGTGTGGCATTGAAAGCAAACTCAAAGATATTTCTGTAGTATGAATTCAGTCGACTTTATGTTTCAGGAAAGAATCGGGGCTTGTCAAATCTATTTGGGCTGTTTTTATGAAAAACTGTAGTTTTGAAAAAAGTTAAAAAGGGAGACATAAGTGAAAGCTGTACAGGCATGCAGACCGAACAACTAAAAGACAGTTTTGGCGTGTTGACAGGTGGCCCTGAATTATGAAAACAGCGATTCTGTCACAGCCTCAGCAAGCATATTATCTAGCTCTTCACTGGCGATCCATAAAAATACATCAGTCTTTTTGCCAGCTGTCTTTCTGTGGCCTGTCTATTCTCTCATAACATCATCATGGTGTATGTCCCAGCTGGTGCTTGCCCATCCCAGAGCAGCTGGGTAGGATGATCACTACGATCACTACGTATTAAAAATGAACTTAAATTTAAAAAAAAAACAAATAAAACCTCTTTTTAATTTCTTTAAGACAGTCATGTTTGATAATCAATGTGTAAATCAGCGTTTAATCAGAGCTGGATTGGTTCATTTTCAGTCTATATGCTAGGCTTAGCTAACCAGTTCTTGCTAGTAGCATCATATTTACCCTATAAACATGATAGTGGTATTGATCTTCCTTTTCTAAAATGTTTAATTTTTCCTTTTTGTGTCAAGTATCTCTTCATCAAAACATGAAGGGAAGCAAACAGATCTGTTTTAGCACCTCGCGCTGCCCGAATCATATCAGACAGCTGTCAACTTGTCACCAACTGCCACCTATTGAGCTTTTAAAATTTGCATTAATCAGCCTCATGACTCCTCTGCCTCTTGCCTTACATCAACTCTCTGCCTCTGCCTACATGCAACACATTTATTCCTCTTTTCCTTCTCTGCATGATATTGCAAAATCCTGTGGCTCACACGCCACCATTTCACTGTGACCTGACACCTGCTCAGTAACGTCAGCATGTGTGTGTGTGTGTGTGTGTGTGTGTGTGTGCTTGTGTGTGTGTGTTGTCATTATAAAAGTGCACATCTCTGTATGAGTGTATAAAACATGCATGTGCTCAGGTGTGTGTGTGTGTGTGTGTGTTTTTTACACAATTCTGCTTGTTGTCTATTACCTTGTCAAACTGGTCAAATTTGGAAAAAAAAGCATGAATTTGTCGCTCTATGAGTCACACAAGCCTGCAAATCTAATCTTACAGATGGCGCTTTGGTAACAGGAAACTGCCCACATGGCTTTTTAGTTTGGATCTCAGCAGTTCAGCTCCATTGTTTTAAGCTCCAGTGAAGTTTTCATTCAGGGACAAGAGGCAATCACACTGCCGCTGTTGTCATTTGCTGCTTTCCAATGAGTCAGGGTTGTAATTTGAATATATTTGTGCAGGGGCCACATTGTTAATCGATCTCCCACTCTGCAGTAACCTGTGGCTTTTCTTGTCAGCTTCTGAGTCTTGTTTGTTCCCTTTCTTTGTCTTTGATTCAAATTAAAGATAGCTGTCAGCATGATAAACGGATTTCTATGTGATTTGCAGATGTCCCTATCAGCTGCTGAGAATATATTAGTTTTTTTTTTTTTGTTATTGTTTTTTTTTTTTCTGAGTCAGCTGTTTTTACTGCCGGGGGAAAATGGATGATTACCATTGTCCCCGTTGTTGTTCATTTTGGAAGAATGTCTCCTCTGTATAATTTGTTTAAACAGATTTAACTGAATTGGAATGAGAGCCGTCAAGAAAATGTCTGTGACGTAAAATGTGCATCACGAAAAAACTGATAAAAGACATAGCTACTATATATATATATAGCTTCTATAAGTATATATATATATATTCAAAGACAAAGTTATAAACTATAAAGAGTACCACTTTGATCTTTTCTAAGAATGTATTTTGTTTATGTAAATGAGCACACTGAAACTGCTTGATTTAAAAAGAACAAAAAAAGGCATATTCTATGGTGTCTCTCATATCCTTTAGGTATGGGGATAAAACAGCAGCATTAAATAAATGCATGGTGATCTTCTGTCTCCTGTTCATATTTAAAAAAAGATCTGTCTATTTACCAGCACTGTGTCAGTCAGTGAGACTGTATTGTGAAATAATCCGGCCTTTCTCACGAGGCACTGGATAGTAAAAAAAAAAACATTCTTGAGGGGGTTCCTTTCCTGTGTTTGCATATTGCTGCTGCTACGAACAACTCTGATCCAATCAGCCTCTGCTATAATGACCTTTGTTGTGTAATCAATTGAAGATATTCCATTTTAATGCATCAGCTGCAAAGACTTTGCATTTACTTACGAATAAAGAGAAACATTTACAGAATATGTCAACATATGAACTTGGTTTGTTTTTCTTGTTTATATAAGAGAGAATCTAGACTGGGAAGGTTTATTCCTGCAGTGCCACTTGTTTGAGGTCAAAGCATTTTACTTTGAAGGTCACGCTGTTGATACAGTGTTCTTCTCTAAACAGAGTTGCAGCAAACAGGTCACTTGCCTCCCCCTCCTCTTCCTCCTCCTCCTCCTCCTCCTGCCTCTGCAAGTGCTGGTCGTCATGGCTGAGAGAGTCGGCACTCAGGACACAGAGATGCCTCTCATCGTCAAGGCAACACGTCAACAAAACAAGCCATCCAAACTTTATAAGAGGACTCTGATTGGAGACTCGCTCTCCTGAACAGAAGCAGTGGCCTCTCTAATTAGCCCAAACAGTTTGACCCTCCTACTGGACAAGATAGGTTTCACACACACATTCTGCTCTACCTGCTGGTCAGATGAAGTGCAGTGATTTTACTCACGGCATAAATAGTGTTACACTACATCGAGTCTTAAAAACAAGCAAAATTCCAACATTCTTTTTGACTAAAAGGTAGAGAGACATCTCTGTCTCAGTATCAGTACCAACATTACTCACCGTCAAAGTCATGCTTAATGGGAAGAAGTTGATCAAGGAGACGCTGCTGCCTTCTGTGCTGGAAGACAATGACGCAGAAAGTGAAAGGCTGCAGCTGGGGGAGGTAGGAGAGCTGATCACTCAGCCAAGTCTGCAAACTGTAGAGCAAGTGTGAATGACCAGGTTTACAAGTGGAGATTTAAAGGACTGTTCAGTGATAGATTTTTTTGAAGCTTGAGATTATAATAAACACAGGAGAGGTCCATTTGGTAAGAATTCAAAGCATGTTATAGATCTAAAATGCCTCAGAAATGGAGGTCTTAACCTTAACTCCATCTTTTGGCACATCTGAGCACTTTACTTGCCAAGGGCAAGAAACTACAGACTCAAAAAAAACAGGCTAAAGACCTGCTCTTTTCTATTTATAGATGGCTCTTTTGACCTGTGTACTCAGATGAATTAATTTAACAGAGGGAACTCAGAGACTCACCCTGAAAGCCTGTTTTAATTACACTTTTATGTAGTCTAATCACAGGGCTGCATGCACTGCAGTAAGTGTAAGAAACACAGCATGAAAGTACATTTTATACAAATATCCTTGGACACATTTTTTACACAGAAAGTGCCCTAGAACATGTGCAGTATCACCCACATACAAATAATAGTAGTTTCTATGTAGCCCATTTAGTCCTGAAAATAGTAATATATGGGATGGCTGACCGAGACATGAAGAAAATATGCCATAGGTCTGGAAATAAAGAGAGTAAAAGGTAGCTTAAACAGACTTCGGTTCAAGATGTTTGAAGGAGGCGGGTAAAAAAGGAGTAGAAGGAGGGAAAGTAGTTACAAAGACTAGAAAGACAAGGGAATGCAGGCTTAAAGACTCAAAGGGACAGGCTTAAAGGGATACAGACAAGACAAGACAAGCTAAAATGATCCATCCACACTGACAGACTCAGTGATCCAAAGTATAGGTATCAGTTTTTATTCCCCTGGCAGCAAATCCATCATGTCTCTTCACTCCGTCTGCCAACAGCAGTGAGCTTTCAGGAGTCACGATGCCTTACTTTGTCATTCTCCACCCAGCACCGAGTGAGCTGGACAGAGGTCGACACGCGTGGGCCAAAGGACCAACGCTTGAGCCCTTCCAGTAATGTGCTAGACGGAGGTGAAAGAGAGGGTGAAGAGGAGGAGGTGGAGGAGGAGGAGGAGGAGGAGAATGAACGAGAGAAGCTGGGAGGAGAGGAGCATGTGAACTCTGATGAGGACTACGACACAGATCTGGAGCTAGAAGGTAGAGAGAAAGTTCAATTTGGATTTTAAAAATAAGGAAGATAAGGGGGTAACAAAAGTGCACAATGTTCCTTCTTATACAAGGTGGGGAAAAGGCTTGTGTTTGAAATTAACCATTTCATTTATTTCCTCAAATATTTTATTATAGGCTCCAAAAATTCATTTATGGATTTTTGGCTCTTATTTAATCTCAATCAGAACATGCAAAACCTTTCTGTTACCTCTTCCGTTGATCGCTTCCCTTTTGCCTTTTTTTCATCTTCTCAATCTCTTAAATGATTTCAGAGAAGGAAGAATACAAAACAAAACAAACTCCTACATGCGCCTGCCCACACATGTGGAGCCCTGTTCTGCATCTTAATGATTTCATCTCAGTCTGTGTGTCAGGCTTCTTTTCACCAGAAGTGAAAACCATCTGGTCCAAATGAGCTCCCCTGACAGGGTCAAATCAACCATTACGGACTTCTCAATATCACACTCAAGAGGTCCTCCTCCGGGAGGAAGTGCAACATCTTTTCATTTTCAACAAGGTATGGATACAGTTTAGATTGACAGCACAGCTACTGTCTTTGTTCATGTTACAGATAAGGGGGAAGAATATGACCTGACGGGGCAAACATGCTACTTGAAGATGTGTGAGACGCTACAAGTGGTACCAGCCTCTCAGTTCCTGCGGCAAATGCAGAACAGCGAGCTGTCCATGATGCATTGGGGTCTCGGGCCTCAGGTACTATGACCATATGTTAGGGACTGTATGAAAATTACTAGAGAGGGTAGGAATCAAAAAGGTTATGTATTTTTCTTTTTTGCTGAAGGGAGGGTAGTCTGACTTTGGGGAGAGCAAGGGAGGGTGTCATAATTATTTTTTTGTGAGTATTTGAACTTCTTTGTCTCTCTGAGGCTATTTCAGATCAGCTCAGACCTGTGTTCAGTGAATGACTCATTAATTCAAAGTCACATTCCCCTTGGGGGGGTGGGGGTGGGGGGGTCTGCACTGATCATGGCAAAGTCTAGAGAGCGCTGTGTTATGTTCAGCACAGTCAAGCTTCTTTTTCCAGGAAAAAGATCATGCATGTGCATATCTTTGCATGACACTTTACATATAAAATTGCATAAGTCTAGTCCATTATATAGATCCCATCAGTACACATTCAAGTGAAGAGTCCTTCAACTCTTCAAAGGAAAGCTGTTGGTATGCATTTATACTCAAAGAACACTTATGCAAAGTGCACTCAAATCATCTTTCATTTTTCCTCAGGGGAATCTTTTAAATTCTTGCTCCTTAATGACAACAGTTTTTTTTTTTTTTTTTTGCCTCTTTAATCCGTGTAAATGCAGCTTTATCACTTTATCTTGTTGAGGATACGACACAATGTGAATATTATGTCTATTTAATTTAGCTCTTATGTGAGCCGAAACATACACAGACATACAGAGAGCTGCAAGTACACTGACAGAGATGCTTTGGGCAGAATTAGACTAAAGAGAAAATACACAACTATGTGTTGTAGTTAACCTTATTAGCTGTACAACACAGTGCTTTAATTATTTTTGCCACAAACTGCAAAACAAAATTGAATAGCAATTTGTTGCACTTAAAAAACTATATGTAGCCTCATTTTAGTCCACAAGTCAATAACAATTTGCTGTCTTGTAGATGGTAAATCAATGCAAAATAGCTCTGTGGCTGTACATCTCTGATAGAGGAAAGAGTACATCCTTTGTAAATATAAAAATGCATTGCCTGGAGCTCTTAGCAACACTTTGACATTTTACAGGCTTCCACCAGTCCATCACCATGTAACTGAAAATTGTTAAAGCACATCTGTTCTTTAACAAGTCATTTCTTGAGGTTTCTGCTTTTTGACATCAATCAAACTAATCAAATTGTATTTTAAATTAAGCTCCACCTGTCAATCACACCAAATAGGTATGAAGTAAGAAAGTGTGGCTGCCAAAGGTCATTATTTTTAATAACTTGCAGTTTGATGGGCTTCTCAAATCAGGGAGATGCATGCTTTAAACACACATTCGTCTAATGAGGCCTTCTCTGCTATCCTTTTTTAAAAAAATCAAGTTAACATAAGGCTGCATGCACTCAACTTTCTCATTAGCCATGCTAGAAACTATAATTTTCATGTTCTGCAAGCTTCATTTCTGACCCACGCCTCCACTCAGCTCCCTTCTGCTTCATTTGTCTCACGCAGGTTTAATATTTCTCTCTCTCTCTCTCTCTCTCTCTCTCTGCCCACCTGCATCAGTACATCTACTCTTTACAGATAAGAAAATATACTGCAATGAACAAACAGAAGAATGTCACTTTGAGGAGGGGGGGGGTGCTGGTTGTGTGTTTGCAGGGCACCAAAGCACTGGCGGTTCCCCTGGTAACCAACACTTCAATACTGAGGCTGAACCTGCGAGATAATTGGATGGAAGGAATGGGCGGAGCTGCTATAGCCAAGATGTTAAAGGAAAATTGTTATATTACAGGTGGTTTTACACAGCACTCCAACATGCACACATTTTTCTCTTCCTCTTTCCAGCAAGAGTGCCAGCCTGACTCCCACTTGTAAGCCCACTCTCACCATAATTATATACTGCAGCACATCATTTAACATCTGGGGTCCCTGGTTAGGGCTGCACATATGGTGTTTAGCACTGTCACCTCAAAGTGAGAAGGTTGTGGGTTCGAGCACAGTCTCTCCGTGTGGAGTTTGCATATTTTCAAGTGTCTGTTTGGGTTCCATCTGGGTACCGCGGCTCTCTCCCACAGTGCAGGGACTGGCAGGTTGAGTTGATTGGTGACTTTAAATTTCCAATAAGTGTCAATGTTAGCATGAGTGGTTGTTTGTCTCTATGTGTTAAGCCTGTGATGAACCGGTGACCTCTCGAGGCTGTGCCCCACCGCTGGCCTGGTTTCAGCCACTGTAACCCTACAAAGGATAAGCAGTTATATATTATTGATGGATGGATGGATGGTCCCTGTTAATATTTGCTAAATGTCAGTCCAACATGCAGTTCAGGAACCTATTGAGAAATAAATAGTAAATGTCTCCTGTGAGTCATGCAGGCTCCCTGGGTTAGCATCATTTTAAAATCTTTTATCACGCAGCATTATTCAACTTTCAGATTTAATCCTATTTTACGAATAAAATATAGTATAATAGATTAGATGCCAACATAATTTCTGCTGATGCTGAAACACACATTAGCCAACAGAGTATTTTAAAGATGACCTATTTTTCAGATTCATATTAATGATTAAAAAACAATCAAGAACCCAAAAAGCTTTGAGAAGAGTTGTTGAGATTGTCATTTCAACAAAAATAAAACAAAATGTTAAAGTAATAGAAACATTTGGCAAACTCTCAACTGATGTTTAGCATAAAACATCTCTTGAATTGTCAAATCCACATATTTCTTCTCTTCTCTTTGGTCACCTTGTTATAGTCAGCATCAGCTTTTCCTCACACATATTCCCCTCACTGCCTCTTTTCATTAGAAATTACTTTTTGCCTTTCTATTCATCTGTCAATATCAGAAGTGGACCTATCCGACAACAATCTTGGGGATTATGGAGCCAGAGCCATCGCTGAAATGCTTACAGAGAATAGCACCCTGGGGAAACTCAATCTGTCAGGAAACTATTTCACAGATTGGTCTGCTGAACACTTTGGACCAGCACTGCTCGCCAACACCAGACTGCAGCACCTCGACCTCAGCCACAACGCTCTGGGAGAGCGTGCAGGTAGCAGAGCGATTGGTTATACATACAGCATCAAAGGTCACATATTCACTGTGAGTGCTTAGAATTTGAAAGAATGAAACAATATCAGTAGCTCTCTTTTTTTTTATCAAAGGTACACATTGCAAATTCTTTAAGTTCAACCATTTTGATTATATAGTCTTGCTAGATAGTTTGGTTTTGCAAACCGATATTATTTGAATCAAGTGCTCTACCTCTCCTTGCTTATACTCCTGTAAAAAAGTTGCACAGTGCAACTTAAAGTTGATATTTCAGACACATTACACATTCCACCCATATGCAATTTATGTACAAACAGCCTCCACTCCTCTGGCTCTGGGAGTATGCTCTCAGTCAGTTACGAGAGCGTTGGTGAGTCCAGCGATGATGTTGACAATAAGTCCTGACTCAGAGGCAGCATTCCAGTTCATTGACAAAGTGTTGGACAGAATCGAGGTTAGAGCTTAAAGTCTGAATTTCAGGCTGCTGTGAAAAAATTTAGACACAATCTTTGGCACTCTAAATTGTCTGTGACTTTTAATTTAAAGAGCACCAGAAAAAAAAAATACACATACATGTAAGAACAATAAGTTAACAGATTTTTTCATATATTACTTAAAAGTTTTTATCCATTTAGTTTAAAATAATTTTAATTGACTTTACACTTTACACTTTCGTTTAAAATTTGAAGAACTGAAAAACACTAAATTTCCGATTAGTATAAACGTTTTTTTATAATGTCAGACTTTGTTTTTGGAAGCAAAAACTGTTTAACTCATATGTCCTTTTGTTCAAATGGTTCACCTCTGAAAGCTACAAGTGGCCGATGAGAGTGGCTGTTAATCCCAAGTCTTTTCTTCCTCGTTATATATGTAACCACTGAATTAAGTCCTCTAAATTGACCAGTTACTGTTCAGAGTGCATATTCACTTAAACTTATCACTTTATGCAATTACTTGTGTCTACCGTTATTACATCTTTTTAAAGCCATTCTGATAATAGCAGTTTGAGTGTGCTGTAATGGTGTAGCTTTATCTCTCAGCAGTCATAGGACAGCAGGCGGCAGCAGACTGTGGCATTCAAAGGTCAAGAACATTTCGCCTTCATTAAAACCTCTTTCAATTATGATGTGGATGAGTTTTGTGGCAGGCACCTTGTAGAAAAATGGCAGACCAGGGAGCATATGATGTAGGTAATTGGAAATAAATCTGTCTTTGGGAAAGGGGACACGACCATGTCTCATAGCATGCGGGATGCTATGATTCATCCCTACATATTCAATTCTATTTTCTCCAGCGCTGAAATATCAAAGAACATCCTTGTTCATTTTGAGTGCACTCTTCCATAGAGTAGGTCCCTGAGAGAAAGTATACCAATCAAACACTCTGACATTCATGCTATGGTGTTATTGCTTTACCAACCAAGCACAGTGAGAGCATCTTTTTTTGTGATTGTGAAGCGCTGAGTGCCATGCATTTTCTTATTCTGGTCATGAAGTGGGTGAAATGATGATGGTTGAGCTCCTTTTTGGGATATCTGCCTCTACAAGCGCTCGCTCGCTGGTGCTCTAGGCCATGAAACATACAATCACACCATCTCAGTGGAATCGAGTGGAGATAAGATAAGCTGCTCCCAGAGAGCGTTTGATTTTAATAAAATTTCTGACTCGGCTTTCTAACAAATATCTGTCATCTGAGATATTTTTCTCCTGGATGTGAACTATTTTCAAACTTCCACTATTCAATAAGCTGTTACAAACTCTTGCAAACCAAGTGACAATGATTTCTTTTACTTTTGAAGAAGACCTTGTAAATTACTGTGGATATGAGACATTTTCTTAGCTTTGCAATTGAATAATGTAGTTATTATTCTTTTGTCTTTATCATAAGGACAAATCTTGGGTGATGCTCTGTCAGAAAACACAGGGCTGAGATCACTAAGTCTGGCCTGGAACTGCATCCGAGGAAGAGGAGCTGTTATGTTGGCCAGTGGCCTTGGGGTAATATAACTGGGAATCAAGTTTTAAAATCATGCAAAAGACAAAGGATTATTCGGTGGTAAAACAGTAAATGGTTAAGCTACAATCATAGACTTATTAAAAGAACAACATAGCCTCCAGATATAGCCAGTGTTAGTGCCTTAAACTTGCATTTATTCAAAAGCTCAACATGGTGGACGTCCCTCCTGATTACAAAAAGTAGTCTGATTGTAAAGAATTCTGTGTGAAAATAATTTTGTACTTCTTACTTGATTTATTTTCTCAGTAAACATTTAAAACAGCACAACTCTCCAAACTCTTTGGATGCAGACTCTTACAGCTCTACTTGCTATGCTTATTGACTAATCTGTTTCGAGGCGGAGGCAGGTGAATTTAGCATAAAATTTGGACTGAGCAGTGGGGATTTTTATGGTACCAATATTAAAAAAGTTAATAAAGTTACTTTAAAACAAGTTTGTGATAAATTCTGCTGTTTTTGAACAAAACTTGTATATTGAGTTTAATGATATGATTCAGCTTTGCTGTTTGATATTTGTTACATGAGAGAGAAACTGTATCAAAACTTGCTAACTCGCTTACCCTCTTTTGTGAAACAGCCCCCAGGTCAAATATTCATTAAGTATCTCACAGCAGGAGAAACAGTGTAGGAGCAGTTTTCACCTCCCTGTTTTAATGACCACGATGGTCAAAGGACCCTGATCAGTAAGCTGCACAGGTTCGACTGATTCAGGTCCTGAGAGGCTTATTACTGACACATACTGCTGCTCTCTTGCTCTAAATTAAGGTGTTTTCTTGTGCCTTACTCAATCTTATTAGAAAACTTGTTCAAGTTTTACTTCTTATTGCATATGAAGTTTCACTCAACCGTAAACTCTTTTCTTTTTTGTTCTTTAGGGAAACATTTTCCTTAGAACTGTGGATCTGTCATTTAATGGCTTTGATAAAGAAGGAGCTGCTGCTTTAGGACAAGCTCTGAAAGAGAACTCTGTTCTGGAGGAGTTGAACGTGAGGTATGAGTCTTAGTCTTTGTTATCTATCTCTCTATCTCCCTCCTAAGTTTTGGTCATACTTTCATTAATCAAATCAGAGCAAATGACATGTTTTACCTTGTTTGGTTCTAATTGTTCTAATTAATTAATTAAAAGACTCTTGATATGATCAAATCCCTACCAGCCTTGTGGTTTTACCAATAAATCTTAAATGCTGGTCACACATTTTTTCTAAAGTTGGCCTCCTACCAAAAACCAAGTTAGGGTCATCCAGTCTTCTGCCTGTTGTTAACTTCTCAAACCAAACAAATGCCTCACAAATTTCCAGGCTTTTGTGCTACATGGATGAAGAATGCCATCTAAAAAAATAACACTTTATGATTGCATCCCCTCACACACATCTCTTTTTCTTCATTTGTGTCTCTTTGCAGTAACAACCGAATACCCCCTGAAGGAGCTATTCGGCTAGCCATGGGCCTCAAAGTAAACAAGACAATCAAATCCCTGAATGTAAGCTGTTAAAAAGAGATTGGCTCGAGCTTCTAAAGCAATGGGGGGTATCAGTGGATAAAATGGGATAAGTAAATGGATCACTGTACTTTGTTTTAATGTCAAAGCCCAAGTAGATTACACAGAGACACATCGCTGCCTTAGAAAAAAAGAAATATTGAAAAGACGTTATGGTGAAGACACTTCATCAAACTCAGTTGAAGCCAGTGTGAGGATTTGATATTGATTAGATGTGCATTCCTGAACTTGGGTGTTATATAAAAGTCTGAAAACTTACTATGACCAGTTAAATTTAGGTATCAAAATGTCCTCAGATATTTATAAGTTCAAAAACACTCACGATCCAACTCGCATTGGCTGTATTTATGACTCAGTGGCCCTGTTAGCAGAAACAGAATTTCATGTTCATTCTTATGTCTTTTAAATACTTAATAATCGGTAAAAAAACAGAATCATAAGTTCAAAGGAATGGTTCATAAGAACAAGGGTTCTTTTTCCATAGAGTCTGTCAAGTCTGCCATAAACTGTCGCCCCCCCAAAAAAAACTTATGAGAGGGTCTTTTGTGTTTTTGGTTCTTCTATATGTTTGAAAGTGGAGCTCGAGGTGAGGGGTAGTTAGTAAGTTGCAGTGTGCATCCTTAGCATTAGATGCTACTAAGATTGTTGTCCGGTGTTATCCTGCTCTCTTGCTAAGTCTACTTAAAAAAAAACTATTGTAGTTACTTTGACACTGACAGCGCAACTTAAATTGCACTTGTTTGGATGAGACAAGAATGGCTGACTTGCATCTTGAGCTTCTTGTAATTTCTTAAAGGAATAGGAATAAACATTTTTAAGCCCATTTGCTTTCTGAAAATTACTTAAAGGTTAGACGTATATAAAAAGCTGACACTAGCAGCTGAGTGAGCTTGGCTTATTACAAAGACTGGAAGCAAGGAGAAACAGCTAGCCTGGCTCTGCTTAACACTTTAAAAAGCTACCTGCCAGCATCACTAAAGCTCACTACTTTTTGGCTCTGATCAGTTACTAGGCAACTAGCGAAGACCCCGGTAAGGAGTAGCATAGTAATAGTTTGGCATTTAAAAAAGTGGTGAATTGTCATTTTTACACCAAACAAAGGTGATACAATATGCTTTTTGAAAGCTTCAGAGATGCTGTTAGGGGGAGTTTGTTACAACTCGACAGAAGCAAGCTAACTTATTACCTCTGTTTTCTGTCTTTGTTTAAACTAAGCTGCTTAATTTTGTGGACATATATGATAGTGACATTGATCTCATCGTGTAAATCCAGCAGAGAGCCATTAGGTCAAAGTGTACAACCCAAAATGCTGAACTACTCCTTTAAAATGGTGACATCCATTAGGATTATTTTGAAGGAGCACAAGTTCTTTTATATCTTCAAAAGTAACGCCACACTAGCCTTAACAACTCATTTCATCCACATCCATAATGTAAACCACAGACAGACAACTGTTGCATTATTGTCGTATTGTTTCATCTCTATTGTTTGTCTTTTGCCAGATCGGGAGGAACCCTATCCAGAATGCTGGGTGCTACGGGATCCTCAAGTCTGTGCAGGAGAACCCAGATTCAGTTATAGAGACATTAGACTTTTCGGTAACTCATCTATTCCAATTTTATGAGACTTAATGCAAATCTTCTTCTTTTTAAACATAATAGCTCGCATCTCTGTGTACCACTCTCTGTAGGACATCCCAGTGAACCAGGATTTTGAAGACTTGTGTACTACAGTGAAAGAAATTATGCCTGCGCTTACAGTAAATCTCGGGGGCAGAATTGGCATGTTCAGGAAAAGCATGAAAAGTCTTTTTGTATGAATTGTCTAAAAAAAAGTGTAATTGCTTTGCATTTATGCCAAAAAAGATGGAAGGAGTCTTGTCAAAGCCCTGTGGATGTATTCAGCGACAGATGAACCAAAGACAGATACATGCAAGGATATTTTTTTCAAAAAGATGCCTTTTTAAAGAGCTATGAAAGAATTTTCCTCTAAGTGAACTGCATTTAGATAAAATAAAACTTGTAAAATACCCAATCAGTTGGAAACAAAGATGATTCAGAAATAGTTAGTTCATTTTCCAAAGGCAACAGTGCATACACTGCATGTGTGGGTGCTTGAGATATAGTGTTGTTAAAGGCATTAAACACAGGCATACAATACAGGTATTGGGTATGATTCTTTTTAGGTATGATCTGATTTGATGTTATATAATGTTAGTGGGTAGAATGATGGAGAGGATCAGAGAGCACCGCATTGTGTATGAAAAGAAGTGAAAGTGGGTTGTACAAAAAGGATTTAAGTACTGCATGACTAGTCTAATAGAAAAACCATCTATGAAAGAACAGTCCACTATTAGATAAGAGACCTGTTTACTGCAGCAAGACAACTCACACTGTGTTAGATACAGTAAGCTGTCTTTTTGACAGCTTACTGTACTTCCCACACTCCCATCAAACTGATCTTCATCACAGTTTTAATAAAAAAATATTCAAAAGATTCCATAAAAATATTCTAAAATGTATTTCTTATGCTGTATGACCTGTTTAGCCTACTAATAATCTTTACATGTATGACACTGTAGGAACTTACTGTATTTTTTTTGAGCTTTTGATTTTATGTAACTACCTGGCTCAAGGGAAGAATTTTGAGTGTGCAACACTGTATTTCTTGCTCTATTACCGTTATCTGAGGGTTTTGGATGTAGTTTTCTTAGCAATTTTTTTTTCATCAAAAACTGGAAAAGATGAGCAGCCGGACCTGCAACACTTTGACAACAGTAATTTAGATAATAAGCACTTTAATGTAACTTTCTGAAAGTAAATATCAATCGCAATTAGTGGGTTACTTCCCTTAATAATGTACAAATTTAGTTAAAAACTAGCACTTTACCAATGGTGAAGAAAGTATTTAAATCCTTCAGGCCACCTAAGTAAAAGTAGCCTACCAATAGTACACTGTAAAAGAAAAGTATTCCAAGAAGTCCTGCAATTAAATTTAATTGATTGCGATTAATATGCCTCGGGTGCTACAGATGAGATTCCCTTACAACACACACACACACACACACACAAAAGAATGCACAGTTATTCATCTGTAATGCACTCGACCAAGGCACTAGCTAAGAACAGAAGCTGCCTGCTTCTGCAAAACATTAACGCTTTTGTAAAAAACAGATTAGCCGAACATTTCAAAATAATACAAATAACGTTATTTGTTTTCAAAACGTCTAATAGCAAAGTTCCTCATATGGTTCAAAGGCCGTCTCAACTTATCAGGTCTGATGGACTGCACGTATGGATGCGTGCTGCGTCACACGATCACGCGTGTTTTTAAATCTCCGGCGGGCTAACCTGTTAGCATATACTAGCCGTCAAAACATCTTAGTCAGGGAGATAAACATTAACTAGACCTGCGTGTTTGCGTGTCAGAAGATACTTCTCTTAACGGAGGAAATGGCGACGACTAGGTGGTCCAAGGGACAGATGTTGTACAGGTATTCTGTGACCTGTTATCTGCACCGAGGTACCAGGTAAAGAAGTAACGTCATTTTTTAAAGTAACGTTAGTTAGCTTATTTAACTTATTAAATGTCCTCATATAACGTTAATGTTACGTATGATTTACGCTACTTGGAAGCTCACGGTAATTTTATACCTTTGAACTCGAGAAGACTTTTTTGTCATTTGGTAAAGTAACGTTACTTTGTTCAATTCTAAAATAAAAAGAAAAACAAAAATAAACAGACGAATTTGTTGAAGCTCGTGTTAGCTAACGTTACAACGACGTCGTAAAAATGAGGTCGGTTTCTGCAGTTGTTTTGTCAGTGGTTAGCTAGTTACTCCATATGTTATATTTTTCTCCTCTCAAGCCCAGCAAATCATATCATCTAAATGCTAATGTGAATCAATGTGTACGTGTATTCCATTATGTTCTAGTAATAGATTTTTCGTTAGACACTCGGGTCATTACCAACAAAACAACCAGGCAGATTTCCAAACCAGCTTTAATCATTCGCTGGATCTCTGAACTTTGTTCTGTAAAGCTACACTACTGTGCCCCCACACTGCATTGATTTCCTCTGTGGCTGGCTGTACTCAAAAACAACTTATGACTTGAATACTGCTTTGTTGTTTTTGACAAAGAGCCAAGGGAAATTCGTTTTTTTAATGAATTCTAATCATAGTTTCCAAATAAAACCACTGGCCCACAAGGTTAATAAAAGAGTCTCACTGACCTTGAAAGTTTGTGGACTTTAGAATAATAAAATACAGTAAAGCCTTAGAAACTACTCGTGAATTAACAGACAGCCTTGTATAAGTATGCACAATGTAGCTCCCTAATCCATAATAGGGCACATACCAACTATTCTCTATGGGCTTTTCTTGCTTTTAACATCCTGTGAAAAATCCTGAAATTAAGGTTTATGTTGACATTTAAGCAGCTTTAAAATGGGTTCAGAGTAATGACTAAATAATGAGTGTGTAAAAAAACTATGAAAGTCATTCAAAAGTCCTTGGATTTGATGTCCAGCTGAGTGTGGGAGCACAGTTTAACACTGCATATGATTACACATATTTTATGCAGCCAGTGAAGCAGCTGACAACTTTTCTCCTGGTTTCATTGACAAATTTTATCTAAGTAGGTTTTCCTTTCATATTGTGGTTTTAATTTCTTTACACATGATGATAGTTTTCATTTTTTCAAGTTTGACCCTCACATTTTGAAAATATAAACTATATGACTTATTGGAATGCAAACAGTGTTTGTGTTATGTTTTAAATATTTATTCGTCTTTACTACTGTTTGTATTGTTCCTGTTTGCTTTGATGAAACTTTTGTAGTGCTTTCCTTCACTTTCTTTGGAACAACCTGAACACATGACAGATTCAGTTCAGATTTCTCTGACTTTTAGAGACAGTTTTCTGTTCTAGACTGATAGAAGCCTGTTAGATTGTAACAATAGTTGTTAAAGTGAATGATATTCCCTCTTTATCCGCTCCAGTGTGAATGAAAACAAGTTTTATGCTGAAGACATAGGCTGTAGCATTCAGCCTACTCACTCATACAGCATGCATGTTTTTCATATCAATGGATATAAGCATGACTATCTTTTCACCCATATGTTGTACATATTTCCATGTTCCTTTTAAATTTGTCTTTATTACATCGATAACTTCTCTGATTTATGCTGTTGCTCTGAGCCTTTGTGAAACTTTCTTTCATCTTGCTTCTGTGTAGGAGGTTTTCAGAGAGCAGCGACAAAGGCTGGTTCCGTTCCTTGTTTGTGCACAAAGTCGATGCCAGAAAAGATGCCCACTCCAACCTGCTGTCAAAGAAAGAGACCAGCAACCTGTATAAAATTCAATGTAGGCTTAAGTTCCTTTACCTACTCACAAGTGAGGCATTATCTCTTTTTTTAAGTGGGAGTTTACACACAGATAAATACATGTGAAAGGGATACAGGTAAATTATATTATCCTGTAACGGTTTCTATTGTATATCACTAAAATCCTTTATTTTTTGTGTTTGGAGAAAAAAGCTAAATAAACCGTGTTTATTAAGCTCAGTCCACACTGTCATTAGTGATCTCACAGAACACTGAAAGCAACATAAGAAACTAGCACAGGATTGCCCTGAAAATATTTGTTAGCATACACATGCAACATACAGACAGCAACAAGTTATTCTATATTAGTGTGATGTATCGAGTCTGTAAAGTTTTTGTGACGTCACAACAATTTGTCTGGTTTTCTTTTGAGTCTGTAGTGATATCTGTGTCTGTCTCTTGAGGAGAAATCTGTCATCCTCCACAGGCTTTGATCTTTCTTTTGTGCTGTACATCTCACCGTGTAGGGATTTCAATTTGAACACTCTATCAGCCGTAGCCTATAACCTATTGAAAGTGAACCTGTTTTGTATAAAGAAGTCCTTGCTGAATTGGAGTGTGAAATTACTTTGTTGAAAAATTTGATTGTTGGTTGTGGGTTTTTTTTTTTTTGTTTTTTTTTAAAAAGCACTATTTCCTGATAAGTCTGTCCCTCTTTCTTCCAGTTCACAACGTCAAGCCAGAGTGCCTGGAGGCATACAACAGTCTAGAGTGAGTGTGTTCTGCCATGCACTGCTTTAAAACACTTCCTGTATTAACTCCACAAATCAAGTTATGTTTGTAATCAGCTGCTTGTTTAATTGGGTTTCTCTTAATCATTCACTTAAGAAAAATTACATTTGCAGAGTATATTTCCATCAAATCTGGTATACAAATTAGGTAAGCTATGCTTTGATTTAAGAAATAGTGATTTAGATTGTTAATAAAATTTAAGAGTTTTTTAAATATTCACTAGAAGGACTTAGTTCCATGGTATTCTTTCAGAATCATAAGAGTAATGTAGCGTAAAATTGAAGAAATAAAATGAATGTTTTAGGGTATAACATCAATTTGATAATTGTGGACTTCATGCTCTCTGAGTGCCCTCTAGTTGGTCATTGTGGTAAAATGACAGTATATTATAACTGCTGTCACAGTCATGTCATACAATCAGCATGGGAAGAGTTTGTATTTTCTTTCTTGTGTTGTCTTTAGGGCTGAGGTGCAAAACAAGCTCCAACAGGACCAGGACTACCCATGTGAGGTGGTGGGAAGCTGGAATACCTGGTATGGAGATCAGGACCAGGCTGGTAAGCAGCAGTGCAGTAGTAGTAAAAAACAAGATAAAAATCTGTCTCCTCTTATTGATCACAGAAAGAGTTTGCAACTCCTTTTACTCTTTTCAAGGCCTCATGAATGATGTCACTTATTTTGAGTGGCTGAAGTTCGACTGTAAATTGGTTGGCAGAGCATCACAGAAAATGTACAGACACACTGACACTATCAGATAACTCTCTGCCAGCACGTCTCCTTCTACAATGATCATTTACTGCGTATGGCATACATTAAGAGTACTTAGTAACAATGAAGAGTGATTACATGGAAATGAGGGTACTGTGTCCCTTGATTGTGTGGGTGGCATTAGTTCACACACAGTGCTACAGAGACATCTGCTGTTCTTTTTTTGCAGTGCATCTATGGCGATACAGAGGAGGATACCCAGCCCTGACTGAGTGCCTGATCAAGCTGAACAATAACAAGGTTGGCTGTGAGCTCTTTCTTAATGTTTTTTTGTTTTTTTTTGGTCACACTGTGTAAGAAATCAAATGCAGAGATGCTAAAGATAAAGTTGATATTGAAAGTGCATCTGACGCTTCCAGTTTTATCTAATCTTTGCAAAATTTTAGTTCTTACTTGAATGGTTGAAAAGCACTGTATGGTTTTCTTTTTCCATCGCCTTCTTTTTAATTGGAAACATTCTCATTTCTCTTCAGGAGTATTTAGAGTTTCGGAAGGAGAGGGCAAAAATGTTGATCTCGAGGCGAAATCAACTCCTCCTGGAGTTCAGTTTCTGGAATGAACCCTTGCCGAGACCAGGACCCAACATCTATGAAATGCGCACCTATCACCTCAAGGTAAACTGCATGATCTACATGTCTTTAAATGTCACATGCTAGATTTTATTTGAGTTCTGAGAGACATTTCTACAGTGAACTAACTAAAGCCATATTTGATATTGAAGATCATTTACTACTTCATAAGGCCGCCAAACAAAACACAATTGAAAAAGAGTTTGGAAACTGGATGTGCTTCAGCTGTGATCCAGATAAAATCCCACCTCCACAGGTGTTTGAGCTAAATAGAACTGTCTCAAAACCTAACAGAGGATAATATTTCATTTCCACAGAAAGGCAGTGGTTCAAAAAGACTTCTAAGACACTTCAGGTTCCAAGAGACACTTTATGAGACATGAAAGAAAGAACAAAATGTCTCCTAGGGTAATCAGATGTTTGAAGACAAAAACTGAGAAAATCTCCCACAGTTTTGCCAACCACTTGCAGGACGTAGTGAACTGAGGCACAAAAATATCAGTACAGACTACAAGAAGAACACCAAAGACACAAGGACTTCATGGCCAGAAAGCTAATCACACTCCATTTAAGAACAATAAGATAAAAAGTCAAACTGAAGAAACAATTTGGTTACGTCTGTAGAATTGTAGGAGTCTGTTATATGGAGAGGTTGTTTAAAATTTTTATTGAAGGTTCTAGATATCAATGGAGTCTTTACAAAATATTAACTCTGGGGCTACATCATTTTTCTTAAGGGTCTTTTGG
>JAPZDZ010000022.1:9953444-9965377 GCA_029783805.1 Acanthurus tennentii
TTGCACTCATCTGTTTTACTTTTCTCCTCCGTTAATGTAAAATAATTCCACACAGCAGACACGACTACAGCTCTGCGGGCGTCTACTCACGTTACGAAAACACCGGCTCAAGGCAACCATGGTGTCTGTGCTCCGGCATGTCGCGCAAAGTGAAGTTGAGGATATATAAGATAGTTTGGGCTTATGGATCGGATCGGACGAGCTCTAATAAAAAATCCGATACCGGATCCAGTCATTTTGGCCTGGATTGGACTTGATACCGATCCAGTGGATCGGGTCGGACCATCCCTACATAGAAATATAAGGTCCATGTTAACCACTGGAGTTCCCCTTAAAAAACAGTTTTACCTTGTTCAAATTATGATACATCACTCACTGTAGTCACTGAAATGCTGTTAAAATAATAGTATTTTTTGATCAAATGTAGCCTCTTTATTATCTGGACATCTTTTGACCTGCGTATGAGCAAATCACTGCTAACTTGGATTGATCGCTTTATCACAGTGGCAGAAATCATACATATTGTCCATTTGTCCACTGCCTCACTGCTAAACTTTTCTGCTTTTGACACCACGCAGAGCTCCACCCTTCAGAGCATCTCAAGGTAGAGAACTCCATCTGGCTGCCGCTCAACGTGGTCTCCAATGGCAACGCCTCCAGCAGCTCACAAGCTGTCGGCGTCACCAAGATCGCCAAGTCGGTCATCGCCCCTCTGGCCCAGCAGCACGTCTCTGTCTTCATGCTCTCCACTTATCAGACCGACTTTATTCTGGTGAGTCCCATCCACCTCAGTCTATTTCCCTTTTTAAACTTGTTTCTCCACTTTATTCTACTCCAGTCTAATCAGGGCTCACGTGTTTTGCTATAATGAATAAGACTCTTTAAGCTGTTCATTGTTGTTAAATAAGAGATGTCTGGGGCTGTTTTTTGAACTCTCTACATGTATAAGTACCTCCAGACCTCTAATCTAATCTCACAGTGCAGCCTTTTACTTACTGAACTCTGCCAGACAAAAGAAGCCACGGTGTCTGCATTTTGTCCACTCACCAGTTTTGCAGGAAGAATTAATTCCCAGCAGAGCCGAGGGTAATGAAAGGCTAGTTGATGTGCTACATGTAAAAGTGTTTAGTGGGCAAAAATAGATAACAACCTTGGCAGATGTTCGTGTCAGCAAGAATATTAATGGTTGACATGGTGGGTGCTTAAGCATTTTTTAAAGTGAGTCAGATTGAGGACTTTACTCTAAAACTGTCGATATTCATATTCTTCACATGTGTAGGTGAGAGAGAAAGACTTGTCTGTGGTCATCAGCACTCTGGAGGAGGAGTTCAACATCTTCAAGGAGGTTGGAGGAGAGTCTGTCCCTGTGCATTGTCTGGATGTTTCTAACGGCCTCCAGAAGAACGGCAAAGAAGGTAGATGTCACCGTCGTGTTTGGTATGAACTGACTTGCCTCCCAGGTATTAACAGAGCTCCTCTTTGAGGAGGAAGTTAAGATCCTCTAGCACCACCTTCAGGTTCTTTGTGCAAAGTGTCCATAAGTGTGTAAAAACAGCACATAAGCCAAGTTAAAATTACAAGACATCATGTCTACTCTAAAAAATGCATTTTTAAGTACAAGGTGTGCAGAATTTCTGAAGTGGACTTTAGGATTTTGTTGCTCATGCTCTAAAAATCAAACTGTGGACATAAGTGCTGAAAGCTCTGCTCTTTCTCTTTGTTATTATTTTGCAACTCAGCGGTGCTGCCACATTGCTAATGTGAACAAAGAAAAAGATGTCCAAAACAGTGATGTAGTGTTTGTTGAATTGCAAACTAAAATGCTCAACCACTTTTGCCATGTTTTAAGTCAGTGATGTTCTATCATCTTTGTGTGAAACCACCTTTTTTAACAGGACAGGACAGGACAGGACATGAATCTTGGGTTCAGTCTCATTTTCAAGGGTTTAATCACCGAAATGATACTGTACACATTTCCGTAGACCTACAACCAATCAGAGCAATGAAAAGTGCAAAGATGTGCAAAAATGTCCGTCTGGTCACAAATGTTTTCAAATTACAGCTAAACAGTAAACCAATATGTGATTCTGAAAAGATCAGAGGCAAGGCTGTGGGGTTAATGAGTTGATTAAAGGGCTGCGATTGGCTCCACAATGTCCATGTCGGGTGGAAGTGTGCCTGAACTGTGTGTGCAGACCCATCTGCCAGAGCAAACAAACCATGAGCTCAGCAGATTGGTTGGCCGGGTGGCAGACTGGTTTCTGTGCTAGCATTTGGTAATAGACAATAAAGCTTTAAGGGGTCAGCCACATCAGATTCATGTCATCAGCAGCTTCTCTCCGATTCAGTTATCCAAATAAAAACAGAATTTTATTTTTTTGTTTTTTGAAATTGCCCCATATGAGATATATTTAAAATATGGACTAAAAGGAAACATTACAGTATATCATGAAAACATTATATCACAGGAACAATGGTGCTTTACAGTAGTTATTTCATGTATAAGTCCATAAGTACGTGTGTGCCATTAATAGAAATGAAATAAATTATGTTCTATAACAATAGAACCATGATGTTTAAGAACACCTATTGTGCTTAACAAGACAAACATTACACGACATGACATTCTATCTGCTGTATACTGAAACAATGCGAACAGGCCGGGTCTGCACAAGTTTCAAACAAACATAAAAGAATGGATAAACTGCAGAGACTTACTGTGTCCTTCACAGGAAGTCATTTTTATATCACCATGAAATACAGGACATGCTGTACAATAATGCCGGAACATGCTGAAAAACATGTCCAATCTGTCACAATCTTTCATATTTTATCTCTTAAGATGACAACTTTGTTTCCACAACAAAGGAAATCTTTAATTGTTCTGATCTAAGAAGAACTCCATTTTTCAGCTGCGATTGGCCTTGTAACCAAATTGTTTCACACATTTCTTAACTAAAGCTTTGTGAAACTAACGACATTTTTAAAACTGTTTCAAGACATTTTAAAAATTGAGTAGATATACTGAAAAAAACCCCAGAGGGATTATTAATGTATGGTTTATTCTAAAATCATCAGCAGTTAAACTGAAAGCTTTAAGATGGCACAACATCTGTCATTTTTTTGTTCTTTTTTTAAAGCACAAGAATTTAAGTACACATTATACATCTGGATAAAGGGGAATCTCTACCTGCTCTAGAAAATGTGTTATTTTAAAGAAAAACCTCTCTCTTAAAATGTGAGAAGTATATTTCATTAAATAGAAAAATAAAAGAAAGATCTAGTGTTCAAGAAAATAAAGCGTACCCCTGTTGCATTCTAACACTGCCGATGCTCCTCCAGCCATCCAGCCTACGGTTCATCCGGTGCTGATCCCACAGAACCAGTTCTGCGTCATGTCTCTGGACCCAGACACACTGCCATCTATAGCCACCACACTCATTGACGTCCTCTTTTATTCCAACAGGTGAGGTGTCTCTTTCTCAGACCAGTGCAATATCTTTCTGAAACACAGGGTGGCACACAAGAGCCAAACTAAGACACCATTATTATTATTGCCATAAATACAGAAAACATGGCAGATGAACCAAAAAGGTCATTTTTTCACATCAGTTTGATGAGCACGGACACGATTTCTGAAAACTTTTATATGAACAATTTTTAGCAAAGACACAGATGTTGTAAACATAGAGCCTTTTTCAGTCAAAATTCCATATACCCTTTTGATTTACACTCTCTTTCTCATGCCTTGGTTTTTTGTTTTTTTTTTAAACAAAAGTATTATTCCTATATATTATCTTTTTTATCTCAAAGTTATATTGGCATGCCCTGAGAGAAAGAACACAAATAAGGAGTTAAGCTAGATGATCAAAATTGAAGGAATAATAGAAAAACTAACTAAATTTTGTGTCCTACCCTGGATTCTGAGACATATGGCCACAGGTCTTCAGCACACTCAGATCATAATATGCATCTGAAATGTTTAACTCAAAAGTTTGAACATTTTAATTTTTGATACCCTTTGAAAAACTTTTGTCTTTGTTTTTTATGTTCTTTAATATAGTTGTGTAATTCAATTGCGTGACTTCAAGTATTATATGAAAAACCTTCCCTCTTAAAATGAGTGCTGCTGACTACCTTTCACCTCCCATATGTCTCCTCCTCCTCCACCTGTTGCGTCTCCTCATCTTCAGTCCTAAAGAAGACGCACAGTCATCTCCCAGCCAGGACTTGGACTGTATCAAGTTCTTCTCCTTTTCCCTAATCGATGGCTACATCTCACTGGTGATGGACACTGAGGCTCAGAGACAGTAAGCATCTTTAACTTCTTACATTTACCCAGAGAAACTTTGCCCACTTAATGATTCACATTTAAAGCACACATAGAATGGCACAAACAAATAAACAGCATTCCAGCACTTTTAACTGAAAGATTTCCTCACTGTAAGTAAGTGAAGTAGTAGCTGCTTTAGACTAATAGCAGGACAAGTTTACCCCTCTCATGATGTTGTTTGACATCTGTATTTTGAATTACAGTAGTTCTGTGATAAAACAACTGATTTTATAACAATTTAACTTAGTTTGGGGCCTTTGTTTGGCTGTTGTTTGGTCAAAATGGTCCTGTATGCTCTTGGTTGCTTTTATAGAAATCAGTCCTTGATCTTTTTGCTGCAGGTTTCCTGCTGATCTTCTCTTCACCAGCTCCTCTGGGGAGTTATGGAGGATGGTCCGTATAGGGGGACAACCACTGGGTTTTGGTAAGCCCCCCCCCCCTTTAATACCTCAGAATGTATTTTTTGGCTATGTAAACAGTCAAGAGCAATGAAACTGCTCCCTCTGCTGGGAGGTCTTTGTTTTTTTCAAGATGTATTGATTTTCATTGTGTTTTCGACATTCGATACATGGATGGTTTAAAAAATAAGTGAAAGAATTGGGTGTACTTTTAATTTTCATGATTTGTATTTAATGATATATTATGTATTATAAAATAGTAGTCAAATATGTTGATATGTACATGGAAATGTCAGAAGTCTCAATGCTCTTGTTTTGTGTTTTTCTACTACATTTTTTGCATTCACAGCTTGTACCGATTTTAACCCACATGCATTTTTTAAAAAAATACAGAACAGACTTAATACACAATGGCAACAAGTGGAAATCTTTCACATTATTACCTGGTTGTTTTTATATGCTTTAAAACTCTTAAATTTGACTTTTGCTACTGACTACATTCAATTTCTCCCTTACTCTCTCTCCCTCTGCTGTATTTGCAGATGAGTGTGGTATAGTTGCCCAGATATCTCAGCCTCTGGCCGATAGCGACATTTCTGCCTATTACATAAGCACCTTCAGCTTCGACCATGCCCTGGTGAGTCCTGCATCTTCACTTCATGTACATGCTCTACAACATTACACCTTTAAGTTGCAGCCAAGTCCTCCAGCACTGATGCACAGCAGAGAGCTGTGTGTGAGTGCATCTGCTGTTGTGACCTGCAACTTTTAATAGAGACCAAAGCCATAGGGAACAGAGCTGTGTGACTTTTTTGATGTATGATCTATAGCATCATGACAAAAATATGTTTTAATCATAATATAAAATATTATAACAACATGTTATAAAATAAATAGATTTAAAAAATCAAATGTAGAGGGGCACATCCCCAAACCCGACCCGCAGCTTGAATGTGCTTGATGCATCTTTGTAACACAGTGATAAACATGACCCTGTTTAGAATCATTGAAGGTTTCTGTTCAGAATGATCGTATATTTACAAATTAAAAGTAAAGTTTTTCAGCTTGAACATTAAATTAACTCCTGTCTTTGTATTGTATTCATTTCAGTATACTTAATGAACTTTGTAGGTCATTTTATTTCACACAGTCATGACTTCTTCGGAAGGGGTGTGGATTCGTCACTTATCAGTAATTATTTGTAGCTGAATCATTTTAAGATTTCAGAATAGGTATTTGTCTCTAAATGTGGGAGATGTAGACAGATATAAAAATATGAATATGTCACACAAACAACATGCCAGTGAGGTTTAAGCACAAGGAATGCCTAAAACAGGTGACTCCAAATCAGCTCAAGCTGTTTCCACAGATCTAAGCATGTTTATACATCTAAAAAAAAGACCTTGAATCAAAACTATTTGAGAGTATATGAGTTAGAAATTAATGAATTAATTACATATGCATCTGTTTCTCAGCAATTACAAAATGATTGCATCCTGATATTTAAGCATTACACTAAAAACGTAAGGTTTATATGTTCTAACTTCTGACTGCAAGAACATGTTTAAATGTTTAAATTTGACCAGACAGGTTCAGAAAGACATAAACTAGTCCTTGGTGTCCAGGTTAATGTGTGAACACTTAGTCAGTAGTCAATGCTTGGCTTTATATTAAAATCTATCTCAGTGAGAAACACTAATATTTACCCCACAGCGGTTTAGTTGAGTGCATTTGTGTCAGTGTGCTTAGTCAGCGACTGCCATCTGTATTATCTTGGAATTTACCAAGAAAAGTTTATCTGGGTCATTTGTTTACCATTACCCAGAAGCATATCGCAGAGTGTGTGGTATCAAGTGAATTTGCAAAGCAAAGCCAAATTTCCTTCCTGCATCATCATCAGGAACACATCAGTGTAATAGGAGCATTATTTATGAATATCCTTCCGCTGTTATCTCAAGTAGAAAAAACGGTCACCTCTTCAAATGATCATATAGGATACCTTATTCGTGCAGACTGTTTAGTTTCTGCATGCTGGTTCATTTTCTCTTTGATTATTGCCCTTATTGTATGGCTCTGTCTCTGCCCTAACCATAAACAGTTAGAGGTTAGTTTGAAGGGTTTCCTTGAAACATTATGTTATGTGTCTTTTATCACTGCATTAATAGAAATCAAATATCTTTCTGCTCCTCCTCCTTTTTGTATTACAATGGCAAATATTGAAACAACCTGCTTGTCTGAACTAGTTTGACTGTTTCAACGGCCCAATCACCAAATGATTACCAAAGGTGAACAAAGTTAAACCTCGTCATGATGTTGAATTTTTGGGCTTCCTTATGCACTCCTACCTTCAAAGCATTTTGGAAATGAGTGTTCACCTCACTTTCATGGTAAAGTTATGCAGTCAAGCATATCGTTGAGCTTAACATAACCGTAAAGGCTCCTAGTCATTAAAGGTCAATGCTCTTCATCATTGACAAGTAATTTTATTATTACGGGAACCTTGTAAACCTGAGTGGGACTAGTGTTAACCACAGACCAGCCCTATAATAGAAAATTCCATTGATTATTATATTATTAATAAAAGCCCTATGAGAAAGTTAATGCAGTCTGATTAGATAACATCTGCAAAGCCATTCCTGTAGTCACTTGTAAAACTTTTAGAAGTACAATAGATCCTCGTAGTTATTACCAATAATTGAAAACTTTTTAATGGCATCAGAAACTGTAGAAAAAAATTAAGCGAGCAATCAGATTGTGGCATCATCATGCATGAAATCATAAATAGATATATAAATAAATAAACAAATAAATGAATAAAGATCAACAACTGCCAGCTTTATGAAACACAAACTCCAGATTTAAAACATCTGGATTCTCCCTCTCTTCAGTTAGTAATGAGAGATAGTAATATCAGCTTGTTTAATGGCCTATTAAATTGTTGACCTGTAGGCATGTTTTGGTGAAGCTTATTTTTAATAACCCAGAATTTTATCAGAAAAACGAGCACAGTCAAATTTCTGTAAAGAGGAAGAATGAGAGTCATTTAGAAATCTCTGGACTGAGTAGTCATAATAATAAAAATGATCAGGGATGCTTCCAACCATGAAACTGAGCAGAGCTACGTCACTAGAAACATGTGAAAAAACATGTGCATATGGGATGATGGGAGGTCACTGCCTCATATTTCAGTGAAGTCGTCAGAGTCATCCTATCTTGAATAACGTCAGGGTAATTCCTGGAATTCATTGGAACGACATGTGAGTTACCCTGAAGTAGGCCCTTTATTTAAAGCAATATTCTTATTAGTTTTATTGCAATGTGTGTGTTAAGATTTTTTTTTGCCTTCACTTCTACCAAAGACAATTTTATTTAGTTATGGCATAAAAGTGTCAGGGTTTCACAAGCCCACATTAGACAATGAATAAAATACCCAGATACCCCTACCCCCTGACACCCCTGCCCCCAACATGGAGAACAATCCCTAAAAAAATAGGAAACAAAAAAAAAACTGAGACAGTAACAGGCCTGTCATGCAAGGGGTAATGCTCGAAGAGGTGTCCATTATCAAAAATTAATGCACGACATGGAGGGCATAACCATCCAGAGTGCAGTTAACTGAGTCCTCAGGTCACACTGCACCTCCTTGTCTCCCAATTTGCATTTTCAGTTGTTGCTTTTCTTCTTTGAATTTGCTGGTAGCTGCTGTTTCTGCCTGTCCCTAAATTTTATAGCTGGTGGGTTTCTCACTTAGCA
The DNA here is from genome assembly GCA_029783805.1 of Acanthurus tennentii. Taxonomy (NCBI): domain Eukaryota; kingdom Metazoa; phylum Chordata; class Actinopteri; order Acanthuriformes; family Acanthuridae; genus Acanthurus; species Acanthurus tennentii. Next base: position 9,961,929 of record JAPZDZ010000022.1, read on the forward strand.
TCTTATCAAATTGTTATATACCCTAACCCTTGCAACCTTCTACAAACAAAGCGTTAATTCAGCACTGTCACTACCTCTGTCGCTGGCTCAGATATGGAGCAACAACAACCTCCCATTCTGCCCTCGTAACTTGTATTCAGAACAGTGAGGTGTAATATTCCTGCAATGAAAGTGCAGCGGAATGTTTATTGCTTTTTTGCTGCCCACAAGTGGCCAAAAATGACAATACTGCTAATACTGCTTTATTTTTCCTCTACTATTGTCTAGGTCCCTGAAGAGGACATCATGAGTGTGACAGACATGCTCCAGCATCAGAGGAAAGAACCAGCCACGAGTTGATTTCTGAAGTCCTGTTTAAACTGGATGATCCAGGCTCAGTGTGCTGCTGCACACTCTAGCTCCAGTGGCCAGAGGTAGCGGGCCAGCAGGAAATGAGGCTAACCCTGTGCCTAGACTAGCACTGCATCGCCAGCAGTATTAACTACTATGAACTTGCCATGACCACCAGAAGCGCTTCTCTACGGTGTTCACACAGTCTGTCTATGAGGCTTCCTGTCTTACCAAACCAAGGCAGGATGTACTAATTCCAGGGGGCCCACAAGCACAAAAAAGGCACAATCACTCCAAAACAGAGACATATCCAGACACACACACATTTAGATTTACAAGCACAAAATTTGACATGGGATCACGTATGACTCTTCTTCCCTCTATTACAGGAGTTGAGATCTCAAGCTGGATGTTCTGACATTGAATTGTTTATAATACATCACACCACATTAACATACATTTCACCAGTGCTATAAACACAAATGTAGTCTTCCTTTCATGTTCATGTCATAATATCATCTGTCTAAACAACCATTTCTTTAACCAGAGACCATTCATGAGAATTTTAACTTCCCTCTTTTTTGAAACTGAAAGTGTGAGCTCAACATGGCAGTTGTGAGAACATGATCTTATAATGATTAGTATTTTCCAACAACAGTGCTCTCTTTTTGGTTTTAGAAGAATTTGCAGTAGTCTTTTGTATCAAAACCAGTGTTGCCAGGTCTGCTGTTTTTCTGTCAAACTGGGCTTCTTTTTAAGTGCTGTCCTGGACTAATTTTTTTTTCAAGTTTTGTCAGTGGGCAAATTATACCTATTTTGCCTGTAACTTAAATGAAGTAAGTAAAATACTAATAAATAATTAATTAAAAAATATTTATGCACAAATTCTGACAAACTGACCCCAATTCAGCACATAAACACATGGACATGGGTCACGTTACACACCAAAATACACACTCACACACCAACAGTGTGCTGTGTTGCTCTCATTACTCAGTCGCGCCTCCCAGCTAAACTGTGCCACATCATGCTTATTGCCAAAAGTATTCGCTCACCTGCCTTGACTCGCATATGAATTTAAGTGACAACCCATTTTTAATCCATAGGGTTTAATATGCTGTGTGCTTGATTTTATACACTTGTGGCCATGGAAGTGATTGGAACACCTGATTTCAATTATTTAGATGGGTGAGTGAATACTTTTGGCAATATAGTGTATGCAGTTAAAACAGTAAATTCATGTAACAAAGCTGGGAAAAAGAGGAAAGAGAAAGAGGAAAAACCAGCAAAAGAAATAAATAAAAGCAGAGGCAAAACAACAGACCAGTTTGTCAGTAAATGGGTCTAAGCATTCACTGAGATATCATTTAGTTATTATAAAAATCACTGCGTCAAATTACACAAAGCCATTTTTGGACCTAAGTGAAGGAACTGCTTTGGGAAAACGTGCTTTCAAGGCTGGCACACTCAGCATTTATGGTGTTTCTTGTAGATATTACAGCACATGTGGAAGTGAAAGCATTGTTGTTGGCCTTAAAATAACAGTGTATGTGGTTTAGAAAGGAGATATCTCTGGTTACTGCGCTGGTTTTAGTAGGTCATTGGGCTGAATGTGTTACACAGACCTGGCAACCCTGATTAAAATTATTACAAATGCTGTCAAGTGGGACAGTTGGCAGGATTTTTTTTATTGAGAGGTCAGCAGTTCTTAGTCACTGTATTACTCAAGGTCAATAACACTATGTCTTACTTTTGTTATTTGCACAATATACTTTTAATTTAGCTAATATCACTTAACTGTTTTCCTTGGTACAACTACATTTTGTAAAATTTGAAGTAAAAGTGTTCTCTAAACATTTGTATTTTATTTTATTTTTTGCAGCTTCATTCAGTAAAAAGCACTTAAAAAATGTTCTCTTTGTTGTCTTATTTCATAGGACGGATACATTCTTAAGAAATGAATACAGACTCGCTATCAAAAACTATGATCATGACAGTTGATTATGTCTTGAGAGATTTTTATTTTAAGCTATTATCTGCCCATTATTTGTCATATATGACTCAAATATATGAAGTAAGGGCGGTTAAGTTGGGTTATTTATGGTTTTAACAGGAATGGAAGTAAGGTGATTGTAATAGTAGTGATGACGAACTTCCCTCTTTGGCTCAATCTCACTAGATTTAAGAGAGTCCCTGGGCCACCTCCTCAAAGGTATCAACACTTCGGGTTTTTGAGTCTGTGGAAGGTACGTGAAATGTTAAATGGAAACTAAAACAACTCAGCACCCTCACCCCAAACTTGGTATAGTAGGTGTAAGGGTTGATTTTGTTCCCTGACATCTGAAATTGTTACAATCATGGTTAAGTAAAGGAAAGAAAGTATAGCTGATGCAGCAGAGATCATTTTCCTGATAGTATCAACACAAATGTCAGATATCCATTGCAACTATTATCGTTAAGACATTGTTGGGCAAACCGAATAGCGCATACAAAGATTTATTATTCATTGATTCAGAGCATAAGGTTTTTTAACAATTACTTAAAAAAATTATAACAAAAAACTTCATTGACTTGAGTTAATTAAAAACAAAGCATCTATGACCTTTTTGTTAAAACTGTGTTTGTATTAAACTAAGTGATTTTCTTTCTTTCTTTTTAAACCAGATATACAGACTTTATTTGTATTGCAGATATGTTATGAATCTCTGTCATTTGTTTATCATTTCATGACCACTTAAATGTTTTTGCAACCACTCTGAGTGATCACAACCACTTAACATATTAAATCACTCAAATCAGTGTTAATTTCGCCTAATGTCACCTTTGTTTTTTTTTCGGATGCTTAACAGATGCAAAGTCAAGCAAGATGGTGTATGTTTAATGTTTCTATCAGTGAGTGGCGAACCTGACCACAGATGTTATCTGAGGATCACATGATACACTCAAGTCCCGCCTCTGCTAAAACCCAAAAGTGGAAACTCATTGACAAAAGTGTCATCATGGAATTTTGTCCTTGTCATATATGAGGTTATGCATGTGTGTCATTCACTATGGGTGGGAATAGATAACAAAGCACAACACTATATATAAGGCAGTTTACACTAGTGAGAAGTACTTTA
>JAPZDZ010000022.1:9968956-9986111 GCA_029783805.1 Acanthurus tennentii
TGTTGGTGTACATCAGCTGCTCAATCAGTAATAGTAAAAAGGTTTGCATCATCATGTCTTTTTAACAATAAGTGAGGAAAGGAAGAAAGGAAGATCGGAAGAAAGGAAGGTAGAAAGGAAGAAAAGAAGAGCTGTAAAGGAAACTTTGAAACCGTTCTGCAGGAAATTACTTTCCATTTTAACTACTGCACTTTTGGTGTGTACATGTGCCTTCTGGCTGCAACTAAGAAATCTTAAATTTATGATTTATATATTATTTGTTTTATTTATGATTAGCTTTTTTTAAATTTTGTTTTGTTTGATGCACTGTATCTGTTAAGTACATGCTTACCTGGGAAGGTGGTATATCCCGGCTAGGTGAGGTAGCACAAGGTAAAAGGCCAGTCACAGGTCAAAGTGCAAGTGTGTGCACGCGTGCGTGCGAGTGTGTGTGTGTGTGTTTAAGCAGGCTGGCATTTATAGCAGCCAGTATTGCCTTGCATTGTGTTTTCCCCATTTAAAGAGCACCCTAGAGGGAACATGATCACGCTTTCTTGCACTTTGTGAATTTTATAACATCTGATGACTCATTCACTATTTTCTGGCTACCTAATAAAAGGAGTCAGTTTTTGTAATATTCTGTATCATTAACACAGCAAATGGTTTATATGACAACAACAAAATGTAACCTATATTCAACTTTATGTTAAGGATTGAACCACCTGATCAATCCTTCCAGTCCTGATCCATTTAAAATAAAGTAAATCAAACTGTCTGTGTGCAGTTTTAAAAGTGTTTGCATGGTTAAACTAGACTGAACCTTGTTGACATGAAAGGATATAGTTGGGTTGTGGTTAGCGTCACATTTACGCACAGGAAGTATCATGTGTGGGGGGATCTGAAAGAAAATGAATCAATCATAACGTAAATATGCCATCAATAAAGTGTATGATGACAAAGGTTGAAGAACTGACGTATATCAAGCATATGTTGTATGTCAAAGTTTGTGGTTAATCTGAAATGAAATAGAGATGAAATGCTTGTTAACTTTGGTGCTGGATCCAAAGCAAAAACAGTTTCTTTTACAAAATACAAATTTACTACTGTAGATCGTGCAAAAGAAAGCCAACATTAAAAGAAACTGTCTTTTGTATCTAATAAACACAATAATTTTCTAAAAGCAAAGTTCTTTAAGATTAATTAGTTAAATTGAAAACTGATTAAAGACTCAATCATTATAGGTGATTCAGCTTTAGAAATGAGCAAACTCTCCTTACAGTTGTGGTAAATGAAAGTCTTTCTTTTTATCTTTAGTCTAAATTCCTTATCTTTATTCATATGCAGCATTTCCTTACATGGAAGTGACAAAGAGCGCTGTGCAAGGTCTTGACCCGTCAAAGGCACCCAAATCTTGATTGGTTTGCCATTTCACTTTCTCATCAGAGGATAAGGCTGAGTTAGAGATAGGGGATGTTCATCTTCAGCACTTTTTTCACACGCCTCCTCTGACAGCTGGGTATATATAAAATGGTCTTGCATGATGGTGATAACATAAATCTAAGAATCAGTCCTTTTCATATCTGAAAACTTGAGCAGAGTAGGAATGAAATACGGATCAGGTACAGTTTACCATGCAACTCACCCTCTTTATTTATCAATCAGTGTGTGTCAGAAGGCGCATTTCATTCAAACTTTTGAATTCTTGGAATGGATTTTAAAAAGCTGTGTGTTCACTTGCCTTCGCAGGTTTTCTGAAAGTTTGTGTCACGATGGTGGTTCTGATGCAAAGCCTGGATGCAGAACATGCACCGCAGAGTCACGCTGCTCCTATGTCATGCAGGCCCAGAGAGCTCACAGCCCTCACCAAAAGTCTAGCTGAAGCGAGCTTGATAAGTTTCGTGAGTAATATAATGCTGTTTTTCTCTCTACAGTATATCCACGGGTTGTGCATGTGTCACAGCTACCTTCTTGATCACACAGGGTTTCTGTGTCAAGTCAGTCTTCTTTGACCTGTTTCTGCAGAGCAGCTCTTACTCACTGAGCGGATCTGCAGCAACAGTGGAAGATTGTTTAGAAATGTTGCTCTAGCTGTTAGGATAAATCATATAAATGTAATTAAAAGAGGTAAAAGTCTAATGCCATTTCTTTATTTGGAATAATAAGTATTTATTTATTTGGCAAAATAAATTGTATTAAGTAGCAAAAAAATTAGCACTTGTTCGTACGTGTTTACTTCATATATTACTCAGTTGTGTGACTAATAACATATCATTACATAAGTCCTGTGGTCTGCTTCATATGGTTTGACTGTAAGCTACTTTATGACCATTAAATGACATGAGCTTTGTTCTTTAGTGTTTAAGATGTGCCTTTTGTGGCAAGAAAATTTGTGCTTAGTCTGTGCTTTAGTGGATATCTAGAAATCCTTAGACATTTCTTGTGTTTCTTGTGTTTTTGTTGTATATCCATGCTGAGTGAGGTGTCATCTGTCACCGAGTAGGCACAGAGTTTAGTCACATAGTTGTGATAAAGCAAAATCAAAGACTTGATAAATAAATCTTCCACTTAAAATCACTATTGATTTTCTTCTCCAGGATGAAGCCAATGGGAAGCACCTTGGCACTTGGTCTCCGGGCTTCCCTGAGCTTAAGGTCCACCAGAACTCTCCTCTCCAAGGGTCAAAGGTTCAGTGCAGCCTCCTCTTTATGGCTCAAGGCCTGGAGAAAGTCCTTGAGGACCAGAGTAAGAACCTGAATCCCCAAGATGTTTCACTTCACAAGAAGCTCAGAGACACCATCTCCAGTGTCAACTTGCTCACAGCGTGTTTAAAGGAAATTCTCGGCGGAGAATGCTCCCCAAAGCCATCCCCACCAACAATGCCCACACAAGCATTTGAGAGGAAGCAGTGGAGTCACACTCTGTTGAAGACAGCCATGAACTATCTGAACTGGCTCAAGCTTAAGCTTGACATCCGAATTCCAAAGGTCAAAGAGAAATATATGATGACACACAAAGTTACCCTGGCAACACGGAAGAAATACTTGGAGGGGAGTGGACACCTCTTGTAATTTTTTTGAACACCAGTTGATTTGGGATGGTGATGCAGACATGGTTACATTTAATGGCAGCTTTTCTTTTTGCAGATTCTCATAAGATGAGTTTGGATTTGTAATGCATGTTAACACACATTTAGGACATTTTACACTAGTTTCTAAATTTTTATACAGAAGGAATGACTCAATGATTTTAATGCATGAATATTTTTTTACAGATGACAATTGGTAGATAAAAAAAAAAAACTCATCAAATTACAATTTGTCTTTTTAGTATGCAATTTATTTTAACAAAGCTAATTCTGATGCAGCTTTTAGACAAATGGGACATTTTGGAAAAAGAAATTTGCTGCCTCACCATGAGTTTGTTAGGACAACTGATACCAGTCTTATATTAGGAAGTATATTTGAAGCTAGCAGCCAGTTAGCTCAGCTTAGCATAAAGATGGGATAAAAATTAACCTGGCTCTGTCTTCAAGCAAAAAAATCAAACTAAGAACAAACTCTCAAAAAAGACAATAAGTTAATTCCCCAAAATATCACATATTTGTCTTAAAGCTGTACCAGAGATGGGTTTGTTCAAATAAACTTGATACTTTCAAGCAAATGACATTGTCCCCATGTGATGGTAATTAATCAACTTGCCAAAAGAGGCAAATGAGAAGGGGCTGTAATACATTTCTTAATTACGACAGTCTATTTTCTCAGCCTTCACAATGATTAATTGTTTTGCTCTGGCCATCTATCCCTTGTGAGCAGGCTACATTGCCTGAGGTAGAAGGAAAAGATGATAAGAATCACTTCCAGAGAGCCACCAGTTTGGACTATAATCACCATATTTTGATGATGAAATTTGTGGACAGATGGACAGTGCACGGTGAGGCAGATAAGTCTGTCAAAGTCCCATCAAAACAATGCAAGAGAACAACAACAGTGTAACAAAGATTAATGTGGGGCTTATTCCCCTTAAATTAGGTGATCAATTAATATTCAATAGAAGTTGTAGTGTTTTGGGGTCTGAATGAACTTCAAATTAGTCTGCATGATCATAAAACAGGTTATGAAATTTTTACATACATTTAGAAACATTTTTGTCATAGTTTTAGGACACATACTTTTTGACACATCCAAGAATGTGATTAAAATTCTTTATGAAATGTTTTTAGTTTGTTTTGTATTTGGCTGTTTTGACTGAACCTTCTGTTTGTGTACTATTTCTAAGAATAAGTTTAATGCTAATGTTGGCGAAATTAAAAATGCCTGGTGATTTCAAATTCACTTTTCACTGCTTGATCATTCAGTACTACTACCTTATTTAAGTACATTAAACCTTACCTTTCCCTTAACAAAAAAAGAAGAAATGAATAAAATGCAAAACAAACTTTTAGTGTGCATTACATCTATAACCCAACAGTTCTTAAAAATATCAAAGCCACTATTAAAGAAATTCTGCAGGTTACCACTCATTAAAAAGTCAATTATAATCCAGTTCATTTCACAGTCACTTTTATTAAATAGCAGATTCATATGCATGCACTATACATACAAGTAATGACACATTCTTTGCTGTTTTTAAAAAATAGTCAACAAAACAAGAAACAGCTGTTGCCTTCTTTTCAAATGAAGCCTATTTTATGACATGACAGATTTGAAGCTGATACTGATGGATGAGCTGCCTGCTATGAAGACCTGATGATCATCATGGATGAATGTATGAAGCCTTCTATGCACTTATGAAGTGTAAATAATCAAATCACATACAGCATTTGTCCATTTTGAGGTTGGTCTTGGATGTCTCCGTCTCTTTGCCGCCATTTTGCAAAATTGTCCAAGACAGCAGTTTATTTGTGGATGGTTTCTTCTCAAAGCACTCTCAGATGTCCAGAGTGTGATGCCTTATTTGAACGTTGCTGTTCCTGTACCTCTGTATTCTATGAGGAAAGTTCATATAGGGAGGAGCTCAGGAGGACTCTCTCCGTAGCAGTACTTTGCTTGAGGGTTTCGATAGGTGTTCTCATGTTGAACACTCTGCATCAAAAGAAAAAGTACATTAAAAATTTAATAAATTAAAACTTTTTTGTAAGGGTACAAACATAATTTTTGCTGCTTAATGATCAAATTAAGTAAATTTAAACCAGAGATGTTGTTAAGTTAAAAAAATTATTAACTCCAGGAACCATAAGAATTGATGAAAGTAATTTGTTTGAGGCTCTTCTTGAAGGCAACAATGAGAAAAAATTCCAAGTTGTGTCAGTAAAGAAAGACAAAGGTCAAAACCAGTGCAGAATGGAAGTGAATTTATATTCTTATCTGTGAAGAATCTTTGTGTGACTTAAAAATCAATAATAATATTCATAAAGAGACCAGACATAATGTGTTGTTATCAAGTTTAGCCCAGACAACTGAAATGATTCATAGTCATGCATTAAAGAAAGTAGTGCAAATCCTCTTTCTAGATTTGACAGCAGATGCTTCTTTGTCAAGAAGCAGATGAAAGGTTTGGGTGGAAGTCTGTGAGACAACCATTTTTACCAATCATGTAAACGGATCAATATAGGACTGGTTCTGTATTTAGAGAGCAAGAATTGTGTGCAGTCTAAGTTGATTGATTCAGTTTTTGTCTGTCTCATGACATACTTGTGAAGAGGTCCTGCATTTAGCCAGGCACAACTCAAAATGATCCTCTACAGCAGTGAAGAGATTCTGGAAACCTTCAGCAGCACGATTCAGGAAGCGCTCAAGGAGAGGTTGCTGACGAAGAGCACACAGATAAGAGAGGGTGCATATGTAAAACACACAAGTGTAGATTTCAATCTGTTCAATCTGATTTCTTTTGGTTCTCACTGTCTGTGCTATGAACAAAATTTAAAACAGTATCAAACTTATACACAAAAAGCATCTGAATTCATGCATTGCGGTTTCATTCTTGAAAATTTAAGCTTGGTGTAGATGCAGCATGTGAACAGCAAGTCCTGATGACAAAATTTACCCAAGCTCCTTAACATCCTTGATATGACAGATTACCTTATCAGGCTGAAGGCAACAAGACACGCAATACTCATAGATGCTACAGCAACCGTTGGCAAGGCAGCTTTTACAAATGTATTGTCTGCTGCTGGGAGCATTGACGTTACAGCAGCCGTTAACTAGTAAATCTTTTCTCTCGCAGACATAACCTGTAAAAAACATTAACACAGAAAAGCATAAACATCGATTAAAGGCAACAAAACAGTTTAATGGAGCTGTCGTGTCATCATAGCAATGTGGCGGTGAGTAATGGCTGCATTACTCACCAAGTTCGTCTGTGAGCAATGTCTTGCCCTGGATGGAGTTTCTGCACTGAGTGATCTGTCTGCTGCTGTTTCCCAGGTTGAAACGGACTTTCCAGGGGATGCGATGGTCTGAATCTCTAACCTCTAAGAGCGTGCGGTCCCGTATGGTCCGCTCCTCCTGCAAAGGTGGCAAGGGGGAGATCATGAAATCCCAGCAAAATGTAACAAAGTTCAGAATAGCATCACAGAGTGTGACAATGTGATGATAAAAAAATGCTAAAAAATGCAGGAAATGTATTAAAATTCTCCTAATAATAGGGCTGGTATGTCACTTTTATTTGGGAAATATACTCAAACTATTAATGAAGTACCAAATTAAAATTAAAAATCCTTTCTTTGTAACACTTTTTTCACTGAACAAATAAAAACTAAGTTGTTGCAACATTTTCCTAATAAAGCAGCTGTACAAGACCATTGCCTAAAACATTACAGCTGAACACTACCAGTGTCTGATTTTCATAAAAGATTAACTAGATCAGATAATGAAGAAGTTGTTTCTCATCTTTCCAGCATTTTTAAAAGAATATATATACATACATATATTTATTTTTTATGAAATGTTGCCACATTTGTTTTGACATTAAAGTGTAAAAAAAAAAGTTAAAATGTTCCACCAATGCTTCCAGAGCCCAATGTAATAGAGTAAAGCAAATGTAATTGTGTAAAGCAAATGTAATTGTGTAAAGCAAACAAACAAACAAACAAACAAAGGATACCATAGGCTGCAATCCCCCAAATTAGGATCTCTCTATTAGGATCTCTCTGTTCGAGAAAATTAGTAAACATGCTACAAGTCTAACTAGCCATTTCGTGCCAGTTACAATCAGTCAATCAATCAGTTTAATACAAAGCCCTGAGATAGAGATTTTAAAAAAAAATGAGATACTGTTTTGCGATTCCTACTAAGGGTGATTATCAATTTAATTTTCTTACATAGTACACTATTGAGTACCATAATGCAAGTTATTGAGATGGACTATGTAGGACAACGTTGGGTTCACGAGATTTTTGCATCAATGTGAGGGAGAACTTTTATTTGTCAGGTGATTTCTTGCATAAGACAAAAACAAACATTCCCGTTTTGATATTTTCTTAAATAAAGGTTAGTCAATAGAACTACTTTACTAGACACGTTTCATTTAGCAACGTTAAAACAAATACCCCAAGGATCTTACACAGGCAGCCCACTACTGTTGCAGAGGATATTTTACTACCATTTGCTTAAGTGTAGTGTAAATTTCTGTACCTGTTTAAGTGTGCTGGTGAGAAAGTAGATTAGAGACAGTCCAAAGACTACTCCCAGCACCCAGCGCTTTCTCAGTAACCGCCGTAGGACCATCATAGCATGGCTTTCTTAGGGAAATGCCGGTGACAGTGACAGTCCACACCATCAAACCTCAACGTGTTTAATTCCCTGCCTGACGTTAGTTGTCAGGAATAGGTGATGTAGCGTATCTACTAATTATTATCTTCTCAAAAACCGAAAAGTTTCACAAAACTGCCTTTGTAAACTGATGTTAGCTAGCTGAAGCCTTAACGTTATCAGCCGGCAAATGTGATAAACATTCAAGTGAGGACGTCTTATTTTTAGACAGAGACAAACGCATTTCGTTAACCCATGCTGAGGGTACACATTATTCGGATGACACTAAACGGACAATTGCTGTAAATATGAATTATGGTTTGAGACAGCTCAAACATGTAGTCGGCTAACAGTTAACTGGTGGGGGCACGCGAGCTAACGGTGTTTCATCATAAAGACTGCTTTGTTAGTCTGCTGGCTAGCCGTCGTTAGCATTAGCCTTCTGTCACAGAAAAGCTACACACAAAATGATAAAAACGATACTAATATCCTCTATCTCAGTTTCATGACGCAGTTCCGTTTCTTTAGAAAAAATGACGGTTCCATAATGTGAACTTTCCGTCTAACGAACAGCAACTGTGCTATTTATCCAGCGAAATTTGACATCCAAAATAAGCAAAACAAATTTCCAATACGGATGTGGTCTTGTGTGAAGGACAACGCCGATTGGCTTAAAGGAAGCCTCGATGACGTCATACCGGATGTACTTCGAGCTGGTCTGCTGAGCATCTTTTGCAGTAACATCAGTCCCTCCAACCTAAATCCAAATATGACAAGAGATAGAGAACAATTCGCCGAACTGATTCAGGTAAGGTCTTTTGTATTGGGTTGCAGTTTATTACGGTAGCATGTAACACAAGCAGCATGCAGAAAAGAAAAGTAGCCGAAGATATCATCTGCAAGCCGGCCTCCCTGTCAGTCAGATATGTTGATGTGGATGTGGATTTCCAGGGCTGGACCATGTGGTGATGAGCGGTATGCCATGCAGAGGAGACACAGCAGCAACACGGATGGCATGCCCTCTGAAAGGTAGGATTAGCCCCCCTACTGTTTCAAGCCCTTTGTTTGTGTATTATTTTCACACAGACGCATGCATGCGGATTTGCTGTCTACATGCAATCAGTGTTGGGCTGTATTTCGGGGTTTTGGCAAGGCCACTTAGTTCCAGTAACAATACATTTGAACTTTTCTTGCATTCCCAGCCCATACATGACAAGATACAATTAGATATTACAAGTCAATAGAGCATAAGGCACAGCTATCTTTCAGTCTAAGTTTTTTTGTTTTTGTTTTTGTTTTTTTGCATCCCACCCTTTTTCCCTTCTTAGGAGTCGTAGCCAAACTCTTGGGTCTGAAAGCAGCCTGGATGAGGGTGGTGTGTTTGACTGCCTAAAGCCTGACTCACCCGCTTCACCCCAGCAGATCTTCTCCGGCCTGGTGGGTGTCCCCTCCAGCTCTGTCTCCTCTGCCCAATTCCAGGCAGCCGGCTTAGTCCTGGGCTCCCCCCCTGAAGTTTTTATCCAGATGACTGCATCGTCCAGAGAAGAAGGGGGCCCCCACCGCACAGACGGTGGACCTTTTCTCCCTCGGCCGCCCCAGCACCACCACCACCACCATCACCTTCACCACCATCCCCTGCAGCACAGGACCTCCTCTCTGCTGCAGCAGGCTACCACAGCAGCCTCCTCAGAGAGGCACAGCTCCAGGGAGGAGGCCCAGGAAGACCCATCTACCCCGGCCCCAGCCCTGTCTGAGCTGAAAGCAGTTGTCACATGGCTGCAGAGGGGCTTCCCCTTCATCCTCATTCTGCTGGCTAAAGTCTGCTTTCAGCATAAACTGGGTACGCCAGCTTGTTGAGTAAAAGTGCTTCTAACAGTGTTTATAAGTACAATACTCACGACAGAGAATCGCGAGCAGCACAAGTTCTGATTCAGTGATGATGTTTCACCTCTCTCCTGCAGGTATTGCTGTGTGTGTGGGTATGGCCAGCACATTCGCCTATGCCAATTCCACATTCAGGCACCAAGTATCATTACGGGTAAAAAAAACAACAGTATTTTAACTCCTGTGCTAATAAAAGTTTTGAATCAGTGACAAAACCAGATGATTTTTTTTTCTATGTTAAATCAGTACTCACACTGCTACACAGTTAGTCTTAGATCATTCATTCTTATTGAACTTTTCATTTTTTAAAAACTGTCCTACAAATGTTTACAGCAGCATTACAGTGTTTGTTGTATCTCTTACAAAGGGCTCACTACCCGCTAAATCACTGTGACTCATCAGTTTGATTTTCATAGTTTTGGACAACAGTAGAACTGTATGACAGATGACATGATTTTGGATACACAGGTAATCATTGTTGTTGGTTATTAGTAGTTTGTATTCATTGCTGTTTTCTTTGCCTTTATTGGACTTTTTGACCATACAAAATATACAATACCCCCCGCTTATCTTTTTGAGCTTTTTTAATGTTTTAAAAATGTAATAATACTGCAATTGTTCTGTAAATATTTGTAGAGAGAATTTTCCAGATCCCAAAAATATCACCATTCCAAAACTTGCTATGAGCCAAAAATAATAATAGACAGTAGTGTTTGTGCATCTCTGCAGAATATATTCTTGTCAATATTTTGTTTTCTTTGAGCCACTCTGCTTGTAGCCATAATACACAACTTTTCACGTTGACACAGAAAGACTTTCTTAAAAAAATTTTTGAAGTGGGATGTTTTTTTGTGAATCATGAATACTGAAAAAAAACTCTCCTATATGTCGCAAATGTATTAAGTCTTTCTTTTCTTCACATTGTTTCTACATTTGATTGTCTTACACTCATTTTCTCATGAGCTGTCTGTTGTAAGAGAACTAGTGGATGATTCAGCAGAAAGCAGACAGTGAGAACAATTGGTCAAAAGTTTTAGTAAAAATCATAACTGGTTTTAAAATATAAATTTAGATGACAAAAATGTATTGCAGTCTTAGTAAAACAACTCTGTGTTTCTGTCATGTTACCAGGAGGAACGTTCTGTGTTTGTCGCCCTGTGGATTGTCATGTTCCTTTCAGGGAATATAGTGTATATCTACTACACATTTAGCCATGAGGAGCTGCACAACAGGTAGTGTACAAGAAGGTATATTTCTACTAGCTATGTGTTGTTGTTTTTTTTTGCCTGCTGTCTTAAGTTTTGTTTTTTCACTCATTTTGTTTTGTGTAAGCCATTTTATTTATACTTCCATTTCCTTTAGGGTGTGTTCCTGTTCTTGTCTGGTCTTGTTCTGTGAGTATTTTGTGTATTTTTGTTTTTCATTATTTGTCTCTTGTGTTGAAACATTTGCCTTGCTGTTTTTTTTTTGTCATTTACCATCCTCAGTGTAAACACCTGACCTCCCAATAACAAGTCATCTATTTGATGTTTCCTTTTCTTCAAGCCTCATATTTGCAAAGCCCAACCTCAGCAGCTTTGACTTCTTTGACCTGATCTGGGCAGTGGGCATCACTGACTTTGTGCTAAAGTACGTCACCATCGGCCTGAAATGCTTCGTCCTCTTTTTACCCAAGATTCTCCTGGCCTTTAAATCTAGGGTAAGAAATTCACATATATTCCTTTGACCCTTTGACCCTTTGACCCTGAGTACATCTGCAGAATGTGTGACTTAATATTAGTAAATGTGGACATTTTTTTCATTGGACACACACAAATAGTTTACATTAGATTCGCATATTAAAACTAAAGCATATAACTATTTTTACCAATTAAATGATCTGAACTAGACTTAATGTCCTTAAGTGTCTTTAGTGCTGAAATGATTAATCATGTATATTAAGGTACATTTTTTCTGTAATTATATCTAGTGCCTTCAGTGTGAAAATGAGGAACTCTGTTCTGTAGTGCTGCTAAACTATTAGTTTTGGCATGACAGCTGGATAAAAAACAGAGCCCAGGACATCACTGTGACTTTATATACATTTGGAGGATAAGAAATAAACTATTAGAGACTTGAGGGCTCTCTATCAAAACACTGAAAAGTTGTATTTCGATGATATGCATTGGATCATGAGATTTGTTTATTTTAATGTTAAACAGCTGCCATTGCACACAAAACCCATATGATTCAGGACTGTAATGTATCAAAGTTCTAGTCATGTAACATTTCGACACAGTAGCTGACTTCCTTCCTCACTCTCTGACTGATTTTACCCAGGCAGACAACAAAATGAAGTGCACGGTTACCTTGTAAAAATTACAGATTTTTTCTGACTTTAAACATTTCTGGAAACACTGAGGATAATAAAAATGCACAACTCAACAAAATACGTTACAAAGACACAATTGTTTATCGACATTATTATGTGGAAATGTTATATATTGTACATTTAAAATACATCTGATCTGAGTTTCTGGTAAATTGGTGCTTATCCATCACATAGTCACTGAGTCACAGGAAGTTCACTGACACTTGGTTAATAATTAATTTTAAAAAATAAATAAAATAAAAAGAAATTCCAAAGTATGATGAAATACTCCACTGAGTGATGAAAGTGCTCAAGGGTCACAGTGTGAAACTGTTTTGTATTCATAAGGTTTTAAGCAGTACTCCTTAGGTGAGCTTGTGCATGTGGGCATCTGTGTGCATGGTTAGTCTGGCCTGAGGCAACAGAATATGAACACACACACACACATACACACATACACATGTACACGCACACACACACACACACACATACACTCAAACACAGATAGACTATGATTTTCATACAGGTACAGTTTAGATTCCTGGTGTGTGTTGTGTGTAGGGTGATGGGGGGGGGTTACAAAGTATTAGGATTAAATTTTCCACTGATAAACAGACCTACAGGCCTATCAGAGCCACGGCAGCCAGCAACTGAGCTCATTTGCCCTCGAGGGGGTTGCAGGGGTGAGGTCATCCCTCCCTCGAGCTGGACCATTACCTGTACTCTCCACTCACACACACATGCACACAAACACACAGATGTAATGCATACACATGCAAAATTTGACCGCTTTGACGGGACACATGATGCGTTTTAGGTAATCTTAGATTGTATCATCAGTTTTACTAATTTGAATAGTTGTCGTCTATTCTGAACTCTGTGTAGTCACGTAATCAGCCTGTCTACTTCATTACTGCAGCCAACCACAGGTACACTAATGATCCTACACAACCACTGCAGTCAGCACCAGCATGCACAGGTGACAGCAGGCACGCATACAGAAGTTCCATGACGGCTTTGTTCTAAAGTCTTGGAAGATTTGTATCTATTGCATGTGTATGAATCCTGTTGATGTTATATGTGAGTATTTTCTCTGTTGTTCCAGAGGTTCTCTCTGAGACTTTTGGCACATGTAGCGTTTCCTAAATTTAATCTTTTTAAAATCGATCTGTGGTTTATTTTTTGCTCTGTTGGTGTTTCTCCACATGTCTGTTCTGTTGGCCTCAAGCAAGGTCTAATGTTGAAGACTTTCTGCAGCTAAAGGAAACATTAATAGTATAAGTCAAGAACCAAAATGAGCTACATGTTAAAATGATATTTTAATAACTTTAAATTTGGAGATATCAAATATTTTTTTTCTAATACATAATAAAAGAGTAAAAAATGACAAGCTGTGAGAACTTGATTTAGCTTATTTTGGAACAGCTGTCCAAAACTTTATTAAACAGGGTGTTTTTCCACCAAAATAGCTCTGGTATGTGAACCTGCTTTGTTCAGGATTCTTGAAATCTTAGTGCTACCAAGAGAACCAGCCTGTGTTTCTCACCAGTTTTTGAGCAGAACCACTGTAATGAAACATGTGTCATCATCAGAGGCACACATCAACATTGCACAGTGCACAAAGTCCTGTAATGCTGCCCTCTCTTTGGTTCACAAGGAAAACTTTTGGAACCAACTTCTCAAGTTCCAAAAAATATATAAAAGTCACAACACTCCAAATGGTTTAAAATCAAGTGCACAAACTAGAACAGAACTGGTTTTGTTATGGTGGAAAATGCCTAACAGAAAAGGAAGTCAATCTTGGAGCCATTTGGTGCGTGATTATTTGTATCATTAAAGCAAAGTCAAGTTCAAACACAATCAAATTTGAATGGTTTGTTTGAAAAAGATGACAGAAGAACTTGGTGCAAATGGCAGAGAGAGAAGCGATAAAATCTAATCTCCGAATAAATCAGCTCTGCAAACTTTTTAATGAGGAAGGAAATGTACTTAACACGCTTGTTGGTGCTGAGGGACGTATATAATGTGTCTTGATGAGACTTTACACAGTACATGTAAACGCAACTTTCATTAGCTCATACCAGAGCTTCACATGACTCCTTTTAGTTTGGTTGACTAATTGTTTCTTGGTAATGCCGCCTTAGCAAATTCTAGATGTAGCAATTTAAACCAAATATATCCCCTGCCTATCAGCCCCAAAAGTAAATAAATAAATAATAATGAAATAATAACCAGATAAAGCAATGAAACCAGGCAGTAAACGTTTCAAACACAGCCTGCGAGGAGCTTACTCAAACTCCTTGGCTTCTGTCCAAACTTAAGATTTGACAGTTTTTGCGTTGGCGTGATGGGCACTGTGGGAGACGAGGCAAAGGGGACAATAAGGAAGATGAATTAGCCACTGGCAGAGGTCTTCCTCCCCTACCAACCTGGCTGCTTATGGCTCTTTACCCACTGTCATCAATCTTTGTCAGCTAACATCCAGGAAGTCGCTGGCAAGCTGAGATGCCACGGGGGCCATCGGGGAATCAACGCTGCCTTCATTTTGATCTGTTTTTAACCGTCCCCAATTCACTTAACGCACTTTGTGGCAGTGGGGACTTTGTCAGAAGTTGATTTCTTCTCTGTGATTATTTAGGCAAGGGGAGGTCCTTTAAAGGCTGCTAGCAAGCCCCCACAGGGCTGGGTTTAATGTGGGCACTGGGTAGCAGGTGGAAAGAGCTGCTGCCAGTTTCCCTTGCAGTGTGGGGAAATTGCCTGTACTGCTGTGAAACTGCAGAGCTCTGGATGGCAGCCATGTTTGGGCCGGAGGCATGCTGTTTTAAGCCTTTAATACTGCACTGCTCTTGAGTAGATAGAAGAGTGCCCCGAAGCTCTTGAGCTCTCTCTGCTTTTTTTGGACAGTTAGTAAGTGGATCAAAGAAAGAATACATATTGTCTCAATTAAGCATTTTTATTTTTAATTTGGTTCAAATTTTGTTTGAGACTGGTAAGGTCCCTTTTTTTGTTGTTTTGTCTCCAGAAACTGATGCATTTATAGTCATTAACACCTGTATATGGACACAAAGTTTGATCGAAGGCTCCTTAACTACTTTTTCATTTTTGCGTGTTTGTCCAGGGTAAGTTCTACCTGCTGATTGAGGAGCTGAGCCAGCTTTTTCGGGCCCTGGTGCCCATCCAGCTGTGGTACAAGTACATCATGGGAGAAGACCCCTCCAACAGCTACTTCCTAGGAGCTGCACTCATCATCATCTACAGCCTTTGCAAGGTAACCAGGGCCTGGCAGCGAAATACTTGGAAAAGATCAACACTGTTTGTCTACTTTTATTTAGATTGTGCAACTTATGTGGCACTATTTAAAAAAAAAAAACACTTATTATAGAAAACTGACTATAAAACTTCCGTATTTGTATCAGAAACATTACAAGCAGTCATTAATTCGAGGTGTAACAGTCTGAGAACAGATGGAGAAAATACTCCTGTGAAGAAATGAGTTTGACAAAGGAAGAATTGAGTTAATTTTACTTTTACTACTCGAACTGCACTATCAGTCTTAGAGCTGACAATGTTCATTACACCAAACTATATAAAAGTTTGGGAAACAAATACCATTATCACAGTAATTTTGTTCTCAGAGGTTGAATAAAGGCTTTTAAAGAGTAATGTGATGGTGGATATAAACTAAAGGTCATGGGGTCAATCACATCAAAACAAAACCTAATTTTGGGGTCATTGATGTTTTTTTTAGCAGTACCACTGATGAGCATGCACAGTATTGATCGTTACCAACAAATTATTGTCCATTACCAGGAAATTAATATTATCAGCTTGTTCATCAGCTCTAAAGAAGTTATAGCAAAATTTTTATGTAAAGCTGGTAGAAAGAAAAAAAATATGACACCAAATTACACTCTTGCTAATATATTCGGCCTGGGTTTCAAACATGTTTGGTTAAGGCGCCCAAATAAAGAGCAGAGAGCAGGAGCATAGGAATAAAATAAGAAATCACCTCAGCTGTGGGACCTGAGAAAGAGACAGAAACCCACTGTTTGAAGAAGTAACAGTAAGGTCAGTTACTGAGCAGTTACATAAAGGAACTTGAAAAGACTTCTGTTGAAAGAGATTTTTTTTGAGCCATGAGTCAGTTTCGAGTCAGGATCAGAGTCACAAAACGGAATGGGAAGCTGAAATAGTGAAACTAAGTAAGCCTTAGATTAACGAAACTCTGCTTGATGCAATGTTGAGTTATGTACACAGTGAGGTTGTCATTGTCATGTGTTGTGCAACGTGTGTTGACAATTATAGTCCAGGTTTCTTTTAATACACCAGTGATTCACCGGGTGTTAGTTGTTGTGAATGGTGGGCTCGATCAGCTGAATCAAGTTGAGTTTCCTGGGTGTGTGTGCTGGGGTGCAGCAGGTGTTTTCCAGTATCAGGCCATATTAACAGTGTGACAATATCAAAGGATGCGGAGGTGCAGCAGTTGTTGAATTACTAGTGTCATGCTGTTATGTTGCATGTGGCAACAGTTGGACCAAGTTCAGGGAAACAGAACTTTTAGTTCTAATGTTCCAGGAAAACTCTGCATATTAACTATGTTATGTCTAGAGCTTACGGGCAAATGTTAGCGGCTAAACTAAGATGATAATGACTGTTGTGTCTAAACACAGTCTCACATAGCTTGTAGCGTCACTGTAGACCCTTCATCATGCCAACAAACATAAATTTTGCTTTAACTTCATTGTCTTGCAGTCTTTTGACATCTGTGGACGTGTGTCTGCCATACGCAAGGCTTTGGTCTTGTTCTGCAGCTCCCAGGTAGGTTTCAAACTAATGCCACTTGTTCACATATCAGTAAAAACACACTTCGAGATCTGTTCAACGATCTGTCCAACCTTGTGTTTTTGCATTAAAGGATCAAAACTTTACTCTTTTCTCTGTCTCATCCAGAGTTATGGAGTGAGGGCAGGCAGTCAGCAGTGCAGCGAGGCAGGTGATGTCTGTGCTATTTGTCAGGCTGATTTCAGAGACCCCATAGCCCTTCTCTGTCAGGTAAGGACTCAGTGAACTAGTCAGAAGATGATTAAATTATATGAATCAATTAAAAGCGACATATACACATCTAAAGACAAAAGAGACTATTTGGTGGAAGAGCAGTGTTTTACTGCCCTCTTTAGTTGAAAGTTGAAATCTG
>JAPZDZ010000022.1:10015317-10027865 GCA_029783805.1 Acanthurus tennentii
AGATAGATAGATAGATAGATAGATAGATAGATAGATAGATAGATAGATAGATAGATAGATAGATAGATAGATTAAAAAAACACACTATCAGCCATCTCAGTGTAACAGAGATTAGCTAATTAGCTGTTTCCCCTTGTTATCAGTCTCTGTGCTAAACTAGCTAACCTGCTGCTGGTGTAGCTTCCTGTTTAATCTACAGACATTAGTATGGTATCAATCCTCTTATCGAACTTTTGGCAATGAAGCAAATGAGCATTTTTTTCCCCAAAATGTCCTATCATCACTTTTAAATACGATAAAATTCATAGTGTAGGAATTGTAACTAAAAATGCAAAGGGGAAATTCACTTTCACTTTTACAGCCTGTGTTTATGCAGCTGTTCTCAGGAAGGAACCCTAACAGATAAAAACAACATATTTAAATATTTACTATACAGGTATGTTGAGCAAACTCATTCTTCAGACAAGGTTCTCTTAAATGATTATGCCTGCAATTATGCATTACATTTGACTGATATTGGGATTTGGTTTTGGCAGTGTTTTGAATATATTCAAAATATCTCATGGGAGGATAGGCGGAGTGTGGTGCATTTCCACAGTACCCACCTTTTATCGAAGAAAGCCTCAATAATTTGCTTTTTGATTGGATTATTGGCAAGGGCTGGTATGCTTTCCAGGTTTTCTCTACTGCAGTGCGACAAGAGACAGACCATTAATAAAAAAAAGATACAACAGTACCAGCATGCTTTAACAAAACCAAACGTTATTTATGGGAAGTAACATGAACAGTTACTCTGTCTGGAGGTAAACTGTCACCTGCTATGTAAAATATTTGTTCCCTGTTTCTTTATAAAGAGAAGAAAACAGCGATCTATCACTACCAGCATGCCACTTTGGCATTTTTGTGCATGTGTTTATACATGAATGAGTGTGTGTTTGTACAGTGTGTGTCAGCTCTGTGTGCCTGGTGGATCGACATATTGTATTTGCCCAATGTGTCTGCGTTTGCATTCGCTCAGCCTGCGTATGTCACCATATGTTGCCTGTTTGTGTCAGTGCCAAAGATATCGGAAACACCCAGAATTCATTGCTCCTTTCACCAAGCAGGTAGTATTTCATCTTTAGTGGTTACTGCAAAGGCTGCATGGTTACCATTAAAACCACACGCAACAGAGCAGCAGAGCTTTGCAACATATGCTGGGAGTTTTTTTTCACAACACTGTACCTTATTGTTTCTTCATCTCCACTCAGATGCTTGAATCTTTTGTGAAGGTTTTTAATCTGCTCCACCGAAACTGAAAAGAAACAAATGACAACAACATGAGAGTATGTTAATGATACACCTTTAAACACTCCACACCCATCAACAGGCCAATTGTTCTCTATCAATTGTTGTTTTTAGAGATGACCAACATGCAATTACCTCATAAACAGGGATTACTCTTTCTGAAAAGATACACACACTTGTGTTTATGGTTTTCTGTTAATGATATTATCCTGGATTATAATTAAACAGTCAGACATGTTTTTATTAAGGTCATCAGGTGCAGATCTATCATCAGTTCAGTGGCAGGGCAAACACACTTTGTACCGGAGCAATTATGTTTTTTATGCCATTTCAAAGCGTTTCTTGAATCATTAACTCACTGTGGGCTAGTTAAAACACACCAAAAGGTTTGAATGTCATACCCTGCCTTTGCATGTTCCCTTATCAAGACCAGATTGGAAGTTTCAATTGTTTCAGTAAACATTTGGGGTTTTTTTTGCCCTTTTCCTTTCCCAAGAAGCTGTTGAGTGGATGTTTACTGTTGCGCCTGTAGCTGTAAGCCTAGCTCATGAAGGAACAAGTCTGTGGGTCAGAGTGGACAGTGTAACTATTACAGTAAATGTGCAGGATCAGCAAATGCAACACACAATTATCTACAATAACATGGAGCAATTAGCCGAATGGAAAACAACAACAACAACAACAAAATCTGTGGTCTCTGCTCTGCAAGTAAGTGTAGGTCTGCCAGTGCAATAGTACATCTAATCAGATAAGTCCATAAAATATCACCCACTCGGCCCACAGAGGATGAGGGTCAAAGCCCCACCTTGAGGAAACAAGGGCAGGAGTTCAAAGTCTCACACATTCATACGGTATCAGTAAAGATGGGCTCAGTCCGGGATGCAACTCCTGCCCTCTTTTTTCAGAGTCTACATGCCGTTGCACGCAAAGATTTCGCATTAAGATCTTGTCAAGTCTAAAATTACATTTACACACTTCTGCTCTTTCGGTCAGCTGTTTGTTTCATTTCTTTATTGAACGTCCTCATGCGCATTGGAGAGAGAAAGAGAGAGAGAAAGAATGGGGAGTGTTTAGGACAACATATAAGGTGTGTTAAAATGCTCATGGCAGTTTGACCATTCGACAATACCAAGACAAACTTAGCTTGTTTTACTGTTTGAAAAGTTGGAAACAAATTAATTCAGTCGTGCAAAACGGGATATGAAAGCAAAGTCACTGAGTAAACAATTTGGCCTCTGTGGTAAAAAAAAACTGTTTATGACAATTTATAAAGAAAAACCGCAGAATAACCAGCTGAATCACAAGTAGTTACTTGGAAGCTTTATCGCTGCATGTTTCCTCATGTTTGTTGCGTTTTGCATAATTCAATAGTTATCTCGATATCGATCTTAGTAGCGTTTTGCTTATCTAAATATTGTTTTTTTTACTTTTAAAAACTTCGGGTCGGACTGGGTAAGATTATCTTTTCTCGTGTTTTTAGTCATTTTTATAATGTTATATTTCCTCGGCGAACTAAATTTCTTGCTTCCACCACTTTTGCACCTTGAAACTGAAAGGCTTACAAATAACTGTGTCGCGCGCTAAATCAGCCATATTATACATAAGTGTCTTATAAACGAAGGTTCCTATTGGATTTTTTTTCTTACTTACAACCAGTTTTTTCCGTCAGGTGCTGGTACTGGTGCTCTTCGCGCGTCTGTGAGGCTCCCATCGCTGCTGTTCCACCGGTGCGTCAGGACGCACGATCTCGTCCAACTGGCTCAACTTTTCTGCGCCGCTGCTGCTTTATCGCGCTGCTATCGGCAAGTCGGTGCAACTGTTGGCGTCCCGAAAACATCTGGCATCCGCAAGGTCCTAAATCCGCACGTCCTTTGCAAAATGATCTGTTTTCTTCCGGTTTTCTCGTCAGTTTGCTGTAATAAATCGTGGTTAGTGTTGTGCATTACTGTTGTAAAGGACTGAATACGTTGATAAAATGTCTATTTAAAAAAGTCACGAGAAGCTAGAAGAAAAATTTGAAACGCTTTTTATTTTTATTTTTCCGGAATTTCCTCGAAGTTTCGAGTTATATGACTTTCAAGTCAGCTGTGTCCTTACTGGTTCTTGTTTCTCCAGGAACAGCTCAAATACATTGATGAGCCACGACATCCTACATATTTCACTTGTTAATATACAGAAAAAAAGAGAATCTAGAAATTTGAAAGCTGAACTTTCTTAAGTGCATGAAACTTGATTGAAAGATGGTAAATTAAAAGTCAGTTTACAAAGTCTTTTCCTCATAGCCTTTTTGTGTGGCAATGCAACCGGGGGTTTCAACTATATGCTGGGGGCTTGTTTGACTTGCGGCGGGGTGGGTGTCTGGAGGTTTGGTGAGGGGTCTGGGGAGCTCTGGGTAAAGGAGCATTCCTTGGATCTAGTTAATGGAAGATTTACAGCATCTGGACACCCATCCTGAACCTACTTGTCCACTTATCTGATTATTTCAAGTGTATATCATGTTTTCTTCAAGGTGTCAACCTCTCTATTAATTTAGGTTTCAACACTTTTCAAACACAGCTTTGTGAGTGATTTGAAGATTCTGCTTCCTAGATAATGACTGTCACCAAGGTCATATAACTCCACAGTCTGAGCTTTGTTTTCACAACAAAAAAAATAACCCTGCGTTCTTTAGATATGTAAAACTTACAATGTTTGCAGCATGTTTCCAGACTTTTTGGTCTTTTCCAACACTTCTAGACATTAAAATGTTAAAATAAGTCATTCCGGATCATACAGGAACCTGGTACAAAACCGCATTAATGAATCATTCTTCACTACACCAAATCACTGTATTCTGGCTAATAATAAACAAAACCTTTCCATCACATATGTCCTTGAGTATGTGCAACAAAGCCGCAGCTAAGTGGATCGTGAATTGAGAATGGGTGACCAGTAATTGGTTCGCCTGGGTCGGCAGGGTGATGAGACAGCTACTTTGCTACATGGCTTGGTGGTTTGTTTTGGTCTGTGGCCGGAGCCTGGTCCTGGCTCCCAGAGCCGGCTGTCTGTCTGTGATAAAGTTCCTGCACAGTGCCCAGAGTCTCATCCATGTCCTCTGGATATCGTGTCTGCAGTTCTTCGTTGGCAGCGTAGTGGGTGTCCGCAAACTCTGAGAAGTAGCGCCCCACTTCTGGGTGACCGATTTCCAGGGGGGCTGAGTGGGGCTCCAGGTTCTCTGAGGAGCAACAACAGAATCATGTGACTTTTGATCAGAGATAGTTTCCATTGGGTAACCTAAATTGTATCAATATGTTAAGCTGAGGTGAAGAAAGACCAGACCAAACAGCTCGCAGATCAAAATAATTTGTTCATCAAGAAAATGTCTTATTAGTTCCTATATTGAGCATCACATTAGAGAGCATAGGGATTGATGGACACAAATCCCCATCAGATTTTCTAGAGATTGGGTCTGCATGTGGATGTTGATGTGGTAAAGAGGGCAAAGACACATAATAAAAGCTGTGGAGCAGCACCAACAACAGACTGAAGTAGAGGGAGCAGGTAAGGACAGGGGAATATATGAGTCAGCCTGCCGGGGAGGAGCTCTTGTAAGTGGGAAAATGTATAAGTCACAAAAAAGGATGATGCACCACCACTCAAGTGTTAACCTCTAAAAACCCTGCAGGCTCTGACCATCAGCCTGACTTACTAATGCATTTATAGTCAATACTTGTAGATCCGCATATACAGTACAGTATGAACTTCCCATAACACTAACTTTATACTTTCAAACAGTTTGAAGTTAAATTTAAGAGCAAGAATAAATCTGCAAATGACCATGGATTAAGGGGGGACCTTTAGGTGAAGCATGAAGCTTATATCATCTATCATATACAACAAGATACCTATACATGTGCAATTACTTATGTAAAGGATTAGTACAGTCCCCCAGTCGGAATAAACTAGCTTAATTTTTGATGTAATAGATTTTCCTGATGAGATAAAGAACTAGGAGAACCTGAATTTTCCGAGGCTTTTTTAATCCTCAGAAATGCATTATTGTTGCAACAAAATTTTGAACTTTTTGGCACTGACAAGGGTTCAGAAGGTGCAATGATACATTTCATCCTATGAGCATTTAAGTGTAATGCATATATATTTATGAGAATTAGTTTTTTATTCCTTAACCTTGAAAGTGTCTTGGAACATAAAGATATTTTTCATCACCATTGCTTGTGCATATGATCCGTACCCTGTGCTGCGTAGCGGCATGTTCCGTCCTGTACGAGCACATTGTAGAAAGGCTGGTTGGCCCCATTGGACAGCTGGTGAACTCTCATGGTGGTGATCCACTCCTGACTCATGGTGCACTTTGGGTCCCAGCCGTAGATGACACAGTTATAACCCGACCTAGTAGAAGAGATAAAACAGGACAAACAGAAACAGATTTGAGTTATCAAGTATTAGCAAGAAATATGCCAACGGAGAAGAGAATTGCTGTATTAAATGTTAGCATGATCCACCTCTTGTGTTTCATGATGAGGCCGACTGAATACTGGACTTCCAGGTGTTCTGGTGCACTTCGCTTCTTCACCTCAGGCGTAACAGGATGTTTCTTGTGCTGGATGTGCTCCAGCGTGTGCTGCACCAGGTAACCCACTGCCCCGTGTTGGGAGGGATCCAAGGCCTGAATGTGCTGCAGGATGTCTAGCACCTAGGACAGAGGACAAACATCAGTGAACAGTGTGGTTTTTTTTTTTGGGGGGGGGGGACTAAGAGCTGAGTTGTAAGTGCTGAGTACTTGATGTCATTTAATACTTTATGATTTTCATTCTATTGGAGCATTAGGAAAAGTGCTTCAGGTTTTATTTACTGACCTTCTCTGGCCAGATGCCCAGGTGGAAGTAGAGGCGTGCCTGCAGCAGCAGGTACTGCACATTGTCTGGGTTGATAGTGAGGTAGAGGTCCAGAGAGTCTCTCAGCAGCTGGTAGGATTTCTCATTACCCTCCCTGAGCAGAGTGCAAATTTATTCAGAAGATGAAATGAATTAATTCAATTCTAGCTACCGTCAAATGAATTCAAGTGATTCATTCCATTTTAAGACGGCAGACAAGTGTTTAATTGCTCTTACCCTCTTTTGCCAATGTTCAGCAGGTTTCCCACCATCCTGAGCAGCACCTCGGTGGTGCTGATGGCACTGTAGTAATCTGCCGTCACCTGGTGGCCAATGAGGTACCCACACTCCTTGGCTGTCAGCTGTTTGCCTTTACCAAAGGCATCGATGTAGACAAAGTCAAAAATGTCCTCACTCCTGCAGGGACAAAGTTCAGAAGATTTAAATTTGTATAATTTTAGATAAACATCCATCACAAATGTGTCTTTTCTAGCATGTTATGACCAAGCCTAATTACCATCAAAACAACCAGAGAAGGAGTAATGTTTTCACTCATAAATATCAGAGCCTTTTCATTTACTTTGCCGGTCAGCTGCAACTATGTGAATGACAGCTCGACTCTTAGAGGTCAGCCGTACCCGTTCAGTTTTTGGCACCAGCGCAGCAGGAAGTGATTGGGAAAGTTGACAGGTTCCAGCTGAACACCCAGCTTCCGGGCTAATGTCATGTAAAGGACAGAGAGGCTTATGGGAATGCCTGTATGGCGTAGTAGCACCTAAATGAAAAACAATGCCTAATTAGTTTTAAAATTGAAATTGTTGATATGCTTGTCAGTTGTATTAACAGAAGATTTACCTGGTGGATGTAAGAGTTGAGAGGGTTGTAGTAATCATATTCATTTCCTTTGTACTGAAGCTGCTCATACAAGACAGAGTTTAGGGCACACACCACTTGCCTCTGGAGCTCAAAGTCCTCTATGACAAAACAATCCCCTACATCACACACAAGAAATGACACTTCATGTGAGTTTTGACTGCAAGAGGAAAATATGGATCTTGTGCAGTTGACACATTTATTATGTTATTGATTTTTTTAAGTGAGCTGAAAATAAAAGCCAGTGCCTTCGGGCTTTAGTGCTGATGCGTTTAAAAAACATGGGGACATGAGGAAAAATAACAAAACCTTAAGCTTTAAAAGGACAACTTTTCATTTTGAGTTTCTCTAGTTTTAAAAGCTCACCTTGAGCTGCCCGCAGGCTGGGGTGAGAGGGATTCTTGACTCTCAGCATCTTCTTCACCTTCTCTGCTATCTCATCCAGCTGGGCTGATATGCTGTTCAGTGTTACTTCAGCCAGTGGATTACAGTACTGATCCACCAGCACAGCACCTGCAGGGGTACACAGAAACCAGTGGGAAGGCATAATAAAAAAAAACTGCTTGTAAAAAAACTTGAAAATAAAACACAGAAGAAACACAACTCAATAGCTAAGTGCTACTGTGCATAGTAGTATTATTGCTTCTTTTACAACACATACTATAATAATCTATAATAAATAAATGTAAAAGATACATACTCCTCAAATAAAAATCAATAAGCTCAGCACAGAGCAAACTAAGTTGTTTGGATGTGAAGTTTGTATGATTGTTTGTATTTATACTTCACCCTCTAAAGCAGACTGCTGTTCTGCGGGCTGCTCCAGGAAGGTCTTCAAACTCTTCAGGATGTTCTGCTGTCTCAGGAAGTAAAGAATTTTCTTTGCATAGTACTTCAAGGTCAAGCTTTTCCTAATGATGTGGACGGAATGGAAGAGAGAGACATTTACATTCCTTCCGTGCAATAAAACAAACAACAGAGCTTTTATAGTTACACAAGTCTTGGAGAGGATTAATGAAATCAACACCGAAACTCATTCATGCCTGCAGAATGCAGTGTGAGGCAGGTATTGGGTTTTAAATGTTGGCACAGTGTTGCTTTCACCTCTTGTCGGAGTTAAGTATGAAGAGGAGCTCGTCTTCACAGAAATGTTCTGGCATCCCAAGTGACTCAATCTCTGCAAAGCTGTCTCCCAGCACCTGGCCAACGCAAGGCTGAGTTACAGATCTCTGGGTTAGTGAGGAACACACAAAGCTTAAATTCTCTTGCACAAAAATACACCCACACATAGACAACACACACACGTGTACTCTCTCACTCTCTCTCTCTCTCTCTCACACACACACACACACACACTATAGAAAAGCCAAGAGACAAACCACTTTTTTTGTTTTTTTTTTTTAAATGGTGCATCTGTAAAGGAACAACTACACTTGACTGATTCAACTAATGCATCTGAATGCTTTTGACATTCTGTTATGCTGATTTAATGTATTTTAACCAAGTCTTGTGTGACAACATTACACTAATAATGATTTATTCTTAATTACAAACTGGATTAGGCTACTTACGACTTCTGTGAAGAATCGCTTTGAGATTGATTCCACAGTCCTTCGTATCTGTATACCTACTCTGTGGCGTGTTTTGTATTCTCTGAGCCAGTCACAACTCTCATTCTGACGGTAATACCTCTGCAGTCTTGGCCATCTGTTGATCAAGGCAGCAAAACTGTTATATCAGTTACACTATCTAACATGATCAGGTTAGTTAAGCATCATTATTCGAGTGGCAGCATGAGACATGTCTATGAGACAATTTACCATCCTGCTGCAGACGTCGTTTCCCTTTATACACAGAAAAGCAATCAGGAGAATACTAGCCAATTCTATCAGGAGGAGGGCTTTGCTTTTGGCAGGAGTTGCAACTCTCCTTTAATTCACAGGCTACATGCAATATTCAAGGTCACACCGATTACTTCTTGGCCGTTTTGGATAAAATTGATTCTAAGCTGCAACTTGTGAAAGTATTAAAAATTTGCAAGCTTAAGAGCAGTCCGCAGAGCATAAGCTTGCCACTGGCCTCGCGTGATGCTGAATTTGGTGCATCAGCAAATGTCAACGGCTGACAGCTGCCTGCGAGTTCGCAATAACGTTAAATGAGCCCACCTTCACGCATTTATGATAACAGGTCTCTAAAAAATATAAATAAGTAGGACAAGGACACTCGTTTAGTCACCCGTTCCCAAAACTTAAGAGAAATATATTTTTAAAAAAAATTTGCACCTGAGTTTGTACTGGTGTCCCCAGACCTTCCCCCTTCCATGGCAAACGTCGTGTAGCCGCTTGCAGCAGCAGGAAACGTTACAAATGTCGACATGTTTGAGGACAGGGAAGCACAGGATGTGTTCGAGCAACTCGGTCGGCAGGTCGGTCAATTTCTTAATTTGGAGGTCGGAAACAATTCCATTTAGACTTGGTTGCCCCTCTGCGACTACAGACGTCGCCATCTTTACTGTTTACCCAGATTACCTCATTGCTTAAACACCGCCCCTTTATGGCGCAGGGGGCAGAGCCATGAGCGGAGTAGAGGGGGCGTACTGTTTTGTGATTGGCTGTCAAGTCGAGACGAAAAAGGAAGCAGTGTAACATTCAGGCTCTTCGGACAGTTGAAAATTTGTTTATTTTCTTTTCATAGTTTTGGAAAGACTGAAATACAATGAATTGAAGAAAACGAACGAATAAATCATTATTTACCAGTTTATAGGTAGTTGAGTGATTTCACAGGAAAAGTACTATGATGTTTTCTGTTAATTAGCCGACCATTAAATGCGTACACAGATTATAGTGTAGTGAATTTGTTGTATTATAAAGAAACAGAGTAGAAAAAAGTAAAAACGGAGTTAAACTAATTTAACAGAAAAGATAAAGCGAACCCTTAAGGTTAGAGTGGAGTCAGGGAGTGAAGGAAAGAGAGTGTAGTTAAACATTAATTTGCTGCATATTGTGATATAATGTAAAATAATACTTTTTATTAACAGTGTGTCCCTTAAAAAAACAATAATTTTTGACCAGAAAGTCATGCTCTCTGCTTCAAAGAAACTCCTTATTAATATTTAAAATCCGTCAACGTTCGCTTTCTAGTTTACTCCCACAATCTGTATTGCACCTGAACGCAGCGTCATCTTTTAGATGAGATGGCTAACAAATAGTTAGCAACAGTTGGCTAACGCTTCTTTTTCCACTTTATATGTCACAGCCCAAGTCTATCAAACTCCCTAAAGAGGACTTATCGGCCTAACGTTTTCTCGGACGTGGAATTTAAATCGTTGACGGATTTCACGGCATACAGAAGTATTAAAAGAGCGCCAGATAAGGGTTTTATATTGATTATGTAGTGTTTGTTAACTAAACGTTACCTAAATTTGTTTCTTTTTAACCCTGTTAACATTAGCAGCAAGATAACTACATTGTCATCTTATTAATACGTTATACTGTCTTTATAAGCTATAGGTAAATGTTTTCATTAAAGTTTTCTTTGTTAGTTTACGTGAAATTACAGAGCATACTACAAAATACATTACGTGAGTGAGACATTTATAAGTCGAGAAAACCTCAGTTAATAACTCTTTGATAGAACTTGCTTTTAAGCATACATCCAGTCGAAGGATATCGTAAAAAAAAACAGTTATATGTATGTACTGATCTGTGTTTATGTTTTGATTACAATGTCAACTAACTCATCTGCTGCCTACGCCGTATAGTATTCTTGGCATAATGCCTTGACATGTGGATTTGAAGTAATTAACGTCCTTCAATAATAGAATAGTAAGTTTATTAACGTTAGCTATTCGCAATGGCAAGTGCCTTAGCAGCAAAAATGGGATTTAACTCGCTGAAGAGAAAACAAGCCAGAAACTTCAGCGTCAGGATCTGTACAATGGAGTCGGACATGGAGTTCAGCTGCGAGGTGTGTAAGCGTGTTTGAGTAACTGACCATGTTTATGTACATCGAGGGGTTTTCAGACTTATAGTGATCCTGACTATAACACAATGCTCATACACGAGCTGTGCTGCGACTACAACCATTTTCAGTAATCTGTAACGACAGTGTAATTAGCACGAGGCACACGAGATTACCTTGGCGACAGTATTGATGATACTTGCTCTGAAGCAAGTATCAATATGTTTCCCTTTTCATCACTAGATGGCAGCAAGTAACTACGAACATACGCAATTGGTTACTAATAAAGGGTCTTTTCTACAGAGGATTATATCTCTGAAAAATATTACTGTCATATACGACGATGTAACCATTAACACTTAAGTTATTGGCATATCTCAGTGCAGTATACGTCTTGTAATGCTCTGTACCTATTACTGGTATTAACAAACAGAGTGATATATTCTTTTTTCATTGTTTATTTTTGCCCTTCTTGCAGTGTTTGTGACTTTGGATATAACTTGATTCATGATAAACCAGAACTGAAGGCAGCAACATGACTTGCAGCAAGCAACCCTGTATTTAAAGGGGAGGAACCCCTCCAAAGTTAGCAGTTGGTGGTTACAGATAGAGTAGCATGATGGTAGTTGCAGGTTTCTATTTTCTGTGCTGGGATGATAATTGCATCAATTATGGGTATTGTAAATAGCATTTAACTGTGATTGGTCTTGTAGATAGACTGCTTATTCGCAAACCTTGCACGCACTTGACAAAGGCTTGCACACTGAGTAAGCTCAGAGGCTAGAGATGAAACCTATTTAAATTGGACATGTGTGCTTCATATTTTTCTGTCATAGCTCTGAGGAGAATGTGTGTGGCTCCCTGCTTTAAACCAGAGACCGAAGTTAAGATGAAAATGCTAGCATGTCTGGATTCAGTAGACATGTCATCTTGTGAATGACTGTTAATTTCTAACCTAATAAAGTACTAAGTGCTTATTTTCTCTTGCTAATTCATACACATTAGGTGCAGTTAGTGAATTATGTCAATTTTACTGTCAGTATTTGGCTTTAACACAGATGTTTTTTGTTTTTTTTTGGTATGCTGCCTTTTTCGGTATCAAGTTCTAGTTATTTTCTGTTTCTTATGAGAGACTCATATAAAACTAAAACATTTGTGGGTTTCAGGTCAAGTGGAAAGGAAAAGACCTTTTTGATTTGGTTTGCCGAACCTTGGGACTGAGGGAGACATGGTTTTTTGGGCTCCGGTACAACATCAAGGACACAGTCGCATGGCTAAAGATGGAAAAGAGGGCAAGTTACTCCCATGTTTTAATGGTTTTGTAACAGCCATAAGTCACGTAAACAAGATGTAGCCAGCATGAATCCAATAACTAACCTCCTTTTAAATATTAATTTCATTGGTTCACTGATGTAGGTTCTGGATCAGGAGGTTCCAAAGGAGGAACCTATCACTCTTCACTTCCTGGCCAAGTTCTATCCTGAAAATGCTGAGGAAGAGTTAGTGCAAGACATCACACAGCATCTTTTCTTCCTACAGGTAATACATAATATC
>JAPZDZ010000022.1:10095795-10111571 GCA_029783805.1 Acanthurus tennentii
CTGGTTCGGTTAAATAGAATGAGGCATCCCTGCTCCCTTTCTGCCATGAAGTGTTGCTCCTTGTGGACAGCAGTGATGCATTGGCTCTAACTAGAGGCTGAAGCTGCTGGGTGAAAATTTGCTTTATGGAAGTCTGATTTTACTGGCTCATTAAAGAGGAGTCCCACAGACTTGATAACAGTGAGATGGTCCAGAAATGTTTGAATGTTTGATAGTCCATCTTTTATTCCAGCTTTTATGGAGACTGTGAAGTAAATGTGCCACAGCTGTTAAATTATTCAACATCCAGTGTAAATCCTCAACAAAGTTGTGTGAAAACCATCTTTCCACATCAATTTACACATTCATTCTCTACAGCACTGCAGTGGCACCTAACAGCAAAGTAAGTCTCTTGACAACAGCAACTATTATGTGCAATTAGTTTCTCTCAGTAGCCTGAGAATATTCATGCCTGAAGCACTTGTAATGTGAACCTGCGACATCTGCACATTATCATGCAGCCGCCCCTGGGACACTGTTCAAGTCCCGGAGCGGGTGTGACGAGAGTAAGTTCCTGCTCTGTTGCCATGTTTCAGTGCAGTGACGCTGGAAGGTAACTGACGTCCTCCTGCTGAATGATGTGTTCAGGGCACCTCTCATCCATGTAACCCTAATATTACACACATTGTTAGGGAAACAAAGCTAAAGCTTTTTTTATTTTGACAGATGTGACTGGTTTACCAGACTTTAAAAGTGATTCATTTCTAATTAGGCTGTGATTGAAATGCATACGTGTCAATTACAGACAGGCCTCGTCTTGTCAGTGAGTGCTCTTGCACAATTTCCAGGGGAAAAGTGAACTGTTAATTAAACCTGAAGTTAAACATATTTGAAATCCCACTGCCACACACTCCCTCTTTGTTCCCTCCCCCACTGCTACAAGCAAACATACACAACACACACACACACGCACATAATAGTTTGCATTTGTGACACATGCACAGACACACTTGTACATACATAATAAGGCTGGCAGGAAAATGCCATTCAGTGCTGAGGTTGATATTAAGCAGAGAGGCCGAGCAGAGGAGGCTGAATATGACTTGGGTGACTCCCAAAAGGTGTTCAACGAACTGGTTCAGTACCTTTTTCAGAACACACACACACACACACACACACACACTCACACTGACACGGCACCGAAACCATCCAAAAAAGCAAAAGACAGGTGTGAAATAGATGAGAATTTTCAGGTTGTGTTTTCCTCTCCATCCCCTTCCCGTTTTGCTGTGACACCCAGCAAAATGAACCTGTGATGAAAGGAGTGTCAACATGTCATTGCTGAAAGTAATATTTGCATGATGTCATACCCACGATGAAACCTCACATGACAGAAATGCATTTTTTACACAGCAGCAGCACAGAAAAGAGATAAATGTTTCATATTTCGATCATTTTTTAGCATCTTTAAAGAAGCTTTTGGTTGTTGAGATCGAGGATTCTCAGTTTCCTTCTCACCCTCCCACTTTAATTTACGGCTGAGCTTTGAGTGTGATAAACAAACAACACTTCATTTTGACTTTAATTAGTCAAATCCACTTGTCCTGTCTTGCTGCAGTCACTCTGTTGCAGGACCAAAGTGAGCCGTTTGCGATTTAAAGGCTAACTTATAGTGGCAGTTTGACTGGTGAAGCGATGGGATGCTTTGTGGGGAGAGCAGGGCAGCCTGAGGTAATGCTCAGTTAACAGCAGTGACAGAACCTCTTTCAGCTGCTGTAGAGCATTAGTGATCCTGTGTGAAGGATGTGTTACAGGTTGTAAAAGAGGCAGGCTTTAAAGGCAGTGTCACTGAGGAGATTGAGTGTTGTTGTTGTTGTTGTGTAAATGGGATTCACAGCTTTTTTCCTGCCACATAACACAAAACGGAAAGAGCACTAATGTGACAGAGTGGATGGGTTGTATATTAGAGCTCCAAAAAATGGACTGCATTAATACTCTTCTATGTGTTGAGATATGCACTTGAAAAAAAGAATGTTTAGCTTCTGGAAACAATTCTGCCATCACCCCAATCATATTTCAAAGGCTCGAAAATAGAGGACAGAGCTACAAGTACCAGAGATCTTAATGCATTTTCCTCTCAAACAACATAATGTGCAACAATATAT
This sequence comes from Acanthurus tennentii, assembly GCA_029783805.1. Classification (NCBI taxonomy): domain Eukaryota; kingdom Metazoa; phylum Chordata; class Actinopteri; order Acanthuriformes; family Acanthuridae; genus Acanthurus; species Acanthurus tennentii. The sequence goes on from JAPZDZ010000022.1 coordinate 10,097,940, forward strand.
GTTTAGCTTCTTGGCATTCTTTTAGATATCTCATTTGGTAACTTTATAAATCGAAATGTTTTTATTTGAAGAAGGGACCCCAACAACAACCTTAGCATTATTTAATTAGCTTATAACTTCATGATTTCAACAAATTTTATGGGAATTTCCAATTAAAATGATTGTGAAGCGTCTAAAAATGTTTGAAAAGTCTGCTGTTACTTCTGTTCTGGGTCCTCAGCTGTAAAACATGGTTAAAAAACAATAGACTTTTACATGTCCTTTTATCTATGACTGATGTTGACAGATCTATCAATGTTGCAATGTCCTCTGAAATAAATCTAACTGAACTTTCCTATCAGAGTTCTTTCCAGCTCAGCATGAATAATGTTACTAAGTAGGACAATACATCGTACACTTCTTTATCTTTGAATGAATTTATTGATTGATCATCAACAAATATGTATTTGTACATACACACTCAACAGTTCTTTTCCATATCACTTATATAACATGAAAGGTTCCCAATTACGTAAGTTAGCAAGGCTCTATGGCCATTTCCACTTTTTGATACATCAGTCATATGTGCAAAACTAGGAGGTGGTTGGTCTTTAGGGTGCAAAATGATGAAATGAGCCGTACCTGTGGTTTTTATTACAATGTGTATAGAAAGATCTTGAGTGTGTGCTGATCAGATTAGAAAGGCACTGTGTGAGCAACGGTCTCCGTGTCTTGTCACCACTCTTCTCTCTTGGGAGATGGATGGGAATTGGTTGGAAGTCTAAAGCGTCACACACATCAGCTTGTCTGTAAGTGAGACAGGGCTTTGTCACAAACTGAAATTGCACATTAGTGAATATGTGTGTGCGAGTGCATGTATCGGGACAGCAGGCTGAGGCCCCTTTGCCACGCATAGCCAAAGACTTGATTTTCAATTACTGGCACGGACACCCGAGGGATTGGACCAATGGCGCCATGCTTTGTGGTTGAGAAGGCTGTCAAAGCTATAATTGGAACAAAACGCTATTTTTCTGATGCTCAATAAGCCTACATTTGTGCGTGTGTGTGTGTGTGTGTGGTAGAAGGTGGGGGGTGGTAGCAAGTACCTTAATGCACAACGATGCGAGCATAAATTGAATTGGACTCCATGTTCTCCATTTCCCCTCCTACACAAGAGAGACGAAAAACAGTTGGTCATATTACAGGAGCTCAATATAGTTTAGACCTCCTCCACCACTAACAGATACACACACTCAATCACACTTATACACACTCACACACACGCACACATACAAAGCTTAGTGTCAATATCACTGCAGGTGGAATTAAGTGGGTAGCCCATTTCCACACTGCCTAACAACAGGCCTATTAGAAGCAGCTTTAGAAAAGTCTCTGGGCTGAGCTTAAAGCATTTGTAACAGGTCCCAGAGTGAGACTCATGTAAACAGACTCCAATAGTTTCCTGCAAACACAAACTGAAGGTAAGAAAAGGAGTAGAATGTTCGCAACTTTCTGTAAAGAATATTATCAGTGCTCTTTATACATGGTTTTAGGTTAAATCTGCTCTTGCCTTTTATTTATTTATGTTTTTTTTTTGTTTTGCACTTTTTCATTATTTTGTTGTTTTAAAGTCTAAGATTCTTCAAACTTTTAATGTTCTAAAAAGAGTGTCTCTGCATTTTGTTAATTTACTGTCTTGCTCGTGGGGAGTTGTAGTTTACCATTATTTAAAATGGAGGTGTATAAGATATGACCAGAATTTATGCTTTTAATATTCAAATATAAACTTACATAATAAACAGAATGTGAACAAGTGACAGATCTGACGTTGTGTTGAAGACATCTATGTACTGTGTTGCAAATATATATATCTACTGCAGTTAGCATGCAAACCAGCTAGCACCCGCTGATCCTGTCTTTAAATATCACTGCAAAACATATTCATAGTAGAGTTCTGTTTCCCATCAACATTAACCTGGTACTCTGAGCTCCTGGTCCAGAAAAGCTCATATAGAGCCACTGGCTGCTTGTGGTCTCTGAGCTAACAAGCAAACAGCAGCTACAGCCAAAGACAGCAACCTCCTATTTGTTTGGAGGAACCTCAAACCGGTGGACAAGTGTTACGCATTTTCTCTTTACAGACTTAAGCCCAAGTTCCGTTTGGTTAGGAATGGATTCTCTATGAAGTTGCTCCCCCCCCAAAAAAAACCCAAACAAACACAAAGCACCTTGTTCATCAGTTCATTGGTTTATTGGGAACCAGGTGTGAAAACAGAAATTATTCTTAAAAGTCAATATAATCACACATTAAGGTAAATACATCCTTTTGACATACATGATCCAAGTGCCAGAACAAGCCATACAAAAAAGAACAGTCCTGCTGTTTTCTGATAACGAAATGTCATGTTTAAAAACAGGAACATAACAGCTACATTCATTAGTGAATAATAAAAACATTTTAATCCATGGCAAAAAGCTTAATATTGAACTGCCAATCTATGTGCTAGTTATTCCCTTTAAAACAAAATGTCAAGCAAATTACCTTCTGACATGCAACACAAGAAAACATCAGTGGGGGAAGCAGACATAAGAATCCACTATGAGGCGTAACCAAAAAATCCTCAGATTAAAATGTTAGTTTACACTAAATTATGGTTTTATATCTATCAACATGTTCAACAACAACCACAGTTGTTTATTCCTTGCTCAACTCCAGTTCCAGTGTGTTTGGTTGGCAATGAAAGCCTTTCTCTTAATCATTGTCAAAGAAACTGGGATGTATTGTGAGCCAAACCAAACCACAGAGCCCCAGCAGGGACAAATCTCTCAAGGAGCATTTTAAACTCACCGAGTAACTGTCTGTGGTAATCCATATCAATGTAGCCTACAAAGTTAACTCTCTATTTGTTCATGCTTGTGGAACAGTAAAGGGGGCTTTCCTTGTCTCCAAAGCAAACACAAATTTGGCTGTCAAAGCCCCCCAGAGACAGGAAGCTGAGATGTTGCAAACAGGAAGTGATCGAAATAATTGGAACAAAGTCACTGAAGCTTCTGGCTGGATTTGAAACAACTGTGTCTACATTCTTTCGTTTACTTTGTGATGAGAGTGATGGTGAATTGGTCTGTCTCGTCTTATAGCTGAATTAGAGACTGCTGGCATACAATCATGCTGTTTACATAATTTTTCTCTGATAGAAAGAGAAAATTGCAGTGTGTGGCAGGATGTCTGTGGTGCAAAAGGAGATTACTGAGACTTTCTCATTCTTATATATAAATACTAGTGGCACTGGTTCTTGGACTTGGGCTGTTAGACGGTTGGACGATATTTTAAATTTTTAACTTGTTTTTCTTTTTCTAACATTTTATTTTTGTCAAGAGTGAAATATCTCAGCTACTGGAATGATAGGCCTTTTTATTCAGAACGGACAAAAATGCCCTCCTACTTTGTTGTAGCAGTCCTGATTCTTTTCCATTAAGCACCACTGGCAGGTGATAATTTTAATTTGTGAGGTACTTAAGTTTATGTATATTTACCTGCAAAACTAAAGAAAAGGAAAATGCAAAAGCACCACCATTAGCCTCAAATATACCCCATTTGGCACTAACTAAATTAGCACACATTATCATGCTAATACACTAGTGAATATGGTGTACATTTTTTGCATAACAGAAGAATGTAAGCATTGTCATTTTAAGCATGTGAGCATACTTATTCTAGCAATATTAAGATGGACTAATGACCTTTTTAAGTCAAAACATGTTGATCTTCCCCTGGTGGCAGGCTGTAGTATGGGTCATAGGTTCCACTCCTCCATGTTATCTGATTTGACATGGGTCAAACTAAATAAAGTATTTGAAAAAAAATACAGTTTTCCCCAGAGGTATACATCTGTTATTCAAGGAAGTCTTAGGAAACTGATTTATGTTTAAGTGTCCATCTATCGGCTAAACTTGTTTCTAATTAATTATTTGGTGTTAAAAAAAATGCTACAAAAATGGGAGTGTCATGATTGACAATGAATCCTAACCTGTGATCAAGTTGGACAGCTGTATATGTGGAATTCTTGTTGACAGCATTTCTATCAGCTTTATTCTGGCTGCATTTTTAATGTCATTGGTATGAGCTGCTGGCATGGCTATAGACTCTCTTGTTCCACTGTCAGCATTCTCAGCTTATAATGAAAATACAAGCAGGGCAAACTGAAAAATCACAGTACGTTTGTTTTTCTCTTTGTTTGCAGTCTCTTTAATTTGAAGAAATGTACATTCGCTGTAGTGGCTTTATGCATGGGCTCCATAATTAATTAACACACAATTTTAAATCTCTTTTTAATGACAAAGTAAGAGAACTGAGCAGAAATTAATGAAATCATCTTTGGTTTGATCACTTATCATAACATGCAGACCTCCTAGTTATGCCTTGATCACAGCTCAGGGTGAGTTTGATGTCTGTCAGACAAGAAGAAACTCTGTGTAGGCAGGAATGTTGAGTTGAATGTGAAATCATTCAGGTAACAACCAGCCACACTAAAATAGGTAACTTCTGTATTTTTGGATAATGAATGTCAATGCTCTTGGCCTGACAGGACTGATTAGGGTCTTTTTTTTTCTTCTCGTAAGTCTTCTTATTTCATAAATATGCATTTGAGAACATCCTCTTAAGATATTCTAACTTCTGCGCAGTATTTTGTTTTTCAAAAGCATTAAGCCCTCTGAGTCGTAAAAATATAACTCTAATATTGGAGCTTCCTTTTTAACATTATAAGTCATTCCCTTGGCAGAATTTTCCGGGATCTCGTAAAACGCTTTAACTGACAGCTGTTTAAAAAAAAAAAAGATACTGAGTTCCTGATGGTGTGAACTCCCTTTGAGGCGATCTTTAGGTTTCTGCTCAACTCCTACTGTAGCTGCAGCAGAAAACATTGACTCATTCCTCCGCCCTGAGGTGGAGGGTTGCCTTCCATTCCTTTGGAAATACTTACATGAATACAGATGAAGATATTTAAAGACACCAGCATCTGCTTGGCAAGACAGAAATTATGCACATAACGTATTGCTGCTGCGCAATCAGTGGGCGTTGTGGGGGTGTACTTCCAAGGGGTCAGCTGAGACCATTTTATAGAATATGCTGCTGAGAAGATTTGGACAACATAACATTACAAAATGATGAACTATAATAGTAGCATCTGTTCGTTTCCAGGAGCGTGAAGTGTGCATACGATCCAGATGTGCTCACCAAAAGCATTTTTGTTCTCTCTCCTGTTTACTTTAGCTCCTGACTACTACTAGCAAGGCTCTTCCCTCTTCCTTGGGTATCCAGAATTTGTTCTATTATTGTTTTCTAATGACAGAAACACCTCATTTTACCTTTAAATTGGATCCTCTAAATAAATATTTTGTTTCCTCTTGCAAAGACAAGATCTTTTTATATTTCCATATAAAAAAATATTTTTTTCCATTAAAAGCAATGTTGAAATAAAAGAAAAATGAAAAAAGCTAATAAATGAAGTGTTTTTTCCACTGCCAACACTATTACATTTCCATTTCTGCCTTTCAAATCCTTTTGACAACTCCACAAGTCTGGCAAATGTCAGTTTATAACTCAGAGGGCTTTTGTTAATGACATACAAAGAAGAAAGACATGCGGCAGAAACAGCATTGACTGCTTTAATTGTTAAATTACTCCAAAGTTAAATGCTTCTAAAGCCTGCAGCATGTTTGGAATTCATTGTCAGAGTTTGGCTTTGGTGGTGCTGGATTTTTCATTCACTTTTTATTTTATAAAAACACTGATGTGGGATGGTAAGATGATGCTGCATGAGTGTACAGCGAAGGCGTCCTGTGGTGAAATATATCAGTTTGTTCAATTTGAGTGCCTGAAAAGCCTCAGAAGCTATCTGAAATCTCAATAAGAAAACACCGTTGAACACAAAGCACACACCTGGGTGAAGGAAAGAAACACAAGCGGCACAGGAAGATTAACTTCATCCACTTTGGGGAAGGACATGGTTCGCGACATTACAGATGTGCTGCACCCCTAAAAGCATCCTGCTTGTATATAATCAGGCTGAGAGCAATAAATCTCACTTCGCGTGCCTTCCCGTCACACCGCCAACCTTACTCGCTCTTCCTGCATGATGGACGGTCATCTTATACAGTTTGCCAGACTTACAGACAGGCAGACAGACAGACAGGTAGACAGGCAGGCAGACAGCAGAGGATTTCAAAATGGATCTCTCGGTCGTATTACCTGCCCAGATGACACAGGCGGCATTTGAAAAAGCTCTACTTGACATAGCAGGTGATAAAGATGTGAGCAGAAATGAGCTGTTTCTCAAAGGTTGAGGTGACCTATCACCACAGCTGTGAACCACAGGTTGTATCTGTCGAGGATAACTGCCTTTAAAAAAATGGGTGGTTTTGTGAAAATGTTTGAGTTCTTGTGAAAAAAAAGGATCTTTAAAGCAAAGGCATAACATTTCTTGACATGTGCCTACTTAATTTATGGAAAAGACATTATTAAAGATTATTACTAATCTAATGTTTGTTTGCTGGTTACAAAACTACAGCTGGGAGGTGGTTAGCTTAGCATAAATATTCCAAACAGAAGAGCTACATAAGCAAAAAAAAAAAAACACTGAAAATGATATTTGACATTTTCCTGTAGTTTGATCGTTTTGACATCCAGCTCACATCAATAATCATCATATAAATTCTCAGCTGATCAGTTTCCGTAACCCGCTGAGACGTTTTTTGACAGAAAACATGATGCAAATTTGCAGAGAATATCATGAAATGCTGTAATCAAGACTGTCAGGTACATTAAAGTGAAGTCATTTATTTCCATTTTGATCGATTGCAACGAAGGGGTGTATTCAGCTGACTTTATTACCTGTGAAATTAAATGTGATGAGTTGTGGAAGGTGAAGAGCTTTTTCCCTTGGGATGATATTTCCTCCCTTTGATGAGCAACACTGCAAAGTCTACTCCAGACAATAACCAAATCCAGCAGGAGGAAAAATGGGATCCATAAGCGAGCGTGTACCGTTAACGTGGTGGAACTGATGAGGGAGTGCTGGATTTGGTGTAATGCATTGCGGAGGATTTTGATTGTTCACGTCTGACCTTTGTTTGAGGTGCTTCTCACGAGTTTTCGCCTTGTGGGTTTTGGCCGGGGCTCAGCTTGGTATCAGCTGTGATGATGATGATGAAAACCTGCAGCTTTAAGAAAACATAAGAACAAGGAGGTAAAAAAAAGGAGACTAGTCAATGATTTCCCTTCTGTTGCTTGAAAAGAAAAACCAAAAGATCAGAGAAGGGCTAGAATTTCACAGCCTCTCATGGACTTCAATCATTCAAGGTCAAGTGGGATTTAAGAAGTTGGATCTGAGACTTTTTTTCTTATTGAGGATGAAGCACCTTGACCTTTCCAACTTTTTTTTTTTCTTACATTCTCTCAGTGTGGTCGTGTCGGTGTTACGTTGGTGAGGTTAAAGCTCTTCAGATTTAATAATATGGGAGAAGTTTCTATCCCAACCCAGAGATGGGATTTTCTTTAAGACACAGATGACTTAGTCTCTGCCATATATCCCTTTTATATACTCCAGAGCCTTATTAGAGGCCTGTTATGGTAATTTTCAAATCTTCCGGGTGCCCAAGTCAGCTCATATCCAGCTAAAGATGGATTAAGGTTGCTATGGGTGTTTAAAAATAGTGGCCTGAGGTTCACACGCACACACAAACACACATAAAGCGAAGCTGTGTTTTCTCACACTGATAAGGTCTTACATAAAGAGTGGGTGTGCTGCAATTACCGATCCAAAGCAGCCCTGAGCAGATGCAGGTCTGACTGAAGCAAAGAAGATCTTTGGCTCTGGAAAAAATGGGCCCTGGATTACATTCATGGACGCTTCTCCGCTACAAAAGCCCTGGCATTAGACAGTTCTGCTTAAAGAGCACCGCGTGTAATTAGCAAAAGTTTCTACTGATGCTAAATTTAGTCTGAAAAGGGGTAAAGCTCTGCTTCAGGGGTGCCTCGAAAATCCTGGTTAATATTTACCGTGTGATGCGTTTCTGTTCTGCGAGGACAAGGAGAATTTATTTCACCAGTTTCTTTCTGATGTCTTTTTTTACTTTATTATATTTATTCAGCAGCAGTAGATAAAGATATTCTTAATTCTATCAATGCACTGTCTAGTAAAGAAACTCTAGACAATGTGCATGACTTTCTTGTCTCCCACCTTGTCAGTGATGCTTCACCTTGTCATGAATCCAAGCGTTTTCTTTTATTTGTCTGCATGAATCAGCTTTATTTCTACCTGATTCCTGGCTTTGTCTGGTGCTGCATGCAGTTCACAGATCGTTCACCATCTCAGCGCTGCAGCGAGGATCCAGTGCACTTCATTGATATACAACAGTGTACAGAAAGAGCAGCGCGATGGGAGCTCACTGCACCTTTCTCTTGTGGGAGTTCAGCTTCGGATGCTTGGCTCTCGCAGCTCACGATCTTAACTTGGGCTTTTCATCCTCTGTCAGATCACACCACAGGGGACCGCATGGCAGCACGTCTTTGAAGGCCAACAAGCACCTCTCTACATCAAAGCAAATAGCACACGCTTTCAACAAAAAATATTCGTGCCTCCCCCGGTGGTGGAGCTGGGGTCTCAGACACTGAGCTGTGAAGATGCAACAAAAGCAACTTTTACATTTACAAGAAAAAAAACATATGCATATTGATAAGGTAATACGGAAAAATGAAATTGAGGTTGAAGGGGAGAATAGCTGGAGTTTTAAGAGACTAAGGAGCTTTTAAGGAGCTTTAAAAAATCTGCAGCAGCAAAAAGAGAAAAATTTTTAATAGTGATATTTACTGAAATGAAATGCAAGTTCATTTTATTTTGCTTTAATACTGGTTCAAACGGTTTACAAGAGGTCAAATCTGGTTTTGACAAGCATGAAAAATAACTCACATCAATGCCTTATTGTTCAGCATCAGCTAATTCAGGAAAGTCCAGTCATAAGGATGGATGAGCCTTTGAATATAAACAACCAAGAATGTAATATGATATGCTGCTGTTTATAGCATTTTATTCATCTGAAAAGTTAATGAAAACGATCAGTAATACAGTGACTGTGCACTCATTTTATTACCATTTAGCTGCCACTGATGACAGAAAGCTTTGAGAACTGAAAACATGAAATATTTAAGACATTTCTTCCTTGACATATCTAAAATCAACTACACACATTTAGTATGATGTAATGTTGCTTAAAGCCAGTGGTGCATTTTATTTCATCACCTGTTGCAGGCTTTTGTTTTAACAACATCAGTCAGAGTGAGGAAGGAAGTCCGCAGGCATAACTTAATGCAGAATGAATAAAAACATAATACATTACCTCGTCTGTACACATAACTACCTGCCAAAAACTTATTATAGGCTGCCTGCCATACATTAAATGACAGACTAAGTTGGCAAATTGCTGGTGAACAAAGCTTAGCATTTCGTCACTAGATGGTCAGATGATAAAGCAATAAGAGACTGAAGGCTTAAATCTGTCAGTGTTTTATTTACAGCTCCTTCTGCTGCCCAAGGGGCTTAAAGCAGCGGTAAAGTGAGCAGGAATCTGCCAAGGAAAAAACAAAAAAACCACACAGCTAGACATCATTAACGTTAAAATGACAAGCGTATAGATTAATATGACAGGTGGACAGATGATCAATCAATAGTACCTTTCATGAATTATTTTTGCTTTCGGTATATATATATATATATATTATATTTATGATTTGTTGATTTCCTCCCTATTTTAATGACAAGTGATTTTCCTTTAGTTTCAGTTTGTTTTTTGGATAAAATGATTGTATTCAATATTTTTCATCATGTTCTCTTAATTTACATAAAATAATTATTATATCCAAAAATGAATTGTTGAACTGGTGTGATGTAAAACTGTTAAACTGACACGATATGATTCAACAGTGTGAAAGTCAAAATAGATGTCACTTTGGCAGAAGGCAAAAAGATATTTTTTCCTAATGATTTTTTTACCTCTATTATTCGGTTTGAAAACATAAAAGTGGATTGTTGTAACTGACCCACCGTCATTTTAATTGTGTGTGCCTTGTATTTAGATCCATTTATTTCAAGGCTACATGACTAAGTGCTGGTTCATTTTGGCCAGCTGCCTTTCTTTGATTGAGCAGAATAATTCAGGTCATCTGCACGGGCGCACACCAATACCAGAGCTATTCTTTTCTTCCTTTTCTTTTTTTTTTTTCACCAGAGCATTTATTCACAGACAGGGGAGAAAGAACATTCTGAATTCTAACAGAGGCAGTTTCTCAATTACAAGAGCCGCTGTGGTAAATGTCTATTTGGCCCATTGCAGGCTCGCTGAATTAAGTGAAAATGAAGGATACAGTTGTCTTTCCTGAGGACAATTAGGATAGATAAAACTCTCAGAGAGATAGCACTCTATCTGGATGTTGTGTGGCCAAAAAAGAGAATTTAATTCTTTCAGAGCATGATTACTCAGCCCCTTTTGATAAGTCAGAGTGGAGATTATGAATGGCCTGCTTTGCTGTAGAGATTTGTAAGTTCATTTTAGTATCACTCTGTCCTGCTTTCAAGCAGAGCCAAGTGGTTTTGTTGATATATTTGTAATGGTTATACGTATTCCAGTTTTATGGTTGTATATCTCGCCGGACTTAATAAGCCCTTATTATATTTCTGGCCCCGTGCTGCTCTGAGGCTTTTGTATCCTGTAAATAGTTTGTGACTGAGTATAAAATCTTCCAACAATGAACTACGCCTGTCTTTCATTTCAGAATACAAACTTTTTTTTACATCAAATCTACTATACACCTTTCACTCAGTTAGGATGTTTTGCTCACCTTGGCCTTTGATCAATAAATAAAGCTTTCAGAGAAGACGGAGCATTTGCTCCAACTGTTTTGGCACCTTATTATCCCTCCTGTGTGGCTGCAACATGTGTTTTGTTTTTTTGTTTTTCAGTGTGTGTGCTGGAAAGCCCCTTTTTTTAAAGTAAACAGATGGAGCGAGGACCTCAGGTGGATACTAAGGTATTGTTTTTCTATAAACAATAGGATCACACCCAGAAAAAGGAAGAAAAACACACAGCTGGAGGCTCTCAATGCTTCAAACTATACCTTCACTCAGACATTTTGCAGGGAAAAGCAAAGTGAAGAATGGATGCAGGGAACGTCACCCTGCTTGGTTTTTTATAAACTGCGTGGCCGGATGAAATCCATTGAAATACATGATTGCTGTGTAACCCTGACCCTGTGGCAGGGTTCCTACTCTGTGGACATGTACTCGATTACAGAAACCTATTTCCTGAAGCTCTGCTGAAGAATTATACACGGAATGATACACACTGTTTCCTGCCACTGTCAATATTTCATGTTTTGTTTATGCAACTGAAATATTTGTCAAAGATGGTCACGCTGTGGATTTTGGCCGGAGGCTGGACCATTTGTTGCTGGTCTGACACAAATCACTGGAGCAGTAATTCCCATTTACAAGTCTTGGGGCTTCTGCAGTGAATTGATAAAGTTTTGTTTTTTTAATACTATTACACTTCAGTAACTTGACAACAGCTAATTGGCTGCAAACGGAGAGACAAAGTCATTTAAACCCGCATTTGAATTTTTATTTCACCTACCAGGGAGGCTGTTATTGTCACTCAGTTGTGTAACAAGTTATGCATTATTTAGCAACATCATTCAGTCGGTGGTATTGTTCATTCCGAACCTCACTCCACTATTCATTTACAATCTCTCTTCAAACTCTGACCTCATCTCTGCTCAGTCAGGCTTCTGGGAAATACCTCACCCCCCTGAAAACCTCATCACAAACGCCGAATAGGACTCCTACATGGGTATTCAGTGATGCATGTTAAGGTTACTGATTCCAGCAAACGACAGATTAGAGAGATTACAGATCTTTCACGTCATTTTCTGAAGATTTACATCATCTCTGCTTTAAGATTCATCCCCTGCTCTGCTCTTTTGTGTGCTAATCAGCTGTGTGACACGAAGATGGGACGTGTCTAAAATTGTACTCGGTTCGTGATGCTATTGCATATAAATGAAGGGATTCAGTCCCTTATGAAGAGTAAATAAGTAGAGATTGAGGGGAAATGTGCAGTGGGTCTGAACTGAGGAATTAACATCCCAAAGATTTCCAGTAAAGATTAAGGAAATGCAATACTAACCTGACAAAATGCAAGGCCGCAAAGTCTAGGAATTCACAAGACATGTGGTCAATGAAGGGTCAAAATCAGTGCAGCAGAGATCAGGAATAGATAGGGTTTATGTACATTTTGATTGGTTATTCTGTTGTTTAACTGGTTCTTTGTAAGGTTGAGAAATCTTAAATGGATAAAGACAGTGTGAATGTAAAAATGACCATATAGCTGAGATAAGATTCATCTGTTTTAGAGTGAGTGAGCAGCTGAATTTTAAGGACAAAAACTAAAGCACTGACCAGCTTACACTTTACTGCTCATCTGCTGCTCTAAACCCCAAGGAGGACAATCTCAGCTGGACTAAAAAAAAAATAATTTAGCACAAATTATACCAGAAACACAACATGGATTTCAAGTCAACCACAAGAACACAAAAATCATCCAAAAAGCAAAAAGGACAAGGCTGGACCCTTCCACTAAAACAGATTTAAATTATAGAAAAGCTAGCCTCCTGGCTTGCATCACCAAAAAAGTATAACCCTTTAGTATTTAGCAGCTTTCTGAAAGAGGATTGGTGTAAAGGGCACCAGGCTTCAAAGCCAATTTTACATAGTGGCTAAACTGTGTAATGACATGTCACATGATGAGGTGAAGCCCAGAAAGCTTACACTGTAAAAGTAACGGCTGTAAAAGCTGGATAAATATGCACGACTACCCTCACGAAATGTCTTGTTTTAACATCAAAACTTGATTCATTTCGGCTGATGCCATTTGAAAGAGAAGAGTTGCAAGATAAAATTTCAATCTCCATTGAAGATGGCAGATTATCAGATAATGTATTCTTTACCATGTATGAACTTCTGGCTTGCTTATCATTTAGTGACAGACATTTGTGCAGCGGAGCTTAAAATCAGCTTGTCGGAGGATAAAATTGTGGGAGATCCTTCTTTTATTTCAGTGTAAACTCTGACATTGATCCTCAGCAGTCATCTGATCTGGAGGTAAATTGTTTCAAAAAGTGGGTATATTATTCTAACCTATTTGACATCCATTGGTCTGTCTAAGAAATTATTGTGCTGATGGAAGTGCCAAACCCATCAGAATTATTTCCCATCTCGTGTGACAGCAGAACATATTCCTCTGAGGTTATATTTGCCAAAGCTTTTTAGATTTTGGCAGCCAAGAGAGTCAGACTTCATAGGTTAGATTCATCCTTATGCAATTTTAAATACAAGGAAGGCAAATTGTACTGCCCTTTAAAACGGTGACAATATTTTCTGATTCAAGCTCTTTGTTCAAATTTATTTTTTGATATTATTTTAGCCCCTTTTTGTCATATTAAGGGTGGAATTTGTTCTCCTGAGCTGCCAACCTCCAAAAAAACTATGACTCAAGCATTGATGCAGCATAACTAATGTGTCTTTGGTGTGTGGAACATTTCCC
>JAPZDZ010000022.1:10117547-10131762 GCA_029783805.1 Acanthurus tennentii
TCTGGATGTGTTGCTATGGAGCAATAAAAGTGTGTAAAATAGAAATCTCACAAAGCTTTGAGCAGACATGTATCCTCTAAAACGTTAGCACCAATGGACCTTTTACCTGTTGAGGTCAGACAATATCTGCAGCACTTTTCAAATTGAAATTTTGGCAATAGAACGGAGCGTTGGCTCCGATGTTCAAACAGGGGACGACCCTCTTATTCAGTGGTACACCGAGATCAGGCAGATGTGCCGAAACCTGGCTGCCCAGTGCATTGATGTTTAACTAGGGCCAAAAGGTATAAACCGTTGCAATAAAACAATTATCTGTGAAGCACCACATGAATTTGACTGGGTGTTAGTTTAGATTGTTGTGCATGCATCTTTGTAAGGTCTGTCACCGTAACTGTATACTGTTCATATTTAAAAAAAAAAAAAAAAAAAACAACTTCAACCAAAGCTTCAGAGGGGTCTGTGACAACAGGACTGGGCTGCACAATGATAAAATTATCATCTGAATTACCAATAAATAAATACATGAATAAATGACTAAAGAGCCAGAATAAAAAAAAAATCCATCTTCACCGATACCTGGTAAAAATACTTTTGTTCTCAAATCAAATTGAAATTTTTAACAGGATTAAGGTGTATTTTGGAAGTTCGGATAGTAAAAAAGTCCTTCAAAATGTCCTTAAAAAACAAAGCATTTCAATGAAGAGATCTAAATAATTCACATCTCATGAACAGAACTGTTGCTGGCTGCTTCCCAGACTTGGATCTCACAAGAGCCAGAACCTCACAGAGGCGAAATGAGACTACCCTTTCAAACAGAGCCAGGCGGGATAACGATTATCTGATGCACCAGGGCAATTTGTCAAAAGTGTCAGCTCTGTGGGGAACACGAAAAAAGAGAATAAAGCCCATTTATTAACTAATACCTTTGTTTCCATTTTGCACTTTAAGATGTGCTGCAGCGCACAACAACAACAACAACTCACCGCCATGATTGTTCATCAACTTCCACATATAATTTAGGCATAAAGAATTACTTTACCATAGATGTATCTATTTTTGTGAAAGGAATGTGATGGACTGGAATAATAACTGACTGACAAATGATACTGTCTCATTAGTTTTCTATTATATCATCACTGAGGGATCATTTTCATGGGGAATAAAGTTAAAACTGCTATTTGATTTGTTGCCTTATTCTTTGAGACACTTTGTGCATACGAATGAAAACACACCAAATCATGGGTTTTTAATTTATCATAAGAGCGAAATGTACAAACCGATATTTATTTTCTTTTTACAGATGAAAAAAGGAACCGTGTGAACATGTTAATAGTCTACTGAATGTTCTATTTCCATTGTACTGTACTTTGATACTTGTCTTTGGATCTTGCAAAAATGTTTATTGACCATGTGATATCCGTTCATTCACCTCCACCTGATGTTCTTTGTCCGTGGAATGATATTTCACATGAATAAAATGATATATGGACCATGTTACGTGTCCTTGAAATCTTTTTGATTTATCAGGTTCTCAGTCAAAGAGCTCCAGATGGCTCTATGAAATACTGAGGACCAGTTTCGCTGTATTGATTGATATCCTGCTGAGATTTCAGCTTGAAACCCACAGAAAATGATTGATTTTCTTAATCCATGGATTTCTTTATTCTGTTTTGAGATCCCCTTTGGCTTAGCCGAGTGTTTAGGGCCCCATCTGTCAACTTATTCGCCCCTTATATCTCTTATAGCCTCTTATAGCCAGGCAATGGTCAGGCTATTTCATCCAGTCCAAAGAGTGGAGTGAAAGAACTTTTTGCAGCAGCCATTCACTAGAAAAATACAGCTTTACGTGGTGAATGGACTGCATTTATACAGGGTTATTTTAGTCTTTTAGACCACTCAAAGCAATTCACAATACAATCCAGCATTCATCTATTCACACACATTCATACACTAATTGCAGGGGAGTCTATGGAAGTGCAAACCTGCTTAAAAGGAACGCACACACACACCCCCACACACACACACACACCCACACACAGGCCTTTGGGATCAGTTTAGGGTTCATTTTTTTGCCCTTTGACATGCAGACTGGAATGAACCAATTTCATCTTTGATAAGCACCTCATCACCTTCATGTGTTCTGCATCTTATCAGACAAGTGTCACCAGTAGGATTTCAAAAGGTGTATTATGTAATAATCAAAGACTGGCCTGATGCCTGCAGTTTTGCCATTCTCTTGAGCTGTGGTGGCTTTAATGGCCAGCAAGGGAGCTAAAATCTGAGAGGAAACATCGTGTGAGGAGGTCCTGTTTCCAAATAATAAAAGTACTACATGTACATTTTCTCTTCCAGCCCAGAAAAGAAACATTTGAGCCTTTCTGTGGTAAATGTTGTGAGGACAAACTGCATGTTGTGATACTGCTCTCTTGCCTGCAGCACCATGTTCTGTAAGATGTGGAAATTGCAAGTAGGTGTTAAGAGGAGATTAGGGATGTCTTAAATTGCTGGGAGACAGACAATTTGTGTTCCAAAACTGAGTTCAAACCAACCAATAAGAACTGAATGCTGGACTTTTAAGGCTCCTTTTGGTGTAATTGTTAAAATATGGATAAGAATTTAATGATTTTGTGACTTAAGATGTTGCTTATTACATCTCGTGGGTAGATGCAACACTTAAAAAATCCATTAAATGGGCACACCATTAAAAGTAATGACCTTCCACAAAAGAGTCAACATGACCATTTGTCCATTAAAGGACAAATGTGAATTTTGCAGTAAAAGCGCTCTCCAACAGTTTTGCATACAGACCATTAAAGGGAAAACAATAGAAAAAAAACAAAAATGCAAATCAGAAACACTTTTATTTTTTATTATTTCTTTATAAGTGACTTTATTTTGGTTAAAAAGATGTGGGCCACTAAACTCAATTGTCCTTTTCTCCCAAAAGATTAAATTATAACAAATAGACTATGTAAAAACAGTTACCATTTTAAAAATATGCTTTTGGAAAATGTATGTATTGCAGCTATTTTACACCAGACTTCAGTCTTTTGGCTTTCATTTTACTGTTCTATTGACCTTTGGAAACAAACTACATTAAAGAAATTGTATAAATGTTACCATTGGAACTTCACCATTAACATGTTGACAGTGAGTAGTGTTTCTCTCACTAACCTCTGGGAAGGAAACTATCCATCAACAAAAAACAACAAATAAATCTAGTTGTGAAAGGTAATATTGGATTTCTATTGGCTTGAAACACTTCAGTATTTTAACCGATTTGTATCCAGATATCACAACTCAAAATGGACCAAATGGAAAATCATTAATACCCAATCTCCATTACTGCTCATTCCTACCAGCTATATTGTTAAATTCTGTGTATTGGCATCTAGGCAACACGAGTCAATTCAAATCTCTCAGGTATCGATTCCGTGTTCTCACATTGAGAGAGTCTGATTCAGAGCACAGTATGATTACTCATGTTGCAGGTTTCTGATGATTTAGATTAAAAAAAAGGAAATAAAAGAAGCACTTCTGGAACATGCTGAGATATTCACATCGAATATATATTAAAATAGAAACAACAAAAGCCCCCTGTGTCTCTGCTGGAAAGTTGTGAAGAAATAAATATATTGGCTCAAATCTGCTTGAGACAATTTTTCCTGAAAGAAATAAATGAGTTAGAACATTATTTGCAGATGCAAAGAGATTTGAAATTGCAGGAGGGACAATTGTACAGCAGCTCCTGGAGGATTAACTAAGAATGATTATTTTGTGGATTTTAGCATCATTTTTCAGCTTGCTTTGCTCTTCAACGTTCCAAATGGCAGCACAAGCTTTTGCTGGAATGAGTAACGGTTTTGTCACTCCCAGAGAGAAGGGGAAAATGGAAAAAGTATTTCATTTCTTTTGTCTCAACGTTAATCAGTTGCGAAATGCCTCAAGGTGAACGCTGGTTATCAAAGGGAAATAACTGGCATGACATTCATCATTTTTTGTGTACTGCGTAAAAACCTTGGAGACACCAACAAATATATGAATGAATAAATGAAAAAAAACACAGCAAGTAGCTTCACTGATGACCTAGTGAACCATTTCAGCAAAGTGTTGATCAATGGAGGTCTGAAAATGAAGTAACGCATGGACACATTAATCATAATAGAAGAAGGCGACACACAAGGCTTCCCACTACGGTGCTCCATAGTTTGAAGCCTTGTGTTTTTTTTTTCTTTTTTCTCAGCAGAAAAGCTAGATTTAACCCAAAGTCCTCCGTGGGATCAGTGACTCATGGTTAGTTTATTGCTCAACTGCAGAAAAAGCTCTATTGCATCAGTTTGTAAGGGGCTTTCGCTCAAGTTCTGCATATCAGCAGCGCCTTCATGCACCCAGGGACCATCTCCATCCCCCTTCTTGGCAAAGCTTAAATGCATTTTTACTTTAAAAAAATATATATACACACATCTTGATGCTGCTTCAAAAGGAACCAGCCAAGGTTGGACACGGTTCTTAATACGACTTGAAAATCCAGAGATGGCATCAGCCCAACGGGTGCTTGAGAAAGAACATGAGAACTGTTTCAGAAATGCTCAAGATAATACCTAAGAGCTATGCAAACCCTTAGAGGAAGTTTTGTTAATCTCATCACAGCTGCACAAACAAAATGAGAAATTGAGCATGTATTCCTCTCCACCATACCTAAATAAGCACTAGAGCTAAGCCGATATGGTGCAGCACCAGTGGTAATCAAATTTATTTATGGAAGATGGTGAATTAGAGAGCATATAAAAAGTTTGTTCTGGGGATCTCCGAATCCATAAAAAGCATTTTGAAATAGATAAGCAAATGGTTATATGTAGCAGCAATATTTATGCAGGAAAAACACTGAATGTTAAATTGCTAATTGCTTAATTGTTTGCCAGTCAGGCTCATAATGTGTATCTGCAAGCAGTTAGCAACTGTGCATGCGAATGGTTTGCAGAGAAATGGTTTAAATTGCAGCTCTGTCTCTGAATTATAGACTACACATTTCTGTTTCAGCCAGTTCCTTTAATTGTTCTTGCTGCCCTGGTTGCCTGAACTCAATAGATCATTATCATTTACCAATAATGTGCTAAACTCATTTGCACTGTCCCACTAAGTTAATCGTCTTGGGTCTGTCTTTAGTGTTTGCCAATCAGCATCAATTTTAGCTGCCAAGGCTGCATACGGATCACTGGATTGTGATCTATAGATGCAGGAAAACTTTCTGATAGAGCAGCACTGTCATTTTTATCGTAGCATATTGTGCCATCATCAGTTTTTTCAAAAGGGGACATTAGCAGTCACATCAGGTCACGTTATGATTTCCCACAGTGAGCGAGTGATTAAAAAGGCTTGTTCTAACAGAAGCAGAAAAATGGATACATTTCTCATCCATCACTGATGAGCCTGTTTAGCCTCCATAGATGAAAACAAGGATCTGAGCTTATTAATGATTTGTACTTTCAATCTCAAATTTTAGTGATGGCAAAGTGAGAACTGCTTAAAAGAGCTTTTTTCAAGTTAAAGTATCAGTGTGATTGATAGTAAATAAAGGAGCAGAAAACAAAATCATTCAGAGTATTTCACTGCGATCAATTGCATTGACTCAAGTTATTATGGCCCACAAATGAGTACAGGTGTGAAAAATAGATCTTCTTTACTTTCTCTATACTAGAAAGCATATAAAGTTTCTCACTTTTGGCTTGTATATACAAGCAGTTTTGTGACTAAAACTATGAGAGACAGAGAGGACCATGGGCAGTTCTTCCTAGTACTTTCTCTCGGGGTTAAACAACAAAATACAGCCGTGTTTGGACACAATGCTGTAGAAATAGGGGGCATCATGGGGTCAGTTTTTGCACTATGGGTTAAACATGCTGTGTTTATCAGCCAACCAGTCTTGACTGACACTGAAGAGAGGGAGGGAGAAAAATGTGAACATTTTACCCAAAGGAGATGAATCGCAAGGCAGACTTATGATGCTTGGCATGAAGCCTTGGTAACTGAAAAATGCAAGACAATTAAAAGAAATACAATTAAATGCAAAATCCCTGAAGCAAAGTGAGTTGAAAGAAGAATCTGTGAGCTTAAAATGTTTTATCTAAGGAAAAGAAAACAATGCTAATCCTAAACTTTATAAATCTGCCTCATGGACTTGTTGCTAACATATGGACTGTATAAAACATCCCCATAGTGGTGTCACCTTTAAGTTTCTGAGGAGTCTTTAAGCTCAGTGTGTTGTTGCCATCTCAGCAGTGCCTGTTTCGGCGTCATTCCTGCTGAATCCAAAGATGCGCAGAGAGGTGAAGCGTAGCTGAAACCAGATTTCTTGAACTTCTTGCTCTCTGTACACTGAATGAATGAATTACATTTGAACAAATATCTATCATGTAAATAACTTCACCCAAGCCAGAGTTTTTCAGTACATTAACTTTCATTGACCTTAACTGCATTTGTGTAACAGAAGAGCCAAAAAATCTAAAATAAGCTACATTTTGAAAGCTACCCATTTACATGTGGACCAGGCCTAAAATCGCATGCTAACAAACAAGTCCTAACGCTCTTCTTCACGGCTTAACATGAAAGCAGCACATCTGCAGCTGCTTCTCACTTAAAAATCATCAATCACTGGAACAGCTTGTTTGTTCAGCTCAGCCTGCCACCCCTCCTCCCCACCACCCTTTGTCTGGCACGTTCACAGCTCAGGAGATGAAGAGTAATCATCAGACTTCCAGGAAATCAAACAATGTTATATTTCCTGCCAGGAAGAGATGTCATTTAAGTTGACCCCTGGGTCAGGGCCAGTGTGCAGCTGTGAGGAAGAATCTGGGGACCTATTTGATGCCATCAGTGACGAAGCATTGGAGCACTGATGGCATGTTGGGAGCAGATGGAGCGCTCGCTGCCGATGTCGGGCAAGCTGCAGCTGCCAAAAGTTTCAAGGTGTTTTTTCTCTTTTCATTTAACAAAAAAAAAAAAAAATCAATTTCACTTTTTCATGCATGTTCTTTTGATAGCACAATTTTTCAGGTCTAATATGACAGACCTTCAATGAAAAGTTCACAGCTGGTCACCTAAATGGGCCCTGGTAATTGGTCACTAAATAATAGAGTAAAACACTTATTTAAAACTTGGTCATACAGTAAAGAAATTAGCTTTCAAGTCTGGGAGCTAAAATAATAGTGATGTAAAATTGTAGTTTGTGCGTATTCCTCTGTAGAGGCGCCACAGCCATGTTTATTTCATGTTTTGGACCAAATTTCTAATCAAACTTGGCTTTGGTTGTGAAATATTTTGGCTGTTTTATACTAGTTTTTAGCCTCAAAATTTTAATGGAATTTGAAAAGCCTTTTTTTTGGAGGCAAATCAGCAAAAAAAGGACATATTGGGTAAACTGTCAATAAAAAACAAAACAAAAAAGAACCCGCAGCAAGAGAAAATTAAGGCATCTCAATAATGTTCCAAGTATTGTATGTGAACTTAAAAGTCATCATAAAAATGGAGGCTTCCTGTCTCTTTCAGGTGCTGTGAATTAATAGAAAAGTGAAGGAAAATGTGAATGAAGTCAATAGAGGAAAGGAGTCCAAAGCGTTACAAAAAATGTGTGGTTAACCTTGTGTAAAAAAACTGCAAATACATATAAAAACTACACAAAGCCTGTATATAACCTGAAAATAACTGGTCTGTTAAAGTTGTGTGTTTTTGATTAAAAATTTGTAGTGAACCTGAGCAGCATGGTTCTGTAACAAAAAAAGCTAAAAGGTGCCCTTGTACCTAATTAATTCTGGTTGGAAAATGCCTAATCATTTAACCTTTACCAAGCTCTTAATTGAAAGCTTAAGGTCACAGCAAGCGAGGGGCCACGCTTAGTCAATTTCACGAGGAGTTTGAATTTCAACATTTTTAAAAACGTGATCCACTGCCTGCCTGTGGCCATCAAGCCGCTCAGGTCCCTCTGCAGGGATGGATAATATCCCATAACTGCAGAATCAGAGGCGCAGTGGCTCTCTGCTGCAGAAGTGTCAGACAGCGGTGCTGCAGGAGGCGGTCACACAAGGTTCTGAAGGATTACTGCGACGACAGATACGAGAGGTTTTCTGTACGCTTCTTCACAAAATTCAAAATGTACAGTTATTTTTGCACAACCCATGTATATTTGTACACATCTTTAAACTCCTGTCTTTCATACAGTAAGACCACAACACTCCCGATGTCTGCGCTAGAATATAAAATGCAGCAATGATTTAAATAATTGACTTTTAAAACACTTGAGTCGTAGTTAAGGGTAAAGTGGGAATGAAGTGTAAATCATTTTATTGTTGTGAGAACAGCTGTATTGATTAGATGTGAAGCATATTTGTTAGGTCAGAAATCTGTTGAATGAAATATCTACAGAAAGGCTGGAATATTATACTTAACAGACATTCTGATACTCTCTGACCCAGAGCCCATATAACACCCAACCCGATCCATAACACAAACAAATAAAAAGGTAGCTGTGTCAGTTGATTCATTGACACTATGATGCAAAATGTACCGTTATCTTTTCATTGTTATTTGTAGCCACAGTGGAAACTGTTTGGTAAAAGTTTAAGTTTGACTTTGAACCAGAAGGTAGATGTTTGCATGTTTAAACATTGGGACTGGGGCTTTGAGAAACCATTGAGTTTTTCAGGAACTGTGTTTAAGCAAATGATAAAAAATCATCATCAAGGCAAACTCAACTTTTACATATAAAGCATACAGCAGCTGTGACAAGAGCTGGATTAAGTCTTTTATGCAAGCCATACAAAGTCTGATAAGTGGCCACAAGTAATTTCACTTGAGTCAGATGTTAGTTGAGGTTGAGGGCTGAAGACTGAATATGAAGACAATCGAATTAGATGTGGAGTCAGTAGAAATGAGCCTCACAGACCTTTTTATCTCTGCTTTAGGCTTGTGACTCAAGGTTACATTAACTGCTTTAAGTATTCCACTCGCGTATGCTGCATTGTGGGTAATCCAGGTGTCAGGTTTTGGTAAAGAGTTGGAATGAAAAAGAAAAAAAATCCTGATTCTGATGAAATAAATCCTCTTTTTCAAACGGGGCATTGTATTTATAGTTGTGTTATACTAAAGTGCCAAAGTACTTAACAAAAACACCAACACCAACCACACCAGCACTTGATAATTCTGTGGCTAACCTTTACACAAGATCTTGTTAAAATTCAACTGCCATCCAAAACAACATCAAATCATGCTAGGTATGGATGGATTGATCATGCTAGTTATGTATGTATGGATGGATGGATGGATGGATTTCAGAGACTAATAATGCTTATTCCCTGTACTTGTGTCTTTGCTTTATTTTGCTCCATGTGTTTACATTTACTCACCATTTTTACTGCAACCACTAAAAGTTCTTTCACTTCTCTGCCATTTTTCTTTTTACTGTCTGTTAACGTTGAGACATTTTTCTCCATCAGCCTGACAGAACAGCGCAACACGGGGGAAGCTTTTTTTCCCTCCCCAGTCTCTCCTCCGATAGCATTTAAACTGGAACGTCAACATTGCAGTTTCCATCCATCTGACAATCAGACTGCAGTGACTTACAGGACCATTCCTTGTCTCAGTGTTTTTTAATTCATCTTATTTTCCATCACGGTCCTGCCTCCCAGATTCCAATGTGTCATGTTTCTGTCTGTCACTGCAATTGTCATCAGTGGCATTATCATTCTTGTCATGGTCATGGAGCAGAGCCAAGAGCTTGATTGGATCAGGAGTCACCCAACTTCCAGTTTTAATTGAATTGCAGCTGCTCTCTCCCCAGGAGTCTACAAGTGGCCTGTGGGTAGAAAATACGAAGCAGAGCATTAAGCATATGCATGAGATGGTTATAGTGCATTAACTGGAGGCTACAGAGAGGTTAATAGCCAGTGAATATCAATACAGAATTTTCTAACTTCCAGCATATTTTGTGGTCAGAATAAATGTTTCTTGATTTCTGTCTTAGTAAGAAAATATACACGAATCATTACTTTAGAATCAATACAGCAATTGCAATAAATATTTTATGAAAAACATGAAGATAAATGCAGCTTTCAGAGCAAAATCATGTCGTCTTCCAATAAAAAATGTTTTAATCGTTGTATCCTGACTTTAACTCTCTCTGCTTTTTATCTTTTTGATGTGCTGGGCTTCAGATGAAAAATTGTCAGGCTGTAAAGCAATCATTGGTGTTTTTGATTCGTTTTGTTTGTTGTTTTTTTTTTTTTTTTGGTCAAAAGCCTGGCATCATTTTCCACCATGTTTTTCCTCAACTGTTTGTCAGCTTGGAGGCAGCTCGATCATCCGGCTAACTATCAGTTAAAACGTGTTTTCCCATGAGCGCCTGTGGAGAATTCTCAGAAGCTCAGTGGCTTCAGCTTCTGCTGTTGCTGCCCGAGACAAAAACACAAACACACAAGAACAGAGCAGGCATAAAACGGAGTTCATATGAGAATACATTTATGGGAGCTTTGGGGCAATGATTCACATTATTCCTGCATAAATTATTATCCCCTCTGCATAAATTATTGCTTAAAATTTATTTTGTGCATTTGTGCGCACATGCTCACATCCTTGCCTTCAATTAGCATTACTGCTCTTATCATCATGAAAACTGACAAACCAAAGGCTTTCATAGTTTTGTCAGAACCCACCTCAAACAAAAAAATCAGAGTCCTGTCTGAATCAAACAGTTGGCGGGTCTGTGATGGTTTCATCTCAGCTTAGAAGTAGAACTTTATTGCTCTGCTGTTTAATAGAAGGGCCCAAATAAGCCTTTACATTTTTATTCTGGTAATGCTGTCAGAAATTCTTTTGAGAACAAAGGAAACAATCAAAAGCAACAAATGGCAGGAGACTTTGTTTAAGACTAACCTTCTCACAGCATTTAAGAAGCCAAATGTAGATTTAAGAATTTATATTTGAAAATATAATGACGAAAGAAATTTAAAATGCTTGACCTTAAACAGGTCATCCACATCACAGATCAGCAGCAGGAGCCACAAATAAAGATTTGGAAATTAGATTATGGGATGTATCAACGTAGCTGCACATCATAACTCTACATATGTTTTGACCTGCCTTTGCTTCTTCTCAACATCTTTTAAAATAATCTTGGGTGAAATACATGACAGATTATGTTAACACAAAGCACAGAGATATTTTCCATGTTTTGACCTTTTGATGTCTACTTTTTGGGGCAATTGTTTGCCCGTTTGGAACAGCTAAATTAAAATCTTTATACAGAAGAACTGTAAGGCTAATATGCATGTTCAAGGGTACGTGGATTACCGAGCCAATCTTGTGGTGTATATCCAGTCCAAGAGTTTCAAAATTTAAATCTTTTTAGCAGTCTACTTAGCTGCTTTGAATTAGCTTAAGCGGACCTGTAATCAGGTGCATTTGTAATGGTGTCCAACAGAAAACATGCTAGCTATTAGCTCTCTAGCTTTTGCTACCAGTTAAATGACCAACACATCATTGCAGATTATGGTGGTTTGTTGAGAGTAGAACCAAAAGAAAAAAAACATTTCACTTGTCAACGTTCCTTCCTTGCATTTTTGTCTTGTTTACCTTTTATGTTAAAGCCATTAAAATGTTGACATGCTAAAATGTAATATTGCATGACTTTACAACAGTTAGCAAACTAACTAAGAAGGTTATATATTCTATCCACCTTGGTTTTGTGACATTTGCTCATTACTTGTCAAAACAGACCTGCCTTAACCATTTTTTTTCACTTATCTGCTCGATCTGCTGTTCAAAACATAAAAAGAAACTACAAAAGAAGAAGCAACATATGAAAAAAAAGTCACTACAGTGAAGCCTCTCAACAGCAAGGGGTTGTCTGAAGAGGGAAGATTTTTCTAAGGTGATGAAATAAAGACAGCTCATGTGCTCATTCTCTGCAACAGCCAAGGTTACAGTAGATCCAAGTGTCAAGCCGAAGTGTCCTTGTGAGAGATGGTTAGCCCCTACCTGCTCACACAGTGACAGATCCTTTGATCATATGACACGGCCATGACATGGCGAAACTGTAATTCATACCTATGTATAATTTTTTTTCCCATCTGACAGTGTATGGTGGTTGCTGTCTCACAACTTTGACTTATTGACTTGTCTGGAAATTTAATTCAAGGTCTTTGTAAAAGAGGCAAGTGACTGTGGTCTCTCGGAAACCTCTCAGTGGTGAATCTGAAAAAAACTGAAGATGTAAGTAACAGAGATAATTGAGAGCAGAATTTCAAATTCAGTGTCTACAGTCATGCAGTGTAATGTGAGTGAGTCCAGGCTTCTTTGGATTTAATGCTTATTTGCAGGTATAGTTTGCTTTTCCTTCATTGGTTGTGTTTCCACATTTACCAGAAGTACATTTAGGTAAAAAGTGACTCCACTTGGGCTCATTTAATAGAGATGGGTTGCTTGTCTCTTTTGCATTTTTGTCTTTTACATGAATACATTGTTGTAATTGTCCTTCAAATAAATGGCCACAGGCTAAATATCCAACACATTTAAGACACCATCTGTGAGATTTTCCATCGCGTTGTAATCGGTGTCCTTAAGTATAACTCTTTGATTTAGCGTTGGTCTCAGACAGGCCTTGTTTCCAACCCATTAGGTGTTGCAGTAATAACTAGCACTTGTAGAATTCACCAAGGCCAAAGGATCTGACAGGCAGATGGATGGCATCTGTGATGTAGTTAAATTTAATCTGTAATAGTGGGGAATTTACAACTTCTAATGCTGGCTGGCTAGATGGATGGATGGTAGATTGGTTGGATGCATGGATGGATGGACAGATGGATGAAGGGAGGGATTCTTTTAGCTGGCAAGAGTCCTGGCTAGATTCTTCTGAGCTGAGAAGATGATATCTGCAGCCAGACCCAAGAAACAAGATTCTGTGTTGCCAAGAACTGTTTTCATGTGAAGGCTGCACATCCCTCCCAGTGCATGATGCATTTCATTTCTTATTATACACGCTTGAACATGTAACATTTTTATAGATATCTCTTGTTTTCTAGTCACCCTGCTTGCACCAACTGTGACAAATTAGAGTTGTTATGTGGTTCAGGTCTGATCTGCTTTGGCATATTTTCATATTTATCCTGGAGGCCCAGATTTTTAGAGCAACCAACAGCAGGACCAAGAGCATGATGGGAATCACCTGGCTCACATCTGCTTTACCAGCTGATTGGTTTGGATATTGACTCAATTGTTCAATTTTAAATATAACAAACTTTGTTGAAAGGGAAGGGTTTTGATTGTATTTATTAAGCTTTGAAAGCTTATTCTGTTAACAGAGTACATGTTTTTTGGATGATGGTGACAATCACTAGTCAGAGAGACTGAGTACATGTTACAAATAAAGGGCATACATGTCATTTGGCTGTAGTGTATTGTACAATAAAATTGGACTGCTTTACTTATTAAAGTATTTTACAACATGAAAAATTTTCTTAGATGTAGGGATTCTTACAACATCTGTAATTCTCCAGATGTGAAGCCTTGCTGGTCTCTGATGGATCAGTATTAAAAAATTATTTTCTTGTAAATCTTTCCTGAGTTTGACTCGATGCTTTTAATGAATTTATGTGGTTCACGAGGGACATGTTTGCTTAGCTCTGTTAAATACACACACTGAAATGATACTGATTTATGTAATATGAAAATTGAACAATGAACAGAACTCCCAGACTGTCTGTATAGCATTTTAT
Source organism: Acanthurus tennentii (assembly GCA_029783805.1). Taxonomy (NCBI): domain Eukaryota; kingdom Metazoa; phylum Chordata; class Actinopteri; order Acanthuriformes; family Acanthuridae; genus Acanthurus; species Acanthurus tennentii. Next base: position 10,131,311 of record JAPZDZ010000022.1, read on the forward strand.
TGGGTTTCCTGTCTTAATTTGGAGGGTGTACACAAACTTTAGTGTGTTTGACTAATGCTTTGATGTACTGTAATCATAGTATCATTGAATGTCTATGACTTGTATGAAATCTTTTTTTGGATGTCATCATTATACATATATGCCTTTGAAAACTCTGTAAAAACCCCAGGATCATAACAAATCTTGTCTCCAGTTAGTGAAAACATGGCAAAAGTATTAAGAACTCTGGAAAAAAATACAGACAGAATGAAACAAATTTGCATCAGAAGAAGTACTGTCTCTTCTGCATATTCACTGACAGTGGCAAACCCAGCCTGAGCTTTTTCAAAAGATTAGACTTCGAGCTCCCAGAGTGTTAGAAACCTCCCTCTTATGTGAAGAGCCGATTCAGGTAGAATGCAAATGGTTCTATTCAAAACACTCTCAATTTATAGCTAACATATATATATATA
>JAPZDZ010000022.1:10140739-10161329 GCA_029783805.1 Acanthurus tennentii
AAAATGCTGATAGCAGAATTTGTCAGATGTGGTCAGGAAATTAGAGCTTTGCCATGTGACTTTTAAAGCAGCATGAATATCAAGTAACAAATCCTCAAAAGCATAAATGTAAAACATACATCATTATTAACCAGGAACATCATTAATATTATCATTACTATTTTAATAGAAATATCTCTGCAAACAATATATGATAAATGATGTATGATACCAGAATTAGCTTCAGTTAACAGTCATCACATGTAGTCTATGTATGTAATTAATATGCAATAATGAAGCCCTGTTATATTGTAAAGCACGATACTAAACTACATACAAATGGTAAACAATCTACATGTGTTAACCAACCGGCAGCGTCCTCCTGCTCCCTTGTGAAGTCGCTGTCTGCTGTCCTGTTGTTGGTGAACACAGAGCCTCCCATGTAGGCCAAACCCATCTGCAGGGTCTCGGGAACAGGTGAGTAAAACACAGGCATTGTGGGTAAAGGTGGTGACCATGACCATGCCAAGGAGTTGGGAAGTGTAACCGTCCAAAACTGTGTTTGTGTCTCTCACGTCTCCTAGTAATCCTTGTTGTATTTAAATCACAGGTACACGAACGCATGAAGGCACAGATGCAAATGGACACACACACAGAAGCGTGCTGGCAGACACACACTGCTAATCAGATTAAAGTGAAGGGGGAGCAGGATGAGGATTAGTCTGAGACAGCAGCATGGCGGTTTGTTATTAACTTAGTGGCCATTCATGATGCTCAGTAAATTTGTTTATCTAATTAGAGGATTTAACATTTGTTTAAGCTCTACTGTGATAAAACAGGGACCAAAAAGCTGTTCAGCAAGAAAAAAAAGCGGAATCTTCCCTAATTTTAAACCCATAGTAATTTTTTTTCCTCCCATAGAAATGAGGCTCATTCAAATTTCTGTGTTCCTTAATGCTGTGCAGTGTCGTAATATATACAATTGCAAGTGCCCATGCACGTTCATAATGATCCACTCAGTCATTCATTGTGGTTTTTACAGAATATTTTTTTTTAATTAAATTCAGCTTATAAACAAAGCGACACAATAATGACTAACACACTGCATGCTGCACCCAGCCAGCGAGTCCTCTGAATGGTGCCTGGCTTATCGTTTTGGCCTTGGGGCCCCACTCTTCATTTATGCGGCCGGGGTGCATCGTCAGAGTTTGGCCACAAGGTGTCATCACAGCTCGTCCCTGGGGGCGTGCAGGGGGAAATGCTGGAACTCCTTTGGCACCTCTTCCCCTTTCTGGGACCTCTTGTAGAAACCGAGTGAATCTAACAGGCTGCTGATCTCGTCCGCCTTCATTTTCTTCACACGAACAGTCTGACGTGTCAGGAAGAAGACAAACACACACACACACACACACACACGCACACACGCATATGGACTCACAGTTGAAGGCTTTAAAGCATTGATGCAGTGTAGATTAGCTGTGAGAAGCGAAGTAGTTTGCAGATGCACAGTGTGTTTTGATTCAAGATAGTTTATACAGATACATTCATTTGTCTCCCTTAAATTGGGGTTTTATTAAAACTTGCTCAGTCCCTGCTGATACAGAGAGTCCTCCTGCTCATTTGTTTTAATTTACCCGCTCAATAATTCAGTCTGTGAAATAATTCTTCGTTTAATGTCAAATTACTGTCTCAAAGGGCGCCCACTTTATGAAACAATAAATGAAAACAGCAAACATTAGACCCTGAATGTGACAAAAGGAAAAACTCCACATAAGCTTTAAAAGGGGAAACAAAAGGTGAAAACTTCAGGAAAGAAGTGAAGTTTTTAAAAAAAGTGTATTTATAAATCACAACAGTGTTTCTCTGTGCTTTTTTAAGAGACAAACACTGGAGAATTTCACTGGTTTTAGTGGAGAGTTTTATTGTCTCATGCTGGCCTAAATGCAGGTCCAGGGGCTTTTCTGCACTGACAAAAATAAAAGTGTGTGGGAGAATGAAGAGTTGTAATTTTCAGGGCATGAAAATGTTCAAGTTCACGTCAGCTTTCACACTAACTATGCTGTTTCAGTGAAAAAAAATAATGTGAGCAGTCAGAACCCCCTAATTTATTCACCTCTCTGCTCTCTTTCTCCTTCTTGCCGTCTGTATTTTTCTTTGTGTATAACTCTATCTTGCTCTGTCAAACACGCTCGCTCTCAACTTATCTGCCAGAGGATCTGATATCAGATGCAGCAGTTTTAAAACTTGCCTACATGAATCTGTCTTGACATTCTGGCGCTCCCCAGATAAGCCCCCCCATCACAAGGCGTACGAGCAAAAGTTCCTGAACTCGCATCTCACCTTTACAACCTCGTCCTTATCGTTATAGAATATCAGACGTGGTTTCTTCTCCTCCGATGAATCATATTCCAAGTTGTGGCTTCACAGGAAGAAATGGATCAAGGGAAACAACAGGTAGACGGTGAAGAATAAAACACATCCATCTGTTTTTTTTTTTTTGCTATTTTTAGACCCACTATGATTTTAACTTGGAAGAGCAGAGTTTTGGAAAGCTCACAGAGCTGGCACTGGACTTGGCAACACGCTCAGAACGTTGTTTTGTTTATGAAAGAGGTCATGAGAAAATCTGGGGTGTTTTTTTTTTATATTCCTCGTAAAAAAAAAAAAGCCTTAGTAACACAAAAGCAAAAGGATACTATAATGCAAAGCGCTCCAAGAGAAAATGCTGGAGCTCAGGCATTTTCTTTATGCCTCATCCGACCAAACTGGGAGCCTGCAGGAATGACGACAGACAGTTGTAAAAACAGCTTGACAAATAGCATTGTGCACGCTCCCTTCTTCGTCTGATCAAAGGTGCCAGAAATAGGTTCTGTATCTCAGCAGATTACATACTGACATGACAGCACTTGGCTTAGGTATCCCTCATCTTACTCATCCTCCCATTTGCTCACTGGGTGCTCTAACTGTTTCCCCTGTCCTTCTGTCATGTGTTCAGTGTGTTAAATTTAGACTCCATTGCACAGGATCCTGAACATTTAATGCTCATGTCAAGATGATATTGTTACTTTATCCATGTTGTGTTTGTATCTGTACTCACCAGCAGTTTTGCTCTGGCAATAGAAAGCTTTTCTTCGTTCGCTGTGTTGTTGTTGTCAGGGTCTGATGCCCTAACAGTAAAGGCAAGAGTGAGCACCAAGAGGGCCCACATTTTTTAAGACAAATAAGGATCTTTGAGTGCTTTTGCCTAAGTTTATAACAACATGTAACCCTTTATGATCCGCTCAGACACTTTCTCAAGATGGATAAGACCATAACACAATCCTACAGGGGTGAAACCCCCTCCCGTGTTGGATTTTTTGACTGTTTCATGGTGTTTTTCTATCAAAAATTCTTTATAATCTGAGAAGTAGGTCATTGGTTTGCCGGCTGATCCACATGCATATTATTCTTTAGTAGTTTCAGTTATTAGGCTGTTTTGGACTTTTTTTAAAAGGCCCCTGGCTTTACAGTTTATAGTTTCTCCCACATCAGGTGTCATTGGGGGTCCACAGAAACCACAAAGCATCTGTGATCTTATCTCTTTTTCCCATGCAGTTGGCTTGCAGGTGGCTAATGATCACTGAGAGCCAGACCCACTCTTGTAGCTGCTGAAGTGCAAATTCTAGTTGAGCTGGACTGGCAAAGGTGTTTGAAAAAGAAGAAAAACAGTCTTGCACCACAGTAAACTTCATTTCTACCTTTTTCTATTAAGAAATTCTTATGCCCTTTTACAAAAGCAAAGAAATTATGATTCTGGGGACAACGTTCACGATATGAGATTATCAGTAATACCTGAGGGAACATTTCTGCCTTATCCAGCTTAAAAAGGCCAAAAGTTACAGGCTGTAAAACTAAATTTTAAGCTGGTAGATACTGTAAAGCTGTAGCTGAGAGGATCAACAGCAGAGTTGGTGATTAATTCTCTGCTTTTTAAACCCTCCTTTACATACATGTTGTTGCTTTAATTGAATTATATTCCTCTGTCCCATACTGTTTAAGCTTTTATTAAAGGTTTATCTGGAAAGACCACTGTGTAGGTTGTAGTGGTATCAAGAGGTGAGTAAGCAAACCCAAACCAACTGCATTCAGCCCCCTCACCCTTCCCTTCCAAGTGTGGAGGAGAACCTGGTCACTAGAAATGTGAAAAATGCTACTGACCCTCTCTAGAGCCAGTGTTTGATTTGTCTACTGTAGAAACATGTCAGTGCAACATAGAAGACTCCACGATAGACAATCCAGTCCCCATGTAGATATGCCGAGCTTATTCTAAGGTACTATCTCATCACCTCAGTGGTCATGACCATACACTCATGATGAAACCTAACTGTTAAAGTTTATTCCACTTCTTTGAACAGATTTCCCAAAATCCAGCACACTGGACCTTCAAGACACATTCAATATGTTTCGGTTTACGTTTGATTCCAAAGTAGTTTTGCAGAACAAAACCTGTTGTAGCACATAAAATTACACAACATGGTAAACCTCCTGTGCATTTTTCTCACCACTTTCCTTTTTTTCCCCCTTTTTTTTTCACTCTGTTCCAGTTGCGTGAGAAGTGCTGTTTAACTCTATTGTATGCTGGTGTATGAAATCAGACCTCATGACAACACAGCACATTTGCAGTGTGTTAACACCCTGGAAGAGGAAAACATCTCTCCCTTTCAGTTTTTTTTTTTTTTTCCTGTGTTGTAAAAAAGCAGATGCTTAATGTAACCACAAGAGGGCGATCACACCCACATGTGCACTCTCTGGCAGTTTGGCAGGTAAAATGTACTTCCAAATCCTAGCCACAGACAATTATGTTTCCAACAAAAATAAACCATTCCTGCCTGGAATGCTGAAGCAAAACCATCCCTCTGTCTCTGTCTTTTCCAGACGCAGAGCTCTGCAGCTCAGAGTCCTGCGCTCTGCATGTGCTGTTTGAGATTATGTGTCAAATGGCAGTAAAACAATCCCCTTTTTAACAGGGTTTCCTCCCCTTGGCAGCCATCGTAAATCCGCGGGCCTGTACGCTTTTCTCACTGGAGGTTTGCATCTTTATGTTTTAAAGTTACAGTCCTGTTCATCACTGTGTACGTTGGGAGAACTCATAGGGAGGACTTAGAAAAAGAAAGAGTTAATGAGAGAGGGGAGAAAAAAAACAATATGTGGCGGGGGTGGGGTGGCTCCTTGGTCTATATGTGTGGATGCATACCATATGTGTTCACAATTACATTTCAGCTTACATCACATGGTGCGCGCCAAAAAAGGGGATGTCGTTATTTTTAATCTGCTGACAAAGGGGAAAACACAGTTATTTGGGTTATAAAAAAAAAAACAGAATAGAGAAGTAGACGATGAAGACATACACAAAATTCATACTGAGCAACTTTTTTCCAGTCGAGTTTCGCAAATTGCAACACTTGCAGCTGCCAAAAGATCAAAAGCTGAAACACCTCACTGAAATCCTGCCTCCCTCCGAGAGCTGGTTATAAAGATATACACACTTCCTGTTTCTCCAAAGCACCGGATGCTGCAGACCAGCCAGCAGGACATTAGCTTGTGTGTCCGCTCTCTTATGATGTGTACACTCATTCGGCTCCAGTGTCTTTTTCTCTGAGCTCTAGTGTAGACGCTGTATTTGTGTATTTAAGGATGACCAAGGGAGAGATTAATAAAATATGAGTTTGAGTTCAAACAGTTATCTGTGTGTGTCTGTATGTCTGTATGCGTGTGCGTGTGTGTGTGTGTGTGTATCCTTATCTGTCTGGAGCCTGGGGGCAACTGGGGGGTAAGCCTGTTGCCTGTCTGCCTGCTGCGCTCCGGTCTGCTCATAAAGAAGAGAGGCAGTGTTGAAAGAAGCGAGGGCCATGTGGAGGCCTCCATTCAAAAAGAATACAATGCTAATGAGTGTGTTCCACTGTACGCTATGCTATAAGTGGACATAACCTCATGGAGGTTCAGGTTCAAGGCACAAAACACTATTTCCTCTGCTTGGAAAATTAATTTGTCCAGCACAAAACAAACAGTTCCAGTGTTTTTGTTGTGTTATTCCCTCATGGAGCTTTTCTACACAGAAAGATCTGCTATTTTTTCACTCTCTAATGTACATTATGAGGTTTTTATGTTGCTGTTTGTGGCTGTGACTTTCCTATGGAGCCCTAACCGAGTGAGATGTATGTCTGTGACAGTGTTGTTAAGCAAATGTACAGGCCGCAGAGTAAACGAGGACGTCACCGAGTTTGATTTAGCCCTGTGGTTGGCTTGAACCTACGACCCAAAATAAGTGGCTCCTATTTTCCCCACACTGGAAGGCCGCAGGAGGCTGTGCGACGCTGCTGGCCTTGGCAGAGGATCTGTGTTGTACAGCCATGGATGACGAAGGTGGTTTTTGCCTGTGACCTTGTTTGCAGCATTTTTTCACATTGATAGTGAAGTTTAGAGAAGGCTGTTGCTTTTTACAAAGATTGTGACTGATTTATTCCAATTTTATGGTACAAAATCTATTTGACAGAACTGACATTTTTGTTGGTTAACTTGGTGTATTCATGTACCTACACAACTTAAGTACACTTTAGAGATAACTGTACTTTTGGTGTTGAAATTTTTGCCACATTCTACCAAAGTAGTGTACATTGCAACAAGGAAATATTGCAATGTTACTCTGCTATTTTTATTAGAGCGTTGTATTTATAAATTACTCTGCAGACTAAATTATAAATAAAAAAATGTGATGTATCATCATCTTGCAACAAAACTACTACAGCAGTTATATAGTTAGTTAATATGTAATTAGCCATTAAATAAATACACTTACCTACACTGATACTATGATTTGGAAATGGTGGGTGTTAAATCTTTGAGCAAAGCTGTGAATACAGAAGACAATTTTACACTGGGGAATTGCCTTTACTAACAGAAAAATTTTGACATTATGGCAAATAGACTTGTTTTCTTGCTTAGAGTCCCTGTAGATTTAGAGACTGATATGACTAAGCTATAAACAGGGAGTCACTGTGCCTGGCCAAGAAAAAACTCTGCGTGTAATAAGCAGTTTTTATCTTAAGGGAGAACCAGACTAACTGTTTCCCCCTGTGTCTGGTGTTTATGCAATGCTAACCAACCTAAGATATAAGAAAACTAACTCCTATTAAATAACACTTAGTAGAAAAAAGAACAAACACATTATCAAAAATGTTAAACTCTTACTTTAATTTAAAAAAAAATCACAATTCTTGTTCCACCACTTTTGCGCCTTTATAGTGTTCTTCAGATCTTGGACCAAGAGCTGGCACCAAGTCACTATGCCGATAAATAATAACTTATTCCATTGTTGTGTCTGGTGAAAAACTATGACCTACTGCTGATTGAATTATCACCATAGTGGCTCGACTTTCTCTGATCCCTCGAACTGGAAATAGTCTTTGCTTGTCTCTTATCCATCTTCTTTGTTTTAAGCTGCTCTCAGGACAGGTCGTGCTACTTGGCATGTGGTCCTATAAAAGTATCAGAACGTTTTCCATAGAAAATATTTATTTTTGATGCAATTATCATCCACATGGCTGAAGGGATACAGCTTTTACATTGTTGTTTTAAACACCATCTGGCTCATTAGAGTGGATGATGAAAAACTGATGAAAAACTGGCTGCATTTGCAATGATAATCACCACTTCTGAAAGGCAAAAGCCAGATTGGCAAATCCTCTGTCAAATTTAGCATTTCATGGAGCATTACTCCTGATTTAGGGATGTAATTATTAAAAGCATATTTGTAAGTATGTTTTGACAATTCTAGGATGTTGATGAATGACATGAAAAACTTGCTTTTTGCCTTTTAGGGTGGTTCACCTACCACCATTAAGAGTCATTTCAAGTCAAACAGTCTGGGTTCAGGGACTTTGGTGATTTACTCATTCTACTAAAGTGACCTTGATCAATTCATAGTTTCCTCACACTCACTGGGACACTGTTCTCTAGCTGACCCTGACCTCTGACCTCTCTAGAGGGAGGTAAATCAAAAGAGGACCTCCCTGTGGAGGCCAAATAAGTATCACAGTGCTTCAGGCCACAACAAACACAACATCTTGTTTTCTCTGAGTTCAAGCTTGTACCACAGAAGTGCTTATAATCAAGCAACAAACGCACTTTTTAAAGAATACAGCAGTAATAGTTTTTCCGCCATATGTAGGTCAAGTAGAAATAGTTTCACCGACAAAGACTCCGGTGTTTACATATCTAAATGGGGACCAGGATATGGTAATAGATCGACCTGGTTGTGACATGGAGGCAGATGTGAGAGTTTGGTGTAGAGGTGGGAAGGACGCGAGGGAAGCAGAAGGATTTGCACTGATGGCTGTCCAGTTTCTGCCCACATCAGAGGAGCTGTGAGGTGGGGGACAGCAACCGCTGCTCCCCTCCCTCTAATCTGTGCCTGGGTAATCAGAAACACATGGCGTCCCATAATGGCTCCAGTGTTGTCCTGTGAAGTAGAACAGGGCTGGGAGGGTCACACACACACACACACCCGCACACACCAGCTACGGTGACGGTTAACACACCGCTAACACTTCCTTTCCCATGCCATTGCACTGCAACCACATACAGTAAATGTAACGTGGCATCCAAACACAAGCAAAGGCAACTTCTCTGCCTATTTCTGAGCTGTTATCAAAGTGTGTCGACTCAAACAGGCCATGAAGAAAAGTGTGAATAATCCTCACCTAGCCTCTGAGTCACCAAAACGTGATAAAGCAAATCTAATGCATTTTTATGAAAACAGGGAAATGCTTCTGCGAAAGGCTAAGGGCAAGTAACTCTGCATCAACATATGTTCCTGTGAGTGGTTTTGGCACAGAATATAAGAAAAAAAAATTGGATTTCAAGTTTGCATCTCAAACAACAAAGCAGTTGTTAGCCTTAGTTCATCGGATGCAGACGGGGCTGACTGTCAGGACTACTGAGGTTCAGTGCATGAAAACAAAAGCCATCGGCTGATTTTCCTTGGTTTTAGGCAGACACATTCAATCTTGTGATCATATTTGTCCCAGAATCTTGAATAGGGCAGCAGCTTTCTCCCTCTCTCTCTCTCTCTCTCTCTCTCCCTGCTTGGAGTGAGTGAGAAGCAGAAAGGAAAAAAAAAAAACCTTTGGTTTAGCCTGTGGAATTATGTGAAAGCTGAAACCTCAAGCCACATTATGAAGTCTGAAGTCCCACTTTACTGCACAGATAGCGGATGGATGGGTGTGTGAGGGAATAAAGGGTGGGGGGTGGGGGGGACAGAGTGAATGAGGGAGAAGGAAAATAGGCTATGGAGAAAAAACATAGAATGAGGGAGGGTTTAAAAGAAAAAGGAAGAAGAGAGAGAGAAAGAGAGAGAGAGAGAGAGAGAGAGAGAGAAAGCGGGTTGGAGAGAAAGAGCGCCTGACTGATCTGCTTTCTATTAGTCATCCAAATCTTCTCCCCTGATACACTCGTTCCGTAGAATTATGCTGACAAAGGGGGAAAAATCCAGGGCAATTTGAAGTCCCAGACAACTGTTTGCAAACCCCTCCATGCACAGGAAAAGGGAAAAAAAGTGGGAGAGAGAGAGAGAGAAAGAAAAACCTCCATCTGGATGAAGAGAGCAACTGTGGCTTAATTACATTTCTGCAGAACTTGTCAAGACGAAAACTGTGTGTATGTGTCTTCCAGAGTCTCTGTGTCCGAACACTGCTGGAATAATGATGCCTCACTTTGCCTCAAAGTAGTGTGAGATGTCACAGATGCAGTTAAGTGAGTTGAACTTGAGTAAATAATAGTTTTCAGCCTCATATGCTGACTTGAAGCACAATACTGGTATGTTTATCCATTCCAACTTGAGATGCAGCTCTTTTTGACCTAGTTTTTGCACTTCATCAGCTTGTCTAAGCATCTATTTGGGAGGTCGGTGTGTTGTGTGGTTGCTTTTAATTTCTGCATTAAGAGCGGCTTTTTTTTTTTTTCGCTCTGTGCCACTGCAAGGGAGTTTCGGGTTTATTATAATGACAGTCTTAAATCGCAGAGTGAGTAGATGTCACTGGAAATCTATAAACACACATTTGATGCTGGCGCTGTCTCTCCTCCCCATTCTGGTTGCGAGCTGACCTCAGTTCTCAGCGGTTTTGGCTCAAGAAAAGCAACCAGCTCCGTTTCCAGTAAATGTCATTTCATAGTTACTGCATTTCCACAAGGCTGAGAAACAACATTTAACGTGTAAGGAGGACTGCAATTAGACAGTGTTTCTCGCAGACAGCGCGTCGACAGGGATAAGAGACGAAAACAGCTTTTTTAAAATCTCCTCTGGCCACCTCTGATGCAACGAATCAGCCGAGGAAATAACTGCATTTTTGTAAAATCGTTCGGCAACAGACATTTGTGTCAGACAGCGAAACAGCTGGCAGTTCGAACACGAACACAAAAAGGCTACTTTTAATTGTAAACGTCAGAAACCTCAGACTTTGTTGCACTGAAAGTTTTTCAAGAGGGAACATGTGCTAAGCTCGTAAACACTGCAAACATTTCAACAGCAGGTTTTTCGAAACAAACAAAAGGATTTGCACAGAAAACAGATCCTCATGGCCACACGAAATCCGGCCTTTGGTTCTACAGCATTTCTATCCATGCATGCATAGAGGGTGCTTTTCACTGAGGGCCTCGTACAAGATTTCAGCTCAGATGGAGTAAAGCTTAATCCATTATCATGAACTTATATGGGCACCGAAAAACTGCTCTTGACTGAGTTCACGGTTGAATTAATATTTTCAACCCCTTTCAAGTGTAACTCGACTCCACTTTCTTTCTGCTTTGCATTGCAGAAAATATTTGTCTTTTTTCCCCCTCACTCATAAATTTCTTTCTTCCTCTCCATGCAGGGACTGAAATGGCTACCAGATGTGGTTCCAATCTGTTCCTGTTGCCGTGGAAACACAGGGACTGGAATAGGTTTTCTGAGTCCAGAGCTTTTGGCTGACTCATAGGGCCTGAGTTTTAAAGCCTTGCTGTTTCTATAGACTTGGCACAGTGAGGGCGCCCCTGCTCCAAATCATGTTTAGACTGGCAGCCGACATGTCATTGAACCCCCTTCCCACACTCCTAACCCTGACTTTTTGACCAAGCTTTCCATTATCCTGTATAGTCGCTCCTTTGTGTTCATTTCTGTTGCAAAGGCAAAGCAAATTTATGTTTCACACGTCAGCCCTCCGTACCAAGTCAATAAAACGAGCAAAATATTACTCTTAGCTAACTGCAGAGGGGATATTAAAAAGGCCAGGTTCCTAATCATTCACAGGCCTCTCTCATTTAAATCCATTCAAAAACAGCAGGCACAGAAATCCATGACAAGGCGTACACATGCTCAATCAACACAGCTTATCCTGAGATGCTGCACAACAGTGACATGCAGTGCTCATTTCCAAGCTGTGACTTTCCCACAACATGTCGAGGATGAAAAGCCAGGGAACATGTGTTGGTATGCTCAGCTGAGAATCTTCTCCATCTGCGAGTCGCGGACAGGCAGATGGAGGCAGTTGTGTCAACATTCCTCTCCATTCTAGCGATGAATCATTCTTTAAGGGATTGTCACATGAAAAATGGAATGATCTGGAGGGAAGTATACAGATTCCAGTATAGGGGTTTGGCTGACAGTCCTTAAAGGAAGTTATAAAGAAGATTGATTTGGACACATCAAGATTGTGGTAGTCAGACTTAAGAGGAGGTCCAAAACAGGGCCAAGAAAGGAAAGACCTCAGATCAAATTGTTACCCATTAAAGATGAAACAAGACTAAGCCAGTCTGGCCACTCTGTGAGGCTTTACACATTGGGTATTTAAGCTGATTTTGATTATAACACCATACTTACTTGCTCACAATGACCATGCCAACATACGGATGTTTAGCAAGTCTAACTGTAGTTTTGCATGTTAGCATGCTAACATATTCTATTAGTAGCCACAAAACACAAAGTTAAGCCTAGGCTGATGGTGATGTCAATATTTATGTGACTGTTTGATCATTACTAAAATATTGGACAAATCACCTGATTGTGGTGCTTGATGAAAAGTTAAGGGATCAACCAAGTACAATTTAGCTTATGGGGACCATGAAACTCCAAAACCAAATCTTAAGTCAATCTGTTAAATAGTTAAGACATGGCATTCAAAAACCCAAATGTAAACTTCAAGGGGATCAAAAAAACCCAGAAAAAGTCAGGGAATGACAAAAGTCAAGAAAACATTATTTGGGGACCATAGATGTAAAAAAAAAAAAACTTTGCTTAAATCCCTCTAAACTTCGTTTAGATTTTTGATTTTAAAAAATTGCCCAGATGTCATGATGATGCCAAAGGAAACATCAAAATCATTAGGATTCATCCTCTGGGGATCAGGGATATTTGAACATTTTCATGGCAATCCATCCAATAGTTTTTAAGGTATTCCGATTAAATCTGTGGACTGACCAAGTCATCACTAAAGCTACGCTACTATTTGGCTAAAAAGGCAACATGCAATATGTCTTTCAAAATGTGGATGGATGTGAAATGGTTTGATCTGCTCAAGAGAAAACAGGGAAGTGTAGTCTTACGAACCAATGTTTTGGGGTTGTTTTTCTATCTCTTAGAGTGGTCTATAAAGGTCAGATCAGCATCCATTTGTTGTCAATATCATGTCAAAAGTGGAGAACCCAAGACAAAGGCGCTTTGCTTCTGGATCTAATTACCTATTACATGACCTATCCATACATCCTCATTTCCGTCCATTCTCCCTCCGTCACTGCCTTGTGGCCCAGTCCTGCCATATCCCTCTTCTCCCCGCCAAAAAGAGGACATATATGAAGCGCGTGATTAACTACTTAGCACAGAGTTTCCACTGTTTTTACCCAGTGAAAGGAACTCTTGTCCCCCTATCCTGAAGTAGCCAAATGAACAGTTCCCTGGTTGCCCCTGGGCTCTTTAAAGAGCCGCCGTGACCGAGTGACTCTGGAAGACTTCTGCTCAGTAGCCCAGAGTCACAGGAAAGGGTCAAATATCAATCATTGGAATGAATCTTCACAGCCTTATTGTTGCTTTAGTTCATATCGTATGCTGAAATAAGACAGATGTAAGGAGATGTCAAGGAGAGATCATGACCCCATGAGAACTAATGGTGTCTTAGTAAATTAGCATGTGATGACTGTCACCGTAAATTGATGCAATGAGGACAGATTTTAATGTTCTGGTTTGACTAGAGCTACATGTACTCATTTTTTATTCCAAAGAAGTAAATGATAAAACACCAATTTAATGACCATACACAAATGGAAATCAAAGATGCTAAAACAAAACCACAAAAGACAAAATATACCTTACAGTTGGTAATGTTTTTTTCAGCTTTTCAGGCCCTTCTTTACAAAAATGCACTGTAAGCCTATAAAAACAGGCATGGGCCAGTCATAAAATTGCCACTTCATAATTACACAATGTTATGGTTTTACGTATATGCACTTGTTTCAACAGTGGTATCATAGTAGTATTGTACAATCCTTTCTGTATGAGTTATTTATGGGAGGCAATAACAACATCCGGAGGGAAGAAGAAGGTTACAGATATTCTGTGCAGCTATTAATGCCATATAATTACACTCTGCGTCATGCAGTTAAGTGTTACACAAACAATAACATCAACAGAGAACAATTACAAAGCCAATGTAAACTTTACAAGAGGAGAGTACTCATACTGTAGGTTTGCCTCAGAGCCAAAAATAAGCAACATACCAAAAAAAAGCAAATACAACATGAAAGCCAGTTCATTGACACCAAGGAAAACAGAAGTACTAAAAAGGTCATATAAGCACAGCTTACAAAGATAATAAAAAGTACACAATGTATACAAGTAGAAATGTTGAAAAAATAACCAAAGAAATGTGTTGTACCTTGATGAAAACAAATAAAATCAAGACATTTGTTAAAATTTCCTGTAACTGTCAACTATTCTTCAGCCCAAAACACACCAATGGCATGTTAACTTGTCTCATTCATACCTATCGTCCACTGGTCATAGATTTTGTTTGAAGTACTGCTTTCATAAGAGCTAATACTGACAACAGAACTGATAAACTGAAGTAGCTCAGTTTATAAATTCCACCCTGCCACCTCTTTGGATTTACTTATTCTGTTGAAGTAAAAGTTAGCAACAACAGTTTGCAAACATAGCTTCTTCTGCTTAAACTGATCCACAGTTGAGGCACATTTTAACACTGGAGGCACGGTACCGTAAGCCTTGTAGTCTTAACCTTTAACAATGAAATTACAGTATCATACTGACTGAAGATAATATGATCCTTGAGGGATGAAACATCTTTGATTTTCTTTTTTGTTTTTTGTTTTTTCTCTACAAAATACCCCAATGGCATAAACAAATGTAAAATGAGAATAGTTCTCAAGGCGATATTGACCTAGTTTCTTGACTAAACTAAAAGAGCAAACAAAGACACAAAGCAGTCTACTTCTGTAGTCAGATCTGTAGAGAATGCTACTAAAAGCCATCACTTTGCTATCTGCTTTACAGGGAGGATTTTGTCCTGCAGTATTTTTTCTTAAATACAGCAAAGGGAATCTACAGGTGTCGCTGTATCATAGAAAAAGTGAGTTTAAAGTGAATTATAAGCATAACATAAAGTGAGGACATAAGACAGCCTTGGGTTTCCTCTTTGGTTTAGTGGTTTAGCTGACTGAATAAAACGTACAGTAAGAGCACATTCTGGTGATTTGGTGTTAGCAGACGTATGAAAAAGGTTTAAAACAGCTCTTTTATACAAAAAGATCAAAGAGGTTGTTTGGGGTTTCAGCAAACCATGTCTGATAGAGTTGGACAAAAGAGGCTAAGACTTTCTATACAAAAATGCAACATTTCTGTAGAAAAGAGCCTTGAAACCATTGCTTAAGCTCAAAGACAAATAAGAGGTGACTCACAAGCAAAGACTACTATGAAGTCCTAAATGTGGCATAACTCTGGGGTGTTAAATCAGTTGATTAAAGAAAAGCTTCCTTATACTGTGAAAAATCAAAATTTAACTTACTCTAAAAGCAAAACAGAGGAGAAAGGGTGATTTCTGTAGAAGTAAAAGTTCCTCAATAAATCACAGAGAAACTCTAAAACTGTTGTTCTTATTTGATGATTAAGCAGCCCTTCAACAATTAATAGCTCTTTTAAAATTTTATCTAGTTTATCTAATTTTTATCTAAGGGTGGCTTAGGGTATAGAACTATAATTGTGCATGTTTGCCCCTCGGAATAAGTAAAAAACCAAAACAAACAAAAAATAGCTTGCAATCCTCAAAGGATCTAATTTTCTTGTTATTTCTAGTACCCTTTAGTACCTGTGGAGAGCGTACAAAAAATAGCTATTTTTCTGACACCTGCATAGCACATTACACTAATGCAACCTCAAAAGCAATCTGAATATAAATATAGTGGTGGACATACTGCTGTGGAATAGAGATGAACGGACTATGGATTATGTCTTTGCACCACTTTTCTCACTGTTGTGTCCGGCTTAGCCACAGGTTGTGGTGTGAGAATGATGCACAGCTGTTATAGAAAAGGTTTCTTGAAATGAAATACTAGGGTGTATAGAGGTCATCATTATAAAACTCACCAATATGACTGCACTGTTTAAAAAGTATTTCTCACTCTTGTCCAGTCCTGGAGTCACAGCACACTCGCACAACAAAATGTCAAAATTCCTTGATTTAAAAACTATGTGGTTCTCCATTCAACAAATCCATTTTAGTCTCTTTGAAATCCATCACAAACTTTGGCCATTTGTCTTTAAAAACAATTATTTCACTACCTGCGGTGGCATAATGGCTGTCTTTGGTTGGGGTGATTTATTTTCTGATGTATCCAAAGTACCCTCCTTGCCTTTCTTCCTGGGTGGCTTTTTAATGGGAGTCTTCTTTGGTGTAGGATCCAACGTTGGGTCCCCTGCCCTTGAGCCGTTCAAGTCCTGCTTCTCCGGGCTCTTGGCTTCAGGGGTCCCTAGGTCAGTGGCGACAGGTGCCACCATCTTCTGGAGGCTGCTCGAGGTAGGCAGCAGGGCCTTGGTGGAGCTCTGCTGCATTCCACTAGATGGGGTCCTCTTGGCTTTTTGTGGAGGTGTCGGCTTCTCCCTGCTTCCCTTCGGTGTGGAGAGACCATTGGTTTTTGTCAGACCCGTCCCCTCGTTCCTGTTGATGCTTTGAGTTTTCTCCTTGAGCTGAGCAGCCAGGAGGGTGGCTGCCTCAGAGTTCATATGCGGGTGGATGACCTTGGGGCTCTTTGGTGGCTCTTTGGGGGTCTCCTTTGGACTGTCAGCGCTCTTCTTCTCAGATGAGGAGCTGTGGAAGTAACTTATCTTTTTGAGGGCGTTCTGAACCACGCCATTGATGTGCTCCATGTGACTGGGGCTGCTGTGCTCGTCCCCAGACTTCTTGCCTCGCAGAGGCTTGTGTTTGCTGGGGGAGCCATTGATGTCTGTCTGCTTCCCCTCCTGTTTCTTCTGTTGCTCACGGCTCTTCTGCCGCTCCTCGCTCTTGGCTGAGCCATCGCTGGAACTTCTCTTTTTCTCCTTTGGCACTGAAAGTACCTTCATTCCACCCTGCCCCTGCTGCTCTGCCTGGGGTGATGCTGTGGTATTTCCATGTATCCACGATACCTTGGGCTTAGTGGATGGGTCAGGCGGGCGTGGTTTGGGCTTGCCAGGTGAAGGTGGCGGCTTACCATTGCGTTTAGCCTCTGGTGTGGGAGTACCATCCCCATCCTTGCCACTACCATCATCCTCCTTGGACTGCTTTGAGAGGCGGGCAATACGGGCGTAGAGGGCAGCAGTATGGGACTCAGAACCACTAGTGGAACCTTCACTGTCAGAGGATTTTAGCAGGGGCTGCTCGCTGCCTTCTGGTTTTGTGGCACTGGTGTCTTTCAGGGAGGTGTACTCCCCTGCATCCTCCTCATTAAGGACAGCTTCTGGCTTTTCTGTTGCTGGACTGGGACTGCGCTTCTCTTTGTTCTCGTTCCCTGACTCTGTGGAAAATTGGAAGATAGTATTGGTCACATTATCTGCTTACCATTCTGAATTTAAGTACATTTTGATTTTACAGAGCAAATACAAATAAACAAATACTCAGTTAATATAAATACACTGACATTATCAATGCGAAACAGGGTTTTAAAACAAATTAAAAAAGAAGAAACATATTTTTATTCTGACAAATATAAAGTAACAAACTTTAACAATAACAAACCTTGGCTTAAATCAATACACTCAAGAGCTTTTCTATTGAAGATTTACTTGGTCTGGTATAACCAAGAGTTTATGGTGGCTGATGTTTGCTAAGGTTAGCTTACTTTTGAGTTAGTTCATCAACGTGATGATTCTCTACTTGAACTACTTTTACACTTGTTTTTAGCATGATCCTGTAATTACCACATCAATAAAAGAAGCTAAGTGATTGATGCTTTTGTTGTTTTTTTTGCCTGACTAAAATCAAGAATCCAACATAGAGGATTAATTTGCTGTATAAATTGTAAAATCTTTTGAGGAAAATTAGTTTTTTGTATTTTGAGATAAATAAATTAAACTGGCTGTGCAATTCAAGACAATCAGTTCTAAATTTAGCATAATAAAGTACAAATAGAGAGAGATACAGATAGTAACATAGAAAAAAGACTGTAAGGAGACTTCCTTCCACCAGGAAAGTACTAGCACATGTTACTTAAAGACTGCTATCTAAACCACTTCATTTGCTAATTTGTATACACATACTTGAGACCGAAGCAGATTGGTGCAACTCTAATTCAAAACCTTTTCAGGATGTTTACAGTAATTATTCTGTGCTGATGGCTTTTTACTCAAAATCAAATGTTCCAAAACTCTTAAACCATTCATGGGGACAATGAGAACTAAAACAAAGTAATGAGAGAGCACTAAAAATCCATCAGCTTGCACTGTCAGACTTCTAGAATAGAAACTGATGGAAGGGTGTTTTCTGCAAAAACTTCAAGGAGTTAGTCACTATTTGGATCTGTGCCATATGCTGACTTGACCATTCCATTTCCTGTTTATACTCTCCTTGTTCCTTAAAGAGAAACCTGGGCTGAGATGGTATATGATAAAGAAATAATGAGCTTTACAGAAGTGGGTGAGTCACTGCACGATCACACTGGGGATCTTGAGTCCTGTAGAAAATGTGTGTCTGTCAGCCGCTGTGTGTGTATGTGAAACAGCTCCTACATGGCATGGACAAATTATGGATTTATGTGCGTCATCCCAGATAACTAAACTGTTTATTTGTTCTTACGATGACTCACCTTCATGGGGCACGCAGTAAACTGGCCCCTCGTCTCCACTCTCAAAGGAAGAGAAGGACTCCTGGGACGACCAGGAGGAGGGGGAGGGCTGCTCGGCCACTGAGGGGGGCTCGATGAAGCTGCAGTTGAAGGTGTTCTCTGGGTCGTGGTGGGCTACTGAGAACAGAAAACAAACGCAGAAGCCAAAAGGTCAGCCAGGGGGTATTATACAGAGTTACAAGAACAACAGTCTGTTCTCACTCACTCTTACAACTGCTGCAGATTTGTAGCAAGTGTTGGTTTAAGTGAGTCTGTGGAAAAAACGGGTTTTATTGGTTTTGCATGTGACTTAACAAAAGCTCCAACATTGTAGAAATTAATGTAGATATTTTTAGGTGCGGGCTGTTTGGTTTATTTGTGTTTTGATGCCAACAGCTAGTTTAGGTTTTCCTTTGAGTTAAATTCTTACGTGATAAAAAAAAACAGACCATCAGAAGTTGGGTGGGTCTACAGCTACTATCTTCGGTGTAAATAGAGTTAAAAGGCTCAAAAATATAAAACTCCCTCTTAAGGGTTAGGGTTAGCATTTTAGGAAATACTCTCAGTGTGCTGTGAGAAGATCAGTCTCATTAATCACAAAGCTAATAAGGAAATGCTTATCTACCAAATCTTAGTGTTAATA
Source organism: Acanthurus tennentii (assembly GCA_029783805.1). Lineage (NCBI taxonomy): Eukaryota > Metazoa > Chordata > Actinopteri > Acanthuriformes > Acanthuridae > Acanthurus > Acanthurus tennentii. The sequence continues at coordinate 10,159,737 of JAPZDZ010000022.1, forward strand.
TCGGAAAATTTTTCTATCCCTGAAATTTTTTCCAAATCCTTACCATCTAACCCTGACCAAGTAAAGAACATTGGCCAATCAGAGGGACATTAGGCAGACATTTTTGTAACTAGCTGGGCTTTAAATAAAAGGCCGTCAAAACAATATGCAGCCCCTGAAAACAAGGAATAAGATTCTGGTCTTTTCTCGCTTTTTGGCATGAAAAGTGAGTCAAACGTCGGTTCTTTAGTCATCTTCCACTGAATTCCCAGGTTTCTCTCTCTCTGTCTGCCTCCCTCTTTCTCAATCTCCCTCTTCCTTCCTGCCCTTCAGACATTGCAGTGTGCTGCTGACCCTTTAGTCTCAGGACAGCTGCGGTTTCTGAGAGAAACTTGCGGTTGATCTTCCCATCTGGTGTGATCAGCGCAATTTTGGCCTAAACTGTTCTGGGCGTTAACTCTACATGACTGACCGCATCAGATGCTCCTGTTTACATGCCCGATGACACATGGGTCCATCCGTTTGTTTAGACCTCCTATAAACCCTGCATGGAAGAAATCCCCCAACCATACCAGGACCCTGGCCAGGAACAAATCCTGGCTCCTAAGCTGTTGTTGTTTGACTGTAACTTAAATGAATAGCTACTTCAGGAGATCTAGGGCTGGATTTTGCAGACCTGATGACTTGTAGAAGCACCACTTGATGAAAAACTGCATTTCCTTTGTATTTCATCAGTAATGTCAGGGTATAAAAGGCCTATGTTACTCAGATTTCACACAGCTTTGTGTAAAATCTCTCTAGTTTTACCCTTGTTATGGACGTGAATTCACTTGCTACAGAACATGATATTAACATTTAGAACATGTAACTTTTGCAGATGAACTGAATAAATGTCCCTCTCACTTTGAAGTGTGAACTAACATATCTGGTTTATTTTTCACCATAAACCAGCTTGATATTTATTGTCTTGCTACCTGCACTGTCCATCCATCTGCCTCACACCATGTGACTTTTGGTTTATACCTTTCTTGCTTTCAACTTTTTTCTAAGATAACAACCAGATTAAGTCATGGTCAACTCAGAATCACAGAGAGTGCATGCATGTGTGTGTGTGCCACTAAGTTGTTTCGTGTACTGACATGTTATTTTCAAGGACCATGATTTGTTTTTTCCTTAAGGCTGCTGAGTTTTATCAAATTTACCAAATTATAGTTTGTGACTCTAAGTTGAAACCCCAGATTTTTTAAAGTCTTGATGACATGTTGATAAAAAAAACATCTAGTTAAACTTCTTTACTACAGTGATCTAAAACCATTGTTCCTTAAAAAAGGATATTCTCACATTTATCTAAAACAAGTCATCATAAACTTCTGACCTACATGTCTGAGTTTGGAAGTCAAATGTCTTTGTATCACTTGTAGGGTGGATAATGTCAACACAGGTGCAGCTTGTCTACAATAAGCAAGTACAGATGTGTGTGAAAGAGGGAAACAAAGACCAAGAATAACAAGAGTTTAGATATATATGTAGAGGGGACTTCCATCCAAGGGCACTCATTTTTGTGATTATTTAAGGATATCCTGTTTACCAGAATAATGCCAGCCTGCTCTCTCT
>JAPZDZ010000022.1:10161429-10188173 GCA_029783805.1 Acanthurus tennentii
TATGCATGATCTTTTCCATGCAGTAGCAGGCAGAGAGTCTGAGTTCTGAGGAATGTAGAGCAGCTAACCTATGCAGAAACTTCAGTTAAGTTCGTCAACAACTAACACATGGGCATTTGCGACATCACTTGTATGCAGTGATGAACAACTGCTGCCCTTGAAAGCTGCTCCCTCCAGACTGTGGGTCTAGTGGGGCAGATTGTTCTGCAGACTGGACGCCACTGTGATCCCTCCCTACATGTAGGCCAACGCACAACAGGGCATTATTGACACATCCCAGCTGCAGCGCTCCACCACCACAGTTGCTCAGCAGGGGGATACATTAACAGACCTGTGGCAGAGGTAGTCTAAAGGTTAAAGAGCTGGGTTTGAACAAGAACGTTGCTAGTTCAAATGCCTGGTCCAGCTGTGGAAATTTGGACACAGAATTGAGATTTTGCCAGCCAATAAAAAGAAGAAACAATATGATCCATCCTGATATAGCCCGTGTAACTGATTGCAAATTTGCCATTAACCAATTACAGATCCCGTATATTTATGAATATCCATAAAAAAAACCCAACAAGGACAACTGTAGCAGCAGCATCTAAGTTCTCATACTTTCACAGCCCTTGTCTCCTTTATTTCATCTTCTGTACTTCAGAGTGACTTTAGGATGTGAGAAAGTTTTCTTAAGGCATGTCACAAGTGCATAAATGTAAAAGTTTAGCATTGCTGCAAACACAATTGCAAACCCATCCAACTTTCTTTGGATAAATAATGAGGGAAAAGCATTTGGACACAGAGGATGCATGAATGCCGCACAGACGTGTATCTGTGGGGCGTGGAGTAAATATGCTTAGAATGGAATGCCAGACTACAAGCAAACAGCCTTAGTTCTGCCAAAAGGGGAATAAGCAACTGTGTGTTCATGTAGCTTTTTTCTCCAAAGCTAACTAAGCTAACTGAGGAGTAAATGTTGTCTCTCCTCTTCTCTTTTGTCTCTTTTTCATTTTTGTCTTGACACATCTGTTGCCACTGACCCTGGCGTGGATAAATCATAGTTCTGACACGGGCTGGGGTAAATTTGACCACTTCCTGTTTCAAGCCCCTTTGGGCCCCTCTGGAATGTGTGTGTGTGTGTATGTGTATGTGTGCAGTACCCAGTCATAGTTTGAGTTTCTAACTGTTGGCAGACCACTTTTCTGTGGGTAGCCCAACAGAAAGTAGAGTGGCAACAACTTGGTTAGGACAAACCAGGAAATTCAAATAAGACACTCAACAGGTAAGTTCCCTTTGAAAAAGGGAAATGTGAAGAATTTAACTCACTTTTTTAATACAAGCCAATATGTTTTTGTAAAACTATGAGATTGATTTTGGGTATGAATGCATTTGACTGGGATGCTGCTGCTTTTAATGTCTTCAGCACATTGCTTCACATGGTCAAGGTCCTCACAAACGAGTGCATTAAAATCCCACATTGTAATGACAAAGCCAGCTCTGTCCTAGCTGTGTTTTGACTGAGGCAAAATAGAGACAAATTCTAGCTTAAATAATCAGCTGGATGAGTGAGGAGGCACATGCTGCTCAGACCTGGAAAAGAAACCAGGTCATCACGTTTTAACTCCTTCCATGACACAGCGACTTCATTAGAGACTCATTCAAGAATCAAATTACAGAATTCTCTAGTGATGCTTAAGCTGAAGTAAAGAGAGAAACTGTTGTGTATCACTTTAATATATATATACATATAAACTAAATGCCAGAAAGAGATACCCATCACAAGTTTCCATTGCCCACACTTACAGTTTGTTTTCTAACACTGGCAGTTTAAAGCCTGAAGACATGAAATAGGCTAAATCAACAGATTTGTCAAGCTGGACTGAAAAAAGTTTTTTCTTTATGAACAACTTTTGACAACCCACTATACAGGTTTTTTACACATGTACTTTCCCTGGGTGGATTAATTCACTAATTGACAAATTGCCCTGCTGTTTTACTTTTGCATAGCACTGCTGTTAATGTCATCACAATATATCTGACAGTGTTGTTAGCTAAGAATCGTTAATGTCTATCTTCAACCACTCACAATTAAACATTTGAGCTATTAATACATATGAGCTTCTATGTACATGACAATCTGCCAGTACAGACACTTGAATTTTTAAGAGATTCAGATCACCTTATTTATAAACGAATACAACTAATTATGAACCCTTAACAGAAACAGCCATGTCAAACTGTGTGTGGTGGGGTTTAAAAGATCAGCATATCTCCTCCGTCAATGATAAAAACCCTGGGGTCACAGACAGATCTGTCACAGACCACGAGACCTCTGCATGGAGCTGCAGAGCTGCACCGTCCACCCAAACAGTGCGCCCTTTGATAGTGCGTCACTCACCACCACCCGGGCCCCCCGACAACCACTGGCCTTCTTTTAATAACACAGCCTCCTCCTCAGCCCAAGAAAAATTTTCTTAGTGTAGAAGACGATGGAAATGAGCAAAGAAAATGGGGAGAAAAAAGCCCCAGTTTAGGGTTGTACAAATATGAACACATGGCATTTGAGGGTGCCAAGAATAATAAGGGGCTCTAAAACCAGTGCATTCCTTTCAAATGAAACCCCATACTTGCCTGGCAGCCACCATACTCTTTTCAACCCTATTCATCATCTAAAAGGCAGACTAAGGTAGCACTGAAGGCAAAATGCTCACTCACTGCCACTCACTGCTGTCATTGTATCAGTGTTGGTGACGAGTGAAACCACAGTTTTCATATCCTTTCACACTTTCATTTTGTGTCCAAGTCTGATTATCATTACATATCAATGACCTGTGCTAATTACGTACTGGCTATAAATGAAGCTAAGACTAATGCCACTTTAGCAGACTGTGTTGCACAAGCATCAGAGAGGATGATTACATAAATGCAGCAGCCTCTGGCAGCACTGCGGTGGGATATGAGCAAGAGTTTCAGGACTTACCGACTACTTTGGGCAGTTTCTGTCGCCTCAGTGGAATACGAGGAAGTTTAGTGCTGATTCGGCTGAAACGTCCACACAGGATCCGCTTGGCTTTTTTGCTGTTGGTAGAGTTGTCTTGGTTAGGATTGAAAAAGGGATGATGCCGTGGAAATACGAATGAATCATTCAAAAGAGACATATTAAACCTGGCCCCGTGCCTCTTCTGAGGGCTCAGGGGCTGCTCACATTGCTACCACACAGTAATGTCAATATATAAAAGCCCTTAAAATACAATTCATATGCAGTTATTCATTTAGCAATCTGGTACCTGTGAGAGAGAGGAAAAAAGAAAATATTCTCTATTTTCATAACAAGGGCAAGCCTCCTATGAGGAACTCAAGCACCCATTGTGGACATAGAGGTGAAGACACACATATTGTCACTCACTTGTGGTCGTCTTTGTGTCGACAGAGGCAGCAGCAGCACAGCAGCGAGAGCAGGACAATCAATAAAAAGGAGACCAAGGTTCCAGCCGCAATCACACCCATCCGCTGGTTGGGCTCTGAAAGACGAGACGCAGGGAATTCTGGGTGTGCCACATTGCCACATTCAGAACAGAACTCTCAGTGCCAAATTCAACAAATCTCTCTCCCCGTCATCAGTTACAACAGACACCTTGGCATATAGCAAGTTATTATGATTTACTGTTCACACACATTCATATGACTAGAGGAGAAGGTTCGGCTAAAACTCTATATAATTGTTATTGATTTGATATGTAGCATGAGCAATATAGATGAAGAGGGGTGTTGAGTTAAAAATTGATTTTCAATCGCTGCTTGACGTGAAGCATCTCTGAGAAAAATGAAAATGCAACAGGCTGCAGTTCACTCCAAATAATTCACTATTAATCTTATCTCCCTCAAGACATTAGACCAATTACCCTTTCATTGCTGATTTCCCACAAACGACCCCCCCCCCTTACTACAAGCCCCTAGCCCTAACCTCGCCAATGATTTATTAGCACACTTTCCTCTCCAAGTGGGACACACCCCAAAGATGATAAGTGCTGCATTGCATAAGTGTGGATTGTAAAAGGAGCTTGCAAGGACAGATGACAGCAGAAGAGATGCATAACATCAGTTAGGGGGTAAGTAGAGGTGTTGACATATCACATAGGGCAGTGATGGATTATGGGGCAGTCTAGGTGGGACATGTTGTCATTGCTCTTTGCTCACAAATGGATAAAGAATGAAAATGAAACAAGGTCTTATGATATCACTGACCAACCTGCTGTCACCCATCTTGTTCACCGCTCAAAAACCCTGCTTCCTTTGTATCCTGTACAATGTTATTCTCCCTGCCTGCCTCCAGCGATCTCCTCTTTCCAAACAATCCAGTTTTCCTTCTACTTTACCTCCCTCTTTTCTCCCTTCCAACTTCTCTTTTTCTTTCTTTCCTCCATCGCCCTCTTTATTTCTTCCTCTCTCCCTCTCTCTCTTGCTGTCTCTCTCTGGCTGGACAGGATCGGAGCCAACAAACACAGCCATAAAAAGGACACCGGTCTGGGTCTGGAAACACTATCAAGGCCTCGCTACGTTAACTCTCCCACTACACACACACTGACCTGAATAGATGTGTTTGTTGGTACTCAGTGTGGACAGCCAACTATTAGACATTTAATACACAGGCAGAACTAGTGGCATCTGGCTCTTTGGACAAACAGTTCAGAGGGTTATAACTCTTTCTTTATGCGCATTACGAGTAAGTGGTGTTTTTTGTGTCTGAAAAGTTTGGAAAAAACTAGCCTCTGACTACTGCTGTTCACAGAAAAGCCACAAAGCATGTGATGTGCCTTTTGAAAAGAAAAAAGACATTTTCTTACGTAGATAGCAAGCACCAGACACAGGGTCACAGTTCTTGTCATTGCAGGAGCAGGTTTGGTTACAGTTCACTCCATACTGGCCCGGCTGACAGGTCATATTGCAGCTGGAATACAGAGAAAAGAAAAAAAACAAAAAAACAAACAAACACCATTAATTTAACTTTTATTGAAAATGACAGCTGTATAAAATTGGGCACAGAGGGGTAGAAAAGGGCTAAAGTTAAATAAGGTTTTCCTTTTAGGCATTTTTTTCTTGTAATGAGGGTTTGTGGGATTTTTACTTTTCTTTTTCAGTTTTTATTTACATTTCTACTTCTATCGTCATTGCTAAGGACAAAACACAACTTTGCCCATTCAAGTCCCTAGACATATAAGTGTGGTGAAAAAATAACATGAAAGCATGTGTAGTGTATACTTGCTGAGAGTATAAACAGGAGTGTTTTGGGGTGAGAGGTGTCTTATGACTTACTAGGTGCCATAAAATCCCGGGTCACACAAACATTCTCCAGTGACAACGTGACAGATGCCATTAAAACAGTGACTGCAGTTGTTCTCACAGTTCTCGCCATATGTGCCATTGGGGCAGCGCACCTCACACCTATCACACACAAAAGGAATGCCATGATTACAGTCATTTTCAAGCTGAGCAGTCCTAAACATTATCACAGTGGTGCAAATAGCATTACAGTAGCTGCTTGTTAAAGGTGCTGCCATTATGTTTTTAACTTTGGAAAAGGTCTGACTGAACAAAAAAATGAGAGACATTTTTTTGCATGTCCTTTGTACACATTTCCAAGTTGGACTGTGAGTGTTTACTTACCTGTCGCCAATCCAGCCAGGGTTACAGTGAGAGCATTTGCCATGAATGGGGTCACAGTGGTGACCGTCTTTGCAGGTTGGACAGACTTCCTGGCAGTTTTCACCAAAGAAGCCTTTGGAGCAGAGCTGGTCACAGCGTGTCCCATTCCAGCCTCTGTCACAGGTGATGCAGCGTCCCTCAGTCACCTTACATGGCTGCTGGCCCTTGCAGTGCCCACACCTGGAATCAGCCAAGTAAAACAGAAGATATTCACTTTAAACTTGTTTACACACAAAAAAAAAATCCTCTATCTGATTTTAATGTAGTAAAAATGTTCTGGAAAGGACCTGAAACGTGACAAAAAATTGTATTTCTATACTTTAACTGTTGCTCTACTGATCCTTTAAGAGTTAGATAAACCCACACACTTAAACTCTACCCTATACACTCTAGCTGTGCTCTTCCTGTGTGAGAACGGCACAGTCCATGAAAGGTAAAGCACTTAACCTGAATTGCTTTTACATGTTGGCCTTTGATTATGGGATAATGTGAATACTGACATCCAGATCTCATTTTATTATGGCTCCATTAAGTAACATGTTCAGATATTTTAAGGGTCATCAGCTGCAGCATACATCAAATCTTATTTCCTATCAAACCACAAAACCACTGTATAATATGGATCAGACAAGCGACATTACACATCTGTAAAACTGCACACTTCCTGTGTTTTTGAAATGGTACATTTGCTCTCTGCCAAGTTTTTTCCCCCACCTGTTCCTGCAGTTTTGACCATAGAACCCGGCAGGACATGGCTCCCTGCAGAATTTCCCACGGTACCCTGGTGTGCAGGTGCATGAGCCGTCTGCTTGGTTGCACTTGCCATGGACGCACTGGCAGTATCGCTCGCACCGCGGGCCCCACAGCCTCTCCCGGCACTGGCAGCGTCCCGTAAACTGGTCACATGGTGAATTGTTACAGTTACACTGGATTGCACAGTTCCTCCCAGTCCAACCAGGATTGCACATGCACCGTCCTGTCATTGCATCGCAGACAGAGTTGATACTGCAGTAGCAGTTGTTGTTGCACTGGGGACCCCAGACGCCGGGGTGACATGTGCATTTGCCTGTATCTTGGTCACACTTGCCCTTTTGGCATAGGCAAGCATTCTCGCAGTTAGGTCCCCAACGATTGTGGTTGCAGGTGCACTCCCCGGTCAAGTCATCACACTGGCCATTGGGGTAACAGTTACATTTCCCTTTGCAGTCAGGGCCCCAGAACTGGGCAGGGCACTCTGTTGAACAACAACACAGTAGTCAAGGAAATGGGAAATATTCTTCTGCCTTGAAAAAATAGCTTTAGACAAAAGTAAAAGTCTACAACCGTGCTTGTTGCTTTGTAAGGCTGTACTGTTAAATTGCTGATGTTTTGCTGCCACAAGGACTACAGTCACTATCTTTGTTTAGCATGTTAGCTCACAAATGCTATTTAGCACCAAACGTAACACACAAGGCTGTTGAGAAATTTAGGCAAGTGAAAACACTGACCTGATAATGGTGCTAAATTAAAGGAGATAACTAATGGTATAGTGATTTATCCTGATGAGATTACAAATGTGTGTACCAAGTTATGTGGCGATATTATTTTATTCAAAATCATTACACTATAAGAACAGTTACATGATCCCCAGAGTCAATAGGATTTAAGCTCTATGCTCCATAGGTGTCAATACAAAATTTCATTGTTATCTGTCCAACAGTGGTTCAAATATCTGACATACATGTAGTTTTAGATTTGTAATAAGACCTTAAAACTGATAGTTTACAAGTGAAATATTTTCTAATTATTTGACATTTAAACACCACATTTAACAGGCAAAGAGAAAAATGAAAATAAAAAAATATGAGAAAAAAACCCTTACTAGTGTCACAGCTAGCTCCAAAGTATCCATGACGACAGCGACATTCATTTGGTCTGACACACACCTCATTTTCCTTGCAGGTGAAGTTGCCCTCACAGAGAGCTTGGGTGAACAAGAATGAGCCACATTATTCAGCTGGTTTGCACACTGAGCTACATGACATGCTCTGAGAAATGTTAGCACTCTGTATGGTACATACGTGTCAGGCATTCATCCTCTAGCTGTCCCCATCCACTGCAGCACACAAATCCTGATGATCTGGAAAGGGAATTCATGGGATTCAGAATGAGAGGAGTGATAAAGAAAATGGCTAAAATACAGCCAGCTAACACATATCAAAGCTACAGTATCCACACCCAACTCAGGCCTCTTTGATCTCATAGTTCTTATTGATGTGGCGGCTGCCAAATTCTACAGCGTCAGCAGGGCATTACACATGACACATATGCTTAGCACATGGTATATTTATCTGAATATGGGTCATTTCAATGTGTAAACAGTGCATACACTCAAAAGCTTTAAAACTCTGATTCGGCATAGTTTATCAGGTTTTTAAGGTCTCTCAAGTCTTTGGGGGTGGAAATGTGAGTATTCAGAAACAATATTTGGCAGCCAAGTTTAAGGTCCTGTCAGGAAAGGACAGATGCATCTCCTCTTCCTCCCACGCCCGTGACCTCTATGGGGCCCTGCAACACGTCAGCTTCCCCTAAAGTGTTTGAAGATGGCAGTTTACTTTCAGTAAATGAGCAGGGAGCAATGCTGTTTTTTATTCTGCCAAAAAAGGCGCGTGGTAGAGATAACAAAAATTTAACCTCTGCAAGCTTTCACTCATTACAGATGGATGATTAGGATACTTAGAACTAAATAAGGCATTTACCTTTTTATTTACATAATGCTGCACTGGATTAAACTTATTTTTGCAACTGCACTGCACTCCAAATCTTGATGGACTCCAGTCAATACATGGAGTTGACCCTTGTTCATTACAGCCAGTCTACCACAGTGTTAAAAAAGAATAAGTGTATTCAATGTTTTGTAGCATTAATTTGTTGTTTAAAGACAGAGCTACACTCCTGTTTGTTTTTCACTATTACATAAAGAATGTACCAACTACCTTTGCCTAGAACTCCAATGGCTGCTATGTCACTGATTCAAAATAAATATAAACATGGGCTTGAAGGGAAAAACAAGAGAGTGGAGAGTTCACTGCAAATATTGTTGGATGCTGGAAGGAGGGCAAAATGTCAAACTTGTGGAACAGCAGAGGTCATTCCAACCAAACTGAAAAGTTTGCAAAACACAAATAAAGGCTTTATTTTTCTGGTAGATAGCAATTTTGTGTCCCAGTGACACAAGAAAAATCTATAAGAGGAGAGCACAACTACAACTTTCTCTTCTTTTTTAGTTGACATTTCATTGTGGCTGCCCAGTAAAACGCAGTGTGTAGGTTTTCCTGATTAAGAACTTTAATGGTCAGTAATCTAGTTTCTATACTTATCTGTTTCAAAGTCTGTAAAAGAGGTGATGTTATGTTGCAAAAAAACAAGAGATGCTTTAACAATATAGGGACAAAATATCTTACCACTTATAGTGTACAACAAGCCAACTCCTTTTTTCACACAGACAATCCAACAAGTTTAGATGCTTCAGACAGCAATTATGGACTAGGTCTTGTGTTTTTTCTTGTACACTAGTAGCCAGACATTTGCAGGTTAAATAATCCTAGATCTTTATCCTTATGCTTTTTGAAAGGTTAAACTTCTAAGAGGGGACTCTCTACCATCATACAATTATATTAGTCCTCACATAAGTGACTTTTATTTTGAAATATCAACTCCAAACAAAACATGTTAGACTACCTACGATATTTCATAAACTTTCCAGTTCATCGAAAGTATTTTAAAAGTGCATAAACCGCAATGTGATACAAACGGTGCCACGAATGCTGTAAAGGTGAATGAGTAATGAGAGCGCCCCCTACAAAGAAGTGCAAACACCCGTGTTCCAGATGTACACATCTGTATAGCTGCTCTCTTCAATGGACTCCGCCTACTGCTATGCAGCGGACTAAGGACACGTTCATGTATAAAAGAAACTTGATATAATACATCGAATGCAACCGTTTTAATAGGAATGGTTTAAAAGTGAAAGAAAAGTTTGGTGAATGGTCGGTGCTTGACTTCAGACAGTCAACAGCAACTTTTTCACTTTGATAAGAAAAAAAAAATCCGCTATTCTTGCATAAGGCCTACGCTGCAAAAAATGTCAATGTTTTATCAAGTAAAAAATGTCATGTGCTCAGTTTTAAAACCCGATTTCTCTACGACAAAATGAAAAGTTTTTGATAAAAGAAATGATAACACTTGTTTTTAGTGCAACCAGACTTTTTTCAAATTCCTGGAGCGAGAATATGTGAGAAAATTGTCACGAGGAAATCAAATTGATTTGTATTAACAACCACTGAAATAAATCCTGTTTTCTATTTTCAGCTGTACAGATGCTTACCCAGGCGCTTTGCATACATTCTTGCCTTTAGGGTTGAGTTCTTGACTGAAAATGGAGCAAAAGAAGAGAAAAAACACACCAACAACAGCAAAAGAGTTCTTCACTTCCATTGTACAAGCAGCAGCATCCTTCTAGACGCCGTTTTCACTCCGCATTTCCCCTCTCCAAAAGTGTTAATGAAGGGTTTTCACTGGATATTAAACACCCCGATCTGTTTCAGTTAAATATCCCAGATCTTTTTGCAAAATAATAAATCCTTAACTGTCAAAAACGTGATTTTAAAACTCCTGCCACCACCTACGCCATTGAGAAACTTGGCAGAAAGAAAGTGACCAGCGAAGGCAATCTCAACCTGAAAAGAAGCTAAAAAAAGTCACAAAACCAAAACTTTCAAATCACAGTATTCTTGCTTAACGCTGTTCTCTTGTAGTGCGCCGTTTATTCCATCAACGTTTCTAAAAGAGGCCATCATGCAAAGCTGATGGGTCCAGACTCATGATGAAAAATAAAAACTTTTTTTCCCATTATAATGTCCTCGACGCATCTGGAAAGATGAAAGATGATAGATTGAAGATGATCTTGAGAAAAAAATACGGCAAATTAGCCGCCTTTCGCTTTTTCCTCTCCGAGGAGAAGCGCTTAATCCGTAACTTTTGTCCTCTCTTGCGCTCTCAGGAGTGGCAGGAGGGAAATTCCTGATTTGTTACTCTATCTTTGGCTTTGTGCGCCATGCGTGCGCCACCAAATTTACATAGCCTCGGCCTCTGTGCAACGGGGTTTGTGTTAAATGACCCGGTTAGAAAAAAGGTCCTTATCTGTAATTAACAAAAATGACCATTCACACTTATGCTGACCCTTAGGACAAAAAAGCATTGCTCTTATGTGTTACCAAAATGACCACAAGTGTCTTTATTATCATTAACAGCTGCATATTTCAAGCATCTCCTACATACAAATTTTAAGTAATGACTGTGATTCATAGAAGCTGATATGACAGAAATGACTTGTATAATAGTAACCTACTAAAAAACCCCACAAATTTAAGGTAGTTTTTAATTGATGGATGGGACAGTCAGTGTGCCTTTGTGTGTGGGGGGTGGAGCGGGCGGCACTGCAATAACTAGCTACATGTTGGACAATGGCTCCCCCATCTGTTAACAAGAAGTAGTTTTGGCCTTGCATCTCCTGCACTAAATATATATACAAGTGCCAGGCCAACAACTGGTGTATGAAGTCAAGAAAAATATCATATTTTTTTAATTTATTACATCTTTGTAACGTTCAGCTTGGTTCTATGATGAGTCTGGGGTCTGACAACAGCATTTCTCATTGAATCTTGAATAAAGTGATTCATAACTCCTCTACAAAACGTTATGACATGGTTGTAATATAATCGTCCTGACATAATTCGCGATCCATGAAAGCAAAACCCACTATCAGCATTCAAAAAGAAAAACTGCTTTGACCTAAAATTCTTTGATTTTTTTAATATAAATAGCTTAACATTAGAAAATTACAGTTTATGATAAAACATGCTTTCTGGTGTTACAGCTCAGATTCATCAAAATAAATAAATAAATAAATAAATGTAGATAAGGTCTTTGTATTAGCATTGTAATCTGCATGACAAAAATGTTCCAAGGGTGTATTGTTGATCTTGCATTTACTTACATAGTTTATGACACAAGTATAAGATTAGGCTACTTGTCTTGCAGATGATGCAGTCCTCAGAGTAATTTGTTGTTTATGCACCATCTGAAAGCAAAATACATGTCTGATTTACATAAATATTATATTAACCAATCTCAAGTAGCCATTTTTTCATGTATAAAAAGAGGTTTTGGTTTCTTATAAAATCTTCATATAAAAAGTAACTAGTAAAAGCCGTCTAATATAAAAAATAAAGGCCTATACTTTGAGATTAACACCCCCTCTGAATGTAAAGCAGAAGTAGAGGATTTGAGAAGAAAATACTCAAGTACAGGGCTAGACTAGTTACTCGAATGTGCTTAAGTACTGTACTTGAGTACATGCCCTTAGTTACATTCTACACATTTAGCTCAAAATAACTTGTAAATACAGCTGTTCAACAAATATCCAGGAGTACATTAGACTACTGCGTGTATACTAAAAGTAAAAACGAATGTGTGCTCATGTTGTGTGTAAAAACGAAAATTAAGTTATTTTCCTTCAGTGATAGCATACATGTTAGCATACCTTTAGCCTTTATACACACTGACTGTAGTCGTTCTAGAAAGCTAAGCTAACGGCCGTAACGGCTAGTGTAACAGTGTAACGTTACCCACTACTCAGTGTAACGTTAGGCTAACGTTAAGCCGAGCAAATATACTTCTGAGGCGAGGATTACTTCCACTGCCTCCTGCTGAAAACTGGAAGAGACACTGGGCGTGAAGCAGAGACAAAAAGTTTGGGAGTGTCAAATAAGACTCCTGCGTCACATGTTATCCACCAACCGAGTGATGCTAACGTGCATGTGCGGTTTCCTATCTGTTTACATTTTAGCGTGCGGCGTTAGCGTCTACAGATGGTCTGCTTTACTTCACCGCTCCACTGACATCCAGCTCCTACAGACAGGCTGATGTTTCATGTCAAAACCGTGCCAGCCCTGACACGGGCAGGGGGAAACACTGCTTTTAAGAGATTTCTCTCCAGCCGAAGACTCCGGTCCACCGTCACCTCCACCTCTGCGACCCAGCCGCAGGAGGATGTCAGCAGTCGCGGCGGCGCTCGACATGACTCTGCACGCTCGGAATGTCCCGAAAAACCGAGGAGAGGAGGGAGAGACGGCCCCATCGCTGCTAATGAGATCTCCGTAGACTTTGACCAGACACGGGAGGCTTATAAGAGCAAAGACTCATTAGAGCTGCTCAGAAGTTTGGTGGTTTTTAAACTTTGCTCCTATGACTTTCTGGTTGATAAGAATAAAGAGGTAATGAGGCGCTATCCTACCGTGCAGCCGACCATTAACCATGAAGTCTATTTATTAATAGGATTTTAGTTGTTCAGCAGGTGACTTCATGATGACACTCTGTTAAAGGTTAGCATTATTATTACTCATATGTGACTTTTGACAATGGCATAGGCAGGAAAGACAGAGTGTCATCATTAGAGACAAAAAAAACAGGCGTAAGTAAGTACAAAAGGCAGAGAGACTCCAGAATACTTATCTCCAAATTTACATCATCACCGGTGAGTTACATGCAATGTGGGAGCATTTCAATATTTAACTCTTTCTATATGCAAATAAGTCTTTCAGTCAATATTCTTATTGATAATAAACTATGGATATATTTGATGTAACTTTAGAGGCCTTAAGTTGAATTTGAGGTAAACAAAACCCCAATCAGCTGTCAGAACTGAACTCACAGGCCTAACTGTCTGTGCCTAAGGCTTATGTATGTGTAACACTCACCTCTCAAATTACAACCTGTTCTGCAAGTGAACCTTTCTGCAGTGCATGTTACCTAACCTCAGCTTGAAGTTAGATCAGGTTGCAATGTTAATGCTCATCTGGTAATGTTAATACAATTTATATAACTGGATCGGCCACAAAACACACTCCCAGTCCATAATATCTTTCAGCCCATGTTGTGATGTATGTTGTTACAGTGCTGTAATAGACCCTTCTTTCCACACTTATCACGTCTGCAGGTAATCAATAAAATCAATGAAAATCTTGGCCAGGGTTGGGAAAGCAAGAAGATGCACTAGATGTGAAGCAGTAATCTAATCTGGTATTACTCAGACTTTAAGTGTAGCTGCAATGTTTCATCGTTTTTGCCTGTTTTAGTCTTACATGCCATGTGTGGTTTAAAGCTCAAGGGTAAGGACATGATTTGAATTCTTCTGCTTAAGAACCATTACCTGACATACTATGGGAAAAAAAAGAAAAAAAGGGGCAAGTTAAACCTGTTGCCTTCGTAACCTGTCTAGACTGGAACATGATGAGTAATGAACTAAGTTAAATGGCATTCAGAACAAAATTGCATAATGTATTGAAGGAAAATTCTATATTGGAAAAAAAAAGCCTTGGTTTAATGTCCTCACTCTCTCTCTGCTCAGATAATGGATCTAGGTAAGAAGATCATGGGCCAAAGAGCCTTCGACCAGTTCATGAAGATGACATTTTATGGCCAGTTTGTAGCTGGCGAGGACCACATAGCCATTAAGCCACTGATCCAGAGGAATCAGGCCTTTGGCGTCGGCTCTGTCCTGGACTACAGTGTGGAAGAAGACATCAGCCAGGGGGAGGCTGAGCAGACAGAGATGAAGTATGAAAGTTGTGTTATTATCGTACATTTCAGTAGATATTACAAGCAAACAAACAAAAAAAAAAAGATGTTTTTGAGTCCACATCATCAGTTTGAAGCATTACTGAGATGTTAACAGTTGGTAATGACACAAGAATAAACAAAATCAGCGCATTTGTATCAACGTCAGTATTGACTATTTAACTGTAGAGATCTTTCCTTATTGTAGCTGTATTATGTAAATTGACCTCTAGACAGACTGCATTATCTTGCCAAGGATTTTCCCTCTGTTTGATGCTAAAAATAGGTATATTTTAATATGCCTGATAACAGGAAGTAGATTCTCTGCAGCGTGATTTGTTGGCTCAGTCAAGGCCCCTTATTTTGGATTGGCTGGCCAGAGAGAATTTCTCCCTCGTTAGGAATCCCGTCACATGAGAGGCACAAGGCAGTGGCAGTCTGAGTTGTGAGCTAATGTAAACTGTAGTAGGAACCTTATGCAAGCAGTCCCTCTAGACCTTGGCAGCAGCAATGTTACTTAAGAGTTATGAGTAATTAGGGCGTCTTGTTGTCCAAATAAAATTAAGACTTTTTGGCCCACTTAGGAGTTGCTTCACAGTCAAATCTGTGAGTATTATCTGAGGTCTGTCTTACTGAAGTAAAAAGAGAAATGCACTTGTCAGATTAATTTAGCATAGCAATGCTCAGCCCCCAAATTCTGACCTTTATAAATCAAGAGATGTTGATGCAAGATAAAATAAAAAGGTCAGATGTAGTGAATAAACAAGGTTGAGGCGGTATATGTAAGTATGCAGTGTTTAATTCTGCCGATGCAGAGTGAAAGCTGACTGCAATGTCAATTTGTGCCAGACATAACGTCCTCTATTATTGTTTTATTACGTTATCACAGTGTGTAAGTTGATAAAGCGCCCGTGCGAGCCCTCTGATAGGAATTTTATGACCCTTCTTGTACACACTCATTTTTTTATACCATATCACTTGTAACAAGATATCAGCGCACAGCTTTGATATACTTTGTCTAGCGGATGTCTGCCTGAAAACATCAAAAGAGGTATCAAACCTTAGTCTAGAAAGCTTTTGTTTGGCGAAAATACACCTTCAAACCGTAAAGCAGGAGGACAAGGCACATTAAACCAGCTTGATCTCAGACAGCAAGGTTTGACAGGCACTCTAGTGATCTGTCAAGATAGCAACAACAACATCAGTCAGTTCCGTGCAGCAGAAAGAAGATATAAGGAACAGAGAGGCAAGTCCTGGCTAGAAGCTGGATACATGATACAATGTCAAGCTTCGGTTACGTAAGGCATTTAAAACTAAAACATGAGCCTAATTTTACAGCTTGGGGGTAATTTATTTGATAAATAATAAAAATAATGATAAATTTTGAAGACTGGTGCTGACATTTTTGTAACAAAAGTTGCCAATAACCAATAAATTATGCCAGTAATAAAATTCTGTTAAAATGTCAAATACCAACAATGACTGCTTTGAGCACAATTTCAATTTTGGCAGTGCTACACAGAAACCATGTGCAGTGGAATTTAAATCATAGTGCAGACAGAAGTGGACCCAGCAGTAATGACAGGCCTACCTACTACGGCTATTCAGTGCTATGTACAACTCTATGATTGGTTTAGAGCTGTACTGAGTGATACACTATCTATAGTTAATATTTGTTTTTTATTTAATATTTTTTGCTTTATTTTTTACTTGTAATTGATTAACTGCCATCCCAACTTTACAGAGTGTCAGAGTTGACATCTTCTAATGACATTTTTTTCTGACCAATGATCCCAAATCCAAGAATGCTTAACATACAAATGTATAAAATAGAGAAAACTAGCAATTCTTAAATTTGAGGGTCATTTTTCCTTGTCAAGCACAAGTTTCTTGTGTTTACCTTAAATTAAAAAAATGCCTATCAAGACTGTTCTGGCAGTTGACAAATCCATTAATTCACTTATCATCTAAGCCCCACTATTTTTAAATGAAAAGTTAACATAAAGAAATCAATACTCAACATGTGGCCTATGTGACTAAATTAAGTGTATGTCAATGAAATTTAAGATGGATTCCATTGCAGTTTAATCCAATTTTATACAAAAAAGTAATGTAAAAGCAATTTATTTCAAAAAGGAGATGACTTCCTTTAGTTTCCTGGCTTTGTATCTTGTTCACGTCCCTGATGTGTTAGTGTTTAGCCATCTGTTTGGTTACATGAGCTCCCCAGTTCCCTGTGATGAGAGGGGAGTAGGTCAAGTGTGATGTGACGCTACAACTGCCCTCTCTGGAGGGTCAGTGGGCTTGACAGCAGGACAGTTCAGCATATAGGGTCACTAAACACAGTGTCAGCCTTTGGCATAACATTGCCACAAGGCCAGAATGCTCACCGAAAGGGTGAAACTTACCAAATTAAACTCAAAAATACCTGTTTTTTCTGATGAAACATACATTGTTAATATTACTCAAATATAACTAATATTAACCTATTTTATTATTTTGTATTTCTTCTAATTTAGCTCATATGTCTCGGCTGCAGAGAAAGGAAACATAAGTAAGCTGCCACATAGTGTTCTCATTTGTGTACAAAGTGTATGATGTAATTAGAGGTAATGGACTATGATTTTTTTTTTCACCTTCAGGCAAGAAATATAGCGAGAAAAAATATAAAGCGCACAAACAGTTTGGGGACCGACATGGGGGTGTGAGTGGCGACTGCACTTATTTCTACGCTGATGAGGCCAAATGTGACCAGCATATGGAGACCTTCATCAAATGCATTAAAGCATCCGGTAAGTAAACAGCTACATCAAGACTGCAACTTTAACACATGGTGCAAAACGGTCATATTTCAAGGTTGTAACTGCACCGCTCCATTCTTCAATACTGCTTTTTATTTCTTAATATCACAAATATTTCCGTCCCTCAGCTAATGCACATACAGTCATGCTCTGTAATCCGTTCCATTTATTACAGTACAGCACAGTCTAAGCATGCATTTACTGTCATGTTAATGTTTTGTTAAGACATCATTTGATTTATTCTAAAGGTAAATATGTTATATCCATAGGTGGGAGTTCAGTGGATGGTTTTACAGCTGTCAAAATGACTGCTCTAGTACGACCTCAGTTTCTGGTAGGCACCTAAATTGCGATTAAAGGTCACTGCAATAAACTAGCTGATACTTTTGGGAAAATGATGTTGTTGATTGACATAGTGTTTTTTTTAGCTTAAGTTTTCAGAGGTCCTGGTAAAATGGCATCGATTTTTCACCTTCCTGGCATTACAGCAGGGCAAACATGACATGGAGGTCTTAGAGCAGAAGCTTGACCTAAAACAACTGCAGGTAGAGTCTTTCCTCCTCTGTTCTCTTGGTGCACTTTAATAATACTGGTACATGTGTAGTCTTCACCAAATATTGCATCCCGTGATAGATAGTCTTAATACTATTGTTTTCTATACAATATGAGGACTTTGATATAAAATGTGCCTTGCAGGACTTAAAATCTATTTCTATATTAATCTATATAATCTATATGTCCATATAGGAATTCCTGGCAACACTGGGCGGAAAAGGTGACTACTATGGCTGGTTTAGTGGTAAGAAGGAGGAATTTTCTGGGTAAGCATGAACACAGACAACTGAAATAGTAAAATACTAAAGTATTACACTCTAGGCAATTTAGAAACAGTCAATAAAAGTGTATGATGGAAAGAACAAATAATGTCCTAGTAAATTGCAATTAGCAACTATTTGTTCATAGTTATAAATGATCTGAACTGCAGATATTTACGACCAGAATTTGTTTGCAGAATTTAAATTTTGCAGCATAGTACTTTTAACACAAATAATAATAAAAAAAATCCTGTCATCATGAATTTGACAAGAAATATCATGTAATTTGGTAGGCCTACGTTAGCTAACATAATACAGCACACTGCAGATGTGTTGCAGATGTGGACACAGTCAACAGATAGCACAAGAGAAAGATAAACCTGCCAACCGACCAACGTGTTGGCACGTAGATGCACCTCAGTTCCAAGATGGCTATGCTCTAATACAGCACGTATCACTTATTTTGCATGTGATGTCTTGCAGCATATAAGAAACACAATAAGGACATGAATAAGGGTAACCAACAAGATTAAAAAAATGATTTAAATTGGACTGGGTCATAAACAACACACCTAGTTTCAGTCAGAGCAACTAAAATCATATTATAGAATGACCAAACATTAAGAGCCTAATACTTGAAATGTTTTAGTGTCCTCTCCTGTAAATTTCTACCCTCCTTGACAGAACCATTGACATGCTTGACTGGAACAGCTTGATAGATGACAGAACAGAGATATCAGACCTGCTGGTTGCCCCAAATGTAGAGGTCAGTTGCATAACACACTGAAACAGAGAGAGCTTACTGTGAATAAATACTGTCCAAATTTTAACATAATTCAAGAGCCAAACTCACCTGAGCCAGTAACATAGATAGTATTTGTTTTTCCAAATTTGATGGGCTTAAAGTTAACAGCAGACAAAAGTATCAGCAGCACCAAAGCAGCACCATTTGAAGTGATTTTCTAACCCTAAGCAACTCAGTGAAGCAACTGCAGCTGTCTACTTCTGTCATGTAGTTGCGATGTACCTACATTTATTAATTTATAAGTGTGATAATGTCTTTCTTCCCTCCTATGTGAGCAAGCTTGTGACATATTCATGTATAAAACCTTTTGAAGAAGGACTAAGAAGGAGGCACTAATGGGTGTCATGCTGTGTGGTATTAGCATCTCATGGTGCACACCCTCTTGGGTTGTTTTTCCAGCTTGGTGAGCTGGAGCCTCTGCTTCAGATGATTACTTTAGAGGAGGAGAAGCAAATGACGAGGGTGCTGCAGCGCATGGATGTCTTAGTCAAGGTAAATACACGTAGTCTACAAAGAGTTATTACAGTTACGCAAACAAGGACCAATACATAACCTCAAAAGCAATTTCCATTTGTTGTTGATCTGCTTGGAGCAAACACTTGAATGTAGCTTGTCATTGGTTAACTGTCACTGCACTGTTGCTATTGTGTTTGTTAAATATGCCACAGAAGTTGTAGTTTAGGAAAGCTGTGCCATTATTTTTTTTGTGTATGTGTAGCATCTCACAATATCCCTTGCTTGTGCAGTAAACATATATGTTCACCACTGTTGGCACAAGCATATTAACAAATCTTGAGTATTGTTTGTATTTAATAACAAGCTATTTTTTTTCTAATCTAAGAACAGATTGATTAAAAACTGTCAGACAATATCATACCTAATGAATAAAACCTCTTTTTATTGCAGCATGCCATGGAGAACGGTGTTCGCTTGATGGTGGATGCCGAGCAAACCTACTTCCAGCCTGCTATCAGCAGACTGACATTGGAGATGCAGAGGATCTACAACAGAGAAAAGCCTGTTATCTTCAACACCTACCAGTGCTACCTTAAGGTCAGAGCCCACAAACAGCATAAAGACCAGAAATGTGAGATCAAAAGTGTAAATTATGTTTATTCGCAGAAAGCGTGCAGAAACAGCGGTTTTAATTCCCATGATGGAGAATACACCGTGGCAAATCGTGTGGCTTCAATTTTCAGCGTGTGAAGAGATTACTATGAGTCAGCTGATTTGAGGATTAAACAGTGACATGAAGAAGGGGATAATGTTAGAGGGAATTTAGTGCTTTATTTTTATTTTTTCTAAATACAACATTTTAAATAAGAAGCTGTTGAGTGTCATTAATGGGATTAACTCCCTTTATTCAACCTTATAATTATTCCATCAAGTACATAGGCTTAGCATATTGTCACCTAAAATATGCAGATATTTCTATTAGTAAATAGGAATGTCACATACCACCTGTTGGATAAAGGCTAAGTGATACCTGTAACCTTGTCTTGGTCAGGCTGATGCATGATGTCGCAACGATGTCACTGTACGAGTGTCATAAGTTAGTAAAAATAACTTTTTGGTAACAAATTGGAATGAACCAAAATTTTTGGCTCATATAACAAGAAATGTATATCATTACGTATTATTTCAATAACAAAATTCTATCCAATAAATAAGGCAGATAGCAAGTTGCCCTTATCGAGAGCAGCATCTGTGTAACCTGATGCAGTAGGTCGCAGTCATTTTATTTGTAATAACTCTGACTAAATTAAATTCTGCCTACTTTCTGAAATTTTTGATGTACTTTGTTGAAATAATTAATGAACAATAGAAGAGTCAGATGTCTTTGTTTGCCAGTTAAGTAAGAACAATATTAAATCTTCCATGTTTAATTACATCTCTGCCTGTTGAAGCCCCAGGTAAGAATGAGCTACAGGTTATAATTGCAACTTGTCTTAAAATGCAAAAAAGTAAAATCATCTGTTGTCTTACCAATATGGCTCTGAGAAGCAGGGAAGAGTAATTATGGTACTAGTAAAAATTTCATAATGTCCATCTCTTGAAAAAAAAGATGACATTGGATTGCTCAGCTAATTTTTTTTTTTTAATAAATTATTTCAACATTATTTTAATTAACCCCCACTAAAGAGTGAATCATCCTCTTTCCCTTTGCTCTGCAGGAAGCCTATGACAACGTTACAATGGATGTGGAATTGTCTCGACGTGAGGGATGGCATTTCGCTGCCAAGCTGGTGCGTGGGGCCTACATGTACCAGGAGAGAGAGAGGGCTGAAGAGTTTGATTATGAGGACCCCATTAACCCTGACTACGAGTCCACCAACAGAATGTACCACAGGTAAGAGGCTTGTTTACTTGGTGAAAATAGATGACTTTTCCAATCCGCACCTGCATTTTCTTCTGTCTTCTAAAGCTGTCTGCAATAGCCATAGTCTTTTGCTGTTAGTAACAGTTAAGAGTAAAATGTCACTTAATTTTTTTTTTTTTAACTTAGTTTTTCTCATACTGTTGACAAATTTTAACTGGCCACCATCTTGATATAAATCTTCTACCAATGACAGCACAGAGATTTATTTTTTATGGAAGTGGTCCTTCAATTGAAGTTTCTCAGTTAAGCATCTCTTTTGAGAAAACTTCCAGCCTGTTGACTTATGCAAGCAACAGAAGCTCCAGGGGTGCTGGGTTGTAACAATTTTGTAACATTCCTAGATTAAGGCAGGCTCAAAGAAAAAGCCCTGCGGAGATCAATATGTTTTGCACAGAAAGTGGAAAGGCCACCCTCAAGCCATCAATTAGATTCTGAGGTAAACATCATCATAGGACAGACTCAAAGTTTGGCTCATGGGCTACAGCACAGTATGAGGTGGGACTTAAAAATATGCAAATGGTGGTAAAGCACATGCAAATTAACACGGCTACATCAGAAATGAAAGCAAAATGTAGAGGTGCTCCCTGAATGGATTTGTTTGAATTCTTTGCTAAATATTTTCAGTGTTTAGGACCATTTTCACTGTTTAGCTGGTAAAGACAGTCCTGCACTACCTTATAAATCTTACATGCTAATGAGGACAGCTTATTTGGATGAGTTATGGAACACTGTAGCCACAATATGCACACGCTTTACTACAAGTTATATATTTATAATGAGTAATTGAGTAGAAAATAATTGTGATAATTCGCACTTCAAGGACTGTTCACAGTTGTGTCACAGACAATAGAACAATTAAACTGCCCTCCTCCCATGTGTTTTTGTATCTATGTAAGGTGTCTGGACTATGTGCTGGATGAGATTGCGCTCAATAGAAATGCAAATGTTATGGTTGCCTCCCACAATGAGGACACAGTTAAACACACCTTAAAGAGGTAAGATTTTAATTCTATTAGGCACACTTGTTTGGTTTTTGTACACAAGTTTACACCTCTATAAACAAGGCTTTTGTTTATTATTGAAATCTTTTTCTTTCATCCAGAATGAATGAGCTGGGTCTCTTGCCCACAGAGAGAAAGGTGTGCTTCGGTCAGCTACTGGGAATGTGTGATCAGATCAGCTTCCCATTGGGTGAGATATCACACACTCTGGTTCAGTGACAAGGCACTAATCTTTCGGACAGTTTAAGTTCAGCGTTTGCAGGATCTCAGGCCTCTCTTTTCACTTTCACTTGTGTCTCTTAAGACCTCTGAGCTACACATGTATGTCACCCCTGCAGAACGCTCGGACTGCATGAAGCGTGCATGCTCAAGTCAGGCTGCAGCTCATAACGTGACATATGAACCAAGACACCCTTGTATTGACGAGCTGTCTTAACAAAGAGCCGCTGCTGGCTCCCACCACTTTGTTTGTCAGTCAAAGACAGACACAGCAGCGGCAGGCAGTTGTCTGTCAATGTGAGGCTTAAGTTGAAACAGCCTTGAGCGGTATTGATGTAAACAGGCGCACGTGTTTCTTTGCTGGTTTCTCAGGGGAAAAAGGCAGTCAGGTCCATGTTTTTGAATGTTGAAACAATGAAAATGTTGATTTATGAAGTACAGCAGATTATTTGTCACCTATTCCAACCATTTTTTTAAAAGGTGCCATGTTCAGTTTTAGGATTTGTTTTCAGCTGTGCTGTGGCTCGGGATGCTCTTTGTTTCATTGCATCATTTTTCTGATGTTGAGCTTGTGATTGTGGATCAGTTCGAAGGACAATTATTTCCACGGATTTAAAGAGTGAGCCGTGGCAAAACAGTGGCAGTATTTTAGCCTGGCAGACAGACAACAGCAGCTCCTCTAATTCAAATGCAGCAAACTGAGGGTGTCTGTGCAAATGCAGTAAGACCTGCCTGATTAAAAAGGTTGTAGCAATCAGTGAGTGGGGGAAGCCAGTGGAGATGACATCCAGCTGTGATGTGTTCTCTGGAGTTTGTCCAGAATAAGCTGTTAAAATGATGTTCTCCTGAAAATGGAACTAGTCAATCAAAAATCACAT
Organism: Acanthurus tennentii; assembly: GCA_029783805.1. Classification (NCBI taxonomy): domain Eukaryota; kingdom Metazoa; phylum Chordata; class Actinopteri; order Acanthuriformes; family Acanthuridae; genus Acanthurus; species Acanthurus tennentii. The sequence continues at coordinate 10,184,672 of JAPZDZ010000022.1, forward strand.
TTTCACAATCTCATTATGAAAAGACTTTGATGATATTTGCACATATATAGAGAAATATTCTATCTTCATTTATCATCTTCATTCAAATGTTACAAAGCCATTTTTTTTTCCCCATTTCCCATCCCATCCTCTTCACCCTCAGGCCAGGCAGGCTTCCCCGTCTATAAGTATGTCCCGTATGGACCGGTGAGCGAGGTGATGCCCTACCTGTCTCGGAGAGCCCAGGAGAACCGAGGTTTCATGAAGGGTGCCCAAAAAGAGAGGGAGCTGCTGTGGCAGGAGTTGAAACGCAGACTTGCCTCCGGGGAGCTTCTTTACAGACCGGCATACTGAAAACACCGAAAAAGAGACAAAAAGGAGAGTGTATCAACGTGAAAAGCCTTTTTTTTTATTCATCTTCCCTGGTTGACGGCTGCTGCTGTGGCTGTCTGTTCTGTCTGATTCTCAGTACAGCTCTCCCTAGATGTACATCTCCTGTTCTACCCTGTCCTGGAGTTTTCTTGCTGATGGACTGTTTCTGCATGTCACTCTGCTTTTTTCTTGACTTTCCATTGTTGTTTTTCTGCATTCTATTCCTCACTGATGTTACCCACCTTCACCCCCTTATCCTTTCCTTTGTGCGCCGCTCATGTTCTTTCTATTGCTTTTCTTTATCCCTGCCTCTGCATCCATAAGCATCCCTCATTTTGTCTTCACATTGTCTACAAAGCTCCGGTATCCATCAAGCGGGCATCTTTACTGCTCCAAAAGGACTCCCTAAAATGTCAACGAGACCAGGGCGGGCTTCTGTTTTTATCACCCTATTTATCTTTGAGAGGGACAACAATAATAAAAATAACAGGCTTGATTTAAATGGTAGTAAAGGACATATCAATATTCCCCACCTATATTATGTTTTTTTGACTTTCAGGCAGCCACACAGTCCCCAGGGGAGGTTTATCTGTACTGTATATATGTGTGCCGTGTTTGTGGTCGTGTTGCTGGTTTGAAAATGATGCCTGTGTTAAGAATCAATGAGACAGTATAAACAGCTCCTCACAGCACATCTGTTTTCTTCTAAGAGTGCAATGCATTTGTTATTGTATTTACTGGAGAAAGTTATATTCTTGGTCACTGAGGTGTTTCAAGAGAGTGTTCAGTATTCCTTTTAATGCAGACACCCTGAAAGTCAGGCAGTTTTTTGTTTGTGTGTGTGTGACACAAGATAATATGCAAGGGAATAAAAGGTAGAGGGTTCCTATTGGCCTTACTGCTGTGTGATGGATTAACACTGCAATTTTTATTGTTGACAATGTAAATATGTTTGAAGCAGGTAATTCCATTTGTTGGTTTTACTGTCTTACTTTATGGACCTGTGGAACTGCGCAATGAATAAATATGCACTGTATAAATGGAAAAAGTGTGCCTCAGAATTTATTTAAGCACAGGACTGGATGTTATTGACTGCCATGTTGTAGCTCTGAGCTATTTTGTACAGCTGTAGTTGTGGTCCGCGACATCTTCCGCTTAGTTATTGATACACAATTAGTATTTGAGTCAGAGGGTAACCAAGCTTCATGATAATTATGGCCTTGTCATTTTATGAGAGCAGTCAGCGCTCTGTAGACCATCATTTAATTACCCATGATGCTACGCTCAATACAGATCACAGAAATTGGATGCATTAATCATTCCTCAGAAGAAACTTTTAGTGGCTGTTAAGTTTTACTGAGGCAAAGCGCCACAGAGCTGTCAATGCTGCTGTATTCTATTGGTTTAATTAAGAATCAAGTTTACTTTTGATGTAAGCTGGGCCTTTGGGTGTACATTACACATTATAAATCCCCTCTTGCAGGACGCTGAAGTTTTAGTGGTTAGCCTCAGTTGCAAAAATTATTCATTGAGTGTGAAAAATTCTACACAAATTTCAAATCAGTCAAAACCAAAATGGGCTCAGTATACTCTTTGGGGCTTACCAAAACTTTTTGCAAAAATGGATGTGGTGTGGAACAGAGTAAACCAGAACTAATTTGGATTATGTATTGAATAAAGACTTTGTATCATACGAAGAATGACATACATAACCAATGTCTCTGGGCTCCTAGATCTTGGGTCCACATAGTCTGAGATCTTGGATTGCCTGTTTTGCTGTGTACTTTGTGATTTCAATGGGATCATAAAGCATTGCACGTATGCTATATTTGAGAACATGCTGTGGATCATTTCATGAATAAAAAATTGAGAAAGATTTTGTCTTTGATTGATTCTAGAAAGCAATTTCTAATCAGCATTTGTGTGCCAACAGATTGACTGTAAGGAGTACAATTGCTTGAAATCGTCCAGGAGTATTGCACATTTTTATTATTTGACAGCAAACAGATCACTGACTCACAGCACTTGATCTAACATTGCATCTTCATTCATATATAACTTGACAATGAAAACAGTGGGCTTCTCACTCCCTTAATGCTTCTTAACTGACTTTTAAGCCCTTATACCATGACAGAAAAATCTAGTTTTGCTGCTTTTTTGGTTACAAGTAGTCTGCTGCCAACAACAGGTTTGCTAAGAGGTATAATTTATTTGGTTTCTCAGTGCAATTACAACTTCAATACAGAGGGGATGGAAGTAAAAAAGAAAAGTCGAGACCTTCAACAAGAGACAGTAGACTGGATTTCCTGGTGTTGCAACATAATCGCAACATCATTTCTACATGACCAGTCAGAATGACAAGCACAGTACAACTCAGCATAATGGCATCAGTGAAAATGCTGCAAGACATGTTGTCAATATTTTATAGCAAATTCTGAGGATAACCTGACTGAAAATGTCTAACAAGGTGAAAGGGTTGTTAACTTTCTGCAAGACACTGACATTTCCTTTGAAAAATAATTGGCAACACTTTACACAAAGGGTGCACGGAAATCCTTGGTAATTACTAAAGACCAACTGAACCAGAAACTTAGTGCTAATTTATGAAGTTCCAACAAATAGTTCCTGAATAACTGGAAATACCAAAGTCTTTATTTTATTGTCCACACAAAGTTAGGAGTAGTTTCAGATTTCAGGAAATGTGCTTAATTGCTTGGTGAGTGGAGAAGACTGATCACTTTTATATCTAGGCAAAAATGAAGCTGTAGGCAGGATCCTTCAGCTTATCCAGACTTCAGAAAGGTAATGCACCTGGTAAGGAATAAGACTGGCGCGTTGCCCAAAAATGAGGTCCAACCTGTTATATTGTGTTATTTAAGTGGAAAAAGTCAAGGGTTTAGAAAAAATTGAGCTAGCTGTTTGTCTTTTTCCAGTCTTTGTGCTTAGCTAAGCTAACAAACTGCTAGCAGAGGCAAGCAGGATATTTGAAAGAATTTATGGAGATGAAGCATTGTGGACCAAGCAGAAACAATTATCCAGTAAAACAGTTCAGTGTTCAAGGCCAAAGTTTTTAACACTATTGGTCAAGTAGACTGGTTTGCTTTCACAATTTTTGCGTTGAAGGTTGTTACCTGAATTAGCTATTGCAGCT